>JAFJYJ010000004.1:6250000-7500000 GCA_019022615.1 Acacia melanoxylon | reverse complement strand
ATCCCAAACATTTTTTGTCAAGCCAAGATCTCAAATAAAGAGGACAAGAATCTAAAATAGAAGTCTTGCTAATTCTCATCTTAGCTAACGCGTCCGCTGTCCTATTAGCTTCTCTTGAAATAACCTGCAGAGAGACTTCCCAGTCTTTACTTATCAGCTCTCTGATTTTCCACATCTGCATACTCCCAGCTAAGTAATTGCAATCAAGATCCAGCTTTCCAACCTCCTCAGCGTCAGACTCTATAATCAGTTTCTTAACACCCATATATCCCAAGCCATTTGCAACCCATCTAATATAGCCCACTCCTCCGCGGTAGAAGAATGGCACAACCCAATCTCTCTCGAAAAACCCACAACCCAGGCCTTGATACAACGAAAAAGACTAAAATCCCTAAAACCAAGGTTTTGAAAACCAGACTTCTGGCCATTAAACCTATGGGGTGAGGATATTGGGTTAAGGGTGGGTCGAAATAAACCTAGGTATTGATTAAAAATATAATTTAATTAAAATAGATAAAAGTATTTATATTTTAATAAAAAAAATATTTTATGTAAAAATAGAAGGATGTGCAATATGGGAAGAAGTGTAATAGTATATTGATTTTTTGAAAAAAAGAGATCACATGTCAGAGATATTTCTCTTTATGCGTGAGTCACGGGTTTTTGATTATGTAGCCAAGTAGCTTTGCTGATGCTATGAATAGAGGAAAGCGTGTTGTCAGATACCAATTACCAAATATGTGGTTTTCCAAGCTCAAAGACATGAGCAAATCAAAGAAGAAAGGGACTTCAGTATCGTTATACTTGTGCGCCTCAGTTCCTACACTTAAACCTTAAGCCCTCCGATGGCATACACTTTGTCTCTGTCACAATATTATCTTGCTGCCTCTTGTGGACACTGTGGAGAAGATCCATCCATGGCGCAACTAGAGGATGGAAGCTGAATTGCAGATCCATCCTTATTCTTCCTTTCTCTCTTTCATCAGCGAATATGAGGCACCATCCTCACCTTCATCACCTTTTTCAAAGAATATGAAGCACCGCCGTCGACAAACGCCGCATAACTCGCCAACTCCGTCGACTCTCTCTCCATCTCCCTATCTCTATAAACATCAACGCCGCTTCTCTCTTCAATCGACAATTTTTTTTTAAAAAATCTGTGACTCGGCCAACTCGGCCGGTTTAGGCCGGGTTGACCGAGTTGACTCCGGGTCGACTTGGAACCCCGGTTTGGCCCCTCACTCGGACCGGTCTTCCGGCCGGTTCGCCGGTTTCCGGTCTGAACCGGCCGGTCCGGGTTTCAGAACGTTGCCTAAAACTAGAGTCGGGAAATCGGGCCGGCCAGTTTAAGCCCTGGCCCTGTAGGGCTCGGGCTTGAAAAATAGGCCGAAATTTGAAATTGGCCCTGCGGGGCCATTACGTAGGGTCTCGGGCTTTATCGGGCCGCCCCGTAGGCTTCTGGGGCGCCTGCGCCTGTTTAACTCGTAGCTTTTAATTATTATTTTTTAATTATTTAAACTTCCACTTAATGAATGTGTTTATTTGTAATTACTTAGATTTTTATAGGTTAAACTATAACCCTTTTTTATTTTTATTATTATTCGTATTAAAACACATAATTAGTTATAATAAATTTTAAAGAAGAGATGTTTTCATATTAAATAAACACATATTTTGGTATTACAATATTATATAAGTAATAAATTATAAATATATTTTGTGTAAAATAAGTATAATTATTTTTACTTGTCAATAAAATTATGCATGAACCAAAGGACCTACGAGACACACAAAATTACGAGGGAAAGGCATTTTGTCGTGGGATACATAAAGTAATTCATTTATTTAATATTTTTTGAAAAAAAAAAAAAAAAAATATTCTTTGTGTTTATTTGTTTTTTATTACGAATTAATGAATGTGTTTATTTGTTGAATGATTTATATTGTTTAGATATTAATGTTGATAACATTTATTTGATAGATTAGAATTTTAATGATTGCAATTTATTAATTATATTTCTTTGAAAAAAATCGAAGGAAAAATAGTTAAAATTTGAAATAGTAATTTTCGAGCGCATACAGGGCCGGCCACATTTCAGATTATCTCACTATTTGACGACTTTGAAAAACATATGTTTTCCTTATCTCAAGCGCAGAAGCCGGCCCATTTCGCCCCTGTAAGGTAGGCCAGACTTATCGTAGGGCCGCCCCGATTCTACCATCTACCTAAAACACATCCTATCACCTCTCTTCAACAAATCAACAAAAGAACATAAGCAACAAACGAAACAAAGAACAAAAAAGACTGACGAAAAAGAAAAGAAACACATGAAAAAGGTGCTGTGGTCGCTGGATTTTATTATAGATTTCCCTTTGTAGTGGGTTAGGTCACTTATGTCCCCATGAAATCAGGATGTGACTTTTCTCCTTTTCCCATCTCCAGTCTTTTCTCTCAAAATGACATTGGTTTGTGCAAAATCACACCGTTTTTTTTTTTTTTTTTTTTTTCAAAAATAGCATTCACATCCGATAGTATTTTTTAAGTTAGTACCTTGAAATATTTTTCAAGATCTTAAAATTATTTTAGGAGATCATGAAGTATTTTGTTTAGTGCGGCGCTAAGATCCGCCATTTGGAAGAAAATAAGGTCAAAACAGAATTGAAGGAAATATTTTTTATTACCCAAAAAACAGAGGATCCAATTCTGAGTCACTATAAATCACTATATACATTTTCTAAACTGTGTCCGTGTTGACCAGCTCCTCCTTTATTCTCCATTGCAAATTAAAGATCAAGCATGTTTTCTTCAACATTAGCCATTCCTGCTTTCCTCCTTCTCACCTTCATTTTCTTTATTTTCATCTCCTTTCGCTCCAATAATCACAGCAAATATGCTCCCAAAGGTCCTCCAGGTATTTTTCTTGTGAGTTGTTTACTTTAATTTGATTTTACTATACATTCATGTTTCTCTTTCACTTTTTATATATCAATAGGTCCTCTGGCTCTTCCCATTATTGGCAACATCCACTTGTTGGGCACTCTTCCACATCGCAACCTTCAATCTGCTAACAAATATGGACCCATCATGTCCTTATGGCTAGGACAGGTCCCTGCCATTGTTTGTGGTTTCTTCCCCTAAAGCAGCTGAACTATTCCTCAAGACCCACGACCCTATTTTCGTAGATCGTCCACACACTCAAGCCAGTGATTACCTATTTTACGGCTCCAAGGGTGCCTTTTCAGATTATGGTTCAAGCTGGCGCACCATGAAGAAACTCAGCCTCCAACATCTTTTTGGTGCTCCAAATCTAGAGCTGTTTGTTCATCTTAGAAGGGAGGAGTTGAAAATGGTGATAAAGTCACTAGATAATGCTGCTAAGATGGGTGGGTGATCGTACCATATTTTATCATGATTTTTCATAATTTAATTGGGATTTTTAATGCATTTTTTGAGACATTATAGCATGATTAAGCACTAATTTGAGTCATACAATTGATTCCTTGGACTTTTGATACTACATTGTGTTTAATCTTACATTGTAGGTGTTTAAGAAGAAAATGGGATCTTTGAGGACCAGAATTAATGTCAGAGAAGGTCTTAAATCGCTGTCAGAAAAGGGCCCAAAAATCAGAGATATTGACAGAGAGGGCCCAAACATGCTGTCATAAAAGGGCCCAAAATCATAGATATTGACATAGAGGGCCCAAAAATGCTGTCATAAAAGGGCCCAAAATCAGAGATATTGACAGAGAGGGTCCAAACATCACTGTCAGAAAGGGCTCAAAATCGAAGATTGTGTCAGATAGGGCCCAAACACGAAAACTGCAACGTTTTGATTTAGGTCAGAAACAGCAGCTGAGGGGAATTGATAATTAATTGGGGGAGAGCAACTAATAAGAGGGAACAGCGCCGCATACAGAGAGCTGGGAGACATTAAATAAAAGGGAGCTGAACGCGTTTTTGACGGGAGATCATCGTTCGCCTTCCACCATCACCTTCGTCTTGATTCTTCCTCTCACCGGCGACACTCCTCACCTTCACTGTCGCCGGTGAGATTTGCACCTCCACCAACTCCGGCGACCACCACCAGCAGCAGCGTCGCGAGTTGCAGCACCAAAAAAACCAGAGACAGAGGGAGACAGCGTTCACACTCGGACCTTCACTCACACCTTCGACCTTTGACCACTCTTCCTCCCTCAATCACCACCATTCTCACCGTCAGCCACCACCACCCAGAACTGAGAGGGAGACAGCGTTCATCGCTGGACCTTCATCATTCGACTTGGATCGCTGAACCTTCTTCCTCCTCCACCATAATCGTCGACCTCACGCAGATCGACCTTCGAATCATCATCTCCTTCCTCGTTTTTCTGGCACCTTCATCCTTCTTTCTCATCACTTCACCTTCACTGCCTCTTTCAATTTCTCAGAGACCTTTTCCTCATTTCCTCCTCCATTAATCCATTCATTCACTTATTCATCTGTCATGAATATTCTGAGTTGTTGAAGAGTTATTGTTGTGGTTTAAATTCAAGATCATGGGTGGCTGATTCATTTTGATTCTTGGGGATGGAAGTAGCTTGAGTTCCAAAGCTTCAAAAGGAGTTTATCTTGTTCAATTTATTTTCTTTTATTACATTTTAATTTCCTAGTTTTAGGAATATTATTTTGTAATGTAGAGGCTTTAGTTTATCCGTTTGGAAAACTTTGTGGATTTATTTTATGTGATTGGATTAAATTTTGTAGTTTGTGAATTTATAAATTTGTATTTCCCTTTGATTCGGTGAAGTTATGTTTTTCTGCGTGATTGTTAGATAACGTGATTTAATTGGATTAATTGAGTGGCGTGGATCGCATTCATATCAAGAGAACCAAGTTGCATTAATTTAATCCTAATCACACACTAAGTGGTTTTTAACAATATCTCAATTAGGTAGTAGTTAGGCGGTAGTAGGAAATTATTAATTAATATTGGATTTCGGACCAAGGTATCTTTGGGTTTTTCATCTGGACTTTAGTGAAAATTTACTCCTATATTTAATTGTACTTGGATAGTCACTATTCCATTTCCAAGAAAGATCAATACTCATTTTCATACTCCATTCCATTTTATTAAAAATACCAAAAATATTAGTTTAGCATTTAATTTAATTGCATTTCTCTTTATTTTAGTTAATCAATTTAAAATCCAAAACATATTTTCCCTTGCTTTAATCGCATTTTGCGTTTACGACATTTTAGATTCTTGGATTGAATAAAAGCGCCTCGAGAGAGAACGATCCTGGTTTCATTTATACGCAATCCCTTGCTTTATTTTTATCAATGACCCTGCGCTAAAAAAGACAAAAATCCATCCATCAGTGGGGTTGTCGATATCAGTGAGAAAGTGCATGGACTTTTAGAAGATATAGTTTATAAGATGATATTAGGATGCAATAAGGATGATCGATCAATGTGATCTCAAAGGGCTCATTTCTGAAACTTTGAGATTAGCTGGAGCATTTAATATTGCAGATTTCGTGCCTTGGATAGGGGCATTTGATCTCCAGGTACGATGCTTTAACTGAATCAACTTGAAATATTAAATGATTTGATACATGACATTAAAGATGCCATTTCTTAATTTTATTCCATCGTTAAGAGCTTTTTCATAGCAAAGATTTTATTTGGGAAAATTTCACTCAAGGACCATGGTAGGAGAGGGGGTGTCCGCTGCCCCTAAAAAAATCACTCGTTCCCAAATACTAGTATTTTTTTTATTTTATGTTTCATATGACTATTTCAGCTGTTTAAGAAGTGTGAAACACTTACATATGAATAATTGTTAAGAAATTAATTTATCTTGTTTATATGACTATTCCACTTGTTCACGATGTATAAGACACTTGTTAGCTATGATATAAAGTAGGTAAGGATATAAGATTATTACATATATTTGTTACATATATTAATTAAAGGGCTTCAATGGCCTCGTGGTCATGACTTTTTTAAATAAATAAATAAGGAGGGGCAGTAATGTCTTTTCAACATAAATTTTAATTTCATTTTGCTTCCAAGATCCTACAACAAGGTTTTAGAATTTTTTGGGGGCTATTTGATATTAATTGTCTACCTTGTTTCTTCAGTGAAATTTATTTATTTTTATTTGAAAATAAGGGATTTCCAATGTATTCACAATATGCTGTTGGCACCTTGCTTAGTAGGATTATATTAGGGGTGCCCTACCTTTCCCAGAGCTTTCCAATTTATTGACATGATTTTCAGTACTTAATTTATATATAATGAAAGAATTCAAATCTGACCGCGTTAGGGACTAAAACAACGCTGTACAAAAATAAGCAAAGAACTTGACCAATTGTTTGAGAAGATAATAAAGGAGCACGAAGAAGCTCCTAACACCCACAAGGATGGGAAACATCAAGAATTCAAAGGCATCCTAGTCTCACTAATGCATCAACCCAAGGATGATGACCAAAATTATCAAATTACTCGAGATGACATCAAGGCCACAATGGTATCTTTGATTTCTGGGGCATACGAAACTTCTATTGTTTCTGTTGAGTGGGCCATGTCTGAACTTTTAAGGAATCCGAGGGTGATAAAGAATCTACAAAATGAGTTAGAAACTGTGATTGGAATGAATAGAATAGTGGGAGAGACAAATTTATCAAAACTGAATTACTTGAACTTGGTGGTCATCGAGAATCTTAGACTCAACCCTGTTGCACCACTCATTCCTCGAGTATCCGCAGAGGATGTTACTGTTGGTGGATATTACATAGAGAAAAAGTCAAGAATCTTAGTAAACTTATGGGCACTAGGACGAAGTCCTCAGATATGGTCTGATAATGTTGATATGTTTTATCCAGAAAGGTTTTTGAATAGTAATATTGATGTTCAAGGACATGATTTTCAGCTCATACCATTTGGTTCAGGGCGGAGAAAATGTATTGGAATGCAAATGGGTCTAACTACAGTTAAACTCGTTTTAGCTCAACTTGTACACTGCTTTAATTGGGAGCTTCCTTTTGGAATGAAGCCTGATGAATTGGACATGACCGAATCATTTGGCCTCACTATACCGAGATCTAAGCATTTATCAGTTTTGGTACCTCATCGTCTATCTTCTAAGGTTTATGATGAACTGTGAAAGAATAAATGTGAAGAGCAATAAAACGAGGTGAATTCAGCACGTTAGGGAGTTTCTTTTTATTGTGAAATATGTGTGTGGGTATGTGTAACAAGTTCAAATAATTATTTTTGTTTAATGTAATTTGTGGTAAGTGTTGAATATGAAGAATTCAAAACCATTATATGATCTATATATGGATGTATGTTGCATTGCCGTGAAAGTTTGATGGAATAAATAAGGGAAAATCTACCTCAGGGCCCTAGATAACCAAGAAATTATTAAAAAAGGCTTAAGAAAAAGTCACATGTCAAAAAAGGCCCTAGGATCTTTTTTGGTATTATTTCATAAAATGTTAATTGTTAAAGTGTACTGATATAGTTGTTAACAGGTACTGATTTAGTTGTTAACGAGTACTGATTTAGTTGTTAGGATATTGTTGTTAACGTCTACTGATTTAGTTGTTAATGTTCTACTAATATAGTTGTTAATGTTTATGAAATAATACCAGAAAAAGCCCTGGGGCCTTTTTTGACATATGACTTTTTCTTGGGTTTTTTTGACAATTTTTTACTAATTTGGGCCATGAGGGAGATTTTCCCAATAAATAATAGAACGGTGGAAATAAAGATTGATTATTAAAGTTAAATTGCTAAATTCACTACTACAAAATAGGAATTTAATGTCCCTCCTTCAATTAACGTTCGTTCTAAAAAATTTAGACGTTAAAATGTAGACGGTGGCATTGTTGTCATTTTCTCCTTACTTTTAACGTCTGTTTTTAAAAAATGAACGTTAATAATCGTTGTATCTTAGACATCATTTATTTTATTGGAGACACGATTTAATTTTATTTTGTGAAAAATTAGTGTTACTTATCGTTTGAATAAAAGCTTCAAGATTATATGACCACTGTGATTTTATCCCTTATTTATAGCTATTTCCTAGTATGTATATAACCTAGAATTTTGATAGTTAAGAGAAGGAATTTGACCGTATTTTTATTTAATGAGTTCCTAATAATTAAATTTAATAAATTAAACAATATATATCTTATATATAAAAATGATTTTATCCCATATTTATAGCTATTTTCTAATATGGAGTCAAGAATTTCGATAGTTAAGAGAAGAAATCTAATCATATTTTCATTTAGTTATTTCCTAATTCAATTTAATAAATTAAACAATATATCTCTTTTACTCACACACCTTATTTTCATTTTGTTAGTTCCTAATTAAATTTAATAAATAAAACAATATATCTCTTTTACATATATATTGCAAAAAATATATCAATATTATTTATTTTGTTCAAGCCTCCTTATGCCATTTTATTTTATTTTTTATTTTGAGTTTCAACAACCTGGTTTTTTAGTTTAACTCTCCCTCATGCCATTTTATTTTGTTTTTTGTTTTGATTTACAAAGACTAGTTTGAGTTGTTGAAACTCAGAATTTTTTAGATATTTCAACTTTAATCTCACACCTTCGACATTTTATTATTCCCTCTTTTATAAAATTATAAAGTTTTCTCTTTAAAACCCAACAAAAACATGAACATTTTTCTCAAATCCATCCTACAAGTGTTACAGTAAAGGTATCTATAAGTATTAAGTTTGTGCCCATAAAATGTAAAACGTGAAAGAATAAAGTAGAATGAATCGTTTATTTCCACAACAAAGACCTAAACAATAGAATATTTTTATTGTTTTAGGGGTTCACAAAATGCTTGAAGGAGATAAGCAGAGCGCTTGACTAATTGTTGGAAAAGATAATAAAAGAGCATGAACAAGATCCTAATAACTCTTACAAAGATGGGAAACATGAAGATTTCATTGATATATTATTGCCATTTTTTATGCATCAACTACCCAAGGAAGATGAACAAAAGCATGAAATTACTCGAGATGACATTAAGGCTACAGTACTTTCTATGCTTGCTGGGGCATATGAAACTTCTGCTGTGACCATTGTGTGGACTATGTCTGAACTTTTAAGGAATCCAAGGGTGATGAAGAATCTACAAGATGAGCTAGAAAATGTGGTCCGAATAAATAGAATGGTGAAAGAAACAGATTTATCAGAGTTCAATTATTTGAACTTGGTGATTATGGAGAATTTCAGACTCCATCCCATCGCACCATTCATCCCTCGATCTTTCCACAAAGGATATTATGGTTGCTGGTTACTACATAAAGAAAAAGTCACAAATCTATATAAATTTATGGGCACTAGGACGAGATCCTCATATATGGTCTGATAATACTGATGTGTTTTATCCTGAAAGATTCTTGGATGGTAACTCAAACCTTAAAGAATATTATGAATTTCAACTTGTTTCTTTCGGGTCGGGTCGGAGAAAATGTCCTGGGAATGCAGTTGGGTTTAACTACAGTTAAACTTGTCATAGCTCAACTTGTTCCTTGTTTTAATTGGAAGCCTCCTTTTGGGATAAAACCTAGTGATTTAGATATGACTGAATCATTTGGCTTCACGTTATCAAGAGCTAAGCCCTTGTCAGTTATGTTAACACATCTTCTACATACCTTTTAAGGTTTATCAAGAATGAAATTTATGTAATTTAGGCCTTGAGAGATATTGGTGATGTGGTAGTAATGTAAATATCTTAAAATGTTATTTGATCATATTGAATAGTATAGATTGGAAAATGAATATTGTATGTGAAAGTGTTTTTGTGTGATATGATGCCTTTAGCTATTTTAGTCTTTTTTTTTTCCTTGAGCAAAATAGTTAGATAAAATCAAGTGATAGAGAAAAAGAGAATCAAGCATCATAAAATTATTCTGGTTGTACGCTGTTCTTCTCATTTTCAGGTGGATAGAGTTGTACAGTCAAAGTATAACCTTAGGATATAATGTTCGATGACATCCTTAAGTCCAAGACGATCCGCACTACCAAACGATGAGAGACTTTATATATCCAATGATACTCTCTACAATGAATCTTTATGGAGTCTCTACGGGTCGGTTCGGTGCTATTTGTTCTCCAACAGATCCACCCACAACATCGCCTAAGGCATCACCATGCCCGTATTCCATGAGGTCCCTACCTTGTATCTCTATACAAGTAGACGATGTCGTCTAGTCTTATTGAGATCATCAATGCCCTTTCTTGGTGATTCAAGACTAGGAACAAATTTTAAGTAATAGCTATACGAGTTTTCGAGTCTCATGATCATGATCTCTTATCATTGATCCTCGAGATTAACACATATTCTATTCCTAGGGCTTTTATCTTCAAACACATATTTACTTTAAAATAAAGGTGAGACATAAATATGATAAAGATAAAATATGCTCATTTATGAAATACTACAACGTAGAAAAAGGTCTTGATATGTCCTTATGGATTGTCTCTAGGACACCTAAATACTATACCAACAGAATGAATTCTTTTAAACATTTCATATGCATAAACGAACAAATCAATGTGAACTTTATTATATTATATAATTTTGTTGTCATGCACTGTACGAAATGATCCTTCAGATAGGTCCATATAAATCGTATATAATTATATCTCTCTATAAGAATGAGGTGAAATCTATAAATCATGCTTAACTTGAGGCTAAACATGGCGCACTCGCTAAAAAGCAAATGATAAAAGTATTTAAAAGATGAAACTCATGCTTGATATTCCAGCACAAACACATTTATATGACCCATCCCCATGTATATAGAAAATACGCCAAGGGTTAGTAAACAAACAAAGGAGCTGGGGAAGCTAAGTTATCTCTTAATGTTTCCTTCAGCAGTAGTCATTCCTGTGTTCCTCCTTTTGACGTTTATTTACATATTCTTTCGATCTTCTTGTCTTCAAATAATAAGAGCAATATGCATGCATATGCTCTAAAGAACCAGTTCGCCTTTCATCCACCCTTTCCCAAGAAAATAGAAGACACCTCTCTTGTTGTGGAAAATCCTTTTATATATAATACATCAAGACTTGCAGCTGATTGCTTCCTCCAAAACTTCCAAAACAATGTCATTCCTATCAATGAAAAGAAAAGAAAATAATGATGATGATGATGATAAATTTCAATCTTTTTTTTTATAGAAAACTTCCCATTGTCATTATTTATTATTGCTTTTTTCATAAAATTAAAAACTTCTACTTTAATTGAAACCCCACAAATGATGCATTTGATTGATATCTCATAAAATCTCAAAATTCCTGACATTGATTACTTCCCAAATATATCAAAATATATCTCAAATCCATTTAAAATAGAAGTCATGAGTCACGACACCCCCACACTTGCATCAAATCTTGTCATCAAGATTCTAAATTGTAGAACAACCAAATTCAAGAAAACAATGGAAGAAAAATTTACAAGCAATTTTTTTTTTTATAAATGGAATCAAATCAAACTTTCAAGAATTAAATCTTCACATAATCCGAAGTAGAAAGGTAATTCATTTGGCAGAAGATAAATCACAATAATGAATCCACACTCCTTTACTATCTCTCAGAATGTTCTCTCCTCTCGTGAGAGTCGTGTTCTCTCCTCTGTGAGAGTGGGTTTGGTATCCGTTTAACCATTCCGGTGTTCTCGTTTTAGCGGTGTCCTATGCCTGTGCTCCTCTGGGGTGGTGGTTGTATCGGTGCGTGCTGTGTGGTGTTGGCGATATGGAGATGGGGCAGGGTAATGAAGGGAATAAACAGAGGCAGGTAGTTTTGAAATTGTCTCCAAAAACAGAAAAACAAAAGAAATCTTTGGTAGGGATGATTCTATTCCGGAAAAATCTTAATATTCCGATGGTGATGTCTATGATTAAAAAAGTGTGGCAAATGGAGGATGGGGTGGAAATACATGACCTTGATCGGAGTAAACTAATGTTTTTATTTCGTTTTAACAATACTGAGGATTTTGCATGTATCCTCAAAGGAAGACCTTGGTCCATTCTGGGCCATCTGCTGAACCTTCAAGTTTGGGAGGACCATATGATTCTTCAAGATGTGAATTTTGATACAGCACCCTTCTGGCTTCAATTCCATGGCTTACCGGTGGAGGCTTTTGAGAGTTCTAATGTGAAGATCCTAGGAGATGCCGCCGGGGAAACTGTGATGTTTGAGGATCCGATGGTTGAAGGTGAAATGTTAAGGAGTTTTATTCAGGTACGTTCTCGTATTCGCCTGGATGAACCCTTGACTACTGGGTTTTGGGTACCAAGAGAGGCTAAGGAGCCAGTCTGGGTTAAGATCCGGTATGAAAGACTGCAGAATTTCTGCTACAAATGCGGTCGTATTGGGCATGAAGATAGAGGATGTAAAGAAGAAATTAATTTGTGTGTATTCTTTTGGTACACAATCATATTGTGAGGACCAACAATTTAAAACTATAGGGACTGAAATCAAAATTTGATTAAACTGTAAAGACTAACAATAATACTAATTATGCCTATGAATATCAGGGAATAACACGAGAGTTGAAGGAAACCAGTGAAGCACTTGATGAAGTGTTGGAGAAGATATTGAAGGAGCATGAGCAAGCTTTTAATGAAACAAAAGATGAGCAGAAGAATGATGACTTCATAGACATATTACTCTCACTCACTGATGCACAAACCCTTGGATAATAATGATGATGAACAAAACCAAGTGATCACTCGTCACAACATAAAAGGTAGTGCATTAGAGATCATTTTTGCTTCATTCGAAAATACTGCTTTGACCATCGATTGGGCTTTATGTGAACTCTTGAGAGATTCAAGGGTGATGAAGAATTTGCAAGACGAGCTTGAAACTGTGGTAGGAATGGATAGAATTGTGGAAGAAACTGACATATCAAAGTTGAACTACTTAGATATGGTGGTGAAGGAGATTTTAAGACTATATCCTGTGGGAGTATTCATCCCTAGAAAATCAACAAAGGATATTATGGTTGACGGTTATTACATACAGAAGAACTCACGAATCATAGTGTATAATTGGGCAATTGGACGAAACGTTAAGTCTTGGACTGATAACGCAAAAGTGTTTTATCCGGAGAGGTTTTTGAATAGCAATGTTGACCTTCAAGGAAATCATTTTCAATTGATACCATTCGGGTCGGGTCGTAGAAAATGTCCTGGGATCCAAGTGGGTCTAACTATAGTTAAAATGGTTATAGCTCAGTTAGTTCACTGTTTTAACTGGGAGCTACCTTATGGGATGAAACCTTGTGACATGGACATGACTGAAAGATTTGGCTTCTCCATCTCCAGAGCCAAACAATTGTTGGCTGTTCCAACTCTTCGGATTCTCCCAAAAGTGTATAATGAATAATTAATGTTGGTTAAGTTTTCCTGTCTTTTATGTGAAATGTGGTTTGCATACAATTATTCTTATATTAGAAGCTCTGTTTGAGCTGCAACAATTTTTAAATGTGTTAATTACGTTTGGTGTCTGTGTCTCTATATATATTCATAACTTAAAATATTACTCCTCAATCCAGTGCTTAATGTAAGACATAATTAACTAATTTAAGTATATTAATGTTGTTAGTTAAGTTAGTTAATATGATATAATTTTTCTAAAACACTTTAATTATCTTCCTTAATTCTCTCCCTCACTCTTTTATTTGATTATTGTTGAGGGATTATTAATATCATTAATTTAGAACAAAAATGATAAAAATGTTAAATAAACCTTATATTTATGACCAACATCAAAAGATGAAATGAGTATCTTGGTAACTTACATTATCATAATTAGTAAACATTTTTATTGTTGCATGGAGTGATGAAGAATCTCCAACGTATCACTTTTCTTTGAGTCTATATATATATACTTGACGGTTGTTAATCCTCAAAAAGAGTACCACATATTTTTGATAGTTCTACAATAGAACCCGTCAAATAAAAAGGTTATAGATTTGGCAATGACAGGTTTCTGCATTGACATACTTTCTGGGTTTTATTACATAACCGTCAAGTATGTTCGTCGAAACTAATGAATAATTGTCAATGTTTGTTAAAAACTATTGGTATCTTTGCTTGAGCTGAGACAAGTTTAATTGAAGTTCACATGTAAAACATGTGAGATTTGTTTACACACCAAAAGCGACATCAAGAAAATCTTGGTTTATATTTATAAAGTATATAAGTATTTCTCTTATTAATATCAATATCATCCATCAAAAGTTATTCCTTAGTTTATATGGTTTTTTAAAAGGGAATTTTATTATATAAAATGGTAGCATTTAATTATTTATTAATTTGTTTAAGATAAAAATACATTTTTCCTAGTCTAATTTTTCTTAGTTTAGGCTCCGATTTTAGGAATTGGTTTCCCTGCCTATCTAAAAGATAGGTGAGGGGAGCCTATCCCATTTGAACCGCTTCATATCTTATATAGACGGTCTATATTTTGTTTTTCAAAAAAATTATTTTAATAGGTAGAAAATCTAAAATAAAAATAATCCCTTAACTACTATTTTTTCAAAAAAAAAAACAATTTTTTATTTATTTAAAAATAACCAAATTAAATCTGGATTGTCCAAATCCTATTCAAATGGGATAGGCTCCCCTACCTATCTAAAGGATAAGTAGGAAAATGGTTCCCCGATTTTAAAGCCACGACATCCTATTTCTCTGCGCTTAATCACCTCGCTTGTCGTATAGCCGCAATTAATGGAGGCGCAAACGATTGTAACCTCAATGGAGAGAACCTGCGCCCCTATTTTACTCTCAATTTTTCTTTCATTCAAACATATGATAAGTCCCAATTCCGTCAGCAATTTTTATACTACCTCCGGTTCTAATTATAAGATCGGGTTAATTTTTTCGAAGGGATTAAGAAAACTAAATAAGTTACTTAATCATATCATATGTTATGTATTCTTAGATTAGATATTACTACTTTCAGTCCTAATTATAAGACATAGTTGACTTTGTTTGGAAAAATTAAGGAAGCTAAATAAGTTACTTAATCATTTTATATGTTGTATTTGTTTAGATTATATATTAGTTTATTTGTCAAACTAATTACTTTGAAGAAAAAAATAAAAATAAAATACTCTAAAGTAATTTAATTAGCTTCCTTAATTTCTCCAAAAAAATCAACTATGTATTATAATTAAGACCGGAGGGAGTAGTTTATTAATTAAACTAATTAGTTTGAAAAAAAATACTCTAAAGTAATTTAATTAGCTTTCTTAATTTCTCTAAAAAAAATCAACTTAATTTTATAATTAGGATTGGACGGAGTAATAATTTATTGATTCAAATGTGAAATATGTGCTCAAAACACTAAAAATGAAGATGATTGTAGCTGCACAGCAAGAGCGTAATGACAAGTAGTGAAGCTGAGGTAAGACTAGGTTTTGATGGAAGAAAAAATTGGGGAAAAATAGGGAGAATGTATATCATGGATGAAAACTTTTAAAATTAGTAAAAAAAATATTATTTTCAATTGGGAGCTTTTCCTATTATTTTAAAGTCAAATAGGCTGAATAACTGTTTAAAAGCAGCTGACCTGCGTTAATTAATGGGACGAATGAGTTGGGTAAATTTTATCCCCAGAGTTGGTAATAGAGTTGCTGACTCTTTGGCAAAAGGAGGCATCTTCGATCACCTCGGCTTTCTTAGATATTTGCCCTCTGTCTTTATGGGCCTTAGTTCTACCAGAGAAGTTGGGAATCCTTTCCCCTGTGTAATTCTGTCACTTTATTTTCCTAGTTATTCACAGGTATAAAAATAAAATAAAATGAGTTGGGTAATTTGAATTAAATTTCATGAATCAAAGATGGACTTAGAGACTCAACAATAGGTCCCATAAATTCATACTTTGACAAGAGAAAATATCTATTGTTCGGTTAGTTGGTCCAATCCTCTGTCTCATGCATGTGCAAAACAGCAGACACGACATTATATCAGAGTTTCAAAATAAGTACTGCTAGGGGATGGGTAGCTGTAGTGTACTAATTTTCAGTACTCTCATAGTGGATCGTCTTATTGATTTTGTTTTGATGCACAGGTTCATCTTGAAGAAATAAATGTAAAGCATGCTTGTAATCTAAGAGGCAGATAATATTAACATACTAAGAACTCAGGTTTTCATAAGCATAAAAAAGAAACTAGAAGAAAGTCATATTATAAGAACACTCTGGGATTTTATTTCTGATTGCTTGATGATTAAAATTGAAGAGAAACTCTACTTATATAGAGGTGCAAATGTACAAAACGATAACTATCCTGAGTTGGAGGATAGAACGCACTACAATGGACTTGTGGATGAAAATTAAAGAATACAGACACTTATGACAAATACATGATCTAAAATAAAGCAGTGCATCACGCATGAATAAAGTAAAGGACATGTAACACCCCAATACAATAATTTAAAACATGTGGATAAGGACAATCTGCCGACACTTATTTTGATGACCAACTCTTACAGATGGGTTCATGGTTAGGAGAGATATTGTTATTATCACTGTCATCATCATAGAATCTTGAAGATAACTGAGCGGATCAAAATTATCATCATATGGGTATGGTCTTGCAAGGTCATCTTGGCCCTGAGCCGAAGGCTAAGTGCAGTAAGTAAGATATGTGGAGGAATTGGGCTGAGTTGAGGATCCTAGTGGAGACAAGGACAACTGAGTGAAATCATACGGATCTTGAGAGTCCTGGAGATAATTGCCTTGAGAGTCTAGCGGAGGTCCAACTATATTTGAGAAGGTGGCACAATAGGCAGACACATAGTATGGTATGGGTTCATAGATACAATTTATCATAGTAGAAAGCCTCAGAAGGAATATGAGTTAACAACACTACTGGGAGCAAAATTAAGGCATTTATAATTAAGAGGGGAAAAAAATACACGGGTACCAAATCAAAAATTGAAGAAAAGTTTTCCCCAATTTGGATCAGCACTAAAGATTTTTTTTTTTTTGGGGTGTGAATTCTATCTAGTAAAACATGAAAGTAATTATCTTAAGAGATCCTGAAACACCTTGCTACATATTATCAAGGGAGAATCACAAAGAAATATAAAAAATGAGTAAAATGGACCTATTATTATTTTTTGATACTAAAATTTATTATTGCATGTTACTAACTTGTTGTAATTAAGATATTTTTGGTTTCCTCCATTGGGGCCTCACAGTAATTCCCCCTAATACTACCTCTAATCCTTAATATTAAGATATACTCCTTCTTTCGAGAATATTTTAGGATACTGACTAATACTAAAAAGATACTTCAGGATACTGACTGTTATTGAAAAAATATTGTACGATATTGAAAAAATATTTCATGATATTGAAAAAAATATTTCGAGATCTTGATTAAATCTTAAAAAGATATTTCGGGATATAAATTATTTCCCTTCTTTTCTAGCCCGCGACCGAATCACAGAGCACTCATCTCATCCACCGTTTGCCACTCAGACGAACTCGTCTCTTCCCTTCATCTCTTATCTTCATCCTTAGTTCCCTTTTTCCACGAACCAAACACCAAGAGGAAAGAGAAGTTGAGATCAAACCAACGTCGGTCATCGTACTTGCCGTCGGTTACAGAGGTTACTGAACGATTTCTTCCTATAGGTGAAATTCAGTGAAATCTTCTCCCTGCCCTAAATTGAAAATCAAATTGCACACCTTTTTGTTCAAATTTACATATTCCTAGAGCAAGTTTCTTTTCTGGATCCTTCAACTCTGACAAAGTGGCCTATGGAGGTTTTCTTTTTTTGCTATTCTTCGAATGAAAAGCTGATTCTTTACTAAGAACTGGACCATAACTTGAGATATGGACTTTACCTTTTTTTTTGCGCAATAAGCTGGGCTTTAAACACCAGGGTTCTGAAATACGGACCGGTCATTGAACCGTCATTAGAGTCTTGGGTTAAGGGTTAGTGGGTGTGGTCAACCCGACCTGACCGGTGAGGTATAAAAAATTAGAAAATAATTAATTTCTTATCATACAAACCTAAATTTGACATACTATATATCATTTCAATATTTTGGATAAGTGGCAAAATAATCATATACTCCAATACTTATGACATATTCAGATATTATTAACAATTTTCTTTACAACCTATATTTGACATCCACTAAGCAGAGCCAACCGAAAATAGAGAAACCACAATAGCTTCGGAAAACCAAAAAACGAATCCAAATCAAATCCATATGACATCCAAAAGTGAAAAAAAGGAGCAAAAAAAATTGAAGGATATTATTTTTAAAAAAAAAAAGGTCCGACCCAAAGGACCCGTCCGGTCACACCGGTTCACTAGGTCGATCTTGGCGGTTTTGCACCAAACCTGACCGTTTCACGGCCGGCTTACGGTTCCTGTCACGAACCGGGCCTTGGTCCGTGGTTCACAAACCATGTTAAACACACAGTGATGTGGCTATTTCTAATCACTTCGATGGAATGGATGGACAAGATTGAGAGCTTTTGAGGGACAAGAGTGACAATGAAAAAAACGTTTCTGACAGAAACCGGACTCCCCATAAATTAATGCATGATGTGACATTCAATTATTGCTTCTAAGAACAAACGGGGTTGGGCCAGTGGTAGCGGGCATTAAAGGTCGAAGCGAGTCTCGGTTCGAGCCTTGTGAATCTGCAAAAGACCATTGGAGAGACTCTCCCACCCACCATGTACGACGACGACGCGAGGATCCGGATCGGGCGGCACTCGATGAACCGGTTGAGAAATTTTTTTTATTGTTTCTAAGAAACAAATAAAATCCATACGGAACCGGTCGATGCCTATTCATAAATGCCATTTGCTCGTCTCATCACTATCCAAATGGAATTTGAATGGTTGGGATTTTTTTTTTTTTTTTTTTTTTTTTTTTTTTTTTTTACTTTTTATTTTTTAAGAATATATATTAATAGATTGAAAATCTAAAATAAAGATATAATTTCTTAACTTTTTTTTTTTTTTAAAATCATCAATTTTAAAAAACCAAATTTAAATTATCTAAATCCTATTTACCGTCCAAATATCCCGGTGAAACGAGCAAATGCTCTAAATCAAAAGGATATGCAGTGAAAGGTTCGGATCCGTACCTGAGTCATTATAAATCACTATACACCGTGTGTATTGACCCAAGTCCTCCATCAATCTCGATTGCAAACTAAAGATCGAGCATGTTTTCTTCAACACTAGCCATTCCTCTATTTCTCCTTCTCACCTTCATTTACATTATGTCCATCTTCTCTTGTTGCAATAATCACAACAAAAATACTCGCAAACGTCCTCCAGGTATTTCTCATTTGAATTATTTATTTTAATTTTACTCATAAGCACTAATATCTCTCTTTCACTTTCAATGCATCAATAGGTCCTCTGGCTCTTCCCATTATTGGCAACATCCACTTGCTGGGCACTCTTCCACATCGCAACCTTCAATCTCTGGCTAACAAATATGGACCCATCATGTCCTTACGGCTAGGACAGATTCCTGCCATTGTGGTCTCTTCCCCTGAAGCAGCTGAACTATTCCTCAAGACACATGACCCTGTTTTTGCAAATCGTCCTCAAACTCAAGTCACTGATTACCTATTTTATGGATCCAAGGGTTTAGGCTTCTCTGAGTATGGTTCATACTGGCGTGCCATGAAGAAACTAAGTGTCCAACATCTTCTTAGTGCTTCAAACCAAGAGTTGATTGGACATGTTAGGTTGGAGGAGCTGAAAATGGTGGTGAAGTCTCTGGAGAAAGCTGCTATGATGGGTGAGGTTGTGGATGTTACTAAGAAAGTTCATGGGCTTTTAGAAGATATAGTTTATAAGATCATATTGGGACGGAATAAAGATGACCAATTTGATCTCAAAGGGCTCATTTCTGAAACTTTGAGATCAGCTGGAGCATTTAATCTTGCAGATGTCCTGCCTTTCTTAGCGGCACTTGATCTCCAGGTATGAAATTAAGGATGTCATTTATTAGTCTAGAGCTTTTTCATAGTACAGTTTATATCATGGAATTTAAACCTAACCTGAGCTAGCCATTAACTAAAAACAAAGTCGATCAGTAACAGAATTTAACGACAATTATGTCGTAAAAAAGACTGTAACTAATTAATTAGGGATGGAATTTCGTCTCTAACTCAAATTGGCAATGAAATTCCATGGCTGAATTCTGTCACTAATCCACTATTATATATATATATATATATAAATATATATATATATATATATATATATATATATATAAAATAAATGAATGATGTGGTGAATCAGTCCCTTAACCAGTATGACCATGAGTTTTGGATGAATCGATTTGATTGAATTTTATATATATTTTTTGCCTTTTCTTATTGAGCTTCAAATGATATGTTCTGGGTTTAAAAAGTGAAAAAAAGCATCATATTTGTACTTTAATAACTATGTGAGGTTTATATATGAATGTTGTATGTACTTGTAGGTTTTTTTATTCAAATACTATTTTTATTATGATAGGTCTGATCTTGGGTTGTCCTTGATTTAAACTCATATCACTACCTCAACCAGTGTATTAACCATTCCGATATTTTGGTTCATGTATAATAAAAGTATTCAAATTTGACTGTGTCAGGGGCTAAAAAAGTGCTGTAAAGAAATAAGCAGAGTGCTTGACCAGTTGTTTGAGAAGATAATAAAGGAGCATGAGGAAGCTCTTCACACCCACAAGGATGGGAAACCTGAAGACTTTATAGGCATACTAGTCTCACTAATGCATCAACCCAATGATGATGAACAAAATTATAAAATTACTCGAGATGACATCAAGGCCAATGTACTCTCTTTGATTTCTGGGGCATATGAAACTTCTGTTGTTACTGTTGAGTGGACTATGTCTGAACTTTTGAGGAATCCAAGGGTGATGAAGAATCTACAAAATGAGTTAGAAACTGTGATTGGAATGAACAGAATGGTAGAAGAGATAGATTTATCAAAGCTTAATTACTTGAACTTGGTGGTCATGGAGAATCTCAGACTTCATCCTGTTGCAGCACTCATTCCCCGAGCAACCGCAAAGGATTTTACGGGTGATGAATATTACATAGAGAAAAACTCACGAATCTTAGTAAACTTATGGGCAATAGGACGAAATCCTCAAGTATGGTCTGATAATGCTGAGATGTTTTATCCAGAAAGATTTTTTAACAGTGATATAGATATCCATGGAAATGATTCTCAGTTCTTTCCATTTGGTTCGGGACGTAGAAAATGTCCTGGAATGCAAATGGGTCTAACTACAGTTAAGCTTGTTATAGCTCAACTTGTACACTGCTTTAATTGGGAGCTTCCTTTTGGAATGAAGCCTGATGAATTGGACATGACCGAATCATTTGGCCTCACTATACCGAGATCTAAGCATTTATCAGTTGTGCTAACTCATGGTCTATCTTCTAAGGGCTAGTTTGGTTTGAGGGAGGGGGAGGGAGGGAGGGGAGGGGCCAATCTTTGGTCCCCTCTTACACAATCGCCTTTAAACTTTTTAATATTCTAAAAATATACTCAACAACAAAAAGGAATATTCCTTTCATTAATGGTAATTTGGTCATTTCCCTACTTTTCACTTCCTTCCTCCCACTCCCTCTCCTCAAACCAAACATGCCCTAAGGTTTATGATGAATGAAGTTCATGTGATTAAAGGCAGCGTTGCGGGATGATGATAGGAAAATGTAAACTACGAAATAATATGAATGCAAAATAAGTGAATTTAGCACACAAGGTGTTTTTTTTTATTGTGAAATATGTGTCTATATATATCTAAGGAGTTTAAATAAGGAAAAATCACTATAATGACATTCTAAAGAAGGAATCTAATAATAATAAAAGTCTCAATAACAATTGAGCAACATGAATATGTTGTCATATCATGTTATGCTAGAACTTGTTATTCTATGATGCTCACTTGTTGTGCTTTTTGGTAATTTCAGTTATTCTTTAGTATCTTATAGTGATTTTTCCTTTTAAATAATTATTTGCAAAACGACTAGCTGCCTCTGTGGCAAGGTTAACCGGCCATGCTTTAAGAATGTTTGAAACTTAGGGTAAGTTTGGTTTGAGGGAAGGGGAGGCGAGAGAAAAAATGTGATGGATTTTGTGGGCCCCACTACACCGAATTTTAAGACAATTTTCTCATTCTCTCATTTTTTTTCTCTGCCCTCCCCTCCCCTCAAACCAAACTTAACCTTGCATTGTCATATGGCAATTCATTTGCCGGGATCCGGCTCCAGTCCTTTGCCCACTACCATCCTTTGCCATCCTCTTCGCTAGTACAGCGTCGTTTTGACGCAAAACAACACTTGCTCCCTCTTTTTTTTTTTTTTTTTTTTAAAAAAAATAATAATATCCAGGGTCCTAAAAAAAAATATACTTAATTACTTATGGGTAAAAAAAAATAATGATGGGTATTTCAACGATCTTAAAAAATTATTTTAGGATGTTGGAAAAATATTTCGAAATTAAATATAAAAAATACATTCATATCTTATTATATTTAATAAAAAAATATTTCATGATCTTGAAAAATATTTGAGGATCATGAAATATTTTTTTAAAAAAATTAACACAAGATTTTTAATCTGCGTAAGTTAAATATTTTTCCAACATCCTAAAATAATTTTTCAAGAAATTCAAATATTTTTTCAATACCCGTTTAAATCCTAAAGATCTTTTTTAGACTTTATATTAAAAAAAAAAAAAAGGGAGGAAGTGTTGTTTTGCGTCAAAACGACATTGTACAAGCGAAGAGGATGGCAGAGGACGGTAGTGGCAAAGGACTGGAGCCGGATCCCATTTGCCGAACTGTAGGGCCATAAATCCCGCTTTGGGCCCATAATCACTGATCTACAAGTAGAGGGCCCAATAAGCCGCATCCTCTGAGCTCTGGACCATACTGAGCAAGAGGCCAGCCAGCTCGAGAAGGTATGTCCGGCCCAAAACCAACCCATCTACACCCCAATACACAAAAAAAATGAAACAAACCCTTCTAGTCCCAAGTTATAAAGAGAGGTCGCCACCAGCGCCTTAGTAGCGCAAATGGTATTGGGATTCATTTCCCCCTCCCTTGTCCTGGGTTCGATCCCCCTATCGCCTTGTTATAAAAATAAAATAAAATAAAGAGAGGTCGCCATATGCTTGGTGGACACACAATCTACTCTACCAACTTTGACTTATTTCTTCACATTGTACGCAATACAATCTGATCTCTATTATTTTCGCTTCTTCAATCACTATCCTGTATTCAACAAAGATAAAAAAACAAAGCTACTCTTTATTTTCTCACTCTTTGTTGTCATAGTAATTTCTTGTTTTATTCATTAATCTCTACGTTGTCGGTACCCCTAAGAAAACTTCCTTCTTACAAATTATTGCATCAACAAGAACTACTATTAAATGTGCCTTGAAAGACTGGTTTTATCTGAACTTCGATCTAATTAGGGGATCGCTCTCATTAAAATAATTATTTTGTTTGAATAATTTATAAAAAGGGTTGTATATGAAGAAATATACTTGAAATGGCTTGACAACAAGATATAGGATTAACATTGGTAATTGCTGTCTTATGGAGTGGTGGTTAAGTAGACCTCAAGATTTTGTTTTTATAAAATCTCAAAAAAAAAAAAAATCCTTTAATTTAGCATTGATGACTTTTCAAATATATCAAAATATATCTCAAATCTATTAAAAATGGGTAGCCATCACACCCCCACATATTATTGCATCAAATCTTGTCTTCAAGATTTTAAATTGTAGAACAACCTAATTCAAGAAAACCATGGACACAAAATTTACAAGCAAACATTAAAAAAAATTGGAATCAATTCAAACTTTCAAGAATTAACTCTTCACATAACCCTTTTCCACCTTCCAAAAAAATGCAAGTAGTTAGGTAATTAATTTGGCAAAGATAAATCACAATAAAATATCCCTTATAAGTCAAGTGTTTACACTTATCTTTCATGATATTTAAGGGCCACATTAGTGCAAAAAAAGGCTTTAAGACAGGACAAAATATGCATCGTAAGACCGGACCCGCGACCGGTCTTGTTCCAGCCGGTATTAAAAGTCCACATTTAAGATCGGACTCGAACCGGTCTTAAAGAAACTCTTTTAGACCGGACATTTAAAACATTAGGTCTTAAAAGTCGTACTAAATAAAGCTGAAACATTTTTTGTTCGGTCCTAAAACTAACTTTTAAGACCGGGCAAAAACTTGGACGCTCTTAAAAGATCAAAATTATAAGACCGGATAAAAATAAATTCGGTTTGAAAAATAGCGGCTTCTAAGACCTGACGACAGATTATACGCGGTCTTAAAAGACTGACTTTCAAGACTAGACAGTAACCATACTTTGTTTGTGGCGTTTGGATTTACCAAAGTATAGCTTTAGACCTACCCGTCCTCCAACCCCCCTTACATACCCCGCGTGATCCAGTTTTTCGGTCGCAACGGTCAGATCATTCCTCCCGTCCGACACAAAAGATCCCTCTGCTTCTTTCTTTTTAAGATCTTCCTGTAAGATACAGATAACGAGAAGCTTAGTAATGAAACATGTTTAGTAACTAAAAAATAACAATAACGATACTTACAATTCTTTCAGCAACTACACGAGTTTGTTCACTCGTGTAGGCGTCCCTTGGCTTTTGTCGAATATGCAACCACAACTCCTCGCGACGTATAGGAGATAGCTGATCAACTATCGCAGAAGGATTGAATTCAACTTCATCTTCCAATCTCTTCCTCTTGGCCGCCATCAATTCTTTTTCGGCCATTTCATATCCGCCGCGAGAAGCCCTATGCGGGCAATCATTCTTTCTCCCTATCTCCTGTGCTTGTTCCCTTCTTTTCTGTGAATCAAAATTGAAAAAAAAACTATTAATTATGAATTCCAGCCATTGATGTCTAACGAAATTAGAGAACTTCGCCTATATGAATGTCAAACATTAGTCAAATTCACTTTATCAAGTTTCAACATTTTATTTAAGAAAGATGTAGAATGGTAGAAGAAATTGGGAGAAACAGAGGAAAGGGGAGTTGCGAAATGCTTGCCAACTCAGTCAATTCATTCATTCATCATAACGGTTCCTACACATATTAGACTAACCTCTTATATATAGTTAGAGGTTTGACTCTTAAGCCCCAATAACAGCTTGCACCGAAACTATTACACAGTTAACATACTAACTAACTAACAGCAATGTCTAACCACTACCTACTATAATATAACTAAGACTATAATAATGGCTTGACTCTTATGCCATTATTATTTCCCTAATTAACTTCTTAGTATTTTACCTTCTCAGGGTTTACATATCAGACTTGCACAGACAAAGGCAGGAAATGTATACTTCTATTCACACACCAAACCATTTAACTAACAGGATTAGATGAAGACAATAATATTCACATATCTGCACAGGTTAATAAGCACACAAAAGGGAAAACAAAACTAAATATAAACTCACCAGAGCTTCAGGAGTGGTCCGCACCAACAAATTGTTGCCAAGTTTGTTCATCAATATATGTGTACTTCTCCCAAGGATTTTCTTGAGGTCAACCTCGGCAAAAAAATATACTTGTTAGCTAGAAAGGTCTTAAACTTCCTCCACCGATCGGACAATAAGACAATGTCTTGTCTTTCAACTTCCGATCGGGGACGGTGTATGTAAGCCGGATAGTGTCCCAAATAGGATCCTTTACCGTGTGAACGTCCACTTTTTTCCACTCATCTGTCAAGATGCTAACCTTGCTGCGTGCTAGATAGCCAACAAAACTAGTATATTTGGATTTCTTGGGACCGAAAGGTTCCAACTTTTTATCAAACTGAATCTCTAGCCTTGAGCTAGAAGTCTGACTTAGGGTTACATCCATCATTCGTGTGCCTCTTCTACCACGACATGCAGGGCGGTTACGAGGCTCATTGTTAGATGAAGAGGGCTCGTTCGACTCACACGATCCACAAGCCGAATGGCGGCGTTCCCGAACAGAATAGAATCGTTTTCACCGTTCATTTTCGAGACAAGAAGAGAGGTAATGCAACATGAAGGGTTTCGCAACGTGAACAGAGGTTCTTCAGTGATAGTAACAAAAGCTTTCGTGCGAAGAAATGTTTATTTGGCGGTTCATTTTTAAGACCGGATGAAAATATAGACGGTCTTAATAATTAATATTCAAGACCGGATATATTAAAGTCCTGGTCTTAAAAGTAATTAATTTTTTATCCGCACTCTTTTTCTATATTTTATACCAAATTAGCATTTTATGTCTGTCTTAAAAGAATAACTTTTAATACCGGCTTTTATATATGTTCTGGTCTTAAAAGCTTGTATTACCTTTATATTTAAATTTTTCCTTATTATTTTGGACCGCATAAAATATTAGTCCGGTTGTGTGAGATTTCTCCATAAAGTAATTGATATTTAAATATTTTTTAATAACATTTTTAAGACCAGTTTGTTTTTTAACGGGTCTTAATAATATATGAAGTTCTTTATATTTACAAAACTGTAATGGTCGTAATAAGTTCTTTTATATTTACAAAACTACCGGTCATACATAAGAAGTTCTTTATATTTACAAAACTGCACCGGTCATACCTTTAAGACCGGTGCGTCCAATGTCCGGTCTAAATGAGGCGGTCTTAAAGCCCTTTTTTGCATTAGTGCCAGTGTTTCACTCAATTTTACCTATTGCAACTCACCTACTAGCATAAGCTTGTCTCTCATCTCAATTTTCACTATATTATCTCATTACATAAACAAATTAATAGGACTTTAATAATACATGAATACTTTAGTTAGTGCCAAGCAATACAATGAAAGATAAAGATGTAAGGATATTGATACTCTCCTTTTTCCTTTTGTCTTTTTATTTTATCTTGAGTCGTTGTAAGTCCCTTTTGTACGCGACTATATATATGGCATTACTCAGTTATTCCAACAGACACCTCAAGAGGCGTTCAACCCAATTCATAACCCTCTTTGACTTAGCAAAATTTTTAAAACAACTATACAAACATTTTTTTTTCAAATTTTCAAAACTTGTTTTTAGAAACAATTTTATAAAACTGTTTTGGGGAAAAAAAAAAAACAAACAGACCCCGTTAAAATATATTTGGTTGATAAGAACAGAGTTATACAAAGTACTCTACCCAACTCAGTTTTGTTGATAAAACGAAAAAGACTAAAATCCCTAAAACACATCCTATCACCACTCCTCAACAAATCAACAAAAGAACATAAGCAACAAACGAAACAAAGAATAAAAAAGACTAACAAAAAAGAAAGGAAACAATGAAGAAGGTGCTGGGGTCGTTGGATTTTATTATAGATTTTCCTTGTAGTAGATTAGGTTATTTATATCCCCATGAAATCACGATGCAGCTTTTCTCCTTTACCTATATTCCCCCGCTACCGTCCTTTTCTCTTAAAAGGGCACAGTTTTGGTGCAAAATCAAACTGTTCCTTTTTTATTGTTGTTGAAAAATAGCGTTTACTATCCTGTAGTATTTTTAAGTATCATACTCTGAAATATTTTTCAAGATCCTAAAATTATTTTAGGAGATTACAAAATATTTTTCAAGATCAATCGAAGATCACCAAGTATCTTTTTAGTACTAGTCACTATCTTGAAATATTTTTTTAGTACCAGTTAGTATCCTGAAATATTTTTTTAAGATCCTAAAATAATTTTTGAAGATCATGAAGTATTTTTTCAGTACTAGTCAATATCCTGAATTATATTTTTAGTACCAATTAGTACCATGAAATATTTTTTAAAGATTATAAAGTATTTTTTTCAGTACTAGTTAATACCCTAAAGTATCTTTTTAGTACCGGTCAGTATCTTGAAATATCCTTTTAGTATTAGTCAGTATCTTGAATTTAGTATTAGTCAATACCCTAAAATATTTTTAGGATCTTGAAAAAAGATACTTCAGATACTGACTGGTACTAAAAGAATATTTTAGGATATTGACTGGTACTAAAAAAATACTTTAGGGTACTGGTACTGCAAAAATACTTTATGATATTGAAAAAATATTTCAGGATACTGACTGGTACTGAAAATATACTTCAGGATACTGATTGGTACTAAAAGGATACTTCAGGGTACTAAAAAAAAATACTAAAGCTATTTTTTTTAAAAAAATTGAACAGTGCTATTTTGCACCAAAAGGTGCTGTTTGGAAGAAAAGGAGGACAGCGGATCTTAAGAGAATTGGAGGAAAGTTGGGTCCATGAAATCATGCATGATGTGGCATCCGATTATTACGACAAAAAAACAGAGGATCCAACTCTGAGTCACTATAAATCACTATATACATTTTCTAAACTGTGTGCGTGTTGACCAAGTCCTTTATTCTCCATTTCAAATTACAGATCAAACTTGTTTTCTTCAACATTAGCCATTCCTGCTTTCCTCCTTCTCACCTTCATTTTCATTATTTCCATCTTCTTTCGCTCCAATAATCACAGCCAATATGCTTCCAAACGTCCTCCAGGTATTTTTCTTGTGAGTTAGTTACTTTAATTTGATTTTACTATACATTCATGTTTCTCTTTCACTTTTTATACATCAATAGGTCCTCTGGCTCTCCCTATTATTGGCAACATCCACTTGTTGGGCACTCTTCCACATCGTAACCTTCAATCTCTGGCTAACAAATACCCATCATGTCCTTACGGCTAGGACAGGTCCCTGCCAATGTGGTCTCTTCCCCTGAAGCAGCTGAACTAGTCCTCAAGATCCACGACCCTATTTTCGCAGATCGTCTTCACACTCAAGCCAGTGATTAATGATTTGATACATGACATTAAGGAAGCCATTTCTTAATTTTATTGCATGGTTATTATTAAGAGCTTTTTCATAGCAAAGTTTTTATTTGGGACAATTTCACTCAAGGACCATGGTGGTATATTGGTATGGTAGGAGCGAGGTGTCTGTTGCCCCTTGGGTGCTGCCCCTTAAAAAATCACCCGTTCCCAATTGTTTTTTTGTTTTTATTTTTTAATGTTTCATATAACTATTTCACATGTTCAAGAAGTGTAAGACACTTTTATATGAGCATTTGTTAAGAAATTAATTTATATTGTTTATATGACTATTCCACTTATTCACGATGTATAAGACACTTGTTAGCTATGATGTAAAGTAGGTAGGAATATAAAATTATTACATATATTTGTTACATATATTAATTAAAGGGCTTCAATGCCTGGTGGTCATGACTTTTTTTAAAGAAATAAATAAGGAGGGCTAGTAATGTCTTTTCAACATAAATTTTAATTTCATTTTGCTTCCAAGATCCTACAGCAAGGTTTTAGAATTTTTTTGGGAATATTTGATATTAATTGTTTAACTTGTTTCTTGAGTGAGATTTCCCCTTATTTTTTTAATTTGAAAATAAGGGATTTCCAATGTATTAGAGGGGATTCTATTAGCCGGTGTTCACAATATGCTGTTGGAACCTTGCTTAGTGGGATTATATTAGGGGTGCCCTACCTTTCCCAGTGCTTTCCAATTTATTGACCTGGTTTTCAGTACTTAATTTATATATAATGAAAGAATTCAAATCTGACTACGTTAGGGACTAAAACAACGCTGTACAAAAACAAGCAGAGAACTTGACCAATTGTTTGAGAAGATAATAAAGGAGCATGAAGAAGCTCCTAATACCCACAAGGATGGAAAACATCAAGACTTCATAGGCATCCTAGTCTCACTAATGCATCAACCCGAGGATGATGAACAAAATTATCAAATTACTCGTGATGACATCAAGGCCACAATAGTATCTTTGATTTCTGGGGCATACGAAACTTCTGCTGTTTCTGTGGAGTGGGCTATGTCTGAACTTTTGAGGAATCCGAGGGTGATGAAGAATCTACAAAATGAGTTAGCAACTGTGATTGGAATGAAGAATAGAATGGTGGAAGAGAAAGATTTATCAAAACTGAATTACTTGAACTTGGTGGTCGTGGAGAACTTAGAGTCACTCCTGTTGCACCACTCATTCCTCAAGCATCCGCAAAGGATGTTACGGTTGGTGGATATTACATAGAGAAAAAGTCAAGAATCTTAATAAACTTATGGGCACTAGGACGAAGTCCTCAAATATGGTCTGATAAGGCTGATATGTTTTATCCAGAAGGATTTTTGAATAGTAATATTGATGTTCAAGGACATGATTTTCAGCTCATACCATTTGGTTCAGGACGGAGAAAATGTCTTGGAATGCAAATGGGTCTAACTACCGTTAAACTCGTTTTAGCTCAACTTGTACAGTGCTTTAATTGGGAGCTTCCTTTTAGAATGAAGCTTGATGAATTGGACATGACTGAATCATTTGGCCTCACTAGACCGAGATCTAAGCATTTATCAGTTGTGCTAACTCATCTTCTATCTTCTAAGGTTTATGATGGATGATGTTCATGTAATTAAAGACGGCACGATACTTTATGATGGTAGAAAATTTTAAACTAAATAATATAAAGCATAAAAGAAATGACTTTAATTAGCACACACGTTGCGTTTTTTATTATTATTGTGAAATACGCGTGTCGGCGTATCTAATAAGTTTAAATAATTATTTATCAAAGGGTAGTTGCTTCTGTGACAAACAATTAGAGGATAACTCTTGTTTCAATTATTATTTTGTTTAAATAATTTATGATAGGGGATGTAATGAAGAATTATACTTAAAATACCTTGACAACAGGATATTCTATAAACATTGGTAATTGATGTATTGCAGTGTGGTGGCTGAGGCCTGAGGAGACCATATGCATGAGACTCTTTTTTTTTTTTTTTTTTTTTTTTTTTTTTTTTGGCGTGGAGTGTTCCAATAGACCGTTAATTCTTACAAAACCCACGGAAGATCATATTAGGTTCTCACTTTGCGTAGTATAATACGAAAAAAAAGAAGTCTCAGTTTTTTAGGCACAAGTAGTTTCCTTTTAGTAGAAGTAATTATATTTGAGGCACTGTTAGAATGTAGGCACCTTGTAGCAAAGATTCAAATATTGGTTCGTCAGGTTATAATGGACTAATCTTTTTTGTTAGATCAAATCCCGTTGGCAAAAGTGTCATAGTTTAGTTTTTAAGGCCTTTGAGCATTAGTGTTACGGTGTTACTGATAGGAGCTCACACATCCACACACTCATACAGACAGAGGAATCCACAAGGTTTGTTGACTTTGTTCATTGATTCGATGAGCCGGGCATGCTCATCCCCTAACAACTGCGTTTGGTGATGAGGATAGCTTCTTCTTCTTTCTTTTTATTTTTTATTTATTTTATTTTATTTTATTTTATTTATTTATTTCGGTTAAGTTATATTTAGCACCTTTCGAGTATTTTAGTAACACCAAGTATTCTATTTTTTTGTGTGTGTGTATTCAGCACCTTAAAATATTTTGCATTTAGTGAGTGCTAATATCAAAGTTATGAAGCAATTCTACTTTTTAAAAATATATACAGTGCAAAAAATAAGAAATATAGCTTAGGTATATAGCTTTTGAAATAAGAAAAACACTTACCAATTACAAGTCATCAAACTTTTTTTTTAAAAAAAAAAAAAAAAAATCCCACAATTTGCAGGCTCAATTAGTTGAATTTGCCCAAAGATTATAAGTGTGTAATTTATTACAAAGAATAGAAAATAGCGTTATTGAAATACTAGTAGTAAACACCTTTATAAATATTGTCAATCACGTTACAAAGTATGTTCAATGATTCAAAACATTAAAAACTTGTTTTATGTATAATTGTGCATCACATTATTAGAAGGATTTGGCGTTCCAGTAGTCACCAAACCTTTTGGGATTTGAGGAGGGTAGGATCAAATCCCACTTCAACCAACTTGACCCAAAAATTGTGGTCACTAGTGCCGGAGCTACAGCGGGGGATCGGCAATGTCTCCGGTGTGGGTGGTTGAGACTTTTTTTTTTTTTCTTTTAAAGTAAAGTGCATAATTATAAAAAGAACACCAACATTTTAAAAATCCCTATTTGTTCTTGAGTATAGATTTTAAAATTTACAAATTTAAATGGAATATTATATTTTCATTGTTTTTACAAAACATTTTGGGCCGATCCTCTGCTCATTCTAGTTCCGCCATTGCTTCCCCTTCATCTTTCATTCTTGAAGTAAGAGAAACAACATATAACCGCAACTGCAACAGAAGCCAATTTAATGCGACTGTGGTGTGACCGATACGGCGACATCAATGGGTCCATCTTGAAGGAGCTCTTAACGAAAATCGAGAATGAAGAAGAAAGCAACCTCACTTGAGCCTTTAAAAATACTACCGCAGTTCTTAAACATAAGAGTCAGATGTTTTTTTTTTTAAAAAAAAAAAAAAAAAATTGAGAAAGCTAAATAAATTACTTAATCTTAGCATATATTGTAATCATTAGATTATATATTAATTTACAAGTCAAGCAAATTAATTTAGAGAAAAATGATAAATATAAATAATTTAATGTAATTTAATTAACTTCTTTAATCTCCTAAAAAAAAGTCAACAGACACTTATATTAAAAATCAGGGGCAATATAAAGCCCCTCACCTGATGAAATTTCAAGAGGGTCCATCCTAGTTCTTCCTTATAGTGGGTTAATTTATTTCAATCATGAGTAAATCATGCATAATGTGAAATTCAAATAAAAATATTTTATACTTTTTAAGTATTATTCTTTTAGTTTTTACCATATAAAAAAATTGTTACACCCCTACCGGCCTCTCCCTCTCGAGTGGAAGATAGAGGGATTCTCTTTTATTATTACCTTATTTTATTTAATTATCGCTTAATAGCATGCATCAGAGTGTTACGCATCAGAGCATTTTATCGGTTTGGACACAATAGATGATACTGGTAAAAGTAAAGAAAAATATCAAAATATAATCCCCTCAGAGTTAGGGTACAGTCATCCAAAAAGAAGGTAAAATATATAGTCATCCCAAAATGTACTATAGAATATATAAGTCTATAGGGCATTCCCTATTTCTTCACCATGCAGCTCCATGCCCTACCTCCTATCTCGTGATCATCTCAAGCAGAACCACTTGTATCTTTAGGATAATCTGGGATCCAAAATTGAATCCCAGAGTAACTGTTAAACTCATATACAATTTGTATGCAGTGCATGCAGGCAACCATAATTTAGGAAAATAACAATGGCAATACATACCACATGCATTCAGAACAATCATCACGTGCAGTAACATAAATAGCATACCACATATGCAAATGTTTATTGCGGAAGGACCAAGTCCTAATAATCGCAAGACTGTTTAACAAGACAAGCCCTTGATCCACAACGCTAGGAAAACATAGTAGTTGGGCCTCAAACCCAAACAACACTGAATGTACAAAAGCATGTCCCACTCACAAGACACGAGTCCACAATCATGGAAAACAAACATACAAAGCAACATAGAGTATATAAGTAAACAGTTACTACCTGACAGCTGATCAGTACTTAATAAAATTTCCCGATGCCCATATGTTACTCCAGATATACGCCTACCCTAAACAAAGCAGATATATTCCATTTCATTCATGTAATATCCCCAAATTTTCATGTAAATCAATTAATGGAATATATGAATTTTTCACTAAGTAGTAATAGTCAGTGGTATTTATTTTTCAACAAGATAAATTAATTATTGGGAAAATAATGTGGAATTATTCGAAAAGGTGGTAATAAATTTGGTTATAAATAAATTGAGATGGTAATGTCAAGAAGGTAAAATATATATATATATATATATATATATATATATATATATATATATATATATATATTCACATTATTTCTATAATTTTCGTCCAATAAAAGAAGAGGGAAAATTCTGATGAAAAATTAGTGGAGTTTCAATATAAGTCTAATTTTCCTTGAAAGGTGGACATTGGACTAAGTCCGCTCATTTCCTTCCAATCAGTGTCAATTATTCTCCCGAAAAAAACTGGCAGATTTATATTCGAGAAATAATCATACTTTATGGTACTCCGAAGAGTATCATCTTTGACAGAGATCCTCAGTTTACTTCTTGATTCTGGCAAGCTTTACATAAAGCACTGGGGACGAAGCTGTGATTTAGTACTGCCTATCATCCCCAAACATATGGGCAATCAGAGAGGAAAATCCAGACACTTGAAGATATGTTGCGAGCCTGTGTCTTGGATTTCAAAGGAAAATGGGATCAATATTTACCTCTAGCTGAATTTGCTTATAACAATAGTTATCATTCTAGTATACAGATGGCTACTTATGAAGCATTGTATGGACGGAAATGCTGATCACCTCTATGTTGGACCGAGTTATCTGAACGAAAGCTAATCGGACCTGAGATTGTAGATGAAACTTCCAAACAAATCAACCTAATCAGGAAGAGTCTCCTTGCGGCTCAGAGCAGACAGAAGAGTTATGAAGATAAGAGGATGAGACCTCTCGAGTTTGAGGTAGGTGATCGTGTGTTTTTGAAGATATCTCCTGTTACAAGAGTGGGAAGAGCCATCAAGCGCAAGAAGCTAAGTCCTCGATATATAGGTCCTTTTGAGATTTTGGCAAAACGGGGACCTGTAGCTTATCAGTTAGCCTTGCCGCCAAGTCTGAGTAAGTTGCATGATGTTTTCCATGTATTTCAGTTGAAGAAATACCAACTAGACCTAGAGCATGTTCTTGAGTATGAGGATGTTGAGGTACAGAAAGATCATACTTTTGCAATAAAGCCCGAGCGGATTATCAATTATAAAGAAAAGCAGCTCAGGCGTAAGAGTATCCCTTTTGTGAAGATGGTCTAGGGAGGGTTATCTTTTAGAGAAACGACGTGGGAGACGGTAGATGATATGAAAGAAAAATACCCAGAGTTTATGTCTAGGAGCTTGATAAATGTATAAACAAATTTTGAGGACGAAATTTATTTTTACGGACATCCCCAAATTTTCATGTAAATCAATTAATGGAATATATGAATTTTTCACTAAGTAGTAGTAGTCAGTGGTATTTATTTTTCAACAAGATAAATTAATTATTGAGAAAATAATGTGGAATTATTTAAAGAGGTGGCTAATAAATTTGGTTATAAATAGTTTGAGATGGTAATGTCAATAAGGTAAAAAAAAATTCTCATTATTTCTATAATTTTTGTCCAATAAAAAGAGGGGGAAAATTCAGAAGAAAAATTAGTGGAGTTTCAATAATACAAGTCTAATTTGCCTTGAAAGGTGGACATTGGATGAGACTTATATGATATAAAATAAAATCACTCTTTCCCCCATTAGCCATCATCACTTCACAAGAAGAGGGAGTAAGTGGGATAAAGATTGATTGGACAAGATTGTATTAAGGGTAAAGGAGCAATTTTACACATAACTTTTACCCGGGAAGCGCCAAAGACTACGACATTTCAACTGGAGCAAAAATACACATAACGTTATGTTTTGGGAGCGCCAGCACCATGGCCGTTTAGTTGACCGTCAACTTGGATGGAACGCCGACGTGGCGCGATTTGGACGACACGCGACGTGACGATGACGTGGAATAAAAAAAAGGAAAATTAGGAAAAATTCGAAAAAAAATTTAAAAAATCGAACAAATTCAAAAAAAATAATTATAATAATTATTAAAAAAAATTACAAATAATTCAAATAATTAGAGAAAAAATTTAAAAAAAAATTAGGAAATAATTAAAATAATTACAAAAAAATAGAAAAAATTCAAATAATTAGTAAAAAATTCAAATAATTAGAAAAAAAAAATTAAAATACCTCCGTCAAAGGGGTCCCACCACTGCACTGTCGGCCATTATTATGGCTTGGGCGAAATTGGCTGGCCGTTGTTGCCGCCATGGCGGCACCAGAAGTACCATCGACCATTGGCCATGTTAATTCGGCGTACGGATAACCAACTAGTGGAGGAGGAGTTGTATATACACGGACCAGGTGCAATTGTTGAAGATGTACTAGGGTAAAATTTGTTCATTGAAAAAATATTAATTAATTAATTAAGATAATCTTATTGTCAATTCTCCCTACGTAGATAAATCTAACTGATATGTAAAGTCTGACTAAGAACTAGTGGGGCCCACCGGCGGGGGTATTTTAATTTTTCCTTAATTATTTGAATTTTTTACTAATTATTTGAATTATTTCTATTTTTTTTGTAATTATTTTAATTATTTCCTAATTTTTTTAATAATTATTATAATTATTTTTTAATTTTTTTACTTTTTTTTATAATTTTTTGAATTTTTTTCTAATTATTTTAATTATTTTCAAATTTTTTAAATATTTTTTCGAATTTTTTGAATTTTTCCTAATTTTTCTAATTTTTTATTCCACGTCAAAGATCCACGTCATCGTCCACGTCAGCGTGTCAATCCAAATCAGCGCCACATCAACGTTCCATCCAAGTTGACGGTCAACTAACGGCCATGGTGCTGGGCACTCCCAAAACATAACGTTATGTGTATTTTTGCTCCAAATGAAAGGTCGTGGTCTTTGGCGCTCCTGTGGGTAAAGGTTATGTGTAAAATTGCTCCTTTACCCTTGTATTAATGAGGAGAGAAGGAGTGAGCATTTGGACTAAGACAAAGTTAAATACAAAATATTTGCCATATTTCCCTAAGGGCGCCGGATGTGGGAGAAGGAAAGAATAGGAATTAATGATCTAGTCTTAGGTGTATTTATGACCTATGGAATAAAGAATGCAGCTTTTCAAATGGGTGCTTTTAAAGCGCCGGGACAGGATGGACTTCAACCCCATTTCTTCCAAACACAGTGGGAATTGCAAATTTTTGATAACCCAGAGGGTTTAAAGGAGATTAACCAGAAAAATATTGTATTAATTCCTAAGATTGACCACCCACAATCACTAAAAGATTTTCGACCAATTTCCCTCTATAACGTAAGTTTCAAGATCATTGCTAAGGTTATTGCTAATCGATTGAAGGGGGTGATGAATTATTTGGTGGCAGAAAAGCAATGCAGCTTTATTTGTGGGCGTCAAGGGTGTGATAACATCATCATTGCCCAAGAAGCAATTCATTCTATGCGCACCAAAAAAGGTCAGAAAGGGTTTGTAGCGGTGAAGGTGGACATGGAAAAAGCTTATGACAGGCTAGATTGGAAGTTCTTGGAGTTCACTCTTCGTAGCTTGGGTTTGAGGATGGATTTTATTAGACTCATTGTGAATTGTGTTAGTACAAAGATCTATGTGAATGTTATGGAATGGTCAAGCTTCAGAAAGTTTTCATCCCACTAGAGGGATCCGAAGGAGACCCATTGAGTCCATATCTCTTTGTACTATGCATGGAAAGATTGGGGCAACTTATTCATCATGAAGTGGATACGAGGAATTGGAAACCTCTCGAAAATCGATCAAGAGGTCCCAAAATCTCTCATCTATTCTTTGCGGATGATTTGGTGCTTTTTGGTGAAGCTTCTTCTCATCAAATGATGGTAATGAGAAAAGTCATGGAAATGTTTTGTAGGGTTTTGGGTCATAGGATAAATCTAAACAAGTCCAAGGTATTTGTTTCCCAAAATGTGCATTTTAACAGGGCGTACGAACTTAGTCAATTATTGGGTATTGGCCTTACATCTGATTTGGGAAAATACCTGAGTGTTCCTTTGCTTCAGAAGAGAGCGGTTAAAATTACTTTTGCGCCATTATTACAGAAGGTTGGATCCAAACTTGCAAAATGGAATGGAAAATTCCTAAGCATGGCAGGAAAGGTAGTACTTATTAAATCTGTCTATCGAATCCCATATTACCAAATGCAATCTATTTTGTTACCGAAAGGGATTCTTTCGATCTTGAAAGGCTGAGTAGAATGTTCTTTTGGAACCAGAATAGGGAAGCAAAAAAGATGCACCTTATATCTTGGGATGTGATAATTAAAGAGAAACAAAGCTGAGGGAGGTTTGGGGATAAAGGATCTCTAATGTCAAAATAAAGCATTCATCATGAAGTTGTGTTGGGGAATGATCATGAAACCTAATGCATTATGGGTTAAATGTCTTCGCAGTAAGTATAATTGTGGAGATAGTACTTTCCCTCGGGTTAGTAAAAGAAGGTGTCGGTCAACAGCTTTGGAATGGAATAACAAAGAAGTATGGGATCAATTTTGCATGGGACTTGGTAAGAAATTGACAGGTGGGTTATCAACAAAAGCATGGCAAGATATTGGACACCACTAGAAAAGCCATTGAAATATTATGTGGAAAGGAACTACCATATGGTAGATTTAGAAATGGTGGTGAAATATTTTGTCAAAGATAATGGGCAATGAGATAGGGATAAATGGAGAACTTTCCTTCCGGAATTAGTAGTTGATGAGATTGTGAAGGTTTCTCCCCCTACTGGGTTACTTGATGATATTTTTTACTGGCGTAAGGCTTCTGATGGCAACTTCAGTGTGAAATTAGCATACACCATGATTTATCACCAGCAGCAGCACCCGACTCAGTTCTCAGGGCAGCGTCTATGGCGCTGGGGAATCCCAAAATGAGCCAAATTCTTCATGTGGCAAGTGTTTCATGAGAGATTACCCACTAATGCGCTCAGAGCTAAATATAATTCTAATGTGCAAAACATATGTCCTTTTGAGTGTGATAGTGAAGAGTCCATACTTCATATTCTGAGAGACTGTGAGATTGCAAGAAGAGTGTGGATATTTGTAACTAACCATGTATACTATTATGTATTTTCTCTGGTAATTTGCAGGATTGGTTGGAGTGGAACATGCAAAACAACCCAGGAAGCAAATCTGCTACAAGGTGGCCTTGGCACCGAACGTTTGGTACCATATGTTAGCTTCTATGGAAGAACATGTGCAAGAAAGTATTTGAAGGCATTTGTGATCAGCCTAAAACAATTGCTCACCGGTGTCCATTACTTCTGATGGAGGGAGTAGAAAATGGATGCTTTCAACATAAAATACTTCAGATACCTGACAGATCAGAAGCGAAATGGTTTCCCCCTTACCCAGGTTTTGTGCGGTTGGATGTGGATGGCTCCTATAATGCTAGAGGCCAGGAAGCTTGTGGGGGAGTGATTAGAGATCATCAAGGCAACTCGGATATGTGGATTTCAACGAAGTTAGGGCATACTACCCCAATCTGCGGAAATCCATGCTATCTCGCATGAGACTACTATTCTGTAGACAGCTGGACTAAGTATGATCAAGCTTTATACCGATTCTTTGGAAGCAATGCATTTGCTTTTGATTGATTGTGGGCAGGTACACCCATTGCAGGATGAGATTCAAGAAGTAATATCACTTATCCTATCAAATTGGGATCTTGAGATCATTCATGTGTATAGGGAAGGATTAAGATGTGCAGACTATCTAGCCCGAATGGCTCAGGACAACAACCAGGATTTTGAGGTCTTACTGACACAACCTTTTGCTTGTTTAGAATTATTTAAGCTAGAATGTGGTGAAGTTTCTCAGAACCACAATAGTGTTATCTAATTAGTAGACACTTTCTACTTTTTCAAACTTATTGCTTGCCTTTGTATTATTAAAAAAAAAAAAAAGGATGATGGGATGAGACATATTGAAGAAAGGAGAGAAGGGAGTTGAGCACGTGACCAATGCAAAAAGAAAAGAGCTCACAAAATATTTTTTCCCCATATTTTTGGGCGTCACACGAGTAGGACGGAGGAAGTAGGAAATCATTATCTAGTTGTAGGTGTAAAAGAGATAAGATGGAGTGAGAAACCAAATGAAATGAAAAAAAAAAAAATGCTTCCAACTCCCAAGGAACCTCCGGGATGAGAGAGGGAAAGAAGGATTTGATGGATGTGATCAAATACATTTAATGGAAGAAGGAACTGGACACGTTGTACGAGTAAGGGAAACAATACACAAAAATACTCCTTCAGAAATTCCTGGACGTGTGGAAGAAGTAAAGAGTATTATAAAAAAATTGAAAATGAAAATGAAAAAAGAAAAGAAAAGAACTTAAAACATTTCTCCAGCGTTTTGGGAGGTTTGGAGAAAAAAAAAATAAAGAGAAGAAGAAGAAATAATAAAACCAAAGAAATTCCTAGATATTTTAGAAGAGGGATCTAGAGACAAGGTTTGGATTCTATTTAAGGAGGCTCATCTCCTCCTATTTTTGCTATTGGTGGCGTGGTGAAGAAGAAAGACTTGTAAAAGACATAAGGTGAGCCAAACAAAACATCCAATAGGAAGGTTAGGTCTTTGGGTATTTATTCCATCTTCTTCTACTTCCTTTCATATAAGTCAAGATTTTTTTTAAGGAAAACTTCCCCTTGGTGCGTGAACGTGAAGGTTGAAAGAAGGAAGAGGAAATATTGAGGATCAAGTTTCAAGCCAGTGGGATACCAAGAACAAGTAAGTCATAATTTCAACTACCTTATGATTTTATGGATTTGAAAGTGGTAGTATCCCTGCATTTTTCCTCATAAAATGGGACTGAATAATGTATAAAATGAATGAATAAAGGATTGAATTTAAGGTTTGGAGTTTAGGAAGAAAGGTTATTATGATAGAAGGAAAAAAAATGGTTTAGAATATGAGTTTGTTGTGACAGCCAACCACAAGGACGTGGGAGACTAATATTTTTGGACATTTTAATGCTTTCCACTTGTTCAAATTGGATCTTAGTATAGGATTAAGAGTTTTCTTTTAAAAGATGCAGAAGGCTCATATTTAGCTATTAAATAAATATTTCAAGAAGAGTTACTTATATTTATATTTTGGTTATTTTAGGGTCACTTTGATATTGTGCATCCGGAGAAAAATTATACTGACAATTTTGGTCAACTACCAGGTAGTAACCTTAATCCTCATTGTCTTGTGTTTCCTTGTATGTTTATTTTTCCATGATTGTGGACCCGTGTCTCCTAAAAATGAACATGCGTTTGTGTGCATTCAGTGTGGTCTGGGTTCAAAGCCCGACTACTGTATCTTTCCTAGCGCTGTGGATCCGAGGCTTACTTTATTGAGCAGTCTTGCGTTTGTTTCTAGGACATATAGTCCTTCCGCAGTTAACATGGTATACTTAGTATGTTGTATTTGTGTTACTGCGCTATTGTTATTGAATGCTATTATCTGGTGTTTTCTTGATTATGGTTACATACATACACTGTTTATGCATTACATATGATGTTAATGGTTACTTTGGGATCCATTTATGAATCCAATATTTTTGTAAAGCTCCAGGAAGTACTTCAAGGGCTATATCTGGAGAGAAGGGTAAGACTGCGGAGCTGGAGTAGGCGGTGTTGTTGGTGGCAGAAGAAGATTTATTTTTGATCATATTTTTGTGATGGGATAACTGTATATTATTTTGGCCCCTGGGGCACTAGAGGATGACTGTATATTTAACCCTTCGGGGATTATATTTTGTTTCTTGCATTTAATTATACCAGTATTATCTGAAATCAAACTGGGAAATGCTCTGCTGCAATAAACTCTGATGCATGCTAATAAGTAGTAATTAGATAATATATGGTAATTATAAAAAGAAATCCGTCTATCCGCCACCCGAAAGGGTGAGGCTGGTAAGGGCGTAACAATTCACTTATGCTAACTCTCCTTTTAATTTCATGAAATTTGACTATAACCTAGAAATTCCAGAACTCTTGCTTCTACTTCAAAAATTCATAACTAATTCTAAAAAAATCTAATTAATGTGATTCTAGTAACCATTTAACCCTTAACATGTCTAGTTTTGAATAAAAATACTTCCAAAGACTAGAAAAATTTGTACGATTTTACTGTGTCAAAATTCTACCCTCTGGTCAGGGACAAAGTTTAGCTTTTTGGGCTATTTTCAAAAATTCATATTTCTTAGTAGACATGTCGAAAAATTATAAATTATATACCAAATTAAAGCTTGAGATGTCTACTTTAAGAATGTAATCATGGCCATTGGACATCATTAACTATTTTAAAATCATCCCTTAAGTACAACTGCCCAGAAATTATCAAAGCTAACAGATTTTCTAATTTCTTGTAACTTAGCTTTTGAGTTTCAAAATTATGTTCCTTACTTGTTCCCATAAAAATTTTCGTTCTAAACACTTTGACAACATAAAAAAAAAAAAAATCACATCATCCCACCATGCACATCTTGCTGATCGAAAATCACAACTTATGAGCAATAATATTGATTTTCATTCTAACTTCATGTTTATTCATGTTCTTGCTTGATCTCTCTTTTAAGACCATTATCTTAACTTTAAACACTTAATAATCCATTTTAGTGACTAAGGTAGAACCTCCTCTTAAGAAATATCAATTTTCCATAACCACCAATTATCTTGAAAGGAATCCAAGATTTCAAATCACAAGGTCACAAATAAGCTAGACAAGTGACTTACTTGGCTTTGGACTTGGTTTTACTTTAGTCACCTCCTCCTTGTACTTCTTTATGGTTTCGACCTATGCTCCAATAACATCATACAAGAATTGTTCATAAGAGTTTTGAATATATTCATGAAGATTAAAGAAGATAGAAGGCTTTCTCAACATAATCTTGAATCTACTTACCTTAATCTTCAACTTGTGTGCCTTCTCTTCTTTCTTGTGTATGAGTTCTCTCTTCTCTCCTTTTGCTCTCTAGTGTGATGATTTGGGCAGCAAAAATGAAGATTAAAGGGTCCTTAAATAATATTTAGGGAAAATTCATATGAGGGCCCTTTTAACAGGAAAAAAAACTCAAAAAGGCCCAAAGATTCTGAAAATCTCATAAAAGGCCCCAGGGCATTTTCTGGTATAATTTCATTAAAATTTTAGTTGTTAATGGGGCTGATATAGTTGTTAACGGGTAGGTCATTAACAACTAAATCAGTACCATTAACAACAATATCCTAACAACTAAATCAGACCGTTAACAACTATATCAATATCGGTTAACAACTATATTAGCCCCGTTAACAACAAACGTTTTAATAAAATTATACCAGGGCCTTTTCTGGGATTTACAGAATCTTTGGACCTTTTTGGAGTTTTTTTTTTTAAAATGTTAAAAGGGCCCCTATATGGATTTTCCCTAATAGTTATTGGCCATGCAAAATATCCTTAAGAGTCATCATTTAATTGGCTCTTGCTTTTGACTTGTGTTTTTCTCTAAGTTTCTAGACTCAACTTGAATTCTCCTTGCTTCTTCCTCAAGTCACCTATGTTTCTAGATAATCTCATATATATGGCTTCTCAAGCGAGCCTCATGTTATCTTCTTATATAAGCTTCTTTGACTTAAACACGTGTGAATCTTCTTGAATACTCTTCCCTTCTTATTTCCTCCAAAAACGCAAGAAACCCTTATTAGTCCAGGAAATGTCATATGCATATTTATTGTAACACATTTTTGCTTAGCTAATTGTCCCATACCTTAGGACATAGCTAAGTGGTATTTTTACTAACCGATTAACACCATATAAGTGTTTTTGTTCCTTCTGCACCGACACTTTAATTTCTATGGCCTATTGATGAGCACAAATTATGCCATGTTTTCCCTATAGCTCATGATTGAATTATATGGTAAATGAAAGCTTAAACTGCAAGCAATCCAAACAAAAAGGCATATATTCATGATATAAGGAACTGAAGGATAGAAACCATTTACATCCTAAACATGTGCTAAGAAAGGAGCGAGTTACATTGTTTTTAAGAAAGAACGTATAGCAAAGCTGATACTATGCTATAGCATTCTGACAGCAACTCGAAGTGCAATAAAAGGCATTACGAAAGCTATAGCAAAGTAAATGATGCAATACTATGCGGCATATTTTCTGACCTTTTTATCTAGATAATTTCAGGGATAATAATGAAGGTTGAGAACGACAGGTAGATTGCTGACGTAATAAAATAGAAGATGCGGAGGATCAAAACTGAAAGATTTGAAGAATCCCGTAGGATCAGCAGAATCAATCTACTACAGTCAGAAGATGCGATGGATCTCGACAGATTTGGAAAGCCCAGCTCGGTGGAACTTGCGCCACAAGAAAGTCCGATAATAAAAGGAAACAGCAAGTCAACCCTAGTAGAGAGTCGCACAGAGCCAAAACGAGATTTCACATTCGGCAAACTCGAAAGAAGAGTGAGAGATTTCACTAGCACGAGAATTCCAAGATAGCCCAGCATCCTTCCTTGCAGTAAGACGGAGAGAAGAAGACGTGGAGTGGTGACGTGACATGGCTTCTTCCACTCCGTCGGAACTTCATCAAGCTTTCTGTTTTTCCTTTTATCTTAGTATTTAGATCATGGGTCATTCTATTACTATCTGTTTTGTGTTTCCCTCGTCAGTCATGAACTGATTTTTCCTATGGCTGAACGAGGCTGAATTCTTAAGTGTTAAATGACCCAGTTGCAAGTTCTTAATTTAATAGATTCGGTTTGCTTATCAGTGAATTAATTACTAGTCGATTAGTGGAAGCTAAGGGCTAGATTTGTGGCCTCGGCTTACTGGCAAGGAGTCGAGGTTAGACCTATGAGAAACAATGTTTGCTAGGCAGCCGGTGCAAGGCTTGACCTATTATTGTAGGCTTCAGGAATGGGTCTACCTCTCATAACCATGACACCCTGTGTGTAATGCAGATTTAACTAGAAATTTGCCATAGGAATATGGAAGGAGTATAGTTAGTATCATATGTATCGGATGTGGAAGCTTCGATAGATTATAGTGGTGGGTTAACCGAATAGCGTTGTAGTTAGTAGCTATGTTATAGCATTGCGGAAGCTGTGCAGTATGGATGCTATAGCAATGGGTAGAGCAACAGGGGGATTGATGCACTTAGGGGTGATTCCGAGTTCAGCCTAACTCCTTACTGATATCTTCTTAAAACTACGATACTCTGTTTATTTCTATTATTAGCATAAATACAAAAACCTCTCAAACCAATCATATTTACTTTCTGTTTGCGCAACTATCATAGCAAGCGAGCGTCACTTTTTGGTATCTCAGTCTTTGTGGGACGATACTCTACTTACACTTTATTACTTGTTCGACTGGTTCACTTGCCATCAAGGAAATCAACCAACACCTATACATACTATGCCCACTGACCAAATTTATTTAACCAACCTTCTATGAACAATTCCTCATCCTTCTCTTACACTAATAAATAAATATCATCTACTAATGACTTAATGAAAATTCCATATAATATCTCCAAAATTTAATATCACCCTTCCTGAATTGGGTCTAGTCGTTTGCCTGATATCGGCTTATTCTCAAGTCTTTAAGCCTAAAATTCAGGATATTACAAAAACTATTTTAATTTACAAAATATAGTAAATTTTTTAATAAATTTATTAAAATGATAAAAGTAACGACAATTGGTTTAATATTATAAGTCAAAATTTCAAGGGAGTTAAATTTAAATTTTGAATTGTCAATGGGTTATTTGTAACTGATGAAAGTTAAGAGTATTATCTCCAATTGATTAAAGTTTAGTGGGTTTTATTAAATTGGTAATTTATATAGGACACCATGTAGGATGGTACATGTCATCTGTTAATTTGATATGGCGATTTCCGTAAAAAAGATAAAAATTAGTTAATGACATAGTGATAATAAAAAATTAAAAAAAAAAGTCAGAGGAGTTAAATTTAAACTTTAAAATGCCAGGAGTTATATGCAACTGACACAAAGTTCATGGGATGTTGTATAATTTAGTCTAAATTAAAAATTACTTCTACGAAATTAATTCCCGCACAAAAAAATAAAAACTTCTTTGAAATTAACACTTTATTCAAATTTCATTGGCTAAAGTTTGCTAACAAAATAACAACTGCAACAATAATAAAACATTGATGGTTTTTAATATTACATATGGCGTCCACGTCTAAATCACGCTAAATTAATGGGATAGAATTGGCAATCATTTATTAGTCGCTGGGTGTGTTGTGTGTCATCTTGACTGTTAATATTATCTGCTTTGGGTCAGCAATACACAACACAGACGAAACCACATGATATCAGAAAAGCTCCTAATATAGTTTTTGTGTTTTCCTGATTACTACAAACTTCCGAATTCTCCCTTGCCTTTTTATTCCAAATAAAAAAAAGGAGCAGCTAATAACAACAAAGCCAATAGAAGAGGACCACACGGCTTATCCAGTTTTAATTATTCGCAGATTGATAGTAACAGCTAACATACGAATTCGTCTTAATTTAAGTTAAAGTGAGTTTACCATAAATCCCAATCTCAAAAGTAAACTCTCACAAATTAAAATTAACTATTCAAGTTTAAAATACAAGTTTATATTCTTGAACAACCCGTGAGTTTGACAAACTTAGTCAATATAGCAAATGCCAGCAATCTCATTCTTTAATAATCTTACATTACTAGGGATGGTTAAAAAAGGGGGAAAACAAAGAATCTTACATTGCAGGATAGCTAAATTTATTGATAATTGATTGATTAATTTAGCATTTTGGAAAAATGATAGTCCACGTAACCACATGCTTAGAGGGCTAACTAACATATTGAACACAGATATTATGTCCATCCATGAAATATATTTTACAAAGTAAAGGTTTTAAAAATTGGATCAGTCTTAAAGACCAAGACCATGGGTCAAGAATTAATGACATCAATCATCATTAATTTAATATTTTTTTTTATATGTTAAATAAAACATTAAAGATAACATTTTAATAAAATATTATTTTGTAAAACTAAATTTATAATATAAATTTAAATTATTTTTATATTTTTATCATTAATTTTTTTTATTAGCTTATAAAAATTAAAAGGCGAGAAGGTGAGAGGTTTCTTTCATCAACAGAAGGCGAGAGGTTTATTCTTGGGAAAATCCTAAGAAAATACCACTTGAACTTCAAAATCTCACAATAAAATAAGTTGTCAATTGCTTTACTCTTCTTATTAATCTAATTACTGTTGTTGTCAATATGATTTTGAATTTCAAGTGGTATTTTCTGTCATTTTCCTTTTGTTCTTCTCTTCAATATAGTAAAAATAAATTAAAAATAAGGCCAGAGTTTTTTTTTAAAAAAAAATTAACAGAAGGCGAGCTTCTCTTCAATATAGTAAAAATGTTATCACTGATTTTTTAAAATTAATAATATTTATAATTTAAAAGAAATAAAAATAAAATTATTATGAGATATTTAATTATGAGGGATGAGTTAGCGCGTTTATGTATCTGTGTATATTTATATCCCAAAAATATATCATAGCATATCCTATACGTAATAGATAAGCCAAGAAGCTCTTTGGGCAAAAAAGATATGCCAAGAAGCTTTCTCTGTCCATTTAACTGGAAATATTACTTAGTCAAATAAGCACTTGGCAAACTGGGAATATATTATGAGACTTGACCAGGATCATATGGCGGCTTAATAAACTGTACTCATTTCGGTATTAAATATAGGGACTAGTTGAAAATCCAACTAGTTGCAAATAATTAAAAGGGTTCTTTCAAAAAAATCCAATACAGATATATAAATTAATTATTTAATTAACTCCTACCTTCATAAAAGAAGGAAATATTGAAGAATGAAAATAACCAAGGTAAATACGGGCATCCAAGTATTGCCAAAGAAAAAAAGGATTATTATTATTATTATTATTATTATTATTTTAAAGTCGCAGGAGGGCAGATGTTGTCGGAAACTACTACCAGTTCGGCACACTACGACATTGCAACCTTCAATCTCTAGCCAACAAAAAAATTAGATAATTGTTTTCTTAATTTGTGCTTGTGGGCCAGGGTGAATATTGCAGAGCCGCGGATCTGGTGGTCGACAATCGTTCGGACTAGGTAAAGCTTGTCGCGGCCGAACCACATGTACGACTCTTCTTTCTACTTAAGACCAAATGATATAAGAACCTTATTAGATTCATGCTATAACGTGGTTCTATTATTCCTCTTTCGCTTTTAATTAACGGGCGCCTCTCACGCTCCGTCTCGGCGGCTGCCTTCTATGTCTCCATCTACCGATGCGCTTCCACGATTCTTCCCCGACCATTAATTAAGACCGAGGTCCAATATCCATCGACTCGCTCGCAATTCAACCTCTACGCTTATGTAAACAATATGATGTGATAGCAGATTCAATGACATTTTTAGATTAAATGCCCATAACGTGGGTTCTATTATTCACAGCCCCGTCTTCCCACCGCACTATCAAATTTACGCCGCGTCCCCGCTTTTTCAACGTGTTATCAAAACCATAACCCGCATACTCATGATTGTATCAAAAACAACTAAGACGAGTCTCGATAAAATAGAACACAAAGAATCATATTTAGCATATCACAAGATCATCATAAAGAGTCGTCTTTTTTTCTGGTTTGCCATCTACCTATAAGGTAATATCGATTAATTCAAAAATATTATTTCAAGCCTTTTACCATGATTTTTGTAAAAACGCTTCAGTTGACCATTAAATCATAATTCCACCTACGACCGAGATGTCAAAAATATCCAGAATTAATAAACAATTCCAGTTTATATGATTACAACGTCTACCCAGAATTTTTTCAGAAATTTTAGCCTAACTCCGAACATTTTTATCTCCTAGCACAAAACTCAAAATAATTATATTTGGAAAGCTTCCCAACATGAATTTTCTCAGAATTTCATAGCAAACACAAGATACCAGCGTTTTTGAAATTGCTTCCGGAGTCGCAACCGACAAAATTTCGCAGCCACATTTAATCTTCCAAAATTTTGTCATACTAAAAATTTTCAAAAGACAATATATGTAAATAACACTAGCGGTCAAAACAATATCTAAGTATTCATGAACATTTTCTCTCACTTTCACTTCGATTTCGTACCATAATCACTCCTATTTATAAGAAAAGCACTAATCAATCAGCTTTTCAACTCTCACTCTCTACTCTCACAACCGATCCCTCCTCCTCTCAACACTCTTCATCTTTCTTCATTCTCAAATCCTACTTGTTAAATACATAATAATGTATGTAAGGCACTAAATCAATACACATAATATCTACTTATATATTTTTACTTGGGTCATTTTTCAAGATGATTTATTTCCTATTTGTAGTATGTTTGTTATCACTTTATTACATAGCTCTATGTCGCACCTGTTAAATCCCTTTTATTTTCGTAAAAAAACGCTGTTGTACAGCAAGTGGGCTGATTTTTTTGCCTAACTTTGAAAAATCAGGATAGAGGACTTATCGCGATGCCCGTGGACCAATCTACCATGTCTCCGTCGCTGAAGAACCCAAAGCTCCTATGCAAATGGGGTTATTATATAAATAAGGAATAATATGGGTTCAACTGTGAAGTTTTATCTTTATGATTCAAAATTAAATGAGAGTAACCACCCACATGTGTTATAAGGAATCGTATCGGTTTGTGAGTGTAAGTTTCTTGATAGACCGATAGAAAACTTTCTAAAACTACTCTCTTTTGTTCTCTTCTCTCTGATGGTGTATCTACTATATAAACGTGATCGGACTCTATAACAGTGCTCTGATTTTGTGTGGTACTTCAAAGAATCAAACTGATTCCAAGTAGACCCTAAATCCTTCAGTTCCAAAGAAAGCCTTCTGGGCCAAATGACATGCAAAGATTGCTCCCCGTTTTTTTATGTATCTATCCAAGTTAGATATGGGTATTCTCGCAGAGATTTCTTTTTATATTTACACGAACTCAAATTTGAGACTTTGTGTATAAGCGGACAAAACCTCTTCATCTAGGACCAATGCCTATATGGGTGGTTGCATTTCAACCAAGTGAAATGGCGTTACGTTTTGAACTGAACAAAAATAGCGTGGTTATATGTATATTAATTTCTTTGAAAACAACAACCAAGCCCAAAAAGACTGAAACGTATAAAATTAAGAAATTGGGGATCTGGGTAGGTATGTGTCAAAGGGCATGACTAGTTGAAAACTTGCAGCAAAAGAAATCGTTGGATCCTCGCAGCTGCACAAGGAAAATGATGCCCCACGGCAATGTCACTTAACAAGTGGTGTTTCAAAAAAAAAAAAAAAACGCAAGTTAAGAAGTTCAAGTTTTCTTTAATTTAATGTTAAATAAAAGTTAATCTTAGTCTTAAATAAAAGTTCTATTTTCTATAAGTATCAAATTTTTTTCTAGTTTACCTCTATGATCCTCTCCGCTTAATTTCTCCACTATTAGATTGACTTCTAATGATTGAGAATTTCTTACTATATTAAAATTATTATTGTGATGTTAAATATTAAATGATAATATAATATTTTTACACAATAAATCTCAATTATTAAAAGCAGTTCCAATGGTAGAGAAATTCAGTGGAAAAGAAGTGGAGAGGGGTTACTAGATACACTCTTTCCCTTCTATGCTTCTCAATCATAATCAAGTAAAAGATATATGAAGAAAATTAAGGAAGATCGATGATTAGGTGTTTTAGAAAAAATATATCATATTATTTACTTTAATATAATCAAATTAAGTAAATGAGTTTTATATTTAGGACCAAAGATTTTATTTTTATTTTATTTATTTTTATTTTTATTTTTTTTAAAGAAAGCAACCTCATCACATGATCCCTAAAAAATATAAAGTGAGATTTCTTGATACACCGATAGAAAACTTTCTAAAACTACTCTCAATTCATAGTGGTTTAAATCATTTAATTATATGAGGAGGAAATATAATCATGCATGATCTGACATTCAATTATTTCCTACAAAAAATAAAGAGGATCCAATTCTCACTATGAATCACTATATAAATTTCCTATACTGTGGGTGTTTACCAACTCCTCCATTATTCTCCATTGCAAATTCTAGATCAAGCATGTTTTCTTCAACAATAGCCATTCCTGCTTTCCTTCTTCTCACCTTCATTTACATTCTATTCACCTTCAATCACAGAAAATATGCTCGCAAACGTCCTCCAGGTATTTCTCTTTTGAATCATTTGTTTTCATTTTACTTTACATTCATGTTTCTCTTTCACTCTCTATATGTCTCAATAGGTCCTTTGGCTCTCCCCATTTTTGGCAACATCCACTTGTTGGGCACACTTCCGCATCGCAACCTTCAATCTCTGGCCAACAAATATGGACCCATCATGTCCTTACGGCTAGGACCAGTCCCTACCATTGTGGTCTCTTCACCTGAAGCAGCCGAACTATTCCTCAAGACCCACGACCCTATTTTCGCAGATCGTCCTCACAATCACGCCAGTGATTACTTATTTTACGGCTCCAAGGGTGGCTTTTCTGAGTATGGTTCATACTGGCGCGACATGAAGAAACTCAGCCTCCAACATCTTTTTGGTGCGTCAAATCAAGAGCTGTTTTGTCATCTTAGGAGGGAGGAGTTGAAAATGGTGGTGAAGTCACTGGATAATGCTGCTAAGATGGGTGAGATTGTGGACGTTAGTGAGAAATTGCGGGAGCTATCAGAAGATATAGCTTATAAGATGATATTAGGACGCAATAAGGATGACCAATTTGATCTCAAAGGGCTCATTTCTGAAACTTTGAGATTAGCTGGAGCTTTTAATATTGCAGATATCGTGCCTTGGTTCGAGGCATTAGATCTCCAGGTGTGATGCCTTAACTAAATTAACATGAATTGGTTAAAAATTTTGTACATGAAATTAAAGATACCATTTCTTAATTTTATTCCATTATATTGTTAAGAGCTTTCTAATAGTAAAGTTTTTATTTTTATTTGAAAATATGTGATTGATTTAACTTTTTTTTTTTCGTTTTTTTAAAGCGTATCCTTCTATTGGAGGAATTTTTATTCGAAGCACTGTCAAACATTAAATGTGCACATCTTTACCAGTAGGGATTCTAACATTAGTTCGCCATGTTGTGAGGGACTAGCACCTTCCGCTAGACCTAACTCTCCCGTTGGTGATTGGTTTAAGTTATATTACATCTAAATTTGGAGGACTGGGCAACGTACTTGTTGAATGTGTTTCTACCAGTCCTCAAAATATGCTATTGGCAGCTCCCTTTCCAATTCTTTTGAACCATGACCCTTTAACTACTGTTTGACTGATTTACGTTTTCAGTATTTTAGTTTATATATATAATGAAAGTATTCAAATATGACTGTGTCAGGGACTAAAACAACGTTGTACGAAAATAAGCAGAGAACTTGACCAATTGTTTGAGAAGATAATGAAGAATCATGAGGAAGCTCCTAACACCCACAAGGATGGGAAACATCAAGACTTTGTAGGCGTACTAGTCTCATTTATGCATCAATCCAAGGATGAGGAACAAAACCATGAAACTATTACTAGTGATCACATCAAGACCACAATACTATCTATGATTTCTGGGGCATACGAAACTTCTGCTGTTTCTGTTGAGTGGGCCATGTCTGAACTTTTGAGGAATCCGAGGGTGATGAAGAATCTACAAAATGAGCTAGAAACTATGATTGGAATGAACAGAATGGTGGAAGAAACAGATTTATCAAAACTGAATTACTTGAACTTGGTGGTCATGGAGAATTTCAGACTCAATCCTATTGTTCCACTCATTCCTCAAGCATCTGCAAAGGATGTTACAATTGGTGGATATTACATAGAGAAAAAGTCAAGAATCTTAGTAAACTTATGGGCACTTGGACGAAGTCCTCAGATATGGTTTGATAATGCTGGTATGTTTTATCCGGAAAGATTTTTGAATAGTAATATTGATGTTCAAGGACATGATTTTCAGTTCATACCATTTGGTTCAGGACGGAGAAAATGTCTTGGAATGCAAATGGGTCTAACTACAGTTAAACTCGTTTTAGCTCAACTTGTACACTGCTTTAATTGGGAGCTTCCTTTTGGAATGAAGCCTGATGAATTGGACATGACTGAATCATTTGGCCTCACTATACCGAGATCTAAGCATTTATCAGTTGTGCTAACTCATCGTCTATCTTCCAAAGTTTATGATAAACTGTGAAAGACTAAATTTGAAGAGCAATAAAAAGAGGTGAATTCAGCACATTAGGGGGGGTTTCTTTTTAGGGTTTAATGTTTCTACTTTTATTGCAGATTTTTTTTTTCTGCCACACTCACATAAAAGTGAGTGGGTCCCATTATAAAGAGAAGAGATAGAAAATATTAGTGGGATCCACTTACTTTTATGTGAGCGTGGTAGAAAAAAGTTTCTGCAGTAAAAGCAGAAACATTAATCCTTTTTATTATTATTATGAAATATGTGTGTGGGTATGTGTAACCAGTTTAAATAATTATTTTTGTTTAATGTAATTTGTGGTATAAGTGTTGAATATGAAGAATTCAAAACCTTTACATGATCTATATATGGATGTATGTTGCATTTCAGTGAAAGTTTGATGGAATGAATAATAGAACGGTGGAAATAAAGACTGATTATTAAAGTTGAACTACTAAATTTGATAGTTAAGAAGTGATTCAGTAAAGGTATCTATAAGTATGAAGTTTGTACCCATAAAATGTAAAATGTGAAAGAACAAAGTAGAACGAGCCGTTTATTTCCACAACAAAGGCCTAAACAGTAGAATATGTGTGTGTGTGTATGACCCATCCCCATACATATAGGAAATACGCCAAAGGTTAGCAAACAAACAAAGGAGCTGGGCATCTAACTTATCTCTTAATGTTGCCCTCAACAGTAGTCATGCCTGCGTTCCTCCTTTTGACGTTTTTTTACATTCTTTCGATCTTCTTGTCTTGAACTAATAAGAGCAATTTCCATGCATACGCTGAAGAGAGATAGAGAAGGTTATAATTATAGAAAGTGAGTAAGAAGAATTCACTAATATGAATGAAGCGTCTAGTTATTCAGAACCAGTTCGCCTTTCATCCACACTTTTCCTTATTATAATTCCTTCTTGGTTGCCTTCGTCGTACTTTAGTTCAGAAAATAGATAACTTAGTAGAATTTACCCATCTTCCAGAAGATGCTCATATAAACTCTATAGATTACCTTTAGTTAGTCCTTATTCTCTCTACCACCGACAAAGATCTCTCACCAGATAAAATATTATTACTAGATCATCTTCTCCTCCAGCAAAGAAAGTTGTACAAAGTTCTTCCTTAAACCAATGTTGTGCTCTTGCAACCACCGCTGAGCATTATGTTACTCTTGAAATCTCACAGCCTTTGATTGATCCCTTAATCAAGGCTACACCTATCTTCATATTGGCACTATTTGTCTCATCCTAACCCTTCATGGATGGAAGATCCCTGCTACAGCCAGGGTATCCCTGATTGATACTACTTACAAGTTATATCAGAATGCTTTGGTTGGTGCTCTCCTTATCACTCTTAGCAATGGTATTATCATCATGACAATCGCCCCTGATTTCAACTTACATCAAGCTTTCTGATAGAACAGCCTCTCAGCAACTAAAAGTTCAGATCCAAATCACTGGTGCAGATCAGGATCCAAAAGCCATTATAGCCACCCTGCATCACCAGATGATATATAGAGTCCAGAATCACCTGGACATCCACTTTCCTAACTCCACAAATGATGCTCTCTATATGTTTATAGATAGAGACCATGGCCCTGCCATCATCAACATCCCCCCAAAATTCCAACTCAGGAACTCGCATGAATTATGCCTCTCGAGTGGATTAATAATTTGAAAAAGAATTCCACTCCACTCTAGTAAATGTGCATACTACCGCACCACCACTCGTGCAAAGAATGCCTGATGGAATATATAATCAGGTCTGTTTTCCAAAGACCAGAAACTGAGGGTAAAAATCGCTTTTTAGACCGGGTAAAAATCAATTTTTAGATTAGTTCTGGATCCGATCTCGATACAGCTCGGTCAAGTCTGTTATTTTTTAGACCGGCTGAGCCATTGGTCTTAAAATATACTTTTTAAATCATTTATTCAAATATTAGGTCTAAAAAGTCGAACTTTTAAGATTGATTTTTTAAAGTATGATGTCTTAAAAGTAAAACTTTTAAAATCAGTTTTCTTTAAAAAAAAATATATGAATGAGAATACTATTTTCTCTATATAAAGAGACTGATTGTACAGATCATGAATGAGAATATTATTTTCTCTCAAAATGTTTCTTTTCTCAGTTTCAATTACGTGTCACTAGTCTCATTAATGCATCAAGCCAACAATGATGAACAAAACCATGAAATTATTACTCGAGATGACATGAAGGCCACTATACTATCTTTTATAATTCTTCGGCATATGAAACTTCTGCTCTTGCTGCCGATTATGTCTGAAATTTGAGGACTTTGAGGGTGATGAAGAATCTACAAAATGAACTAGAAGCCGTGATTGGAATGAACAGAATGGTGTAAGAGATAGATTTATCAAAGCTGAATTACTTGAACTTGGTGGTCATGGAGAATTTCAGACTCCATCCTTTTGCACCACTCATTCCTCGAGCATCCTCAAAGGATGTTATGGTTGGTGGATACTACGTAGCGAAAAAGTCACGAATCTCAGTAAACTCATGGGCGATAGGACGAAATCCTCAGATATGGTCTGATAGAGCTGATATGTTTTATCCAGAAAGATTCTTGAATAGTAATATAGATCTCCAAGGACATGCTTTTGAGCTCACGCCATTTGGTTCGGGATGTAGAAAATGCCTTGGAATGCTAATGGGTCTGACTACTGTTAAACTCGTTACAGCTCAACTTTCACATTGGTTTGATTGGGAGCTTCCTTTTGGAATGAAGCCTAATGATTTGGACATGAGCGAATCATTTGGCCTCACTATACCCAGATCTAAGCATTTGCTAGCTGTGCTGACTCATCGTCTATCTTCTAAGGCTTATGATGGATGATGTTCATGTAATTAAAGACAGCACGATACTTGATCATGGTAGCTAATTTTAAACTATGAAAGAATATAAAGCATAAAAGAAGTGACTTTAGCGCACATGTTGCGTTTTTTTATTGTGAAATACATGTGTCGGCATATCTAACAAGTTTAAATAATTATTTATCAAAGGCTAGTTGCTTCTGTGACAAACAGTTAGAGGATAACTCTTGTTTCAATTACTATTTTATTTAAATAATTTATGATAGGGGATGTAATGAAGAATTATACTTAATATACCTTGACACCAGGATATTCTATAAACATCGGTAATCGCTGTATTACAGTGTGGTGGTTGAGGACACCATATGCATGAGACTTTTTTTTTTTTTTTTTTTGGCGTGGAGTGTTCCGTTAGACCGTTAATTCTTACAAAACCCACGGAAGATCATATTAGGGTTCTCACTTTGCGTAATATAATACGAAAAAAGAAGTCTTTTTGGGCACAAGTAATAATTTCCTATTAGAAGTAGTTATATTCGAGGAACGGTTAGAATGTGGGCACCTCCTAAAAAAGATTTAAAGCTTGGTTCGTGACGTTATAATAAACTAATCATTTTTGTTAGATCAAATCTCGTTGGCAAAAGTGTCATAGTTTAGTTTTAAGGCCTTTGAGCATTAGTGTTACTGATAGGTGCTCACATATCTACACACTCATACACACATGGGAATCCACAAGCCTTGTTCATTGATTCGATGAGCAGGATTTATTTCTGTTGTTATATTTAGCACCTTTGGAGTATTGTTTTAGTAAAAGAGAGTATTCTAAATGATGACTTCACATTTTTAGTAGATTTGAGACATATTTTAATATATTTGGGGAGTCATCAATGCTAAATTAAAGGGATTTATTGGAGATTTTGATAAGATATCAATTTGGCGCATTATTTAGGGATTTTATTACAAATATCTCAGTTTTAATTAAATAGAAATATTTAGGCTTATATAAAAGAATAAATTTTTTTAATGATATAAGGTAGATAAAAAAGGAAAAAAGGAAAAAAAGATTTAGGTTTATGTTTTAATTATTACTATTACTATTATTATATAATTTTTGTTTGTTTTTTTTCACCATCAGGATAAGTTGGAAGCGACAACGTTTGGGCTGATGGATTGGAATGAATTGAATAAAAAAAGGACAAAACCTAAAAGCTACAAGGTGAGGCAGCATTTTTGGATTTTAGAGACAGGGACGTGAGAGATTTTTTGGCTGCACAGTGAGAAGAAACAGAGCAGAGCGCGGCGGCAACACAGACGTTCAACCTTCACGCTCTCATCACCTCACCGTCACTCCTCCGTCGCCGGCGACCTCTACCATCACCTCCATTGTCGTCGGCGACCTCCACAACCTAACCACCACCCTTTTTAGCAGGCAAAAATCAGAACACAACAGAGGAGGCCATGTGACTTTACTGTTCTTGGTTTTATTCTTCTTTCCCCTCCTGTATGAATCTGAACTCTGGAATTTTCTGTGCTGTTCTGATTTTTGTCAACGCTATGTTTGACTAATTTCTCTTTGCAACCTAGAGGAACTTTGAACTTATAGGTGTGGATTAGACTTTGTTTTTATTAATTAGTTATAATTAATATTAATTTTGGTTATTTAATCTTGCTTAGTAATTTCTATTTAGTGATTGGCCCTAATTAAATATGAATTTGAGAATTAGAATTTATCTTGACGAATGGAATTTTAATTGAGCTCTAAGATTAATTAATATGGGATTAGATTACGATTTAATTTGTGATTAGGATAGACATATACATAATGGCCCAATATAATTGTTGAGGAGTGTGTTCGAGTTTTATTGCCTCTTGAGTAATTTTGTTAGACATAACAAAATACACTCAAGAGAGGGTTGTAAGTGGACCGACAGGCACTTATAGCTATTTATACTCGAGATTAACAAAATTGATATTAAGGTTAATTAAATTAGTGAAAACAAGGTTTATGAAACTCATAGGGGATTAGTGACTCTAGGTTGCTCATTTAATATTTGTGGTAGTTTGTTTATTTTAATTTCATTTTTATTTTCTTTCCCTTTAATTAAATTCAATTTAGTTTGGTTAACTTAATCGAAAATGTAAAATTAATGCTTAACTGAAGTTGTGGGTACAATGTCCTCGTGAACAATACTTTTCTTATCACTTTATTACTTGGTACGACCCGTATACTTGCGAAGTTTTTAGGCTATAAAGTTTTGCCCCATCAAGTTTTTGGCGCCGTTGCCGGGGACTTGTGTGCCACAATTTTCTTGGTTAGAATTGATTGAGCATTAGTAGTTTAAGTTTGAGTTCGTAAATATTTTATTTTATAGAAAATTAAAAAAAATGGATTTCAATTGGCAACCAACTGGTCTTAATATTAAGAAGGAGATGAATTCTTTGTCTTCTATACAAGATGGATTGATTGCTATTTTAAATTCTTTGAATGATAGGCAACATAAAATGAGCATAAATGATGGTTGTATTCCATATGTTGATTCTTCTCAATATGTTTGCATGTCTTGTGTTTATTGTGGAGGGAATCATTTATTTGTGAATTGTCCATATAGTCCAACTAGTCATTGTGCGAGAGATGATTTTGCTAGGAATCAAACTCATTCTGATTATTCGTTTTATCCTAGTGAAAGTTTTGAGCAACAAAATTTTAGGTATTCATATGTCTATTGTTCTCATGAAAATACCCCTCCTTTTTACTCTTATCCGCATATTGAAGAACACACCATTGAGTACAAGGAAAAATATAATTTAGAAATATTATTGGAGGAGTGTGCGGAAGCATCAGAGAGATTTAGTAGAGAGCAAAAGGAATTTATCACTAGGGTTGAGTCAAGTGTCCAAAATATTGAGGTAAATGTCCAAAATATTAAGGTATGTGCGAGTCAAATTGTTCAACTCTTAAGACTATAGGGCAAGATAATTTCTTAAGCTTGATGACTATTTCTTCTGCTGATAGTGATTATTGTGAAAAAGTTGAAGGTGTGGAGTTGCATGAAATTATGGATAATGTAGAAAGTGACTGTGAGCTTGAAATTGATTTAGATGAGAATAGTGGATGTCTAGAAGAGGTTTCGATTGTGGAGCCTAAAGTTTGTGATTTTGATGATCAATTTAATGTGGATATCCCAAGAGTTGTTGTTCATGAATCTCCTGTTAAATTGTTGACTCTTACTGAGGAGAGTCAAGTTGATTTTATTGGATGCTCTAAATTCTTGGAAGTGCCTATGTTTATTTTCAAGGATATGCATGTTGTGCTTAATTTGAATTCAGTGAATACTTGTACTCCAAGATGTCTATGATTAAGGAAGTAAAAGTAATTAACTTGAATAATTAATTTTTGTGTGTGATATCTTGTTGCTTGAAAAAGAATGAAGACAAGGTGATTCTGGTGTTTGATACTTATGACTAGAAGTTGTATTGAGAAGTCTGGCTGAAGACTTTGAACTTAGCGCTTCTTGGGAGGCAACCCAAGGTATGATTTGATGCTTTATTTGATTTTGTAGGATTGTTGATAGCCCTTGATAATGTGTTCTACTTTGGTAGCAAGGATTGAAAACGCAAGTCACGGACAAATAGGGGAGTTTTCTTCTACTTTTCTTTGATTTCTTCTATTTGATTGTTGATGATATATTGCTTGGGAATGAGTGTTGGTCTTAGTTGAATATGCATGTGATGACTATTTGTGACGACTATTGACTAACTGTTAGCACTTGAGCTATTTAATTGGTGGAAATTTGAAATATCTGAAATTGGTGTTACCCTTACACTTATAGATGTTTGTTCTTCACTTCCATTACTTTTTGTTACTTGTTCACATTGAGGACAATGTGACATTTAAGTGTGGGGGTGAGGGTATATTGGATTTTACATGACTTTCCTTGTCCTCAGATTTTCTTTTAAAAAAAAACATTCTTATGGAAGTTTGAATTTTGTTCGTGAGCATTATCACAATTGGGTTAATTTGAACATGAAAAAGGAATTAATTTGATTAGGAATTAATTCTATGTTCTTTGAATGTTAAGTAAAGAGGTAAAGATTTGGTTTGGATACTTTACTTTAGGATGTCAAAGAACCTGTGAGGAATTTGAGCCTTAAGTTTCATTTCTTTTAAGAGGGAGTACACCTATTGTGATTTCATCTCTAGAACTTGTTTTGAATCTCTTTTGAAATTTGAAATCCTTTTGCATGCACAAAGATGATCTAGGCATTCATTTCATAGCTAGTTTGGCCAAATGTCCATCCTCATCACATGAAAATCTTTTGTTTACCCCATTTGAGCCTTTATTTTATTTTATTTTATTTTATTTTTTAAAAAATTGCATAGAATAAATAGCCCTTTGTTTGAGATATGCAATTTTTATATCTTTTTCTTCTCATTCAATTTTTTTTTTTTACTTTAGTAGGTGCTAAGTGAACCAATTTAAAAGAGTGAAGGGGTTAGGAAGTCAACACCATAAGATTATGTGTATACAGTGAAAAGCAAAAAAAAGAAAGAAAGAAAGAAAAAAGGAATATATGAAGGAAAAAAAAAAAGAGATCCAAGAAAGAAAAAAAAAAAATTGTTGAGGTCAACAAAAATAAAGGTTGTTTATATATAGTGTTAGTGAGTTTGTTTTCTCTTGGTGAGTATTCCTTCATTCTTCATCATGAATTTCATTAAATTACTTGGCACTAATTAAAGTATTCTATCATGCCATTTGATCACTTTCATTTCATTATCCTACATTGATCATTAAAACCTTGAGAAAGTCCTTTTGATTTGAGTGTGCATCAATTGGATAATGTATAGTGGAGATTGAGATGATAAACAAGCTTATGGTAGATAAGTTGCAATAGGTGGAATTGAGTGAAACACAAGCCCCTTGAATATTTTGAGAGATGAGTGTAAACACTTGACTTGTGAGAGACATTCTATTGTGATTTATCTTTGCCAAATTAACTACCTTGCTACTTGCATTTTTGGAAAGTGAAACAAATTTCAGAGAAAAATTTGATTCTTGAATATTTGAATTGATTTCAATTTTATAGTGCTTGTTTAAAAAAATCTTGCTTCCATGGTTTTCTTGAATTTGGTTGTTTTAGAATTTAAAAATCTTGAGGACAAGATTTGATGCAAGTGTGGGGGTGTGATGACTTCCCATTTTTAATAGATTTGAGACATATTTTAATATATTTGGGGAGTCATCAATGCTAAATTAAAGGGATTTATTAGAGATTTTGATAAGATATCAATTTGGCGCATTATTTAGGGGATTTTATTACAAATATCTCAGTTTTAATTAAATAGAAATATTTAGGCTTATATAAAAGAATAACTAAATTTTAATGATATAAGGTAGATAAAAAAGGAAAAAGAAAAAAAGATTTAGGTTTATGTTTTAATTATTACTATTACTATTATTATATAATTTTTGTTTGTTTTTTTTCACCATCAGGATAAGTTGGAAGCGACAACGTTTGGGCTGATGGATTGGAATGAATTGAATAAAAAAAGGACAAAACCTAAAAGCTACGAGGTGAGGCAGCATTTTTGGATTTTAGAGACAGGGACGCGAGAGATTTTTTGGCTTCACAGTGAGAAGAAACAGAGCAGAGAGCGGCGGCAACACAGACGTTCAACCTTCACGCTCTCATCACCTCACCGTCACTCCTCCGTCGCCGGCGACCTCCACAACCTAACCACCACCCTTTTTAGCAGGCAAAAATCAGAACGCAACAGAGGAGGCCACGTGACTTTACTGTTCTTGGTTTTATTCTTCTTTCCCCTCCTGTATGAATCTGAACTCTGGAATTTTCTGTGTTGTTCTGATTTTTGTCAAAGCTATGTTTGGCTAATTTCTCTTTGCAATCTAGAGGAACTTTGAACTTATAGGTGTGGATTAGACTTTGTTTTTATTAATTAGTTATAATTAATATTAATTTTGGTTATTTAATCTTGCTTAGTAATTTCTATTTAGTGATTGGCCCTCATTAAATATGAATTTGAGAATTAGAATTTACCTTGATGAAGAGAATTTTAATTAAGCTCTAAGATTAAGTAATATGAGATTAAATTACTAAATAATTCTTTTTTTTTGGTGTATTCATCACCTAAAAATATTTTTTTCCAGTTAGTGAGTGCTAATATCAAAGTCATTAAGCAATTCTATTTTTCGAAAATATATACAGTCCAAAAAATTAAATTTCATTGCTGTCAATAGTAATGAGTTAGCTTTATAGCTTTTGAAATAAGAAAAACACTTATAAATTACAAGTCATATCAAACTTTAGAAGAAAAAATCCCACAATTTGTAGGCTCTTATAAGTAAGTTTGGAATTTGTCAAAAATTATAGTAAATAACTTATGGAAATATTAAACACCTTTATAAATATTGTCAATCACATTACAAAGTATTTTCAATGATTTAAAACATTAAAAACTTGTTTTATGTATAATTGTGCATCATATTATTAGAAGGATTTGGCGTTCCAGTAGTCACCAAACCTTTTGGGATCTGAGGAGGGTAGGATCAAATCCAACCTCAACCAACTTGACCCAAAAATTATAGTCACTAGTGCTGGAGCTCCAGCGGGTGGTCGGCAATGTCTCCGGCGAGGGTGGTTGAGACTTTATTTCTTTTAGGGTTAAGGTCCATTTTTGCTCCTAAGTATACACCGGGACCAATTTTACCCTCGAAAGTTTTTTTGGAGCAGCATGTCAATTCACAGAAGTTTTTTTTTTGAGCAATGTTGCCTTCTCCGTCAACGTTCAACTAACCGCTGACCGTTAGGGGTGTTAACGAAGAGGCAACATTGATCCCAAAAAAAAACTTCGAGGTAAAATTGCTCCAAAAAAACTTCCGAGGCAAAATTGCTCTAAAAAAAAAACTTCCGGGCAAAATTGTTCCTGGGAGTAAAAAAAAGTTAAAAAAGTTATTTATGATATCATATATTTTTAATTTTATTTATATAATATTTAGGGTTGGAACAAATGTACCAAATTTGGCTGGCTTCATCCTTAGTTCGACTTTGTTTAAAATAGGCCTATTTTTGGCCTGTTTGGAAGTAGACTGCTTTGCCGGAGACCGCGTGACCTATTAGCCTAATTATAAAATTTTTAAAAATATAGGTCACCTTAACAGGGCACAGACCAGGCTCAGGCTGAAAAAATAGCCTCTAACAGCCACGTGCCGCACTCAAAGCCACTTTGTTGTCGAATGCCCTGCCTCATAAGGGTGAAGCTTTAAAATCGGCCTGGCCTGTTTCCACCCCTAGATATTATATAAATAAGAATTAAAAATATATGATATCATAAATAAAAGTGTTAACATTTTTTTTGGGGTTAAATAGCAATTTTGCTCCGGAAGTTTTTTTTAGGAGCAATGTTGCCTTCTTCTAACGGTCAACTAACCGTTGACCGTTGACGGAGGGGCAACATTGCTCCTAAAAAAAACTTCTGGGGCAACATTGCTCCAAGAAAAACTTCCAGGACAAAATTGGTCCTCGGCGTATACTTCCGGGGCAAAAATAGACCTTAACCCTTTCTTTTAAAGTAAAGTGCATAATTATAACCCAAAAAAAAAAACACCAACGTTTTAAAAATCCCTATTTGTTCTTGAGTATAGATTTTAAAATCTAGAAACTTAAATGTAATTTTTTAGGGATTTTCCCAATATTATATTTTCATTGTTTTTACAAAACATTTTGGGCTGCTCCTCTCTGCTCATTCTAGTTCCGCCATTACTTCCCCTTCATCTTTTATTCTTGAAGTAAGAGAAACAACATATAACTGCAACTCCAACAGAAGCCAATTTAGTGCGACTGTGGTGTAGCCAATACGGCGACATTAATGGGTCCATATTGAAGGAGATCCTAACGAAAATCGAGAATGAAGAAGAAAGTAACCTTCAATCTCTGGCCAACAAAATTTACTTTACTATATTGTTTTTTTTGGAGAAAGCAACCTCACTTGAGCCTTAAAAAAAATATTCCCTCCAATTCTAAACATAAGAGCGAGATGGCTTTTTTTAATTTGGAGAGACTAAAGAAGCTCGATAAACTACTTAATCATAAAGATATGTTGTGATCATTGTTGTCAAATTCGCGAGTTGACTCTCCGAGTTTATCATTTTTACGTTTCTAGCTTACTAAATCGAGTCGAGTCACTGGTAAATCGTGACCACTATATACTCGGTTAAACTCACGAGTTTATACACCTCAATTTACCGCTTTTACTTTTCTAACTTATAAAACCGTGTAACTTACGCTTAAACTCGTTAACTTTTTTGATTTGATTATGTTCAACGGATTTTATATATATGTTTTATAGAAATTTCTTTGTTAATTAAATATGGTAAATTTTGAATGTTGATGGATTTAATTTCAATTATTTGGATTTAAAATATATTTTAATCAAATTGTTATCATTTTTTACCTATTTAATAGTTAAAGTAAACTCTTACAAGTTTACGATTCGAATTTACGATACGTATTTACGCCATTATCACGAGTTCACTTAAACTCGTGAGTTTGACAACCTTGGTTGTGATCATTAGATTATATATTAATTTATAGGTCAATCAAATTAGTTTAGAGAGAAATGATAGATATAAATACATTAATATAACTTAATTAACTTCCTTAGTTTCTAAAAAAAGTTAATTGATTCTTATATTTAAGATTAGAGGCAATATAAAGCACCTCATGAAATCTCAGGAGGGTCCATCCTAGTTCTTCCTTCTAGCGGGTTAAATTATTTCTATGACGCGTAAATCATGCATGATGTGACAATCAAATCAAAATATTTTATAACTATTATTCTTCTATATTTTTACCGTATAAGTAAATTTTTTTAATAAATTTATTAAAATGATAAAAGTAACCACAATTGCTTTAATATTATAAGTTAAGATTTCAAGGGAGTTAAATTTAAATTTTGAAATGTCAATGAGTTATTTGTAACCGATAAAAGTTTAAGGGAATTATCTGTAACTGATTAAAGTTCAGTGGGTTTTATGAAATTAATAATTTATATATGATACCATGTAGGATGGTACATGTAATATGTTAATTTAAATCGGTGATTTCCATTAAAAAGATAACAAAGTAGTTAACGACATACTATTAATAATAAAAAAATAAAAGGTCATAGGGGTTAAATTTAAACTTTGAAATGTCAGGGGTTATATGTAACTAACATAAAATTCATAAGATTAAGTCTAATTTAGTTTAAATTAAAAATTACTTCTTTGAAATTAATTCCCGGGCAAAAAATAAAGACTTCTTTGAAGTTAACACTTTATTCAAATTTCATTGGCTAAGGTTTGCTAACAAAATAACAACTGCAACAATAATAAAACATCGATCGTTTTTAATATTACATATGGCGTACACGGCTAAATTAAATCACGCTAAATTAATGGGATAGATGTGGCAATCATTTATTAGTCGCTGGGTGTGTTGTGTGTCATCTTGACTGTTTATATTATCTGTTTTGGGTCAGCAATACACAACACAGACGAAACCACATGATATTGGAAAAGCTCCTAATATAGTTTTTGTGTTTTCCTGATTACTACAAACTTCCGAATTCTCCCTTGCCTTTTTATTCCAAATTAAAAAAAAAAAAAAAAAAAAAAGCAGCAGCTAATAACAACAAAGCTACACAATAGAAGAGGACCACACGGCTTATCCAGTTTTAATTATTCGCAGATTGATAGTAAGAGCTAACATACAAATTCGTCTTATTTAAATTAAAGTGAGTTTACCATAAATCCCAATCTCAAAAGTAAACTCTCACAGATGAACGATTCAAGCTTAAAATACAAGTTTATATCCTTAAGCAAACTTGTGAGTCTGACAACCTTAATCAACATAGCAAATGCCATCAATCTCATTCTTTAATAATCTTACATTACTGGGGATGGTTAAAAAAGGGGGAAAACAAAGAATCTTACATTGCAGGATAGCTAAATTTCTTGATAATTGATTGATTAATTTAGCCTTTTGAAAAAATGATAGTCCACGTAACCACATGCATAGAGGGCTAGCTAGCATATATAACACATATATTATCTCCATCCATGCAATATATTTTACAAAGTAAAGGTTTTAAAAATTGGATGAGTCATTAAAGACCAAGACCATAGGTCAAGAATTAATGACATCAGTCATCATTAATTTAATATATTTATTTTTTTATATGTTAAATAAAATATTAAAGATAACATTTTAATAAAATATTATCTTGTAAAACTAAATTTATAATATGAATTTATTTAAATTATTTTTATATTTTTATCATTACTTTTTTTATTAGCGTATAAAAATTAAAAGGCGAGAGGTTTTTTTCATCAATAGAAGGTCAAAGGTTTATTCTTGGGAAAATCCCAAGAAAATACCACTTAAATTTCAAAATCTCAAATAGGTGATTTCACAATCAAACGAGTTGTCAATTGCTTTACTATTCTTGTTAATCTAATTACTTGTTGTTGTCAATAGGATTTTGAAGTTCAAGTGATATTTTATGTCATTTTCCTTTTATTCTTCTCTTCAATATAGTAAAAATAAATTAAAAATAAGGCCAGAGGTTTTTTATTATTATTATTAACAGAAGGCAAGCTTTTATTCAATACAGTAAAAATGTTAGCACTGATTTTTAAAAATTAATAATATTTATAATTTAAAATAAAAATAAAATAAAATAATTATGAGATATTTAATTATGAGGGATGAGTTAGCGTTTATGTATCTGTGTATATTGAAATCCCAAAAATATATCATAGCATATCCTATACGTAATGGATAAGCCAAGAAGCTATTTGGGCAAAAAGGATATGCCAAGAAGCTTTCTCTCTCCATTTAACTGGAAATATTACTTAGTCAAATAAGCACTTGGCAAACTGGGAAATATATTAGTTGGGTCCACATGAGACTTGACAAGGATCATATCGTGGCTTAATAAACTGTACTCATTTCAGTATTAAATATAGGAACTAGTTGAAAATCCAACTAGTTGCAAATAATTAAAAGGGTTATTTTACAAAAATCCAATACAGATATAAATTAATTATTTAACTCCTACCTTCATAAGAGAAGGAAATATTGAAAAATGAAAATAACCAAGGTAAATACGGGCACCCAAGTAATGACAAAGGAAAAAAAGGAATTGTTTTCTTACTTCCTTTAAGTCGCACGATCGAGGGCAAATGTTATCGAAAACTACTACCAGTTAGGCACACTACGACATTGCAACCTTCAATATCTGGCCAACAAAATTTACTTTGCTACTCCCTCCGATCATTAATATAGGATATGATTATAAAGTTAATCTTAGTCTTAAATAAAAGTTCTATTTTCTATAATTATCAATTTTATCTAGTTTACCTCTATGATCTCTCCGCTTAATTTTTCCACCATTGGATTAGCTTATAATGGTTAATGTTTGAAATTTTTTTACTGTATTAAAAATATTATTGTAATGTTAAATATTAAATGATAATATAATATTTTTACAGAACATATCTCAATCATTAAAAGAAATTCCATTAGTAGAGAAATTCAGTGGAAAAGAAGTGGAGAGGGGTTAGTGGACACACTCTTTCCCCCTTATGCTCCTCAATCATAATCATATAAAAGAGATATGAAGAAAATTAAGGAAGATGATTCGGGTGTTTTTTTTTTAAAAAAATCATATTAATTACCTTAATATAATCAAATTAAGTAAGTGAGTTTTATATTAAGGAGTAGGGGATTTTTTTGTTTTTTGTTTTTTTGGGGGAAAGTAACCTCACTTTATCCTTAAAAAATATAAAGCGAGATTTCAGGAGGGTCCATCCTACATCTTCCCTATAGTGGTTTAAATCATTTAATTATATGAGGAGGAAATATAATCATGCATGATGTGACATTCAATTATTTCCCACAAAAAAATAAAGAGGATCCAATTCTCACTATGAATCACTATATAAATTTTCTATACTGTGGTGTTTACCAACACCTCCATTATTCTCCATTGCAAATTCTAGGTCAAGCATGTTTTCTTCAACAATAGCCGTTCCTGCTTTCCTTCTTCTCATCTTCATTTACATTCTGTCCACCTTCAATCACAGAAAATATGCTCGCAAACGTCCTCCAGGTATTTCTCATTTGAATTATTTTTTTTCATTTTACTATATATTCGTGTTTGTCTTTCACTTTCTATGTATCAATAGGTCCTCTGGCTCTCCCAATTATTGGCAACATCCACTTGTTGGGCACACTTCCACATCGCAAACTTCAATCTCTGGCCAACAAATATGGACCCATCATGTCCTTACGGCTAGGACAAGTCCCTACCATTGTGGTCTCTTCACCTGAAGCAGCCGAACTATTCCTCAAGACCCACGACCCCATTTTCGCAGATCGTCCTCACAATCACGCCAGTCATTACTTATTTTACGGCTCCAAGGGTGGCTTTTCTAACTATGGTTCATGCTGGCGCGACATGAAGAAACTCAGCCTCCAACATCTTTTTGGTGCTTCAAATCAAGAGCTGTTTGGTCGTCTTAGGAGGGAGGAGTTGAAAATGGTGATGAAGTCACTGGATAATGCTGTAAAGATGGGTCAGATTGTGGACGTTAGCGAGAAATTGCGGGAGCTTTTAGAAGATATAGTTTGTAAGGTGATATTAGGACGCAATAAGGATGACCAATTTGATCTCAAAGGGCTCATTTCTGAAACTTTGAGATTAGCTGGAACTTTAAATATTGCAGATATCGTGCCTTGGTTCGAAGCATTGGATCTCCAGGTGTGATGCTTTAACTTAATTAACATGAATTGGTTAAAAGTTTTGTACATGAAATTAAGGATGCCATTTCTTAATTTCATTCCATTATATTGTTAAGAGCTTTCTAATATATAGTAAAGTTTTTATTTTTATTTGAAAATATGTGATTGGTTTAAATTTTTTTTTTTCTAAGCATAGTATCTTTCTAATGGAGGTAAGCACTGTCAAACACTAAATGTGGGCATCTTTTTCAGTGGGGATTCGAACATTGGTTTGCCATTTCATGAGGACTAATCCTCTCGGTAGGCCCCCTCCCATTGGTGATTGGTTTCAGTTATATTACATCTAAATTTGGAGGACTGGGCAGCGTACTTGAATACGCTTCTACCAGTCCTCAAAATATGCTATTGGCAGCTCCCTTTCCAATTCTTTTGAACCATGACCCTTTAACTACTGTTTGACTGATTTACTGATCGACCTGATTTTCAGTATTTTTGTTTATATATATAATGAAAGTATTCAAATATGATTGTGTCAGGGATTAAAACAACGTTGTACGAAAATAAGCAGAGAACTTGACCGATTGTTTGAGAAGATAATGATGGATCATGAGGAAGCTCCTAACACCCACAAGGATGGGAAACATCAAGACTTTGTAGGCGTACTAGTCTCGTTTATGCATCAATCCAAGGATGAGGAACAAAACCATGAAAGTATTACTCGAGATGACATCAAGGCCACAATACTATCTATGATTTCTGGGGCATACGAAACTTCTGCTGTTTCCGTTGAGTGGGCAATGTCTGAACTTTTGAGAAATCCGAGGGTGATGAAGAATCTACAAAACGAGCTAGAAACCGTGATTGGAATGAATAGAATGGTGGAAGAAACAGATTTATCAAAACTGAATTACTTGAGCTTGGTCGTCATGGAGAATTTCAGACTTTATCCTCTTGCACCACTCATTCTTCGAGCATCCGCAAAGGATGTTATGGTTGGTGGATACTACATAGAGAAAAAGTCAAGAATCTTAGTAAACTTATGGGCACTAGGACGAAGTCCTCAGATATGGTTTGATAACGCTGATATGTTTCATCCAGAAAGGTTTTTGAATAGTAATATTGACGTTCAAGGACATGATTTTCAGCTTGTACCATTTGGTTCTAGACGGAGAAAATGTCTTGGAATGCAAATGGTTCTAACTAGCTACAGTTAAACTCTTTTTAGCTCAACTTGTACACTGCTTTAATTGGGAGCTTCCTTTTGGAATGAAGCCTGATGAATTGGACATGACCGAATCATTTGGCCTCACTATACCGAGATCTAAGCATTTATCAGTTGTGCTAACTCATCGTCTATCTTCTAAGTTTTATGATGAACTTTGATAGAATAAATGTGTAACAAGTTTAAATAATTATTTTTGTTTAATGTAATTTGTGGTAAATGTTGAATATGAAGAATTCAAAACCTTTACATGATCTATATATGGATGTATGTTGCATTTCAGTGAAAGTTTGAGGGAATGAATAATAGAATGGTGGAAATAAAGACTGATTATTAAAGATGAACTACTAAATTTGATAGTTAAGAAGTGATTCAGTAAAGGTATCTATAAGTATGAAGTTTGTGCCTATAAAATGTAAAACGTGAAAGAATAAAGTAGAACGAGCCGTTTATTTCCACAACACAGGCCTAAACAATAGAACATTAGGCCGACTTTGTTCAGTGAAAGCATGATATAATGCAATGTAGATGATGATGAATGTGTTTGGTTAGTATGCCATTAAAAATATTAATTAGGGGACACACATAAAACCAAGTCCCCTCACCCCCAATGGTTTTATAATTAAATAAATTAAATACATTTTATTCTTAAATTATTAATATTTTGGATTAAGCCACATACTAATTTTTTTGGTTAGGAATATTATGATGAGATAGAGTTTTGAATAAAGTAATAATTTTAAATTAATAATTTATTTTTATTGTATTCTAAACGTTCTTTCACGAAACAAAATTTGAAGTAATCCAGAATACTACTAAATGAATAAATTTAAAAAACAATGATGGTTCTTAATCTTACATATGACATACATCATGTCTAAATCATGGAAATTAATGGGATAGATGTCGCATTGATTGTAACAACCCAAATTCTAGGATTTGAAATTGGAATATTATATGGGAAATTAATTATGAAATTTGGCTTAAAATAAGTATGAAATTAGTTATTGGAAATTAAGGCTTATTTCTTTTTCTTTCTTTTCGTGAAATTTTTGAGAAAAGAATAAATTCAAGTAAGGAATAATTTAGGCTTAAAAATGTTAGAATTTATATTTTATGACTTAGGAAAAATTAATTGAGAAGGAAAAAATCCTTATAGGAAATTAAAGATTTATTTCCCATATTATCCAATAATTTCAATTAAATGAACACATGACCTAGTTACAAATAAATAAATTTCAAAAAAAATCTTGAAGGGTTAAGTGGGATAACTTTAATGGGCCTCACAACAACCCAACCCATTATTCCATTTGTAATATCTTGAATTTTGGGTATAGAAACTTAAGGATAAGCCTATATCAGGGAGACGACTAGACCCAATTCAAGATGTGTGACAATATTATGAAGAGATTTTTTTCTTAGTATTTTAGTAGAATTTACCCGAACATTTAGTTTCTCCGAAATTTTAAATTTCGGGATATAATGTACAAATATTATCATGGAATAAATTTTTCAATGACCAATTGAGGTCATAATTTTGGACAAAAGAAGGTTATTTGAATTTTTCCTTAATAACTATAATTAAGGAAAATGAAATGACAATTAAGGCTATTATTTGTCAATTTAGGAAATTATTTGTTGATTTTGGTTAACAAGTGAATTTTTAAGATTTTATGTCCACATTGGGATTATTTTAAAAATGTAATATGGATACCCTATGAGTACCATTATTTTCGAAATAATGGTAAAGGAAGAAGGGAATAATAAGTTTATTAAATCTTGGGTCAATAGATAATTAAAATAATTGGGTAATGGGAAATTGGAGATTTGAATTCTTGTCCAATGAGCCATTATTTTGGCTCTACGTGGAAGCATGGAAAAGGAAGAAGATTCAATAAAATATAGAATTAAAAGATCAATTAAAGAACCAAAATTTACCACATCATGTGGTAGGTGGAATATATGCACATAAAAGTGCCAACAATGCAAGTAAAAGAGATGGTAAAAGAAGAGATAATACGTAAAAATTGTGGAACATGGAAGAACCAACAAAGTAAGGTAAAAGGGAGTAAAATTTGATGACCTCATCCTCCCTTTAACCACAAAATTTGAAGAGGGACATGTAAGCTAGTATTTTTACCATATGTTAAGGTAAATTAGGAAGTCCCTAAAGAGGCCATATTTGGCCATACAGGTTAGTGGACCTAGTATGTATAGGCCGTAAAATTAAAGTACCAGTGCAGGAGGGCACAAAACACTTATACAGTGCTAATTGGTTAGTAAAAATGTCACTCAACCATGTCCTAAGGTATGGAACGATTAGCTAAGCAAAAATATGCCGAAATAAGTATGCAAATGACAATTCCTAGGTAGATATGTGTGCCCTGCGTTTTTGGAAAAAGACACTGGTATGTGGTGTCATTTGACAGGTATCGGTATGTGTGCTATAATCATGAGAAAACCATGAGCAGAATCTCGGACACGGCACATTATGGGCCAGACAAGTTAAAAATAGCAAGTTAAAATGCCCAAAGTAAAGCTACATATTACCCACCCAGCCCATATAATAACCTTCGGCCAAACCATATACCCAGTGCCTATTCTTTTAATATCTAATGTAACTGAAACATGCAAAGCGAAGAAAGATCACAAGCAACATCGATCACGGGATCACACGCAACAACAGTATCTCCCATGCCTCTCGAGACCCACAATGATTATCTCACGGTCCACTCTTCTTCCTCCTCAGACTGGATCATTGATTTATTATATATCCATGCCTTTGGTTTTTCATTACTCACATACCTAACTAGAGCCGAGAACGAGAAAGAAAGAGAAGGAGAGAGAGAGATTCAAACTAAGATTTTCTTGTTCCTTCTTCCTCTGGATTGGATCCAGAAAACAGAGGTAATCATTGAGCTTCTCTTCCTTCTTGTTTCTATGATAAACCAACGCAAGTCTCTGTGTAGTAAGCTGTAGGAAATCTTGTTGTATGCCTGTGTGTGTGTGTGTGAGAAACCAAAACCTTGTTGTTTGCTGATATATTTTATGGAAGATAGTAGAAACAAAAACGTTGTTGTTGCTGATACATATGTTAGGAAAAAAACCAAAACCTTGCTGTCATGTTATAGTGTAAATGTGTGTGTGTAAGGGAAACCAAAACCTTGCCTATCATATTGTAAGGAATATGTATATATACATATATCGCTGATTTTAGGGAGAAGAATGGGAAACTTTCGCTGCACATAGATGTGTGTGTGTTGTTGTTCATAAGAAAAGAACCAAAGTTGCTATTTTTTTTTTATATAAAAGACCCAATGTTGCTATTGCTGTTGTATATGTATATGATAAAACCCGAAAGCTTACTGTGTGTGTGTATATATATATATCACTGCTCATGAACCTTTAGGAAAAATAATAGGAGCTTTCTGTCATGATATATATAGATATATAAATCATTGTTCCTTAACTGATACATACATACATACATATATATATATATATATAAGTCATAGTTTACTCGGTGTTAGTATTTATTAAACTCAAGATTTCTACTTCTATATACATATATGTTGATACATATTTTATGTGGTATTAGTATTTATAAAACTCCTTATTTAAGCTTAATATTGGAATAGCCTCGGGAAGTTTAAGCCAATAGTAGAGTAATAATAGTAATAATAAAATAAATAATAATGATTCATATTATTAATATTAAAAAGGGGAGTAAATAATAAAGGGAATTATTAATTAATAATAAATAGAAAGGAGAATTAATAGTTACAATGGTCTTACGATTAGGGCATTGACGAAGTTCGAGTTTCTAACCTCGGATTGTATTTATTCGCGAAGTTGAGGTCGGTAATTTAATCTCCAACTCTTAGTGTTTTTATATATGTCTTATATGTTCATGTATTGTGGATTATTGGCCGAGTTTGTATGCCGAGTCTATGCGTTTTATTCAGCTGGATGTGGATTATTATTTTATATGATAATGCTGCATGCCTATTTTTCCTAGCGCTGAGGATTCATGTCTAGGACACATAGCACTTGTGTGTGTTTTCGCCGTTAACGATACATGTGTTGTATGCTATATAGTCGTGTAGCGGTGTGTTTGCCGAATGCTTTTTTTTATTATTATGCAATATATGAAATATTTATCATGTATGATTTACACTTTGAATGTGATATTAACCGTTACCCTGGATTCATGTGATCACCGAATCTCGATACCTAAAGATATAGGAAGATGCTTTCGGATCGGAAGTAAGGTCACAAGTGAATAGTCAAGAAGACCCCCCGAAGGAGGAGATTTAATTAAGTTGAATTTCATACTCGATATTTTGGATTATATTTGCTAACTATTTGACCGACGTAAATTCGGGATAACTGTATAATTATTATGCTCCAACGAGATTAACCCTGACCATTACCGAATTTTAAATTGTATCACACATATATTCCTTCGAGAATTTAAATTAACTAGCATATGTTTGGGCATATGTTATCAATCACTCATTCGTCCAAACGTTATGCATGCTCTCTGTTGTGACTCACTTTGATCTGTTAATGCCTTTACTCTGATAATTACATGTTGGTTAGATTAATAAGAGACCTAGGAATATAATTAGGCGTTATAATGGACTTAGAATTAGGGGCGTTACATTGATTAATTTCTTAGTTACTTAAAATAGACGAAATCACATGATATTAGAAAACACGTAATATATCTTTTGTTTTTCCCCCGATTTTTTTTTTGGCTAGAAAATATATTTCATTAAAACTAACCCAATGAGAGATACAAGCTCAAAATAAAAAGTTAATTTCCAAAAGAAAGTCCAAATACATAACAATGCAAAGAACCCTAAGAATAACCTAACCCTAAAATAAGTGTGAGAGAGCCACCGCCACAATCAAGAACCCTACCGCCTTCATAATCATCCCTTCATTGGAATGTGAGTAGAAAAACGCCGTCACCGGTAACAAATTAAAGTCAGTGTAAGAAGTGGCTCTTTGATGAACCATCCCAAAGGATTCACCTTTTTATCGGAAATAAAGCAACCATCACTACTAGGAAATACCGAAATAGAGACGAAATTTGCGAGGGAAAAAAATCTGTTGCTATTTGCAACGGAATTTGTGACAAAAAAATATCCGTAATCCGTCGCAAAAACCCCCTTTTAATTGAACCCTAATTTCTGCCTCTTTTTGCCACTTCATTGCCCAACGGTCCGGCCTCCCTCGCAAAGTTATGATTTCGTTATGGAGATCCATCCTCCTGAAATCCTCCAATCTAGGTTTTTTGATTCTGTTCTTAGCGGAGTACCCTTGGGCCGCGCTTTAACGATTTTAGAATTTCTGGTTTTGGAGGGAGCTCCAATTGGGTCTCCATTGTCTTTGCATTTTGGGAGTCTTGATAATCGTTCTTTGGTTCCTTATGTACCAAATCAGATGGAGTTTCAGCGTCTTTATCTAGTGAAGCTGAAGAGGAGCGGATCAATTCATCTTTACCATCCAATATAAGTGTTTCTTATCCCTATTTAGGTTCCAAATCACCTTCAACATCAATAGAAATCTCAGCGCCTTTGTGCCCCAGTCATCAATTCTCAAAGAGTCGTCACTGCCTATGGCAACGGCTACCGATAATAATTATTACCTCCCATTCTGTGATTCCGGTAGGGAAGATCGAGGTGATGTTCCAGAGCCAATTCGATCTGTAAACAATTTATCATATTATCCGGCTGTATCATCTCCCAAGCATTGGGCTTCGTGGCCCTCTTCTTCATAGCTTCCCTCTAAAGAAACTTGGAATCCTGAGCTTACACTTCCGAGCAAATATTGGTTCCATCTGAAGATACTGGCACGCCTTTAAACAATGGGTTTAATGTTTCTGAAATTGTACCTTTCACGATGGTATGTTTCTTTACCCCTTTCTAGGAGATGGTTAAATACTAGTCCTAGGGTTCTTGGAGTTTGATTAGTTATTTGTATCACGGGTGCTGGGCTTGAAAATCTTGGAAACACATGCTTTTTCAATGTTATCTTGCAATGACTTACATATACTATGCCACTAATTCAGGGTCTTTATACTTACAGTCATACTGCACCTTATGAAAGTAAGGCTTATTTCTTATTTGGAATGCCATACTCTTGATTTAATGCGCATAATATCTTATCTTTATTGTGAGGTTTTGATTTATGGATTTGGGAGGTACATTCTTGAAATCTTGATGGTGCACCCTATGACCTTTCCAAAAATGAATTTGATTTTTCAAGAGATAGACATCATGCCAATAAGTCTGACACTTTTGTTGGATAAACAACCTACACTACTACAAAAAAGCTAAAAAACGACCTAAATAAGACCCAATTAACGCCCCTTTACCGAGGGACGTCTCGGAGGAGTAGTTGTTTTTGTGGCTTTTGGCGACTTCGATTTAAATTAAGGTCGCTTATAAAAGGCGACCTGAATTGAAAATCGACGCTTATTAAGGCGTCCCGAATTGTTTTCGTGTCGCCTTATTAAGGCGTCCCGATTTCAATTCAGTCGCTTTTTTATATATATATATATATATATATATATATATATATATATATATATATATATACCGCTTCATATTTTTTACTGGGCATTTGAAGATTATCAAATGAGAATAATTTTTGTATATTCAGATGAGAGCACGATTACATTTATAGACAAAATAGAGATCTAGATTTGAAATTTGAAAAACTAACATCCTAAAAATAATCTCCTATAATCTTTAGGTTTAGTTAATCCCTATAATTATGGGACTAATAAAATATTCTAATAATAACATATTCTACCGCATTCAAATTAAATTACAACAAAGAAACATGTACAGATCCGTAAACTCAAATTAACCCTAAATAACAACAAGAAACACTTATAGCAAAAATCACAAGCCAAAAATCGAGTGAAGATCTAAAACCTGAAACCGTTTCAGCGCTTCATCAACTTCTTCAAACCAAATCAAATAAATAAATAACTAGAAATCAAACAAAGAAATAAAAGGAATCGCAGATCGAAGAGTTACATTGTAGAAATCGCAGATCTAGGACTACGAGTAGAAATCACGATTTGGGACGGCGAGTAGAAATCGCAGATCTAGGACAAGCAAGCACGGTGGGCGACGAGGCGAGCAAGCACCATGGCCAACGCTACGAACGAGAGAGGTGTTCGAAACGGCGAGCAAGCAAGATCTGTGAAAAATGAAAAAGAAGAGAGGCAGAGAATACGATTAGGGTTCGGAGTGAATCGAGCAAGGGGACTGAGTCGATAGGGTTCAACGAGAGAAGGCGGAGGGAAATACCCGAGAAATTATGAGAATGGGTGTGGACTCGAGCTATTTACTTATTTATGGCAATTTTGGCGACCTGATAGAAATTCAAGTCGACAAAATTAAACAATTGGCGACCTGAAAGTAATTTCAGGTCGCCATTTTTTGAATTTTGGCGACCTGAATATTATTCAGTCGCCAAAATACACAAATTGGCGACCTGAATTTAATTTCGTGTCACCAATATTTTTATTTTTTAAAAAATATATATATATATTTTAACGGCGCCAAAAAGTGTATTTACCATTTTTTTTTCTAAATCGGCGACCTAAAATTAAATTCTCGTCGTCAATTGTTGAATTTTGGCGACCTAAATATTATTCAAAGTTTGCCAAAATTCACAAATTGGCGACTTAATTTAATTTCAAAGTCGCCAATTTAGAATATATATATATATATATATATTCAAACGGCGCCAAAAAATGTATTTACCATTTTTTTTTCTAAATCGGCGACCTGAAATTAAATTCAGGTCGCCAAAATTCAACAATTGGCGACCTGAATTTACTTTTAGGTCGCCAATTTTTTTTAAAAAACAATACTCCAACGGCGCCAAACAAAAAATTCTTATATATCTCATGGCGCGAAACAATATACCCAAATTTTAGGCGTCCTTAAACAATGTTAGGACGATAACAATCAATTTTACATGTCCTAAACTCTAATTTAGGACGCTCAATGCTCTATTTCCTTACAGATAATTACAAGAATGCCACCGCCTTCATTTTTTACTTCCTACTTTTAGATCTGGACGTCGTTTAAGGTAGTAATATCCAATTTTTGTAGTAGTGCTAGTTTAGTGCTTAATCAAGGTTTAGTACTTAATCAAGAGAAAGCTCTGCTGCCACAATCATGGTCCAACAAGTGCAGATGTAATTAGTAAATGAGAAATTATTTCCTGAAGTATAATTAAAACAGATGGTAATTAAGCTATGTGGAGCTTTTGCAGGTCAATAAGCTTGATTTGAAACTGATAAAAACATAGAAGCATTATAGATATTTTAATAATTTGAGCCAAACTGGTATAAGATGGTTTATGAGTGCTTTGTGGGCTAGATGAGCTCTGATAAGCTGGCTAATAAGCCAGCCAAAACCATACATTGTATTGAAACTTCAAAATCTTTGATAAGTTTGCTTGACATTTTGATATTTTCATTTCGAGAGAAATTCTGAAACCTGTTAATTATATACTAGAATATTGTTTCTCTGCTTTTATTGTTACTTAGAGAATGATAAAGGTCTACCTTCCAGGTTATACGTAATGAAGCCTTATTACTCCTTATCCACCTGATCCGTGAAGCTGAGGTTACTTTTTGCGTTTGTTATCATGGTCAATTTTTTCTTTAGTTTTTATGTTTTTTTTTTCCAGTTTCGTTGGGTGCTAAAATATTTACTTATCCTAATTCCTTAACAAAATTTTGTGATTATAGGAGATTCAAAAGATTATTGTCTTTGAAGGCGCATTTGAGAAGATTTTCAGTATCACAAAAGAGGAGGGGGTTTCAGATGGTGGTGTTGTTGTACAGGTGATATATGCTTACTTGATGACAGTAGCTTATTAAACATGGATGTGAACATTCATGTTTGCAGCTTAGTGATGTATTGATATCTACACAGACTCACACATGTATAATAATTCATGTTTTTCTTGGTGAATCTTGAAGAAATCATTTCATATTTTATTGCCCATTATTAATAATCCGTTGTGAGGTAAGATAGCTTTCCTCTGCCTCTCTCCCCCCCCCCCTTCGCCCGCCCCCTTCTCTCTCCAAGCAGTATGTGCATGCAATGTAGTGCAAACATGTATATTGTATATATGCACTTGCATATGATTATTGGCTAAGGATTAATCTTCAGTTTCTTTTGTTCACTACTCACAATTTATTTAGCCCATACTTTTTGCATGTATGAAAGAAGCCTGGTTATTTTCATGCTAAATTTTTATCCGCTGGTAGGCAATGTGATGTATTGGTGATCCAATTGCTGGAGATTCAAAGAACCTTGACGCTGTTGGTAGGAAATTTCTTGGAGAGGAGCCACAACTAGAACCTGCTCTGAACTCAACAAGGCATTATAGAGATCTCATCACAAATCTTGCGCAGGTTTCATGTTCGAGAATATCTATTTGTATCTGTATTATCTGGTTTTTTGTATTTTGTGGAATGCAAAGTTTTAATTTGTTCATTCTATAGTTGCTTGGTGTATAACTTATTTATGATTTTTGTACTTTTTAGTTCATTTTGTTGGCAACATTGTTGTTTATATTTCGTTTTGTTTATGTATAATTTTTTAGGATTGCTACTGTATATATTTCTTCATATACACTTTTTTTTAATACATTATTCAATATTGTTTTTTTCATAATAGTTTTTTCTTTATTTGAGTGGTTGATGTGGAAGAGCCCTAATAATTATAATATTTAGTATTTATTTGTGTGGTTGCCGTAGAAGAGCCCTAATAATTATTCATGATTTTTTTTTCTAATTTATCGATTTGTGGCAGAATTGAAATCAGTCGCAAAAAAAAAAAAAAAAAAAAAAAAATCCGTCACAATTTGTGACGGATTTTGTCTGTCGCTAAAAACGTTTTTTTAGTGCATATTGGTTGTTGATGAAACTCTATGAGAAGATCTCATAGAAGAAAAAGCACCCACAAACACCAATAAAAAAGATGAAGATTGAGAAGCCATCAACTGCACAACGAACCGCACGGTCTCAACCATGACATATGCTTTGGAATTCGCTATTCCCAACAATCCATAACAGTCTTTTGAAAGATAGAGCTTATAATATATAAGACTCTAGTTACCAATTCCCAAGCCCCAAAACCACGAGGAAACATAGGCACAGGTGAGATTTGCCGCATTGAAACTCCCAACTCGACTTATTGTCGTAAAAAAATCAACACCACCATAAGAAACCCAAATAAACATGAAAATAAATGAAGATCAACACAAAATACGGACGTCTCCGGTAACATCCCAAATTTTGGGACAAGAAGTTCGATAGTAAGACCGAGATAAGTCGAAATAGATAAAAATCTTAAGCTTATTATGAGGAAAGGTTTGAGATAGTATTAAAGATTATTTTTGGACCATGACAAAAATTTAGGAGAAAATTATAAAATATTATTTTGAGGATATAAAAAATTTGTGAGGGGATTAATGACGGAAAATTTGGCTTAAATAGTTTAAAGCTATTTTCTGAATTTTAGGGCCTATTTTCTCAAAAAATTAAGAAAAAATAGTTAGAAGATAAATTTTGACCTATGAAATTTCGAATCAATAATTTATGGTCCTATATTAGAAATAAAAGGAGAGTTAAGGAATTAGTGGTATTATAGGATTAATATGGTGTGGAACCCACATCACTCAACCTCCCCCAATCTCATGCAAACCACCACATGCAACACTTCTCATATTCACGTGCTCTTACATGCAGAACTATTTTGGACAAAGATTTTTTTTTTTTTGATAAAAAAGTGTTTTGGAGGGGTTCGACATCGCCCCACCAAGGCGGTGACACGGCCCGGGCTCTATGAGCACTTACGAGGACTTACGAGATCGCCACCAAATGAGTCCTTGCAAATACGCAGGGGATCGAACCCACGACCCAAGCGCCTAATTTTGGATCCCTTACCATCTATGCTAACTCACATTGGCGGACAAAGACTTAATTCTCCATTGGGCAAGCATCTCTTATAGACGAGGCCCATACTCCCTCATTAGTTATTATCTCTTGCGGCCCATATACTCAACACTTCAACTTACTATTATTTTGTTATTCGGACAGCAAATACAAAACAAATCCTCCCTGACTTTATTAATTTATAGGGTAAATGAGCAATTTTACACATGAAGTTTACCCCTGGAGCGCCCGGACCACGAACTTTTTATTGGAGTAAAAGTACACACGAAGTTACGTTTTGGGAGCAAAAATACCACGGGCGGTTAGTTGACTGTTAGTTGACCGTCAACTTGGATCGAACGCTGACGTGACGCCGATTTAGACGACATCGACGGAATAAAAAAATTCAAAAAATTAGAAAATAATTAAAATAATTAGAAAAAAATTCAAAAATTAGGAAAAAAAATTAGAAAAAAATTCAGATAATTATTTTTTTAAAAAAAAAATGTATAGTTAAATAGGTTTAAAGTTTAAAAATCGTTAAATTTTGTGATAGAATTAATAAAGTTTTAAATTTTCCTTATCCAGCTTCTTAGTCGACTTCATACATCGATTAGATTTATCTCTCGTAGGGTGAATTGACAAGAAGATTATCTTAATTAATTAATTTTTTTTTCAATGAATCAGTTCTACCCTAACAGATCTTCAACAACCGCACCGCCCGTATATATACAACTCCTCCTCCACCAATTGGTAATCCGATCACCGCTGTGTGGCGGCGGCTCGGCTATCGACCGCCGCTCACGCCGGCCGACGGTAGGTGGCCGGTGGTGGGGCCCATCAAGGGGGGTATTTGATTTTTTTTTCTAATTATTTTAATTATTTCCTAATTTTTTGAATTTTTTTTTCTAATTATTTGAATTTTTTTTTCCAAAGTTTTCTAATTTTTTGAATTTTGTTTTCTAATTTTTTGAATTTTTTTATTCCACATCATCGTTCTATCCAAGTTTCGACGGTCAACTAACCGTCCATGGTATTTTTGCTCCCAAAACGTAATTTCGTGTGTATTTTTGCTCCGGAAAAGTTCGTGGTCTTTGCGCTTCCTACGGCAAACTTTATGTGTAAAATTGCTCATTTACCCTAATTTATATCCATTTCGGCCAGAGAATAAGAGAACACATCTATATATATATATATATAAATAGAGAACACATCCACCTGTTTCTTGCGTAAATGGACAGCAAAGACACACATTTTCTCATTAAATAAAAACCTCAAATGCAGCCCCCGTACTCCACTTTGTCTCTTGAACTCAGCAAAGACGCAGCCCATATACTTCCTCAGTTGTAATTCCTCTTCGACCCTAACACAGAAAACAGAGGCTGAGAGAGCGCGAGACGGAGAGTGAGAATAGAAGAGAAAGAGGACAAGAGTGGGGAGCGAGAAAGAGACTGAAGAGAGAGCGAGAGTCACAGTCCGACGAGAAATCACTGGAGAAGAGGAAGAAGGAGAGGCCGGAACTTACATGCAACCTTAAATTCCAATTAAGGTGAGCTTTCCAAATCCTTCCTATCTTCAATCGGTTGCTGTTGTTTGGGGTTGAGGGAAACAGTGGAAGATTGATTTTTGAAATAGGAATCAATGATTAAGGGCTACAATGGTGTGTAAGGTCGAATGGAGGCCTATATTGATTCTGCATGTTGATTTCTTTTGCTAATTAAGGGGTACCGAAACAGGGGATTTTAAGGTTGTATGCATGAGCTTTGGTTCTTGAGAGTATGGAATTGAAAGGAAGCATATATAAAGGTTGGAAGTAATTTTTGTATCCAAGCACTCTTCTTAGAGTAGTGTAGTGTCAGATTCTAAATAAGAATTAAGAGTGGGTTATAAGTTGTTGCTTTAAGATTTATAGATGATAAATCAGTAACTCAAGGAACTAAGGAATGATTGAGAGTGGCAAAATGATGGTTTTGAGGATAAGTATAAAGCTGAGAATTTTCAGAACCTAGAGAGGTGTTGTGCATGTGTTTGGGTGTCAAATAGTTTCTAAATGAGAAATTAATAGTGTTTTTGAAGTTGAACTTAGAAGAATTGAGATTTAGAAATATAGATAATTGTGTGATAGGTGTGATTGAAGGATGTTTTGGTATTTAAGGATTTTTAATTTAAGTAGGTAAATTCCATTAGAGGTTGATATATGAATTTCAAAATTTATAGGAATTGGCAATTGCCAGAACTCAAGAGAAAAACGAACAAAAAGAGATTTTAGTAAAGGTATAGTTTCGGAAGGAGCAATAGGTGAGTGAATAACGTCCCTAATTTTTATAAATGATATTTTTATTGTTGAACTTTTATGTTTATTTCCATATTTAAAAGTATGATTTTGTGAAAGAATATTTGTTAAAAGTATATGAGTAAAGAATGATGATTTTATTCGTTATTATGTATTTTCTTCCAATTGTTTCAAAGCATAATTCATGATTATGCGGTCAAATGGAAATGAGACTTTTCGATATTTTTATAAATTTTAAATTGAGATGAGCTTGGATTTTGGAAAGTTTACAAGCTAGAATTTATTATTTAAAATGGAATGTTTTTACACGAGTTCTTGATGTTTTAAAAGGATTTTATCGACAGATTGAATTTGAAGGAGAGTTTTGAAATACTGTTTGTGAAAGTTCATGCTGGGGGATTTGATTATGAACTATAAGATAAAGTTGTTATTATCTTGAAAGAAGAATTTTTATTACTTTGTTAAATTGACCCCAAGCATGTTTGAAAATGTTTTGGAGAGGATCAATACGATCACGTTACTAACAAGATTACGTTAGTTCTTGGTGCACCATGGTTAACCTCGAGCTCGCTTGATATTTATGAGATTTGTTCTCATGCTTGTTTCATGGACTGTGTGTCCATGCTTGTCTCATGGATTGTGTGTCCATGCTTGTTTCATGGCCTCGTGTTGTAACACCCCAAATTCCATGCTTGAAATCGTGTCGGTTGACACTTAGTTTTAGGAAAATCGACAGAGTTTGAGGTGCTACAGCTTAGAGTAATGCGGAAACGGAGAGCATACACTTTTACGTTTGGACAATGAGTAACTGATACAAAATGCCCAGACATATGCTGCTGCCCCGACATAAGCTGATATATTAAAAATTTCCCAAAGGAATATTCATGTGATACAATTACAGAGCTTTGTATAATTACAATTCTTACATGGTAACTATACAATCTTCAACCAAGCCATAGCTAGACTTGGGGCAATGAACCTAACTCAGTTAATCAAACAATTCGGCCAGGTAGATGTCTATCGTGGAAGTCTCACCGAGTTCACGGCGACTTATTGATTGATCCACATAGACTAGCCATGCCTTCAGCACCAAACTGTTTGAGGTAACCTCGTTAAATCCGTGCGAATGAATGCTTTGTTGACGCTCTTCTGGCATTTGCTTTGACCGGTGCCTCTTCACAGCTCCGTCCATCGATGCCTCTCTTCGGCTCCATCCTTTGGTGCCTTTTCACGGCTCCATTTACCGGTGCCTTCTTTGATCCTGGTTCATTTTCCTAAACCTTTAGTCAATGCTGAGATTTAATCGAATTGAATCTCAGGTAACAGTTAACCTCATCTTCTACATAAAATCATAGCCTTTTTGTTGCTAACTCTAGCAAACTTTCAACCGTAAATTTTGCCAGAACTTCGCTACTTTGATTTTCGATCTTCAAGAATTTAGTTATATCATATTTTTCATCTAATTTTTGAAATGAACTCATTTTTAACCATAAAAACATGAAAACAAAATTGCTCTTGAATAGTTAAGATCAAAGCATAAATTAACTATGAATTTAAACTAGAACTTCAAGAACTACAAAAGCTAAAGACTAGAAAACTTACCCTTGAAGAACCTTGTTACTCCTTCCTCCTTCTTGCTTCTCACTAGCTCTCACTTCTCTCTACTCTTTGGAATGGTTTTGGTGTGAAGAATTGTGAAGGGAGAGCTTCCTATTTATAGGAAAACTCCAAAGCTCATGTTTGGTTCCAAACTCTCTTCTTCACTTACCAAACACTCCTATTCCATTCACCAAACACTCTTCTTCACTCAACCAAACACCCCAATTCGTCCCTCTCTCCCTTTCTCTCTCCTTAATCCTCTTCCAACTTCATTAAATGCCTTAACTCAAGTACTCTATCCTCTTCCAATTTGTCCCCTCAATTATCCTATGTGTGTGTTATTTATAATACAAACAATTATTCTCCTTCTTCTTGCTCAAGCCAACCGTCCCCTCCCCCTTTTATATTGACTCTTGGCTTGTGTTTCTTTTGTGCCTTATAATCCACAACCTAAGCCTCCTATTAGTTCACCCTTTTATTACATGGATTTAGCTTAATTATGTAATTAATTAGGACCATTGGATTCCACTTGTGTTTGTTTAAATTCAATCTTCACCCTTAATTGCATTTGCCATTAGTTAATTGATTTATTAACTAATCATAACAATTAGTGTTTGATTAGGAAAGTATTATGTTCAAGTATAATTAGCCCTCTTTTGATGATCCTAATTTGCCTTTAATCATCTTGAAGAATTTTGCAACTAATCTCAATTAGTGCAAGCTAAATTGTTCATTTATTGTTGCTAATTTCCTTTAATTAAGTTAAGTGTTTTCATAATATTTTCTTGCCTTATGATCACTTAAAATAGCTATTATTTCATGTGATTTAATGTCACATTTTATAGCCAATAATATGTAGTCTCATAATTAACCATTGGTTAATTAATTCCAAAGTGGAATTTGGATGAGAATATAATCAATAGATTATAATTCTTTGAGACACATATTCACCTTTACTATGTATTATTTATCAAAATATAATATTTATGATAAATAGAAATTTTAGGGTTTTACATTTCTCTCCCCGTTAAATTAAATTTCGTCCTCGAAATTTGAACGTATAAACTTGGGGAAAAACTCTAGACATCTAGTTTACTCCCTTTTTATGCTTGCTTACCTAGCACGCACCTTAATCTCATTCATATTGTACACTTGTATAGTATTCAAGGATCTACTGATCCATTCTCACAATACTTGGTTACACAGGCCTCACTGCCTGACTTATTTAGCCTCTCGGCTTAACACACATTGGCCTTCCGGCTCAATATACTACCACAACACTGGAGATTCTAGCCTTACCACCTAGGAAATCATCCTCAGACTTTAGGCATCTCAACTACTACCTGGTACAGTGAATGTTTTTCCAGACTTAAGATGTACTGTAGACATAATAGTTTAAAGTCACTATGACAATCAGTATTTCACACAGTGCTAAGTATCACCGGTCTTATGGCCTAGGGACACCGCACTGTGCACACTTGCACATCAGGTCCTATTGCCTCGAGCATCTGCTCATCTATTTCATCTGAGCCTTTTTCATTCAAGCTCTCAGACTACTTTCACTTACTTAGCACTATAGCTGAAACTACTATCTAGCTTATCTAGCTCAGTGTTCTAGACCTGTCTAATAGTTTCTGGTCCTATACCATAATCTCCAACTACACCGCTTTTCAACACAATAGCATTGACAAACATGTCATCGCTACCCAAAACTTATGTTGTCTCATTTTCAAATTTTCAAACATTGAAATTTTTCCGTGGTCTCAGTACATTTCACAATCCACACTATACCAAAAAGTAATAGTGCTATCACACAATAGAAGAGGAACACACGGCTTATCCAGTTCTAATTATCAGCAAATTGATAATAACAGCTAACGTACAAACTCGTGTTATTTTAAAATCAATTTATTAATTGATAATTGATTGATTGATTAATTCAGCATTTATAAAAAATGACGGTCCACATAACAGCATGCATAGAGGGCTATCTAACATATATAACACAAATTTTATCTCCATCCATGCAATATACTATAAAAAGTAAAGGTTTTAAAAATTGGATCAGTCATTAACTAAGATGATGACTCAAGAATTAATGACATCAGTCATCATTAATTTAATATATTTCTAATTTTATATGTTAAATATAACATTAAATATAATATTTTATAAAATTACATTTTGTAAAATTACATTTTTAGGATGAGTTTAAATATTTTTTATTATTAAATATTATTTTATTAGGGTATAAAAATTGAAAGGCAAGAAGGCGAGATGTTGTTGTCTTCTCTTCAATACAGAAAAAATGTTATTATTGAGTTTCAAAAAATAAAAATAAAAATTCATAGATATTTATAATTTAATAAAATAAAAAAAGAAAATTATTATGAGATATTTGATTACAAGGGGTGAGTTAGTGCGAATGTATCTATGTATATTTAAATCCCAAAACATAACATGGTATATCTTATAAATAATGGATAAGCCAAGCAGCTTTCTCGCCCCATTCAGCTGGAAATATTACCTAGTCAAATAAGCACTTGGTAAAATGGGAATATTTTAGTTGGGGTCATACAGGAGACTTGACCTAGATCATATCATGTCGTGGGCAAATTGTACTCATTTCAGTCCTAAATATAAAAAATAGTTGAAAAAATTTCTTTTGTCATAATAAATACTATAAAATTTCAATACATACATCTCAACATGAATATTTTTCACTTCCTATAGATTTCATATGTTAAAATGAGTTTTCATCAAAGATGATGATTCCTATAACAAATCATTAAAGGAGTTGTTTATGAAAAACCAACACACATCTATATAAATTTTTCTTACTTCTTATAATCACTAAATAAATTTGCTATATATACATTTTTATCTAATGCATTATGATCACACCCATAATCTAGCGTGATTCCAACATGATTCCTTCCATAATAGCCATTCCTGCAATCTTCCTTTTAACATTAATTTACATTCTTATTACTATGTTCTTTCGTTCAAACAAACACAACAAAATTGCTCAGAAACGTCCTTCAGGTATGAATTTATCTATTACTTCTTGTAGCTAGCAACTTAATACAATGTTCATTATCAGTTTTTTTTGTATTTGAATCTTGCTAGGGAGAAGATAGCTAGCCTTTTCTTCTTAATTGCCTTCTTAAGATTAATATACATATTTCCTTCCATCACTAGGATCTTTGGTCCTTCCTGTTATTGGAAACATCCACTTGTTAGGCACACTCCCACATCGCAAGCTTCAATCTTTGGACAACAAATATGGACCCATCATGTTGGTGTGGCTCGGACAAGTCCCAACAATATGTGGTATCTTCCTCGGAAGCTGCTACACTGTTCCTCAAGACTCATGACCCTGCTTTTGCCGACCGTCCTCAGAGACTCATGGCAGTGATTACCTATTTTACGGCTCTAAGGGTCTAGTCTTTTCGAACTATGATTCGTATTGGCGCCTCCTGAAGAAACTAAGTGTTCAACATCTTCTTGGTGCTTCAAATCAAGAGTTGGTTGGTCATGCTAGGAGGGAAGAGAGATAAGAATGATGGTGAAGTCACTGGAGAGTGCTGCAAAGATAGGTGAGATTGTGGACGTCAGTGAGAAAGTGCATGGGCTTTTAGAAGATATAGTATATAAGATTTTACTGGGACGTAATAAGGATGACCAATTTGATCTGAAGGGGCTCGTTTCTGAGGGCTTGAGATTGGCTGGAGCATTTAATTTTGCAGACATTGTGCCTTGGTTAGGAGCATTTGATCTCCAGGTGTGTGCGTGTGCGAGTGTGTGTGTATGATGTTTTAAATAAATGACATGATTTTTTAAGGGTAAAGTTGTTCTGTCATAAGAACACAGATGTCTAGCCCTAGGTGGGCTAGTATGTTGATGTAGGATCAAGAATCTACCTCCTAGGTTTCCATGGATGGGATACCTATGAGAATAAGAGATCACAGAGCACACACATGAAGGCTTTCGCCTAAGGGAGTGGGGTGTGTGTTCTGTGTAGACGGAATTGTAAAGAGGCAGAGTTCAGAATCTACTTGTGTACCGTTCACCTGGAGAATTCCCCTCTTATTTATCGTGAGGCATAGAGGATCCGTTTAGCACGTTCCCATCATTAACATGTTGCTTGCCCCAGTCCTCCCACTATGTGATTGTGGGATAATGGGTCATTCCCTTAGGGTTAGGGTTTGGTTGCCCCTTGTTGGGCCTCACTTGAATGGGCCTAAAATACGAATCCATAACAGTTGCCACCAAGCTCAGTAGTTCAGGTTTCTGAGCTACCGAGATTAATTGATTGCTTAACCCGAACATGGTGTATTCAAGTTTTCTTCCGTTTAGAAGCTTTCTGAGATCCCTTAAATCTGAATTTGCTTTCGTAGCAATTTCTCCTGGGATAATCAGTCGGTCTATATTCCTACATTTAATAATGTGTAAGCAAATCACAATAAAATGAAAAATACTTACTATTTGCACAAATCGTTTAGCTTGCTCATTTCGAATGCTTGTCCAAATTTGCATTAAACGTTTTGGGAATGCTTGTTCGAATTGCATTAAACGTTCTGGTTTGCAACAATCCCGATTATTGATAATATGCTTTTCCACTAACAAATCGTTATCCACTCTGTTGCCCCCCAGCCTGGTAGTTCAGGTCACTGAGCTACTGGGATGTGTTGATTTTCCAACCCGAACCAGATGTTCGTGATTGTTGAGATTGCTTGCGTGTTGACCCAAGATTTCGGGTTCATATACTTTAACACCGAGATTCCGGGTTAATATCTTTAACCCCGAGATTCCGGGTTAATATCTTCTAACACTGAGATTCCAGGTTATGTCTTCTAACACCGAGATTCTGGGTGGTGTACTCTAACACCGAGATTCTGGGTTTTGTACTCTAACACCGAGATTCCGGGTTTTTCATTTCTGAAAACGGGTTTGTTTACCCAAAATTCAGTCGTTTAAATAGACTTGCGGCATTTCCGTCTTTATTTGCGGATCCCGTATTTTAACTAGATTCAGTTAACCGGGTCCGCCTTTAAAAATTAACACGGATCCCGGATTTTAAACTAGATTCGTTTAACTGAGTCCGCCTTCAACAATTCACACGGAGTCGGGATTTTATCCAGATTCGGTGTAACCGAGTCCGCCTTCAACAATGTTTCCTGCAAAACTTGGAAAACGTTTTGACCGTTCTTTCAGCTTTATCGTGTTCCAATAGACACAAGTTTTAACCTTTCTGTTTTATCAAGTTCCAAAGGACACATGTTTGAATTGGTTTCTCCACGCACCGGATTTTAACCAGATTCGGTGTAACCGGTCCGCTTCGTCCCCTCGTAAGGGTTCATTTCATACGGAGCCCAGATTTTAACTACAGTCAGTGTAATCGGGTTCCGCCTTTGAAACTCGTCCGAGTTTTATTTGATGACTGGGCCAGAGTCAGAAATTTGTTGCGCGAAATGTGGGTCCTGGGACCACCCATGGGCTATCAACCCTCCCGAGTGACTAACCGTAAATCGATCGGAGTAAGAGCTATCCGCCACATATCTAGGTTCAAAATGTCGCAACTAAACTCTAAATATTCCGACTTGATCAAGGTCGTTGTGACGGTTTGCTTCATTACCCCAAGCTTTGATGCATCATGGCCACAAGGGCTTCTTGGTTTTACCGCGTCCCAAAGGGAGCACATTTTAAGCATAATGTGGGCGTTACCGCATCCTGAAGGAATACGTTTAGCCATAATTTCGGCATTACCGTGCCCCAAGGAAACACGTCTGTTTCCAAGGAAACACGTTTTAACCGCTATTTCCACGGAGTCCGGATTTTAACTAGATTCAGTTAAATCGGGGTCCGCCTTCATTTCCTTTTGTAGGGACGGACTCCACACGGAACTCGAATTTTAACCAGATTTGGTTTTAATCGGGTTCCGTTTAAAATAGATTTGGCAAAATTGCCGTCACAATTAATTCCTTATAGGAATTTTAGATAGACTTGGTGGCATTGTTGTCGCCACTAATCAAATAAAGGACTCTCAAATTTTATACGGAGCCGGGATTTTAACTAGATTCAGTGTAACCGGGTCTGCCTTCAAAAATTCATACGAAGCTGGGATTTTAAACCAGATTCGGTGTAATCGGGTCCGCCTTCAAATAATTTATACGGAGCCGGGATTTTAAACCAGATTTGGTATAACCGGGTCTGCCTTCAAAAATTCACATGGATCCCAGATTTTAACTAGATTCAGTTTAAATCGGGTTGCCTTCTTTTCCTTTACGGGAATTTGAGATATACATGGCGGCATTGCCATCGCAACATGATTTATGAAAACGGGTTTGTTTACCCCGGATTCATACATGTAAATACACTTGACATGGTTCATGGAAACGGGTTTATGTACCTCGGATTCCTACATGTTTATGTTCGACATGATTTTCAGAAACGGGTTTATGCACCTCGGATTCCTACATGTTTATCTTCGATATGATTTTCGGAAACGGGTTTATGTACCTCGATTCCTACATGTTTAACTCGGACATGATTTTTGGAAACGAGTTTATATACCTCGGATTCCTACATGTTTCTTTCTTTAATTTAGATATCTGCTCTTCAGACATTTTGGATGCCTCCAAGAGTCTTTGATACTATCAAGTAGAATGGAAAAGTTATTTTTCTCCATATCCCGAGTAGGATTCTATAAGATTAAATTTTCTATTTGGGCACTGACAGCTTTTTCTTCAACTCGGCGTTCATGAGATTTAGAATTAATGTGTCGTAGTTCTGAATCTACATCAGGAACGCTGATTGATGCATAAGGTGAGCATAAGCGAAGAGCATTCTTGATTGCTATATTCCTCGTAAGAAAGATGATCACATTATTGGCAGTCAGTGGAACATGATGATACTTTTTAATAAATCCTGCAACAAGACTACCAAATCGTTTGGGCCCAAATGGTTGCTCACAAAGAAAATATTATTCCTGTTTTAAGGTACTTGCGAGATAAGCAAGGAAAGGAATCTTCTCATCTCATAATGACTTTTAGCACGCATAACCTTTGCCTTGCAACTCACATGCTGAATTCCCTTTTTGACACTTCCCAGCAAGACTATTTAGATACTTGTCAACAAGACTATTTAGAAAAGCCTTATAGGTAAACAAGTGCCACAGATAAATTTCTTTAGATGCAAATGAATTGTCTCTCTTCCCTTATCAGCAACAGCAATATTTCCATTGGCCAGAAAGAGTTGAATATCATCTTTAATCATGACTAAAAAAGGCATACGGTAAATCTCCATGAGTTTGCCAACTAATTAAGCTTCAAAATATTCTACACCAACAATAGATATGTGGGTTTTTTTTTTTTTGGGTGAAGAAGCAGAGTGATGAACTATTTCAGCTAAGCCCCACAAAGCATAAAACAAGAGAATATTAGAACCCGATTACGTTGTCTCCACCATAGCCTTTGTAGATGAATATTAGAACCTAATGGCTCTTGATCCTAACAAATCTTCCTATGCCCGCAACTCTTTCAAGCCGTGATTCACCATTAAAGCGCTTTAAACCTTTGTTCCAACACACAAGATATTGCTTTTGGAGGTTTGAACTCGAAAGAGTTGTTGGGTGTTGTCTTCTTCATGATAGTATTGAACTTGTGTTGTTTGTATCAAGTTCCTGTTCAATATATCTTTAAGGACAGCTGTGATCATTATACGAACCAAGAATGACAAAGAAGTCTGGGCAACAAAAGCCAATGATTCTACACAACTGAGCTGAGTTGCATTATTTAATTTGAAGAATTTCAGTCAATCCTTTTGCGAGTCATATAATTCTCGGTGCTAAAGATTTTGACTTTATATGCCTGGCAAGATTAATAATGGGTCCTTCTCAAGCTTTGCAAGTTCCTTTATAAGCAAGCAGGACATTATTTGAAATCTTGTGAAAAATTATCTCAAAGAATTTGTGCATTACAAATAAATATCCATGGCCAACATTTAAACTTGCACCAAATGAAAAACTTGGACCAACAAGGAGCCACATCTATCCCAAACTTTTGCAGATAATTCTTTTAATTAAGCGAAGCAACATTTTCTATAGGCTGCTGAACTTGGACATCTTCCAAAGACCCATCAAGAGGAAGTTCAAAAACCAATGACTTGTATGTCGGGACTTTTGGACATATCCAATGCACCTTCCTCAAAGTTGTTGTATCGCCATTACTTTGCGGGGTTTGGAGTTCTCGATGCCGCCACAAAAGCCAAGGCCGAAGCTAGGTTTTGAATTTCACAAAGGTGCCTTCACTTCTCATCTAACTTCCACGGCCTCATCACCATTGTGAAGAAAAGAATTAGCTTCCGGCACAAACCCAAATCATGCCGATATAGTCTCGCTTTGAGATAACCCTCGGGCGAGGCCAAAGTCGAGATAAATAGAGACCGACATTCCTCGAGATCGAAGCCGAGATACCCCAAGCTCGGGCATTGGGTTTGTCTAGTTCATGGGAGGTATCTTCTTGCTTTCATCGAATTTGAAGAACCCGACATCTTGCTTGCCGACTTCCTCGGTGGTATCTTCTTGCTTACGCCCGGATAAGCTCATAGCATAATTCGATGAATTTGTGTTTGTAATTGCTTTAATCATCCCATGGCAAAAACTGATCTTCTCGGCATGCATAGAGTCTCGGCATACAATCTCCAGTATCCTCCACTCCTCGACATTGACCTACTCGGACATCTACGGAGCACTTTGTCTATCTCGGCCTTCAAATGGCTATCTCGGGGGTCCCTGAATCTCAGCATAATAATGATCCCGGCGTGAACCTTGGAACAATAGGGAATATACTCGGCATGCATCTAGTAATCTCAGCATGCATCTAGTGGCTTCATCTTCATAATCAAAGTAATGTAATGCCGCACATAATTTTGGACCGTTCTACCCAAATTGTGATCCTCGGAAAGCAGCAGAATCAAACTCCAGAAACCAGAACTATATTGTGATGAATCAAAGCATAGAGATTAAAGAATGCAGAACCTGGTTGAATCCGAGTTTTACACTGAGATTGGGGAAAACCTATTTGACGGCGACGATCTAAGAAATTTCGTGAAACCGCAAATCGTAATATCCCTGATCTGTCGATCTTTATTCTTGGACATCAAAGAAGCGTCGTGACGACCCAAAAACCCAAAGAATATGCCCGACAATGAAATTGCAGAAATATTATCATTGACCGAGATTCCCCACACTGATGAGATTGTCGTCTGTCTTAATCGCAGAAACAGCCTCTTTTGCTTTTGGTATTGACCATCTTTGGTCATGGGAATCACAAATTTATCGGATCCCCACGGACGGCGCCAATGTTCTGTCATAAGAACATAGATGTCTAGCCCTAGGTGGGCTAGTATGTTGATCTAGGATCAAGAATCTACCTCCTAGGTATCCATGGATGGGATACCTATGAGAATAAGAGATCACAGAGCACACACATGAAGGCTTTCGCCTAAGGGAGTGGGGTGTGTATTCTGTGTAGACGGAATTGTAAAGAGGCAGAGTTCAGAACCTACTTGTGTACCGTTCACCTGGAGAATTCCCCTCTTATTTATCGTGAGGCATAGAGGATCCGTTTAGCACGTTCCCATCATTAACATGTTGCTTGCCCCAATCCTCCCACTATGTGATTGTGGGATAATGGGTCATTCCCTTAGGGTTAGGGTTTGGTTGCCCCTTGTTGGGCCTCACTTGAATGGGCCTAAAATATGAATCCATAACAAAAGTAATATTATATTGAACACCGTGATGCTAAGTTCTAGTTACATCCCACCCTCTAATCTTATTTATGGTGCATCAAATACCTTGATGTTATTTTTCTGGTGTTTCTAACACACCTAATCTTATTTATAGTACATCCAACACCCTAAACTACAAATAAAATTAGGGTGTTGGACGGAATTGGAAAATAACACCAAGGAGTGGTGGATGTGCCAGAAAATAAACATTAGGGTACTTGATACATCATAAGATTAGGGTGCTGGATGCTAGGAAATAGTACGAGGGAATTGAATGCTACTTAATGAATTGAGTAACTTTTTTATACCTTGAAATTCGGTTCTTACATCTCACCTCATGTGTGTGGTTTTGATGAGGGCCTTTTGTACATTTGTCTTAGGAATCAAAAACTAACTAAGGATGTTATATAAGCAGATCTAGAATCATTCTCTCTTCTTGAGGAGCCTTTTATTGATACCTAAGTAACTAAAAGCCAGACAAATGCAATAAAACAAGGGAAAATTGGTTTTTGGTTTTGTTGAAAATAGGTAAGTGAAAAGCTTAATTAAAATCCTAAAACTACTATTTTTGTCTTTTTAAATAATGAATGGAATGGTATGGAGTTTGAAAATATAAATGATGAATGCTCTTAGTAATGAAGAAAATGACTATCCTTACTCAAAAAGATCATGAGAGTTAAAATTCAACAAGTCTTAAGAAAAACTTTAAGATAACATTTGAGTCTAATATTCCCAATTAATAGTAGCTTCTACAAATATAGCTAACTATCATCCCTTAAGATATTGTTTGAAACCACTTAATATGCAATTGAAATTGGAATAATGCAACATGAGTTTTGTTGAATTTGAGTGCTAAATAGCCCCCCAAGGACACAAATCAACCACATTAACTAGACAATAACATGCTAATTAACATAATCTCGTTGTAACCACAAGAAATTCATACATATATAATCTTCACACTACAAAATCCAATCTAGACTACAAATATCAAACCAATAAAGACAATTAGCATCAATTTCAGTTTCAAAATTGTATACAATAATTCCTAAAAATAGGTCGTTGAGTAAGGGTGGAAGTCCTCAACAGTGGTGCTGTCTCTCTGTCTCTTTCCCTCTCCTTTCAAGCTCTCTTCATCAGTCTCACTCTCAAGCTCTGGTGTGATTTGTAGTTCGCGGCCTGTTCCTCTCCTTTTGGTCTGTGTTTTTCACGATGAAGAAAAACCAAAAGGACAAAATCTAGGGCTGTACATCAAACCCGGAAACCTGGTATGACCCAACCCGGTCTAGTCCAAAAAAAGATGAAGAAACCCTAACATATTAGGGTAGGACCGAGTCAGACCCGAAGTCCGGATAAGACCAGGTTTCGGGCTCGAGTCTAGGACCAATAAGCCCAGTCCTACCCGGATATATATATATATTATTACTTTTTTTAATAACTTCAAACTTGCCCTAATTTGCACATTCAATCCCCAATCTCACTCTCCTTCTGCACAAAAATCTCTCGCTCTCCTGATTCAGCATCTCACTCTCACCATCATCTCCTACTCTCCTCCTCAACCAGTTGCATCGTTTGTCCCACCTCATCGTCGAAAGAAGATCTAGGTTATTGTCACGGCGGCCTATGCTCACTCATTGACGGCGACCTCTTCCCTCCAGATCTAGGTTTCATTGACGGTGACAGTGATGGCGACCTCTTCACTCCAGATCTGGGTTGCCATCGTCCTCCTTTTTCACGCCCTTTCCTCCTTCTGGACGGAAAGCTTCACCCCCACATACCACCGGCGATGACCCATGCGTGGTGATTGTATTGTCCGTTTTATCCTCTCATTTTTTTTTTCTTAAAGTAGTTCCATAAAGCTTTTCTTTCATCTGTTTTTTTCTTCGTTTTCATTTTCTAAATCGTTTTCCCTAAGATCGTTATCATTCTATTTCGGAAATTTTTTGTTTTTGGATTTTCATTTCAATCGACTAGATCTTTGGTTTCTATTTGTTTTTAGGTCCTAGAAATCTTTGGTTTCAATCAACTATGCTCCGTTTGGATTTTCCTTCACCTAGGCTAGACCACTAACCCGGTGTAGTCTGACCCAGTATGTCCAACCCGGAAGCATCATCGGGTTTTTTCTAGGGTAGGACTGGGCTTTGGGCTGGAATATCTAGCCCGATCAACCTTCCGGACCAGACCAGGGGTTAATGACCTGCCCAATCTGGTCTGGTTGATGTACAGCCGTAACAAAATCTAACCTAATTATATAGCAGGATCACCGACCTCCTTTTCAAGGAGAGCTAATGATTGTTGGATATTTTGGTTTGGCACTGCTTCATGGGTTTTATCAATTTGCAAATTCTTCTTCTCGTTAGTTAAAAGTATGAAGGGTTTTCTATTGATTCAAATGCTATACCTATGGGATAGGGATAGGGATAGAGAAAAAGGAAAATCAAGGATTTCACCTTGTGTGGATCCTATTTCAATGGAAATTTGATGAATCGATCCGCCTACACGTCTTGCTTTTACTGCTATATTGGGAGTTATTCCAATTTTCTTTGACAAATAATATAGGAGTCATTTCCGTTTTCCTTTTGAAAGTTTTCATTGAGGGACTATAATGAAAATTCTAAAACTTTTTGGGGCATAAATATAATTATAAAAAGTTTGGGTATTTTTATGTAATTTTTACTTTCTCCTTTCTTTGTTGTTTTGAAATTTTCAGAAGTTTTAGGAACATTTTTTGTAATTTTTTCCAGTTCTCAAAATATTAATTCTGACCCTAAAAAATATCAAATTTTCTTCTTAAACATCTAAAATGCAAGATCAATTAAGCACAAGGTAGAATAAAAAAATCCAAGAAATCATTTGCATGAATAAATAAAAAATTATGATCATTTTGCCCCTAATTATACTTAATTCAATACAAATATCTCTAACTCAAGTTAATGCTTAATCATGCAATAACGTCCTAGAAAATGCATTAAAAATCTGAAATTAATCATGAATAATCCTATGAAAAATATGGTTCAGTAATGTTTCAATCCTTGTGTGATAATCCAAATTCTCACTTATAGTAGGTATATATCCATTCTCCAGTAGATGCCTTTTAATGCCCAAGGCAAGTTGAGTATATGTACATGGGTATTTGAGAGAGCAACAGAAAAAAAAAAAAAATCATCCAAATTAAGGTTTCAAATACATATCAGCCAAACATCCATCCAAAAATCCAAAAGTAAATTTTAAGCTCAAAACTATGGTTTGGACTAAATTAAAGTTCACTAGTACAAGAGTATGGGGAAAGTATATGGTGCAACTTTGGTGCTGCGCAACTTGCTTCCCAAAAAAATTTCCCTCTTCTCAAATTTTTTGTTTCTTTTTATCATTAGATTCAGTCAAAACCATGGTTTATATGGCTGAGAATCTATTTTAGTTTGGATGGTGTTTTGCTATGTGGTACATGGATTTGAAACCTTGATTTGAATTTTTTTTAAAAATGTTTTTGGGCTGGTCTCCCAAACATATCTACGTAATATACAAGTGAAATTGCTTGCAACTTAATTTCGCCTTTAAAGTAATCCTTGAATGTGGGTAATTAATAAGTCTCTATTAGTTTTTCCAACATCCTATTAGAGTATTAATTAATTTTTATTGTTTTAGGGGTTCACAAAATGCTTGAAGGAGATAAGCAGAGTGCTTGACTAATTGTTGGAAAATATAACAGAAGAGCATGAACAAGCTCCTAATAACTCTTACAAAGATGGGAAACATGAAGATTTCATTGATATATTATTGCCATTTTTGATGCATCAACAACCCAAGGAAGAAGAACAAAAGCATGAAATTACTCGAGATGACATTAAGGCTACAATACTTTCTATGCTTCCTGGGGCATGTGAAATTTCTGCTGTGACCATTGTGTGGACTATGTCTAAACTTTTAAGGAATCCAAGGGTGATGAAGAATGTAATATCTTGAATTTTGGGCCCTAGGAATTGAGAATAAGCCTAAATTAGACGGAAGACTAGGCCCAGTTTGAGAAGAGTCCCAAGAATATCGAGAGATAAGAAATCTCTTGGGGACTAAGAAACTCGACTATACAAGTCAATGGACCTAGTATGTATAAGTTGCGGAATTTAAGTTCCAATGAAAAAGAGGCACATAAGACCTATACAGTGTAAATCCGACTAGAAAAGATGTCACCCAACCATGTCCAGAGGTATAGGACAATTAGTTAAGCGAAAATATCTTTGGTAAAAGGGAAGTTGCCACCCAACCATGTCCAGATCCCGGTATAGGACAAAAGTGAAAAAGTTACTTTTGTGTTGTGTTGGTCTAATAAGATTATGGTGACACGTGTCCCCATCATGACAAGTGAAAATGTTACTTCATGATTACAAATTAAAAAGTACAAAAGGCATTTATAAAGGCTTAAAATATCTTGGTGAAAAGTCAAACCATCAACCAATAGAAAGAAAGGAAGGACATAAAATTAAACATATTTTTGTACCCAAAATTAGCAAAATTCGTGCAGATTTAAAGAGCCAAGGAAAAGTCCAAGTTTGGACATGAAAACCCATGAAAAGTGAAGGAAATGTAATGGTAATTTAGTAATATGACATTCGGGATATTTTTACATATTATCTAACCATTATTTTAAGACCCAAAGCACTCTCATTTGGGGCTGCTGATTTTTGAATTTGAAAGAGAGAGCAAGAGAGAAAGAAGCTATCTTAGAGACCTAAGAATTCTAAGAGCAAGAAGAAGATCAAGACTAAGGTAAGTGGTTATAGCTTCTCTTCCTTCTCTCTTCTATCATCTTCAATGAGTTAAGATCTCAGTAAGCAACTCTCTCATCTTATTTGGATCGAGGAGCCTAGACCGAAGAAATCTTGGAGCATAAGAGGATAAAGGTCCAAGGAAGTTAAAGATATAAGATCAAGTAAGCTTTAACTCTAACTTCCTTATGATTTTCAAGTTGTTGAGTTTGAAAATGGTCATGTCCTTGAGCATATATATATAAGAGGGGTCTGATTGGTTAAAGAAGAAAATGAATATAAGATTAAAGTTAAGGTTTATGGTCTAAAATGATAGAATAAACCTAGTGTATGAAAGATATGAAGTTAGAATGAAAGTTTGACATTTTGTGATTAAATAACAATTTTCGTGCAGATGTTTTTTCATGTGGATAGGAATTGATTTTTGTGTTTTTGAAGGTTTTAAAGTGTTTAAAATGATATTTTGTAAAAGGGTGAACTTGGATCAAAATTTTAGAACCCTAGATGAAAGTTGAAAAATGTTGGGTTGTTGATTTGTGGAATTCCTGTGGAGTCAGCTGGGTTTCTCATGGTTTTTGACCTAGTAAACGAATTTATAAAATAATGAAATTTTATAGGGAGAAACTAGGAATCTCAAGGATCATTTTGGTATATTATTTGTAATTTTTGGAGTTCTGGATTGGGAGAAATAATATTTTGAAAAATAGCCTATGTTTCTGGACTACATTTCGGACAGCAGAGATGTTTTAGGCTATAAATAGATTTTGTAATGTGGCTGGCCCAAACTAGTATTTTTTTGTTGAAACTAGACATATTAAGGGTTAAATGAGCTTTGGAACCAACCCAAAAGGAGTTTTCTAGAATAAATTATGAATTTTTGAAGTTTGACAATTATTTCTGGAATTTTCTGTACAAGGACGAAAATGAAAGGAATTTAAGCCCATATTTAATTCCTTAACAAGAAAAGAAATCTAATAAATATGGACACTTAAAAAATATCTTATTTTATGACAGAAATAGAAAATATTTTTTTAGAGAAAAAATTAATTATATTTATATTTTATTATTTCGTAGGGCTATTTGAGAAATTGTGCACCGTGAAGGAAAATTATTATAAGAGTAGTCAACCAACAGGTAGTAACCTTGATCCCCATATGTCTTGTGTTACCTTATATGTTTGTTTTTCCATGATTGTGGACTCGTGTCTCCTGAAAAGGGACATGTGTTGTGTGCATTCAGTGTGGTCTGAGTTTGAAGCCCGACTACTGTGTTTTTCCTAGCGCTGTAGATCCGGGGCTCACTTTGTTGAGCAATCCTATGTTTGTTTCTAGGACATGTAGTCCTTCCGCAGTTAACACGGTACACATGATATGTTGCATTTGTGTTATTGCGCGTTTGTTACTGAATGTTGTTATCTGGTGTTTTCCTAATTATGGTTACATACATACACTGCATGTAACATCCCAATTTAAAAGCAGAATTTTTTTTTCCAATCAGAGTAGAGTAGAGTAGAGCATGAGAGCGGAAGAGTAACTGAGTAACTGAACCATTAACAAAACGTTAACCATAGTGTAAGAGTAATGATACAGTCATCCAAGGTTCGTAAGTAAATACAGAAAACAGTAAATAAATCTTCATCCGGAATCCTACGCCGTCTGCTTGCCCCGATCACCAACCCTCGGTCCTCCTGACCCTGAAGCTACAGCTGAGATCCATTTCCCATATGGATCTCAGGTAACGGTTAACCTTATACTCAAATAAAACAAAGATATGGACAACGATATTCATAACAATACAAAGAGATATCAACACATAAGCACAGAGCGGATGTATGAACAAAGAAAACGACGGAACATAAGCACAAAGCAATATGTAAAGCCCAACAACATGTTTGCACATACCCAGTGCCACGATCACAACACGTGTCCTCAGTGCTAGGAAAACCCATACGGTATTATCAATACTATAACCCGTGTAAACTGTAAGTATGATTGATGACTCTAACAGAGCCTCAGTCTATGAACGTATCTATCACATATATGTATATGAGCAGTATAAGATTAGGGTTACAATACGCGTCTGTACCTTCGTTACGGTACAAGGAACGTTTTGGCGCAAAAAATGCGTTTTTGACGAAAAGTGGTCCGACGGGTAAAAAAAACAACGTGACGGCGGCACAACAAATGAGTGCAAAACGGTCGATTATCAACGATATCCTATCAGGACAATATTCAACAATTTTTAGCAAGATAATGGCATTTTAGGTAAAATTACCATTTTGCCCCTAGTTGGACCTATCGGCGGAATTTCGCCAGCTTATTTGTTTTGACTCTAATCTTCCAAAATTTTTCCATAATTCTTTTTCCATCACATATGTATCATATCTACCCAAAAATATGATATCTATAATATATTGGAAGATTAAAGATAAAAACAAAGATTTCTACTATAGCTACTTCGAATAAAACACCGAAGCTTAAGACCAGGGGACCGAAAAAACTTACCCAGGGCCGGCTAGCACTTCTCTCGCTCTGCCTTCTCTCTAACTTCTCACTAGAAAGCTCTAGGAATTGTGAGAAATGAGAGGAAGAGAGGTTCCTATTTATAGAGGTTTTCGGGTTAAAAACCATGCAACTTCATTAAACAACCTACAACTCCGGATCGATCTTGCACCGTTGGATCGCATTTTTGAGGACAAATCAATCTTGACCCTCCACATGTCCCGCTTATGTCATCCTTCTAGAAGAGGATGATGTCATCTTTGCTGACTTACCGATAAAGTTCCCCGATCGGTGTCCTAATCGCGTAATCTTGACGAAACTCAAAAAATCCGGATCTAGCCTTTGTAGTTCCATTCTTTCTCTTTAGAAATATATGAGTTAACTAAATTTTTGATCCCATTAAAGGTATTCCATAGTCTCGTTGAAGATTTTCAGTCGACGCCATCGGTGCAAATCACTTCCGGAAGTGTCGGCTCACGGGACGTAAATTCGCTGGTTAAGTAATATGTTCGTCCTAAGAAACCTTATCCCTGGTTTGTCATAACTAATTCATTTTGTATAAGTTACTTTTAGCACTATCTCCCTTTTCAAATTATCCGGACTCCTAATTACGCCGTTGGTTCCGAAATGACTTCTGAGACCGCTCACTCCGGGATAAAATTTCACTGGTTTATAAAAAGTCCAGATGACTCAGGCTTTATCCCTATGTTTTGGTGTAGGATTTTATTTCTATCCATTCTCAAATGTCCTGTTGGCTCTTTACCATATATATTATTATTTTAATCAAAACATCTAAATATTTTTTTTCTTTTATTTTTTATTTATTTTTCTAAGCATAAAATATTTATTTATTTATTTATTTATTTATTTCAAAAATTCAGCCCTTAATAAAATTATTTTCAATTAATTTTATCTTATATCTTAAACATCCAATAATATCCTATTAATTACTTAATTAGTCATTTACTAATTGCTGATAATTTTCTTAATTAGAATAAATCATTATCTCACAAAAATTTCTCTGACATTGGTATTCTATATCTCATGCATTATTTTAAAAATCATAAGGCCTAAAAGAGTTTCTAACATAATATTAAATTCTCTCTCTTATTTTTCCAAGGAAATAATTTATTAAATTCCCATAATTAAGGACAATATTTTCCCCAATTTTTAATAATTATTCCGCAGCCTTTTAAGATTTATCATAATAGTTACAAAGCTATTTTATGACTCAAAGATACCTTTTCAAATTTTTGGCACCGTTATTACCTCTAATTTCAACAAAATTTACTTTAAATAGTAAGATAATTTAGGCTCATTATTTGAGACCACATATTCACCTTCCCGAAATATTTATTTATTTATAAAATTTCCAGATAAATAACCGGGTATTACACTGCATATGCATTATATATTAGATTAACGGTTACTCTGAGATTCTTCGGATTCTAGGCTATTCAAAGGACACGGGTGGTACTTCTAGAGCTGATTAGGGATTTAGAGGTAAGAATGCGAAGCAGGATTGAGGTGTTGACGGATGATGTTGTTGGTGACTTTTGGTTATTTCTTATACTCGAGATAACTGTATAATATTTTAGTTGTGTTGGTATCATATTTTGGATGACTGTATATTAACCCTCCGGGGAATGTATTCTTTTGTCATCATATTTACTTTACCAGTATTTTTATCGTTCAAACCGATTGCATGCTCTGCTGTGAAAAATATACTCTAAAGCTTGACGTTTAATAATCTGAGAAATAAATAATCAAATAAAATTAAAGGTATCACACTACCCGCCACCCAAAAGGGCGAGACTGGTAGGTGTGTAACAAAGAATCTACAAGATGAGCTAGAAAATGTGGTCCAAATAAATAGAATGGTAAAAGAAACAGATTTATCATAGTTGAATTATTTAAACTTGATGATTATGGAGAATTTCAGATTCCATCCCATTGCACCATTCATCCCTCGAGCTTCCACAAAGGATATTATGGTTGATGGTTACTACATAAAGAAAAGGTCACAAATCTATATAAATTTAAGGGCACTAGGACGAGATCCTCATATATGGTCTGATAATACGATGTGTCATGTGTTCTATCTTGAAAGATTCTTGGATAGTAACTCAAACCTTAAAGAATATTATGAATTTCAACATGTTTCTTTCGGGTCGGCCAGGTCGGAGAAAAAGTCCTGGTATGCAGTTGGGTTTAACTATAGTCAAACTTGTCATAGCTCAATTTGAGCACTGTTTTAATTGGAAAGTTTCCTTTTGGGATAAAACCTAGTTATTTGGACATGATTGAATCATTCGGCTTCACGTTGTCAAGAGACAAGAGCTAAGCCCTTGTCAGTTATATTAACTCATCGTCTACCTTTTAAGGTTTTTCAAGAATGAAATTTATGTAATTTTAGGCCTTGAGAGACAATGGTGATGTGGTATTGATGTAAATATTTTAAATGTTATTTGATCATATAGAATGGTATAGATTGGAAAATCAATATTTTATATGAAAGTGTTTTTGTGTGATATAATGCCTTTAGTTATTTTAGTCTTTTTCTTTCTTTTGCGCAAAATAGTTAGATAAAATCGAGAGATAGAGAAAAAGAGAATCAAGCATCTTAATGGTTCGGTCTTCTAACTCACATTATCCAGTCCTCTTGAGAAGCACTCCATTTTTTTCCCCTCTCACCAAGATAATATTATATAATCCAATTACAATATCTTTAAATTTTACGTCAGGTTCACCTACAAACTTTTACAACACTCAACTTTTCTCCACTTACTAAACATTAAAATGCTTAGATTACAATTATTGATATTTCAGAAAAGCACACCATTAAGCTCACATGCAAAGATTGTAGTCCGTTCTATCTTCTCAGGTTCAATTCTTTATTTTTATAATATTTTGTATATTATTCTCCAACATTGTTTTTGCTTGAGTCCCGAAGTAATATATATATCTTCTTTCCATTTCTTGGTCTCAAAGACTATTTAGATCAAATTTTAAGAGCATGTTCAGATCAGATTTTAATAACTTAAATTTACTTTTATATTTTCATATAAAATTATTACTCGTATTAAATTTGGACTTTAAAATTATAATAAGTGGTTATGAGTGAGAAGGGCAAAGGAGGGAAAAAGGAAGGTAAATAAAAGGGGAGAAGTGAATTCTAGATTGGTTATGATGGTCAAAACTAATAATCGGAGTTTCTTTATCATTATTATTTTCTCATCATCCCTCATAATCTTTAAATCATATCCATCTAATCAATTTAAAAGTTCACATTATTACTATAATTTTTCTCTCCCATTTTCAATCAATGGCCTAGATGAGGCTGATGAGGGATATGGAGAAAAAAAATGAGGAGATAATCTTCTTCCCATTAAACATATCTTCCCGTCAAGGATTAGTTAGATCTCCATATTGATGTTTGCCAAAAAAAAAAAAACGGTTGGATCACCATTGATGAGCAAGTGGTGGCACATGTTTTAGAGGGACTTAATATGATATTACGTGTTTTTTATTTAAATATTATTTCAGATCAAATTATTTTAAGAACCTCCCTTCATAACACTCACAAAGAACCAAATTGCTCCTCCAATTAAAAAATATATTTTTCTTGCTAATGACCTTTTTAAAAAAAAATTGTTGTTCTTTTTGTTTGTGGAGATGTAAGTGTTAGATATTTTATTATTTATACATATGTTTAATATAGATTATATTAGATATTATCTTATCTTATAATTATTTTGAATAAAATATCTCCTTATTGTTGTATGCACGTAATTTAGATAGAGATTTGGTTTAGGGTTACCCGACTGCTAGTAAGCTGTTATAAGCCTTAATGAGAGGTTATAAATAGCGTAGGCTAACATTAAAATACACTTACTTGATCCCTAAGGGTGTAATTCTCTTAAGGGTGAAAGCTATTCTCAGACCATCGATGTGCCTTGTAACATCCCATTTTCAAAAGAAGTATATATTTTTTTTCATCAGAGTAGAGCATCAGAGCGATTGAGTAACTGATACATATATTTATAAATGCCGTAAGTCTCGTGATTTACAAAAACAAGTACAATGACCGAGAGTTTTTAAAGTGAATAACAACAAAAGTGTCTCCCGGCAACAGCCATGCCGTGTCAACGAAGAGATCTTCAATGGATCTCTATGCGGCCGCTTGCCTTTCTCCTGGCCCTAGGTCCTCCTAAACCTGACGCTACGTTAAGAGCTGAGGTCCAATGAATACGGACCCCAGGTAACGGTTAACCTCATATTTACATATACAGTATATCAGCATAACAAATGAATCATTCCTACATGTATCGCTCCCAAATAAATGCGACATACCGCTCCCAAATAAGACACACCTCCCAATACGATACATATCGCTCCCAGCCGCATTTATATGTTCGCTTATCCTCTAACACCACCATGCATTCAATCATACCACCAACACATATACAACACACATATCACATATACGAATACGGAAATATCGATTTAGTGTTACGATGACGCGAACGTACCTTCGTTGACTAAAACGGTACTTTTGACAAAGGTGAAAAACGTACGACGGCGGTACAACAAATGGTCCGATTATCTTAGATATCCTATAAGGATAACATTTATCAAATTCTAGCACTATAACATGCATTTTAGGTACAAATTACAATTTTGCCCCCGAACCCCTAATCTACGGAATTTCGCGGAGCTTCGCCGTTTTCGCTCTATCTCTCCTAATTTTGACAGATCTTTTCCCTCATCATATTTTCGAAATATATATCATATTTACCCCTAAATATGATATCTAGACTATCTTGAAAAATTAAAGATAAATCTAGCATTCCTACTATATCTACCGAAAGAACTATCGAAACTAAAGACTAAGGACCGAAGAACTTACCCCGGCTTTGGCTTAGAACTTCAAGAGCTCTCCCTTCTCTCTAACTTCTCTCTAAGGGGCAGATTTTTGGTGTGAAAAATGAAGAAGAGGAGCTTGGTATTTATAGAAGAGACGGATGGCGTAACGATAAATAATTCGAACTTCGATCCCGACGAATATGGACCGTAGGATCGCATTTTTAGGACAAAACACTCTTGGCCCTCCATTTTCTTGTGCCGACCTCCCCTCCCCAATAGTCAACAAAATGATGTCATCTTGATGGTGACATATGAGCCCGTCCGATAAAGTTTCAAACCGGTGTCCAAACGCGTAATCTTGACGAATCGCGAAATGCGACCGAGTTTCGAAGTTTCTTTCTTTCTCATTAGGAATATCTAGTTTAATGAAATTTATGATCCCATTAAGAGTATTCCGTTATCTCGCTGAAGATTTTAGGACATACGTCTTGATTCTGGAATTGAATTCCGAAAGCGTCGCGTCTAGGCAAAAATCCACCGGTTTGTAATATGATCTGACCTAAGTCACTAGATTCCTAATTCACGGCAACTACTTGTTCCAAAGATTGACTCTAAATCCTCTATCTGCATTTTCTCTCTCCTATCCGGTATGTCTTAAATACCCCGTTGGTTCCAGAATCGACTTTGGAGACCGCTCAATCCGAGATAAATTTCACCGGTTCATAAAAAGTCCAGGATGACTTAGACTACATCCCTATACCTTGGTGTAGGATTTTATTTCTATTCATTCTCACACGTCCCGTTGGCTCTTTACCATATATATTATTATTTTATTCAAAATATCTAGATATTTATTTTTCTAAGCATAAAATATTTTATTATTTTTATTTTTTATTTATTTAATAATTTCGAATTTCTCCAATAAAAAATAATTATTTAAATTATTTTTAATTCATTTACTTTATACCTTAATTATCCCATTAATTACCAGATTAGCCACTTACTAATTTTTTGATAATTTTCTTAATTAGGATAAATCATTATCTCACAACTATTTTACTTACATTGGTATTTTATATCCCATGTAAAATATTAAAAATCATGGGGTCACTTATGATCCCAAAATAATACTTAATTTTGCCTCATTATTTTTCAAGGGAAATTATCCCAAAAATTCCTAAAATTAGAGACAACATACTTTATAATTTTTTATAAATATTTTACTACCTCTTGGGATTTATCATAATATTTTTAGGCCATTTAATGATCTAAAAATACATTTTAGCTCTTTATCTCTCCTAATTTCCATAGTAATTACCTTAGAAAATAAGATAATTAATACTTATTATTTGAAACCACATGTTCACCTATTTTCAATAGGTATTATCTATCAAAATATAATATTCCGGATAAATAATTATCCTAAGGTATTACATGCCTCATCTTCCTGTTAGAAGAATCCTGAGTCTCCTTTTCAGTTTTCAGATTGTAAGATATATAGTGTGTAGAGTTGCTACCGCTAGAGGTACTATTGATAAAGGTTTTTTGTGGTTACCGTTAATTTTAGAGTTTATATATTATGTATTTAGGAATTATTTATATATTTATTCCAATAGTAAGTACCATTACTTCATAATGATTTTTTTGTTAGGCACATTACTAAATTAGATTTCTAGTAGGTCCAACGCAACATTTGTATATTTTACTGCTTGGTTAGGTGGAAGGTCTAAATCAAGCCGAAAGTCATGGGATAAATATTTTAGGCACTCATTTGTTTAAACATTTTATATAATGTGATATGTTTGTGTACGCGTGGATGGCCAAAGAAAATTTGTTTGAGTGTACGCGTGGATGGGCCAAAGCAAAATTGTTTGAGTAAGCGCAAGCGTGTATGATTTTCACTTTCTAAATTAATTTATCTGACTTATAAATTAATATATAATCTAATTATATATAATATATAATATGATTAAATAATTTATTTAACTTTTTAATTCATCACTCCAAAAAAAAAAGGTTAACTTAGTCTTATATTAAAGACATGAGAGAGTATGAAGGTTTAAGGCTACAAAACATATGTGACTTGTTATGGCTCATCTAAATTAAAAATCAACATGTGCCCAATATGTTTCACCCATTAAAACAAAAAGAGTCCATCATCTTATAATAATGGAGACCTAAAGTAACTACAAGATAAAGGTATTTCGAAAATTTCGTCAATAATTCATAGAATTACTTCCCACACAAAAATAACAGTTTAGCACTGACAAACGAAAAAAAGTTAAAGATACGCCAAATCTTAGCTGTCCCAATTAATGATTCTTTCTTAAAATCATGGCCAAAATAATGGACCAATTACGTACCAACAAAGATTCTTTCAAACATTTTATATGTATAAACGAACAAATCAATGTGAACTTTATTATATATTTTTTCATTCACCGTACGAAATGACCCTTCAGATAGGTCCATATAAATCGTATATAATTATATCTCTCTATTAGAATGAGGTGAAATCTATAAATCATGCTTAACTTGAGGCTAAACATGGCGCACTAACTAAAAAGCAAATGATAAAAGTATTTAAAAGATTAAACTCATGATATATATAACCTCTTTTATAACGCCATGAGGTTATAAAAGCAAACCGATCACCTCTTTTATGGCAGCCAATTAAGGAGTGACTTTCTCTGAGTATGGCTCATATATATTGGCGTAACATGAAGAAACTTTGTGGCAAACATCTTTTCAGTCCTTCAAAATTTGAGCTTTTTGGTCCTTTAAGGAAGGAAATGGTGCAAACTATGGTCAGGTCACTTGAAAGAGATGCAAGTAAGGGCGAGGTTGTGAACCTTAGAGACAAGGTCAATGGTCTTTTAGAACATATGGTTTGTAAGATGATTTTCGGACGTACTAAGGATGACCAATTTGATCTCAAGGGGCTCATCTCACAGGCTTTTAGATTAGGTGGAGGTTTTAATCTTGCTGATTTAGTGCCATGCCTGGCACCTTTTGATCTTCAGGTAAATCATCTTTGAAATTATATATATTAGCCGCATACCGTTTTTCTTTTCCACTGAGTTAGCATGTTAGTATCTTTATAAAACCATTGGTGTTTAGGTTTTTCATTTCTCATGCTCTCCAGATCCTAAATGTAAGAGATAGATAACAAATTTACAATGGAAACTATCCCAATGAAAACCTTCTTTTAACATCTACGGTTTATAACATAGAGTTGGTTTAGCGGTGTAAAGCCCTATTAAATCATTCTGAATCTTGAGTTTGAGTCTCATAAGAGTCACTTATGTTGGGAGGGGGCAGACACAAAACCCAAATTGGACACCGGATAATAATATATATAAAAATATAGTTTGGGAAAGATGTTATAAATCTTAGAGATAAACTGAATTGAAATATTATATTTACAACCAAAACAAATATCCAACTAGCTCTTATACGAGGAGTAATATTTAATAAAATGACATATAAAATCATTGAAATGTTCTCTTCTCTTTCAGGGACTAACATGTCGTATAAAAGAAACAGCAAAAAGATTCGACCAAATGTTGGAGAAGATAATAAAGGAGCATGAGCAAGCCAATCAGAAAAATCGGAAGCAAGAAGACTTTATAGACATGCTACTCTCATTATTGGCACACCAACACACAGATGGTGAACAAGAATATAGGATTGGTCAAGATAACATCAAGGCTATTGCAGTAGAGATTATTGTTGCTGCATATGAAACTGTTTCTATCACGATTGAATGGGTATTATCTGAACTCTTAAGGAATCCGAAGGTGATGAAGAATCTTCAAGACGAGATTCAGAAAGTGGTTGGAATCAATAGAATGGTGGAAGAAACTGATTTAGTAAATCTTAACTACTTGGATATGGTGATTAAGGAGTCGTTGAGACTCTATCCCTCTGGACCCTTTGTCCCTCGAGAGTCTGATCTGTAGAAGACGTTATGGTTAATGGATACTACATACAGAAGAAGTCTCGAATCCTCATAAAGGCTTGGGCAATTGGGCGAGATCCTAAGATATGGTCTGATAATGGTCATGAGTTCTATCCAGAGAGATTTTTGAACAACGATGTAGAATTTCAAGGAAATAACTTTCTACTTGTAGCATTCGGTGCTGATCGCAGAAAATGTCCTGGGTTGCAAATGGCTATAACTGGAACGGATGAGCAAGAAGTGGACCGACTCCGGGCTATAGCTAAACTTGTTGTAGCTCAATTAGTATATTGCTTCAATTGGAATCTTCCAAATGGCATGTCACCTTATGACTTGGATATGAGTGAAAGGTTTGGTTGGACCATACCAAGATCTAACCCCTTGTTAGCTATGCCAACTCTTCGTCCTCATTGAAAAGTTCATAATTAATAGTGGTCAGTGAGCAGATAGAACAATATTTCCCATTTATGCTTTCTAAGCAGTGAAAGATTAAAAAATTGAATATAATCCTGTGTTGTAGTTTTGGATGATATTTACTTAGAATGTGAATTTAAACAAAAATTCTTGTGTGTAGTTTTCTTGGCCTTCATTTCGGATTTGGATCCTTTAATTTCCTCATCCTTGCTCTCTTTTTCATCTCCTCATCTTCATCATTGATAAGAAAAAACAGTAGAGATTAACTAGCATCCTAAAATTATGATTATACTATTACATATAACAAATAAATAACTTTAAAAATACTAAAATTTAATCTGGACAATTTACAAGTGTAGGTCGCATGAAAAAGAAAAAAAAATGATTTATAAAATATTGAATCGCAACCATTTATTATTATTATTATTTATCCAATGATGACAACGATGGGATGATGAGAACAAAACGAAAGAAAAGATGGCAAGAGGACACAAATCTCCCTTGATTTCATACATGCATATGGTAACTATACCTAGTTACTATAGGAAGCATGATTTGTTCACTGCAAATCAAAATTATTACAGTGACAAATGAGGACCACGTTTGAATAGGGATGAATAGGTAGGTGATTATCAATGTTGATAGAGCTTACTCTCATAAAATTGGCACAATGGGATGTGGAGGTCTTCTCAGATCATAGAGGACATCCGAAAGAATTTTTCATGCTTAGCATACAAAATGAAGATTCTTTGATGACAAAACTTTGAGTATGCCTTATTGGTTTTTGAAAGGGCATGGATCGGGAACCATATATGAGTTTGCTTGAGAAACAATTCTTCAGATGCAGGTAAACTTATCAATTATGAAAATAACAATTTTTGTGATAATTGGAATTTAATCATAGAAAACCATGGCATGCTTAATTAAACATGATTGGTTGGTTGACTTTCAACACAAAATAGAGAACTTTGAAGCTGGTATGGACAAGCATGCTTATTTTAGTTCCTTTAAGATGTTTCTCGTAATGTAGGGGGGTCCCGCTTTCTACCTTATAAAAAAGGGGGGTGATTTTACTTTGTTCCTTTAAGAATATTTCCGATTGTTTCTCCTAATGTAGGGGGGTCTTTACCGCGATATTTTCAATTTCCACAAAACTTTTTTAAAAACCCTAACGATCAAATATTGCTGCTTCATTTGCCAGAAATATTTAAATGAATAAGAGTCAAATATTTTCAAAAAAATCAAATCATGGACTGCTTCATTTGCCCCAAATAGTAATTTAAAAAAAAAAGAAAAAAAAAACTCATGGACCATGTGCCGGGCTCACAGCTCGATCAATAAAAAATTTCAAGTTTCTAAAATAATAAATATAAGAAATTTTCTGTTTTTGTCCACCCTTTTTAAATTCTATTATGTATATAAGATAAAAAATTCTAATATATTGCCTTTATCATGAATAATAAGCAATATGTTTACTTTGTGCAATGCATGAAACCTTCATTAATTCTATTTTGTTCACTCTTCAAGTCTTTATTACATATTGTTAATAGGGACATTTGGGTTGTTACTATTAATTTTATGTATATTCCTCCAATCTTTAATATAAAACTTAATTGATTTATTTGGTGAGATTAAAGAAGTTATATAAATTACTTTAAAATAGTTTTTTTTATCTTTTTTTTTTATTAATTTATGTAACTTATAAACTGGTATATAATGTAATGATGTATATAAGTATTTTATAGAGATGATATAACATGCTATAAACGAACAAATCAATATGAACATTATTATATTATATAAATTTGTTGTCATGCACTGTTCGAAATGATCCTTCAGAAGGTCCATATAAATCGTATATAATTATATCTCTCTATTAGAATTATGTGAAATGTATACATCATGCTTAACTTGAGGCTAAATACCGCACAAAAGCTAAAAAGTAAATAATAAAATATTTAAAAGATGAAACTCATTCTAGCGCGCATATAAATTTTTTATCAAAGTTTAGTACTGGTTGGAAAATGAAATTTGAGTTTTTAGCACCAAACTTTGTGGAGGTTCAGTAATCGCTACTATTTTTTAATGAAATTTAAAATTATTTCGCTAATACATACTTTGTAGCCTTTAGAGAACCGCTAATAATTTAACTCAACCAAGTAGAACTAGGATAGCTAGTGAATTCGCTCATCAAGGAAGCTCATATTAACATTCTACATCGCTCCATTTCTCTCATCAAATTTGGCAAAACCTATAAACAAGTAGCTTAACCCAGTTTAGAATAGTTAAATTAGTTTCATTATACTTTTTGGTTAATTTGTTAATTAGGAACTTAACATATATAGGCTCCACATAGAGAAAGGATCTAGATTAGCGCCACTACATTGCATCGTATATCTAATTTAATTTTGAAGCCCCACGACAAAGGTTCGAACTTGGTCATACATGTAGTCCATGAAAGAATCACTTACAGTAGTTAACGCCATACAGTCCACTTGAGAGAGAGCATCGGCGGCTTGATTGTGTTTACCAGCCCTATACTCAATCAAAAAATTAATACCCTAACAACTTGGAAAAACTCTGGAGTTTGTATCGATTGATCCACCAAGTGTGCTTTAAAATGGCATGATCTGTACAATTCACAAACGGATATATGTCCAAAAAGATAATGGCGAAACTTTGAGATTGCTTAAGTGATGACATATAGCTCACAGACATAGGCAAACTGCCATTGTAATCCAGATGAAAGTTTCTTGAAGAAGTGCCTTGACTCAGAACAGCACCCATCCCAACACCTGATGCTTCCGTTTTGAGCGCCAAGGTTTTGAGAAGTCTAGCAAAGTCAAAATCTGCCTGGGCTTCATGGGTCTATTGAAATTTTTCCTCACCCAATAAGTTTGTTAATTTGCATGATTACGTATATAAACATCCATTTAAGCCCAAAAAACCCCTTTAACTGTCTAACAGTCCTGGGTATGGCTCATGATCAAATAACTTGCACCTTGGAGTCATCCATCTCAACACCCGACTGTAAAACAATGTGACTCAAGTATTATATGCGTTGATGGTCGAACCAACACTCGGTCATTTTAGCAAAAAGCTGATGACGAGCCAAATAACCCAAGACTAAATCAACATGCTCGAGATGCAATTCCCATGAGTTACTATAAATTAATAATATTTCATCAAAGAAAAATAAGAAAAAATTTGCGCAGGAATGGATTGAATCAATGATCAATGCGATCGAAACAGCCATTTGCATCATCAATGAACTCGTTGGCACATTTCATGTCAGCTGGCAATTCCTTTAGTCGAGTATTATCAACCATGAAAACAGATCAATGAAAGCACGAAAATGTGATGGTTATAGCTTAGTGGTATTAATTAGAGTTGAGAATCAGGGTCGGCCCGGCCCTACAGGGAGGGCTGGCCCGTGAAGGGCCAGGGTCTAACAGGGCTGGCCTTTCAAGGCCGGGTAAGAAAAATATCCGTTTTTCAAAACGCAGTCCGAGAGCACCAGGATCAGGACCGGCCCTCTAGGGCCCGAAAGTTACTATTCCAAATTTTAACTATTTTTCCTCCATTTTTCAAAGAAATATAATTAGTAAATTACAACAATTAAAGTTCTAATTTATCAAATAAATGTTGTCAACATTAATCTCAAAACAACACGAATCATCCAACAAATAAACACAGTCACTAATTCATAATCAAAAGCAAACTATGTTCACATATAACTCACATAAAACATAAGAAACATACCACTAAGCGACATTAGTACGATGATTGTTATTGTCGTCATCTTCACCACTATCATCAATTTCAACGATATTTGATTGTACTTCGCTTTGAGTAGGCTCTAGTTCATGAGTAAGAATATCATGAATTTCTTCTCTCGCATCATGAATGTAACACCCCAAATTTCGTAGCATAAATCGTGCCGGTGACACGTGGTTTTATAAAAATTCATCGAGTTTTGAGGTGCTACTGACTTAGCGTTTTTGCGGAAACGGAGAGCATGTACTAAAAATTTGAACAACGGGTATAACACTTTGAGTAATCGATATGAAATACTCGGACATATGATGATGCCCGACGTATACCGATATATATATTACAAAATCTCCCGAAGGAATTATTCATGTGATACAAGAATACAAAACTCTATAATTACATTTCTTCTATGTAACTATACCCTTTTCCGCCAAGCCTTAGGTAGACTTGGGACATAGAACCTAACTCGCTTAAATCATCTCATTTGGCCAGCCGGATAGGTCTAGTGGAAGTCTCACCGTGCTAGGGTGACCGATTGACCGAACCACATAGACGACCCTTCTAGTTTAAGCACCAAATGATGTGAAGTAACTTTATTAGATTCATGCCATACGGTAGGTTCTCGTTGACTTTCTTCCCGCATTTCCTTTGACCGGTGCCTTCTCACGGCTCCATTTATCGGTGTTTTATCTACGGCTCCATCCCCGGTGCCTCCTCCGGTTCATGACCCTTTCCCGTCTATCCATTCGACGAGGTCCAATGCCCATCGGACCTCGGGTAACGGTTAACCTCATGCTTATGTAAACAATATATGTATGACAGTATTCATGACATTTTCACAATAATCACTACAAAAGCCCATAACAGATGTAGGAAATACATAATAATGTATGTAAGGCAATAACAATACATAGCCCCTCGCAAAGATGTTTGTTATCCCGTCTGCACACTCTCCGGTGCCACGATGTACAGTCGTGTCCATAGCGCTAGGAAAACTCTCAACGGCGTTAACAATACCATAACCCGTGTATATTCATGATTGCATCAAAAACAATTGAGACAGAGTCTCAGTACAGGAACACAGCAATCATATATAAGCATAAAAAAAACATGAGAGTAAGTATTACAGTACGCCGCAAACGTATCTTCATTGACGGTATTTCGGTACGTTTTACGAAAAACGGTAATTTTTTACAGCGGCACAACAGCGGTACGACAACGGTATAACAGCGATGCGATTATCTCAGATATCCTATAAGGATAATATTTATCAATATCTAGCAGCATAACAGGCATTTTAGGTACAAATTACCATTTTGCCCCTAGTTTGACTAATCGGCGAAATTTCGCCAGAGCTTCGCTACTTTGACCCTATCTCTCCAGAATTTTGACATATCTCTTTTCCCAATATATTTTCGAAATAAATACCATATTTACCCATAAACATGATATTTAAACTATCTGGGAAATTTAAAGATAAATCTATCATTTCTACTATATCTACTGAAAGAACTACCAAAGCTTAAGACTAGGGACCGAAGAACTTACCCAGAGCTCCGCTAGATTTTCTCCGGACTCCTCCTTCTCTCTAACCTCTCTCTAGAACACGATTTTGGTGTGAGAAATGAGAATAGGGTTGGCTTCTATTTATAGGCAAAGAGGAGGTTACTATTCATGCTTTATCGACGGGATTTCACTGCGTCGGATCGCACTTTGACACGTGGATCAATCTTGGCCTTCCAATGCCTTGGCCGACCTCATGCCCATGTCATCCTTCTAGAAGAAGATTGCATCATCCATGATGTCACCCATGTGCTTTATGCACTGCACCGATAAAGTTCCCGGTTCGGTGTTCTAATCGCGTAATCTTGACGAATCCCAAAATCCGGAACAAGGCACCGAAGTTCTATTCTTTCTCTTTAAAACCACTTGGGTTAACTAAATCTTTGATCCCATTAAGGGTATTCCGTTGCCCGCCGAACATTTTCTGGACGACGCCATCGGATACGGAAATATATAACTTCCTAAGTACCACTTTCCGGACAAGAATTCGCCGGTTTATAATATGTCCCGACCTAAGAAACTTAGTTCCTGGTTTGTCACAACGGTCTTGTTTTATATTGGTTCTCATTTCTACTATCTCGCCATATTTCTTATTTATCCCGTCTCTTAATGACTCGTTGGTTTCGAAATGACTTCGAGATAGTCCACTCCGGATAAAATTCTACCGGGTTTATAAAAGTCCAGATGTTAAAGACTTACTTCATATATTTTGAGGTAGGATTTTACTTCTACTAGGTTCTCATTTCTCCTTGGCTCTTTTTACCAAATATATTATTATTAAATTCCAAATATCTAGATATTATTTGAAATAACCACAACCCTTTTCACACACATATTTAATATTTTGATTTATTTTTATTATGAATTTCGCCCCCCCCCCTTTAATTACTTATTTAATTATTTTTAATTAATTTACTTAATATCTTAATCGTCTTATATATATTATCTCATTAAATACCAAATTAGTCACTTACTAATTGTTGATAATTTTCTTAATTAGGATAAATTATTATCTCACAATTATTTGACTGACTTTGGTATTTTATATCACATGCATTATATTAAAAATCTTGGGGCCTAATTTAGGGTTTTTATATTAATATTAAATTTTCCCTTATTATTTCCAAAGAAATAATTTATTAAATTTCTATAATTAGGGACAATATTTTCCCTAATTTTCAATAATTATTTTACTGCCCTTTAAGATTTATCATAATATTTTCAGTCCATTTTATGCTTTAAAAATGTATTTTTGGCCCTTTTGGCACCTTATCTCTTTTAATTTCGACAGAATTTATCTTAGAAAATAAGATAATTTATGCTCAATATTTAAGACCACATATTCACCTATTTTATAATATTTAAATTAAATAAATATCCGGGTATTACAATGAATACATTCATAATCTTTATCTGCAATAAATAATAAACCAAATCATAAAATTACAGTATAGTTATTATGTATTTGTGTGTTTGTACTTAAATAGATAAATAACTCTATAACAAATACAAAATACATATAAATTAGTAAATTTCCATCATAGGTGAATCCATACATCCAAATAATAATAATAATAATAAATTAAAAGGGCCTGCAGCGGCCCTTTAAAGCTCGAGACCCTATAAGGGCGGCCCTGCAGAGCTTAAATCCTTAAACTCCTCTTATTTTCAAGCCCAACCCTTAAAAAAGAGGAATTAAAAGGGCCGACTGATTTCCTGGCTCTAGTATTAACTAAATGTAAAGTAAATTAAACGTAAATACTGCAAATCAGATCTTATATATAGCATAGGGATCTGAATACATTTGATAGTCATAAAAACAAATCATAAATTGAAAAGTATTGGCAGCAAAAGAAATAACAAAAAGGTGACAGAAAATAAATAACAGAATTCCACAACGAAGAGAGAGAGAGAGAGAATCAGATTCCAAATCATTCCACACCACTCTCAACCGTTTATGCAACATCAATTTCTCGCGGCTTCCATGTGGGCTTACACATACGACTACTACGACTCAGATGGACTTGTTGGGCTTGTCTTTCATCTTGTTCTAGGGCCACCCGCTGCCGAGCCCAACTCATAAGAGGTCATCACGAGGTGTGTGTGTGTGTGTGAACAGAGGAGTTATAAATTAAGTTTTGAAAGTTCATTAATTAATTAGTACATGTAAATGACCTAGAAATATTTATAATGTGTTCGCGTTTGTTATTCGAATGAAAGACTCGACCAGTTCTTAAAAGCTCATGAACCATGCACGGGAAATGGACCTCACAAACCTAATCCAAAGTTTCAAGTACTCCTCGACCCTAAATGTAGGACCCTAAATGTAGGACGTAGTCTTCTGTACAAAGTGCATCACAAACTAATTCATACATTTAGAATAGCAGGTAGTATTTTTTGGCTTGGGTTGCGGAGGGTCATCGGACCTTAGAACATGCTTCCGAGCTCAAAGAGCATTTATAAAATACTTACAAATTGCATATCAATAAGGTATTTACATCGATAGTAAAATTTGATCTCACAACATTGTAAGTTATGAGTCAACTTTTTATTAACTGATCAACATTTGTAGGCTCAAATTCATATACACATATTTTGCAGATACGTTTGAACAATATTCAAGTCAACTGCTACCACATTCTCTGTTTTGTTTTTTAACGAGGAAGGTGAAATTTTTTTCATAAAAGACAAAATGATATTAATAACTTCCAAAGTTTACAATGAAAATAGAGAAAGCGAACCAAATTGCAACAAATTAAGTTCATCTAAAAAAACAAGAAGAACTAGTAGAAAGAATTTATAAAAAAAAAAAAAAAAAATCCATAAGTGTTGGATGTTGTATGAATCACCATGTTAATATGATATAATTGAATGGTGGTTATTACTGGTTAAGGAGATGATGGCGCTACCACGTTCTCTTTACCATCAGGTATTCATGTTTGTTTGCTTTTGTTTTTGTTTTTTTGTAAGTAGAATGAAATCGTCAAAGGCAGGCTTAACAAATTTTGAATACTGAAGATCATTAAAAACATCAGTTATATTGGTAAAAGAGAATAGAATAACATCAGCAGAAAAGTGTAGTCGTTTTATTTAGAGTGACTACCTTCCATGTTCCAACATCAATATTGCATTATAGTAGTGCCAATTTGTTTAGTCTTCTAGCCTTCTGTCCCCACCTATACGAGAGACCGCGATATGGAAGATACTCCTCTCTGATCTAACATACAAGTAATTTCTATAACAATTGTTTTTGGTCCATAATATAAATGACTGGATGAATAATTAATGCTTATTTATCAATTTTACCACTATAATTAATACTAAAATGTTGCCCCTTGTATTTTTCTATGGGAGAATTAGATAGAAGGATCTATACAGAACAATATTTATTGGGAAGGACCGTAAAAATTGTAATTATTTAGAAGGACCAATTACCAAAATATAAATTTAGAAATACTAAATTACCCTTAAAAGTGATTTAATTTTTTCCCACCAAAATTACTACTGCCAAAATCATCATTTTTTAACCTTAACTAATATCTTCATAATCATATCATTATATTATTTAATTATTATGCGTAAGGTAGATATTAGCCCTTTAACCCTTTTATATCATTAAGTTTTTTTTTTCTTGATTTACATAATTTTATGTAAATCAGAAAAAAAAACTCTATCAAAGGAAATTTATCAACCAAAATAAAAAATCAAATGCATTTCATAACTTATCATTATATAATTTAATTATTACTGGTAACATAGATATTGGCCCTTAAACCCTTTTATATCATTGTTTATTTTTCTTGATTTATATGTAAATCAAGAAAAGAAAAGCTCTATCAAAGAAACTTTATCAACCAAAATAGAAAATTAAACGCATTTTTTATCTTATTAGAACTAGTTGTGTAGGCTCAAATAACAAAAATAAAACATTACTATATTGTATCAAAAATTGGAATATAATAATGGGTTAATGTCTGTTGACACCGGAACGCATACTTATGTTGAACATGACCCTAATAATATATATATATATATATATATATATATATATCATTTCTTTAATGTTTATAATAAATTATAATTTTTTTTGAGTTTTTCCTAAAATTATATATTTTTTCAATCAAAGTTTGTGTCAATTTTAAAAATAAAATTATAATTTTGACAAAATTGTTTGTGTTATTTTTTCTATAAATATCTATGATGAGAGAAAATGTAGGAGGTTTGATTAGGGGCACTTTAGTATTTTAAATTTTTATTTTGTTAATTGGTCCTTCTAAATAATTACAACTTTTACGGTCCTTCTCAATAAATATTATCTGCTATAAGTCATTGATTTTAATTTTCCCTTTTTCTATCTCCTTTAAAACATTATTTCATATGGGTAAAGTCAGAAAAAAAAAATTCTAATTAAGGACAAATTTAATGAGTTAATTACTATTTTTATTCTAATGAATTAGTTTGCGTGACTTATATTGTGGACAGCACTACATGACGGAATAGGACTAAGAGTTTTTCTTTAGCTTTTCTTTACATACCTGGAGTATTTAATTAGTCTTTGAAATAATAAAAAATTAAAATCAGATTCAATTTTTTATAACTACATAGGGGCATCATGGTCTTTTAAGAAAATTGATAAATTTCTCATTAGACCTCTAGACCTGATTAGGAATTTGTTTAAAATGTAGGCTTAAATTTAAAATTTGGTATTTCAACTAGATTTAATTAAGATTTTCCCAATTTTAAAATATATTATGCATATAATATAAAAATCTAATATATTGCATTTATCTTGAATCACAATAGCAAACCATCTATTTTTATTTTTTTTATAGTATTATCTGGTATCCAGTTCAAGGTTTGTGGCTACCTCTCCTAACACAAGTATTTCTTATGAGATTCGAACTCAAGATTCAAAGGAATCTAACGAAGCCTTAATTATACGGCTAGACCAACTCTATGTTGGTTCAAATAATCAATCTATTTTTAGACCAGGTGAATTGCATGAAACTTACACAAATTTAATTGGAAAATTGGATCTTATTATTATCTTACACTTTCAAAAAAACGTTATTAAACTAAATATTCAACAAATTAATTGGTTTGAATGATGAAAACAGAAGATGTGGCAAAATTTAACAAAAACAAAAAAAGTCAAACATAAATAAAATATACTTCTATATAAAACAAAAATTTGACATAAACTAACGGTTAAGGTTCAACAAAAGTTTTTTTTAGGGTAACGATTAAAGATAGAGCCCTTGCAAGTTTATATGAACACCAAGGGCAAAACAAAAAACTAAAAGTCAAACAAAAAATTGTCTTATCATACAAATTAAAGGCGGAACTTATCTTATCTTATCTTAATCTATATTAAAACAGAAGATAATATAAAAAACTAAAGGCTCAAATAAAGCAAATAATTTAATAATAAAAAATAAAAGCAAAACCCGCATTAACCTAGTAAACTCAAAAGCCATAGGCGGAACAAAACAATACTTTGATAATAAGACTAACCAAACCCATTTTGTTCATTGATATTATAAATCTTTACTTTCTCTGGTGCAAAAATAATTTTATGATCTTAAAAAAATTTTGTAAGTTGCAAAAAAATATTTCATAATTTTAAAAAATTATTTTAGGATCTTGAAAAAATATTTCATGTATTGACCTACTAAAAGGATAAAAAAAATATTTGAAATGCCACGTCATTGTCCAGTTAGCAAAAAAGTCAAACTTAACGGTCAAACGCTATTTTTGCACCTAATTTGTAACCACATAATACTTTTACACCTAAAAAAACATTTGCTTTGGCCTTACGCTCCTGAGATAAGCACATGTCTATTTTTGCACCTTAACCCTTGATAATAAGACTAACCAAACCCATTTTGTTCATTGATATTATAAATCTTTACTTTCTCTGCAACCCAAAGTTGCAAACCCTCTATTCTCACCATATTATAACTATGAATCAAACCAGATACCATATTATAATATCAAAAAATAAAAAAGGTTCTCTCCGTTTTGAGGCATCAAAAACAGAACAGAATCCTTTTAACAACATCAAAATCCACCCCAAAAAAAGGATTTTGTGAGGTATACTGATGGATCGGTACTGATGAACATTGTGGCTAAATGGCTACTTTAATTTATGGAATTGGGTAAATAACCCCGGTTATTGCACAACTCTTTGGCATTGTTTGTGGCTTAGATGTTTGATGGAAATTTGGACTCAGAGAAATTGAAACTAGCAATGATTGTGCTGAAGCCATTAACCTCCCTACTAGAGATCGTAACAATGAACACCCCAATCATATGATTTTGTTCACTTCGTATCACATTGTTCATAGGGACTGGATAGTTATTAATACGGAGTATTAAATTTCTTTCGGATAAAGCACCTCATCACTTGAGCCTTTAGAAATATAAAGCGCCTCACCAAATGGGATTTTAGGCACGTCCATCCTAGCTTTTCCCCAAAGTGGGTTAGGTTGGTTATATAAATGAGAATCATGCTTGTTGAAAGAAAATGTGGCACATTCGATTATTGCCCCTAAAAAAAAAAGATCCAATTGTTAGTCATTCTAAATCACTATATATATTTTCTATACTGTATGTCTTGGTCAAGTCCTCAATTATAGGGCAAGCATGTTTTCTTCAATAGTGGCCATTCCTGCATTCCTCCTTCTCATCTCCATTTACATTCTTTCCATCTTCTTTCATTCCCATATTGATCAAGATGCTCGAAAACGTCCTCCAGGTATTTCTCATTTGAATTATTTATTTTAATTTGACTTTAAATTCATGTTTCTCTTTCACTTTCTATATATCAATAGGTCCTCTGGCTCTCCCCATTATTGGCAACATCCACTTGTTATGCACACTTCCACATCGCAAGCTTCAATCTCTGGCCAACATATATGGGCCCATCATGTCCTTGTGGCTGGGACAGGTCCAAGCCATTGTGGTGTCCTCTTCAGAAGCTGCTGAACTATTCCTCAAGACTCATGACCCTGTTTTCGCTAGCCGCCCAATGAACCAAGCCACCGATCACCTCTTTTATGGCAGCCAAGGAGTGGCTTTCACCCAGTATGGCTCATATTGGCGTAACATGAAGAAACTGTGTGGCCAACATCTTTTCAGTGCCTCAAAATTTGAGCTTTTTAGTTCTTTAAGGAAGGAGGAGGTGCGACAATGGTCAAGTCACTTGAGATAGCTGCAACTATGGGTGAGGCTGTGAACCTTAGCGACAAAGTACAGGGGCTTTTAGAAGATATGGTTTGTAAGATGATTTTTGGGCGTACTACGGATGATCAAGTTGATGTGAAGGGACTCATTACAGAGGCTTTTAAATTAGGTGGAGCTTTTAATCTTGCTGATTTTGTGCCATGCCTTGCACCTTTTGATCTTCAGGTATATGATCTTTAAAATATTATTAGCCACAACATATAGTTGTTTTCCATTTTGAATTAGCATTTTGATGTCTTCTCTTTTAGGGACTAACACGTCGTATAAAAGAAACATCTAAAGCACTCGACCAGGTTTTGGAGAAGATAATAATGGGAAATAAAGATGGGAAGCAAGAAGACTTTATAGACATGTTACTCTCATTATTAAAGGCACACCAAGACACAGTTGGTGAACAAGACTATAGGATTGGTCGAGATAACATCAAGGCTGTTGCTTTAGAGATTGTATTTGCTGCATATGACACTGTTTCTCTGACGATTGAGTTGACATTATCAGAACTCTTAAAGAATCCAAACGTGATGAAGAATCTTCAAGACGAGATTCAGAAAGTGGTTGGAATGGATAGAATGGTGGCAGAGACTGATTTAGTAAATCTTAACTACTTGAATATGGTGATTAAGGAGTCATTGAGACTTTATCCTCCTGGACCTTTTATCCCTCGAGAGTGTATAGAAGATGTCGTTGTTGATGGATACTACATACAGAAGAAGTCTCGAATCCTCATAAATGCTTGGGCAATTGGACGAGACCCTAAGATATGGTCTGATAATGCTCATGTGTTCTATCCAGAGAGATTTTTGAATAGTGATATAGATTTTCAAGGAAATCACTTTCAACTTATACCATTCGGTTCTGGTCGTAGAAAATGTCCTGGGCTGCAAATAGGTCTTACTGTAGCTAAACTTACTGTAGCTCAGTTAGTGCATTGCTTAGATTGGAATCTTCCCAATGGCATGTCACCTTATGACTTAGACATGACTGAAACATTTGGCTGGTCGATACCAAGATCTAAGCCCTTGTTAGCTGTGCCAACTCTTCGATCTCATTGTGAAGCTGATCACAATGAATAATCAATGGTCAGGGAGTAGAACAATAATCTTTCTCATGTTGTGTTCTATGTTATGAAAGATTAAATAATAAAAGAGGTTAAGGAAAAATAGGGTAAATAATGAATAGGGCGATAATGATTGCTTAGGCCTTTTCTCTGTTATATAGCTTGAGATGCAATACGAATGTGGTAAAGCTGCCTAGTGAAATATTCTGGGAATATTCCAGCTTGTATATGAAATGATCTGTTTTGTCACTAAAGAAATCAATTAAACTAGGAACAACTAATAATACAATATAGTGATAACCTAGGTCATTCTCCCAAGTAGCAATCTGTGGGTTTTTCTTTAGGTTGAGTTTAGATGATTAAAATGTAATGGAATGAAACTAAACTAACTAGATACAAGATGAAAATGACTTTAAAACCTATATGAAAATGGAACTAATCTAGATGTGTATGCAAGCCTGGGGTTTTTGTGATGATTGAATAATTAAAATCCTAAGAAAAGAAATTAACTAACTATTAAGAAAATCAAATAAGAAAAGACACAAAAGGTTTACTTGACGTATGAACAACTTAATTCACACCTGAGTTAACTTTCTTAAATTTCAAATTAATTAGTTAGATCAAAGGGAGATTGATGAAAGATTGGAATTAATAAATTTAATTACCTAATTAAAACATGGGAAACCCAAGTTTAATAACACTTATTCAGAAAAACTTTAATGAAATAAGTGGTGGCTAATTAAACTCATTAGAAAACCAATCACAGTTAATTTCTAAATATTTTGGGATCTTATTTACAATTATTCAATTGAACAACTAGACAATTTATCAACTCAATTAAACAATTAAATCGATAAACTCAATTGACAATTAAATTAATAACGAAAACTCAATTATTAATTCAATTGACAATCTCAAGGTTGTAAACAAAAATCCAGCAATTGTCTCAAGCATAAAAACTTCAAATCATCAATCCAATTCAAAGAAATATGTTTACAATCTAAAACTAGATTGTTTTCAATTGACACAACTCGAAATCCTTTAAAACTAAACAATCTCAAGTTTGAATTGAAAAGATAAAAAGAACAACACTCCCTTATAATCTTCAAGTGTAAGTTCCTAGATCCTCCCAAGCTGCTTCCCAAATAACTCACACTGCCATGGAAATATTATCCTCGCAAATCTTCAAGCAACAAGTCACAGGCATGAAAAGAGTTTGTGAAGTATTCGTTGATGATTCTATCCTAGCCGTGGGACCCGTGTGAAGCAATAACAGTAATTGGCGTTTGAAGCAATAATAGTAATTGAATGATTCCCAATCTCCAATCCGGTGGTGTTCCTTATCTGTGCGGCTGCGTCTCTGTTGAATTTCTGAACGTCTGTCTCTTGCGGCTCTCCAAGAGACCGTGCCCTACTAGGCGGCAGCTAGGTTAATTTTATGGGAGGAAAAGAGGGGCTGTTTGAAGTACCAACTTGGCCATTAAAATATAAAAGCCCTCAATAAAATTCCACCATCAATTTCCTTTTAGTTTCCCCGAAAAATTATGCATCATATATAGGATCTTCTAATATGAAAAAATTGTAATATATCATATCTTAAGAAATATTATTTAATCACAAGATAACAATCAAAATATTAATCATTTAAGCTCAATAATCTCATAATTAATTCAGATTTATATTATTTCCTAAAATTGGCTAACAATCCAAATATTATCTAATATATCCAAATTAGCCTAAAATAATCCCCAAAACAAATGATTAAGGTGGGATAAAATATATTAAAATTGAGATTTATCAGGCACATGTCTCACATCACTAATTAAAACGAGAAAGAACCAGATCATGGATGAAATGAGATATAAATTCTGGTGTGGTTTTTAATTCTTTCCCTTGATTTTTTTTTTTTTTTTGCCAACCTTGATTTCATATCTGCATGCATATATTAATTGTATGTAGTTACTATGGGAAACATGATTTGTTGGCCGCAGGATTTTTCAATTTTCATACAAATTAAACTATTTTGATGATAAAAAGTTAAACTTTTAATACTGAAATTTTATTCATGGTTAGGAGGTCAAGAAAAATCATACTCCATCCGGTCCTAATTATAATACACATTTACTAAATTTGGGAGAAATTAAGGATAGTAGTTAAATTAGTTAATTATATTTTTTTTTTAAATGCCTTTGTTTAACTAAGCTTTATGGTTTTACAAGTTTAGGAAACAAAGCAGAAAGCTTTCCAGCAAATCTGTAGCCCCTTGGGCACTGCGCGATGGTTGAGTCCAAGAGATTAATTAGCTTTGATAATCATCATTCCACCATAATTCTTTTGGGTTTAATAGATAAAAAAACAATTCTAAAATTAGTTTTTTTTTCTCATTCCAGTCATATTTTAATTTTATTAAAAAAAGTAGAATTGAGTTGTGCATGTGACATTAATGATATGTAAGCATTACTTACTTTATAGAATATATAAGTGCATTATTAAATTATCATAATGTTTAATTATTATTGAGAAAGTATCAATAGGGGTATTTTAGAAAGAAATTAACAAAAATTAAAACTTTGTCCTATAATTAGAACCAAAACCAACTTTCAAATATTGTTATATAATTAGGACCAAAAGGGAGTAATAAATTAAGTGATGCAAGTTCATTTATGAGTATGGGTAATGACCCAAAAACATTTATAATGTGCTCAAGATAGTTATTTGAATAAACGAGACTCGATTATTGGTTCTAAAAGCTCATTGACAATTTGTGGAAAATGAGCCTCACAAGAAAATTCGAAGTTTAAAAAATATAAGAAATTTTTGTTTTTTTTTTTCCCATTCTTTTTAAAATCTATTATGTATGTAATATAAACATTCTAATATATTGCATTAACCTTGAATCACAAGCAATAAATTTATTTTTTAGGCATTTTTTCATTGCATGAAATTAACCTACACAAAACTAATTGAAAAATTGGATCTTACTATTATATTACACTTGAAAAGAAACTATTATGAAACTAAAAGTTCAACAAATTAAGTGTTTTAATTTGAATGATGAAAATAGAAGAAGGAGTAAATTTATTCACTTTCCAAAAAGTTTTAACTATTTTTTTATTAACCCCAATCAAACCAATAGACCAAGCCACGTTTAAGATACATAAAAAAGTTAAGTTTAAGATACATAAAAAAAATTAAAATATACTTCTATACAATGTGGGATACAACAACAACAACGTGGATACAACAACAACAACGTGGGATACTACAACAACAACAACATGGATACAACAACAACAACGTGGGATACAACAACAACAACATAAAGCAGAACTAATCTTAGTTTATTCTCCATCCATGTAAGACTAATTCACACAAATCAAGTAGTGTTAATTAAGTCTTAAATGGATAGAATTTACCTATTTTACCTTTATTAAATAATATGATTTTTAAATATACATTTACAACAACAACTTTAAATATACATTTACAACATCAACAACCACAACAACAAATATACATTTAATATTTGTCAAATCTTTCCCTTTCCTACAAGGGGTATAAGTGAAAAATAATCATTAATTATCATGTCAACCTCTTATATAAATTTTCTTCTAGAAAACTTCATATATATTAGGGACAAGACAAGAGGGAGTAGAAAACACATTTAACAGTTATTTTCACCTAAATTTATGTAATACCTGGAATTTCCCTTTTATCATAAACATTGTATTTTGGTAATATTTAGCAAAATACAAAGGTGAATATGTGTCTCAAAGAATTATAATCTATTGATTATATTTTCATCCAAATTTCACTTTGGAATTAATTAACAAATGGCTAGGGGCTATATTATGTGACATAAATAGCACATAAAATAATAGCTAATTTATAACCAAAAGAGATAAGAAAAGGGTTATAAAGACTCTTAAGCAAATTAAAATAAATTAGCAAGTAATAATTGGCAAATTAGCTTGTGCTAATTGAGATTAGTGGCATAAGATTTCAACTTAATAAAGGGCAATAAAAGACATCTATTGGAGGCCATGTGGGTCTGATTTAATGCCAAGAAGACCATAGGATTATGCCACATGTATAAAACAATCCAATGGCCCAAAATTAGTCATGAAATTAAACTAAATCCTATTGTAAATTCATGAACCAATGAGAGCAATTGAACAATAGGAAATTGCCACTTGGAAAACTCATCCAAAGGCTAAAAATTGATGAGGATGTCGACCAATACATGAATGGGGAGGATTTGGAGTTGAAAAGTGATGACCAAGATCCAATGGAGGAAAAGAAAGAAGAAAAGTTGGATTTCTTGAGTTGGTAAGACACACAAGAGATTACCATTTGCCTATAAATAGGAATGGATCCCTCTTCATTTCTTCACAACTCAAAAACACAATCAAAGCTGATTTAGAGGGAGAGTAGGGCGAAAATCATAGAGAAGGAAGCAAGGAAGGAAGTTCTAAGCATTAAGGTAAGTGCTCTTGCTTTTGATTGTTCATATGTTCATACTTTTTGCTTAGTCTTTAGCTTTAGTAAGAACACTCTTGTATGGTTTAAGAACATGTTTAAAGGCCAAATAATGAATTAGGAGATGATTTTGTACATAAAATCATAAGTGTTGCAAAATTGGGTAAAGTTGCTAGTGTGAGTTCTGAACAAGCAGAGAATTTGTTGTCAATATTTTATGTAGTAAAGAATGTCCTAAAATCATGAAATTTTCAAAAAAAAATAGACATCCAGGGCTTTCTTTTGATATAAAATTGGTAATTTTTAGAGTTTTTTACAAAAATATGTGAATTTTTGAAGTTAGACCTTATTTCTGAAGTTATAATTGGAATAGTGGTTAAAGATTTAAAAATTGGGAATGATCCAGAAACTTCCAACTTCTGGGATTATTTTTTCATGAAAACAGATATGTCAAGGGTCATGTATATTTTTGAATCACATCAATTGGATTTTTTTACAATTAGTATGATTTTTCAAAGTTGCTGAAAAATCTGCCAGCAAATCCAGAATTTTGTTTTTAAGGAAAAATAAGGGTAAAAATGAAATAACTAATCCACTAAGGGTAGAAAGATAAAAAGATGTGAAAATAACCCTTTAAGATATTATTTCAAGTCATATAATATTTATATATCATATAAAATATGGAAAAGGAAATAATCCGATAATAGTATTATAGGATACAGGAGAAGTCCGGTGTCGAATTCAAAGGACGAGTGTATTGCTAACTACACGGAGTAAGATACGTTCGTGTACAGTAACTTTAACTCTTCTGTGTCTTGTATACCTATATATGATTGTTTGATTCATAATTGTAGAGTCATGGGCAAGACTGGGTCTTGGGCTATGTACCGTGGCTGACTAAGACTAGGTCTTAGGTCACATGTGTGTTTACATTCAATATAGCTATGGATTATTGTTGTATATGATAATGATGCATGCATGTTTTTCTAGCACAAAGGATACGTGTCTAGGACACTTAGCACTGGTGAGTGCATACACCGTTAACATTACATTTGATGTATGCTATGTATTGTTGGTTTGTTGAATGTTATTGTGAATATCTATCATATACTATTTATACTTTGCATATAAGGTTAACTATTACCTGAGATTTTATTCGATTGAATCTCAAACTTGAATAAAGCTATGCATGGTTTGGGGGGAGGGGAGGGGAGGGGGGGGAGAGAAAATGGAGGGAGAGAAAAGTTATTTATAGTGGAGCCCACAAGAATTTTCCTCTCCTTTAAATTTTTTCCTCCATTTTCCCTCCCCTCCCTCCCCTTCCCTCCCTTCCCCCAAACCAAACAAAGCCTAAAGGTTCAAGAAAGGAATCTGGACCTGGGAAGGCGATAAGGACGGAACCTAGGTGTTTTGGTTACGAGCGGTAAACCTATTCCTGGTGTCTACAGTTTAGGTCAAGTTGTGTACAAACTCGCCCAGCAAACACTGTCTAACAGAGGTCTAACCTCGACTCCCTTCATAGCAGACAAGGCCATTGATCTAGTCCTTAACGTTCGCCAACCAATTATAGATTAACTTACTGTTAAACAAATTGAATTTATTAAATTAAGAACTTAGCAAACCGAGTTCATTCTACAATTTAGGAATTCATCCTCACTCAGCCAATGGAAGTTTAGTTCAAGACTGATGAGGGAAATACAAAACAAAGTAACATAGAACAGCTCATGGAATTAAAATAAAAGAAAGAAATATAGAAGCTCGTCGAAAAAGTTGACGGCGTAAGAGGCGTCCCGTCACATGACGTATCTACATCTTCTACGATCCGTCTTGCTCCAAGGAAGAGTTGGGTCTAGTCTGTAGTTCTCTCGATCGGTATTCTCTTGTTCCTTCGGTGTGAGTCCAGTCAGATTGGAATTGTGCTGATTGCTTAACTCTCACAACTTCGATGACTCTTCAGGTTTAATCGCCCTTTCCTCTTAGAGTTAGGTCTTCTTACGCCATACGTCCAGTGAGCTAGGCCTTCCAAATCTGTCAAGTCCAAATTCCTAGATTCGGTTGATTGATCCTCTTTTAATCTTGCGGAATTCTTCAAATCTTTATCTCGATTCTTCGCATCTGCTAGATTCAGCCTCAATCAAATCAACCACCGTTAAACGTCCGTCTGGATGACCTATCTTAATTTCCTGAAAAGTCGCGAGGAAAGGTTAGAGTAACGAAGTGCAAAACTCTGCATCACTTACAATGCTACAACATAGTGGTCGCATTGTATTGCTAGCACAATTATGAGCATACCATATGCTATAGCATTGCATCCGCTTTGTTATGTGTTTCCACGGTAAACCAGAAAGTAGTCCTTTTCTTATGCACATCAGTAAGATAATCATATGAATGTAACATTTTGTAGGATCTATCTTTTATTTCCCCATGTGCTTGAATTCTTAAACATTTCATCATATAACACACAAGTAAGTTCAGATTCAGCATTTAAAACAGTTGAAACACATAGGAAAAAATGGCATCAATACAACTCATCATTGAGGCTAGAGACTCCTCTTCTTATGGTCTCATTTTATCTTCCCTTGCAAAGTTGTCTTGACTTTCTGAACTACTTTCCAACTTCTTAAGCATTGATTTGAGTTTCAAATAGCTCCACATGTGGCTCAAATGATAACCTATCAAAACAAGAAAGTCTATAAAAGCCAAAGTTGATGAAATATGACAAAATATTCACATTTCAACCAAACATTCTATCACTTTAACTCAAGTATCAACTAGGCACATTTTCCTTACATATGTATCCCCAAATATGCATGAATTCACTAAAAAGTGTGAGAAATTATATGTAAATGTTCGTGAGGTTCACACTCTTTGTAATGTTGACTTGTTGAGCTTATTTTGTGATATATTGGCCTATTTGGAGTCAACTTTAAACTACTTAAAGTCCAAAAAAAGCCAGAAAAAGTAAGCAATGGAAAAAAAAGTCAGATGGGGCCTATTTGGATGATGCATTGTGTCCACTGGGCTTATTAAAAAACCCTCAACGCTACTAGGATTTTTGGACGCTCCAAGGTGGAGCTTATCTCCTAATGCACCGAGCAAAAAGGAGAAACCATCGCGTGCCTCACTACTATTCGTTGGTAGGTATTTGTTGAGAAGCTATCAGACATGGACTGTTCAACGCGGCTGGATCTGCATTTCGCATATAACGCACACACATATCTTCATCTTTAATTACAGATACAAATTCTTTCTTTCTCACTCTTGTCATATGATTCATATATTTTTTTGGTTGCCCACCCGGTTCACCGGAACTTTTGATTCCGACTAATCCAGATTCGCCCCAAGTCAAGCCCAACAATAGGAAAAAATAATGTATTATTTGTATGCATTTTATTTTATAAACAATTTTATCCATTAAATATATTTAATTAAAGAATTTATTGTTTATTAATTTTTTTAATCATCATTTAACTTTTTTTTCAAATTAAAATTAAATTTTTTATTATCTCGATATATACAACTAATATGTATATGTAATATTCAATATGATTCATGCCTTTTTTGGTCATTTTTCATCTCAACTGACTTTTTAAATTATAATCCAAACACTCATCAGTTTTAAAAAAACCACTTTTGCAAAAGTCAAACAGGCAATCCAAACACAAATCACATTTACAACCTAACTTTTTTCCTATCGAGTTTTTGCAAAAGTCAGATAGCTTTTAAGCTACCGCTCCCACCGCTAACCCAAACAGGCCCATTGGGTGTGTTTGGATCGCACGTTGAAGGGAGCGTTGAAGGCAAAAGAGCGCAGTGGCAAAAAAGCAAACGCTCAACAGTGAAAAAACGCAGATGGCAGGTGTTTGGATTCCCATCTGATCAATTAAGCTTATAAGAAAAAAGCCCAGCAGAGGAGAAGCCAGAAATTGGAGCTTTAGGCGCGATGGCGTTGAGGAGAGAGAAGCCATATTGTACGGTTTCATCTTTTAGTGCTGCTGCTACAGTGAGGGTGTGATGAGTCAAAGAGATGGCTGGGTAGTGGTTAATCGGCAGTCTACAATCAAGAACCCTTTGCGGCAGAACTTCAATGACAAACGGAATTAGTGGCAGTGGATGTGAAAAATGGTGAAGTAATTTCGAAAGTTGAGAGGAGGAGACGTCTGTGATGGTGGTGGTGAGCGACGGAGTTGGTGGCAATGGTCTCCTCCTTTAAGCTTGCCAGATCAATTCGACCCTCCTCTGTCAAGCTCTCTTTGTATTATCCCAGATTAAATTTCACAGTGCTACTGTAATATGTCCAAAGTGCTTCTTGGGTCTGTAGCTTCTCAGGAAGAAGGGTTCCTGGTCAAAACACATGTTTTGACCAGGGACCTATCTGTAAATTTTGAAAGTTCTGAGGAGGGACTAAAGTGTAGATTTTTGAAACACTTTTGGGACATAAATATAGTATTCAATAAGATTCATACCATTTTTAGTCATTTTTCATTTCAACTGACTTTTCAACCGCTAACCCAAACACTCATAAGTTTGAAAAAAAACCACTTCTGTAAAAGTCAAACACAAATCACATTTATAACCTGGCTTTTTTCCTATCAGGCTTTTATAAAAGTCAGATAGCTTTTAAACCACTTCTTCTACCGCCAACCCAAGCAGGCTCGTTATGGCTAAATGCCTTGTTTATGGTATTGGGTAAATAGCCCTGGTTATTATATTGCAGAACTATTTGGCATTGTTATGGCTTAGATATTTTCTTGGAAGTTTGGACTCGGAAAATTTGAAGCCTGGACTGATTGTGTGTAACAATGCCAAATGAAATGGGCTTAGGTCCTATAGCAGAAGGAGGCCCAAATCAAGGCCCAGCGTGAATGATATTGGGAAAATCCATGTATGGGCCCTTTTAGGCTAAAAAATCCCAATAAGGGCCCCAACATTCTGACATTCCCAGAAGAGGCCCTAGGGCCCCAATTGGTATGAAATTAATAAAGGAAAGGACATTAATATCCCTGATTAAAAAAACAAAAAATCAGTCTGGTTTTTGGCTCTGATAAAAAAGCTGAAATAGAAGAAAACGCAGAAACAGTTGGGCAATCCATCAGATTGGACTTCTTCGTTCTCCCAAATAATAACCTGTGGTACTCACGAAAAACAAGTTCCCCTGGTGAACAATTATTTAATTGATGATCAATGATACAATTGGTAGAGAACTAAAATTGGTTCACCTAGTGTACGAGTACAAGCCATAAATGAAACTTGTTCAACCAATCAGCATAAGCAAGACCCCCCCCCAGATCCCCACTATTCAATAGTTGTGGGTCACATACGAGTATCATGAGAAAATCACAATGATGTGTTTGTAAGCATAATCAGATACCTTAATTATGGCTTGGTGATTTTTTCGCTTTACGTTCATGAAAGCTCCAAACTCTCCCCCAAGCTTTATTATTCGCTCTGGTTCTCTGCTCGCCTCTTCAATTTTACAGCTCAGTTTTTCATATTCTTCCTGTTAAAACCAAGAATAGCGATGAGACTTGAGGTCCACCATTCTCTGTATTTCTATTTAGCACTACTCTACCTTCATTCGTAGACAATCTTGAGTGAATTATGGGAAGGGTTGGTTACTGGCTCCAGTGGACTCATCAGAAAAGAACCTAAGAGGAGCTCTATGTTGGACATTGTATTTCTTACAGAAAGGTACCCACAGCTTAGCGAATCGAGAGGCTTCGAGAAGTGCATAGAATGTAACAGGGGAACACCCATCATCGGACACATAACAAGCAAGCTTGTGAGTTGGATAGTCCAATGCCAGCAGAGACAGGACAGTGTTCACGGCGATGATGGGTGGTTCTCACACTGGCTCCGCCGTTATCACCAACAGGTCCACCGCCGGCAGCTCCGCCGTGGGTACCCTATTCAAATGGAAGAGCTTGACAGATAAGAAAACGAGAATGAGGTAAGTGAAGTAAGAGTGAGCTAGCGTAGATACCGTTGAGAGAGAGAATGGAGGAAGGTATTGACTCTTGCTCTGGCCCACTTGGTGCTGAGAATAATAAACCAGTTGAAGGTGAACCATGATTCGCAGAGGAAGCCAAGAAAGCAAGGGAGAGTGAAGTGAGTGGGAAAATCCCTTCCTTTTTCAGCATTAGTGTCATGGGTTTTTTTGTCTTTTCATCTCAGATTTGTAGGTCAAAAAAGGCCCTAAGGCCTATTCTGGGATGTGAAAGTAGTTGGGGCCTTTTTTGGGTTTTGTTTTGTTAAAAGGGCCCATATATGGATTTTCCCAATGATATTTGAAGAATCTCTCCTCTCTGTGGTAGTCTCTGCTGTACCTTTCCTTCCTATACTCTTTCTGTATTTCTTCCGTCTCACTCTTCTCATTTCTGTGTACCGTATCCATTTCTCTGTAATATTTTAAGCTTTCCACTGTGAAGTTTGCTGAGAATATTAAATTCTGATTATACAGAGAAAATTCATCTTGCTATTTGTCTGTTTTGGAAATCATTTATTTTATCGTAACATTGTGCTGAAGCCATTAACCGCTCCTTAATTACTAGAGATCAAATCGGTGAACACTGGCCCCCAATCATGATATTTGTTCACTTTGTGTCATCACACATTTTTATTAGGGAATGGATTGTTACCACTCCCACTATCTCAAAATACAAGTTTTAAATTTGTAAACGAGCATATCCTAAAATATAAGCTTTATTTTAGTTTTGTCAAAATATTTATTGCTTTTTTTTTTTAAACTTTATCTATTGGCCGTATTTGTTGCATTTATTATCTTTGTCACTTATCCTCTTTATAAATAAAGGTATACCGATAGTTTGAAAAAATAATGCATATTTATTGTTGTTAACTAATTTTAACAGTTTTCTTAATAAACATAAATTATTTAAGTTTATAATTAGGTACGAAGGATTATTAAATTTCTATTGGATAAAGCACCCGAGCCTTAAAAAATATAAAGCACCTCACCAGATGAGATTTCAGGCACGCCCATCGTAGCTTTTCCCCGTAGTGGGTTAGGTTACGTATATCACGAGGAAATCATGCTTGTTGAAAGGCAAATGTGGCATTCAATTATTGCCCTAAAAAATAAAGAAGATCAAGTTATTAGTCACTCTAATTCACTATATATATTTTCTATACTCTATGTGTTGATCAAGTCCTCCATTATTTCACCATTGCAAATTAAAGATCAAGCATGTTTTCTTTAGCCGTTCCTGTGTTCCTCCTTCTCACCTTCATTTACTTTCTTTCCATCTTCTTGCGCTCGAATAATCACAACAAATATGCTCGCAAACGTCCTCCAGGGATTTCTCTTTTGAATTATATATGTACTTTAATTTTACTCATCAGCAGTGATATATCTTTCTTTCACTATCTGAATATATCAATAGGTCCTCTTGCTCTACCCATTATTGGCAACATTTACTTGTTGGGCACAGTTGCACATCGCAACCTTCAATCTCTAGCCAACAAATACTGGCGCAACATGAAGAAACTGTGTGGCAACCATCTCACCAGTCCTTCAAAATTTGAGCTTTTTGGTCCTTTAAGGAAGGAGATGGTGCGAACTTTGGTCGCGTCACTCGAGAGAGCTGCAACTATGGGTGAGGTTGTGAACCTGACCGAATACGTCAATGGGCTTATGGAAGATATGGTTTGTAAGATGATTTTTGGACGTACTAAGGATGATATATTTGATTTGGAGGGACTCATCGCAGAGGCTTTTAAATTAAGTATCTTGCTGATTTTGTGCCTTGCATGGCACCTTTTGATCTTCAGGTATATCATCTTTGAAATTCCATTAGCCGCATACAATGTTTTTTTCTTTTCCAATTGTGAATTACTACTTCTGGTATAAGACTTTTTTTTTTAGATAGATTATGAAAATTAAATAAGTTAGTTCGTCATAGTATATATCAGTTTATAAGCTTGGCAAATTAATTTGGTATAAAAAGATAAATATAAATACTTAAAGTAATTTATTTAGGTTTCTTAATTTTCACAAAAAAAAAGCATCTAGGTTTTATATATTAAGGAGCGGAGTTAGTAACATTTTGATGACTTCTCTTTCAGGGACTAATGCGTAGTATAAAAGAAACAGCAAAAGAACTGAACCACATGTTGGAGAAGATAATAAAGGAGCATGAGAATGCCTCTAATATAAAGATGGGAAGCCTGAAGACTTCATAGACATGTTAATCTCATTAATGAGGAACAAGAATATAGGATTGGTCGAGATAACATCAAGGCTGTTGCATTAGAGATTCTATTTGCTGCATATGACACTGTTTCTCTGACGATTGGTTGGACAGTACATTATCTGAACTCTTAAGGAATCCAAAGGTTATGAAGAATCTTCAAGATGAGATTCAGAAAGTGGTTGGAACAGATAGAATGGTGGAAGAGACTGATTTAGTAAATCTTAACTACTTGAATATAATGATCAAAGAGTCAATGAGACTTTACCCTCCTATACCATTTGTGCCTCGAAGGTCCTTGGAAGATGTGGTGGTTGATGGATACTACATAGAGAAGTCTAGTATACTAGTAAATGTATGGGCAATTGGACAAGATCCTGAGATATGGTATGATATTGCTAATGTGTTCTATCCAGAGAGATTTTTGAATAATGATATAGATCTTCAAGGAAATCATTTTCAACTTACACCATTCGGTTATGGTCCCAGAAAATGTCCTGGCCAACAAATTGGTCTAACTACACCTAAACTTGTTGTAGCTCAATTAGTTCACTGCTTCGATTGGAATCTTCCCAATGGAATGGCACCTTGTGACTTGGACATGACTGAAACATTTGGTTGGTCGATACCAAGATCTAAGCCTTTATTAGCTGTGTCAACTCTTCGATCGCATTGTAAAGCTTATCACAATGAATAATTTGTGGTCAACCAGCAAAACAATAATCTTTCTCATTTATGTATTCTAAGCAGTGAAAAATTCAATAAAACAAGAGGTGAGCTGAATCTGATGATTGTGTGTTGTTGTAGTTTTTGACGATATGTACTTATGATCTACACTTAAATGGGATAAAAGTTGTGGTGTGGTTTTCTTGGTCTTGAGTTGATACCTGTATCTGTTAAGTTTTTCGTTTTTTTTTTTGTTTTTGACCTGCACCTGCATCTGTTAATTATACTTGCGATGGAAGGCCTGATTTGTTCGCTGCAAGATTTTTCAATTTTTTATACGGAATATATTGAGTTTTCAGAACATATCTTATAGAGCAGACCATTTGGTGGAGCAAGCAACAAACATGGATCAGAATGGTGGTGATCCATGTTTTCTATCTAAGCACACTATCAAAAGCATCCTAAGTATGGTATCTCCATTGCGACCTTGTAGATTCGACAAGCACTACTTTACCTTTAAAGATGTCCAAACTTCAAAGATCTCATTTTTACTCACATTCTAAACATTAAAAGCAACCCAAATTGCAACTCTTCATTCCAAACATGAACTCGTTTTCGGGTTTGGAAGATCCTCCTTAGTGGATCCGAACTCATTGAATTTCCTCTGAGCACCACATTATGATCCATAGTGTGGTAAGATCTATTATTTGATGCTGAACACCCATGGATCGAAGGATCCACGTGCAAAGAAAGCACATGAATGGGGTTAGAGTTGGAGTTTCTGGGTTGGAATCTAGGCTATGCTTTAGGCAGAGCCTTAATTATGAACAAGTTTGAATTTTTTGATTCTTGTAATGGTGAAGGGAGTTCCTCATGTGCTCTATTGTGAGAAACACACTTAGTTTGAATGTTTTTGATCTTGTGATCACATATGATGAGAATATATTGTTGAGAATGGTGCTTAACTAATTAATTTATTACAAGAGCAGTGCAAGAATGGTGTTGAACTTGATGAGCAGAGTCCAGCTCTGCACATCACTCTGTATTTGATTTTTGATGTTAGATTGTCATTCAACTAAAAAACGTTTCAAGGGTTTCTAACTTGTTTTTTAATGTATGAATTATAGTGGTCCTTGAGTGGTTATATGTAAAATGAATGTACTACTTCTAATTCTTAATATAATAGCTAGTTGAATAATTTGAGTAGATTAAAGAAATAAGTTATGTTAGTTATTTATGATAAATATAGATTTACTTTCCTAAAATACTATCTTTCATTATGACTACTATAGATGAAATCTACCTAAAGTATACAATCAATAGGGATATTTTAAAACAATTTTATAAATTTAAAAGACAAAATAGACTGGGTTCAAATTCAATCCTTAACTGGTATTTATATTAAAGATAAGAGTAAGCAAACACGGATGAGTTTGTGAGATAGAAGTGTATGTAGAATCAAAATAACTATCCTCTGTGACGATAATATGTGGCATTTCATGTGATTTTCTCGGGACTTTGGCTTGTATCCTTTGCGGATATTGTCCGCTGCGCTCAAACGTCACCGTTTTCATTGTTTTTTCAGCAAAACACACACACATGGTACCTTTTAAAAAAAAAATCACGACTTCACGTGGGTAGTAAAAAGATAATTTATAATATTGAATGGTACTGAATTTTTTTTTCATGATCTTAAAAAATTATTTCAGATCTTGAAAAAATATTTCGAAAGACTTACGGCTACTACTAAAAGGATAATCGACTAGTATTGAAAAAATAAGTCATGGTCTCCAAAAATTATTTTGGGATCTTGAAAAAAATATTACAAGTAAAGAATGCTACTAAAAATATAGTTTATGATATTTTTTCAACATCCTTAAATAATTTTTTCAGATTATAAATTATTTTTTCAAGATCTGCGTCCAAGATCCTTTTAGTAGCAAACAAGACTCCAAAATATTTTTTCAGCACCATTCAATATTATGAATTATCTTTTTACTTACTACCTGGCAGGTCCTGAAATTTTTTTTTTTTTAAAAAGGAACCAGGTGTGTGTGCTGAAAAAACAATGAAAACGGTGACGTTTGAGCGCATGACGACAGCGGACAGATCAGCAAAGGATACAAGCCAAGTCCATTTTCTCAGGCCCAAGTTTTAATCTCATTTCTTGTGGCATTTCAGAATAAGTATTCTCAATTTGCTTATTAATTATTGAATCTTCACTTTCTTCGCAAGCCCAAGTTTTTTCTGTAGGCAATAAAAAATAGTACTGTCGGAAAATCGAGTCGAGCCTATTAGACCACTACATTTAAGTCAAGGGTCGGGCTTATAATTTAGACCCTTTAGAAGGAATCAAGCCTAAAAGGATCAGCCCTGTAGAGCTTGTAGCCCGCCAATTTTTTAATTTTTTATTAAATGACTACAAGTTGAATTTTGCTTTTGGGCCAATAATTTTTTAAAATTAGAAATGTTTTTGAAATCATATGGTGTTGCTATTTGAAAATTTTTAAAGTAAAAAATTAATTGTATTCATATTAAAAAGCTAAAAGAAGATTGTTGGTGACATTATAGTTAGTTAAAAGTTTTCTAAGCGATTTTTTTAATTAAAAAAAATCAATTTTTAAGAATCTTTCATTTATTTCTTGATATGCCTACAATGAAATTTTCCCTATGAAATATTGAAAAATATTTTTTTTATTCAAGTAAGGTAAACAACAAAGAGAACAGTTTTTAAATTGTATTTTAAGAGATCTAAATATTATGAAAACTATATCAAAAAGAGAAACTAATAACACAAATTGAAAATTGAAAAGGCAATGTCTCTATCTCATGAAGAATTTAGTTTTAAGGCAATAGTCACTTATTCTATTTATCAAAAAGGATAAAACATTTAATAGTTTAAAAATATTTGTCTTAAATTAAATATTTTAATTTAATTTCTTTAAAAGAATTAAACAAATAATTTTTTTAAAAAAAGAAAGGGGCTTGAAGCGCAATGGCCGCTCTAAGTCTCGTGAGTGAACAAGCTGTGCTTCAAAATAGAGACCTTTTATGGGAGTCAATCCTAAACAGACTGGCCTTGCTGTCCCACCTATGAAAAATATAACAGCATCTTCCTATTAACAACGTCAAAATAAAAAAAAAAAATGGTTGCGGACAACTGCTCTCTAATTCCCCTCTCTTGAGAGGATGACGACCTCCTCATGTGAAGTTCTAAGAAGTTAAAGAATGGGGGAAACTGTTAATATAGATACGATTCTAGAGGAATGGTCTAAGCTTGGAAGTAATAGATCGGAATACAGTAAAGGAGGCCCTTCCTTTGCTAAGAAGCCGAAAGGGAAAAGTGGCAAAGGGGATAGCTCGACGAAGAACAAGAGGATTGCTCTGTCCATGCTGATGATAATATGTTTGAAGATGAGAATGAGTCTGAGGATTGTGAACCTCCTTGCAGAACGGAGAAGGATCCTTCTCAAATTTTTCCCACCTTCTCCTTTTTAGAAAAAATGTAAAAACTCATCTACAGAGCTTGGCATAAAGCAGTTATTGTCAAGTTGCTAGGTAAGAGCATTGGTTACAAAGCTCTACTATCGCGATTGCAAACCTTATGGGCTAAAAAAGGTATAGTTAACCTGATCAACATTGGTTATGGTTTTTATGTCATGAAATTCTCAAACCGAGATGACTTTCAACACGCTCTGACCGATGGCACATGGATGATATATGATCATTACCTTACCGTGAGACCATGGGAGCCTAACTTTGTTCCTGCAAGGGCAAAGATCGACAAGGTTGTTTTTTGGTGAGGATGCCAAATGTGTTTTCGGAGTGCTACAATCCGAAGGCCTTGACTATTATAGGAAATAGAATTGGTGAAATGGTTAAGGTTGATATGAACACCTCATGCCAACTACGTGGCTACTATGCATGAATCTGTGTGCTAGTAAACCTAGAAAATCAACTTATGTCTGGATTCTGACTGGATGAAGAAGATTATTTCTTGGAGTATGAAGGCCTCCACATGATTTGTAATAATTGTGGAACTTATGGACATGTTGGGGAGTCTTGCCTTTCTCGAGGCAACAAGAATGGTGATGATGAAAGTTAGCTCGATAACAGAGGGCATTCAACCTCTGGTTTGAATGATTAAGTGAAAGATGAAGCTCCAAATTCCTACCAGGACCAATAGTAGACGGTGCAAAAACACAGGAGACAATGAAGAACGAAAGAGGGTAAGGAAGGACCATAAAACCAGGACGTACGAGGCTCGCAATTTGAGGTTTTGGAAGAAGAGGGTGTAGGAAATGGGCAGGAGGCAGCCACTGAGGAGGTACAAGGTTGTTTGGCTCAGATAGTGGAGGTGTGTCGTCCCCTGCAATAGAGTATGTTTGTGCGTTCTCAAAAGGGGACGAAAAAAGGAGATACAAAGCAAGAGACTGAGTATGGTGCAGAGAGGGTGGACCACACTAAGAAAAAGGATGGGGGGAAATTCCTTCAAAAGGAGGAAGTGAGTTGAGGAAATGTGCGAGAGATAGGAAGACTGGCAAAGTACTATTGTTGATCCATCAAGGAGAGAGAGAGAGAGAGATTTAGTGGAGGATGCAGAGGTTCAACGAGATGGGTACATGAGTGTGTTAAAAGACACTTCTCAGGATTCACAAATCTCTGAAGATATGCTTGGGCTGGATGTGGCCCAAATGGATCTTCTGGATCCGGGCGAAATGGCAGTTGAAACAATAGACTAGGGAGTAGATACGACTGGGCCTTCATCCCATGGTGAGTTTATTGGTGATAAGGAAATAGGCAATTGGGTCGACAACTCTCTGGTGCCAGAGACCCATTTTTCCAATTGATGTTAATGAGGCTTCCCTCCTTTTTCACATTGTTTTTAATGGTTAATATTCTTTTCTAGAATGTAAGAGGAGCTAATAATAAATTTCTCCTTAGACGCATAAAAACTATTTGTGGTAGGCTTAAGCCCATCATGTTGATTCTAGCTGAGACTAAGAGCCTAGATGATCTCTCTTTTTGACTGTTATTATCATACGACTTTGATTCCCTGGAAATTGTTCCAAGTGAAGGTCAATCTGGAGGAATGGTGATGTTGTGGAAGAGTAACTGTATCCGAGTTAATTGATGTTAATCGTTAATTCTTACATGTGGAGTGTGAGCTTCCAAATTGAATGTCCTTTCTTTTAACTTTGGTGTATGCGATTCCCCACTCAAACCTTCGATCGATTCTCTAATTTAAGTTGAAGGTTATGGCGGCATCGATTACGCAACTGTGGCTAGTCATGGGGGACTTCAACGATATTCTATCCTCTACCGAAAGGATTGGTGGAGTCAGTTATAATCCTTACCGAATTAAATGGTTAACTAAACAAATAGCGGATTGTGGCTTATCATATTATTCTAGGGACCCCGTTTTACCTGGAAGGGCCCAAAGATACCTAGGATATATGCGCCTCTTTGAACGATTAGATCGAGCCTTTGGAAACGCACGGCTGCTTTCGGATCTGAGTACTTGCTTCATTAAGGTACTTCCTAGAACATCATACTCTGATTATAACCCCCTATTACTGCAATTTTAGGATGATTCAAATATTAATATGTTGTGCCCTTTCAAGTTTGAATCCATGTGGATCTCTCATGATACTTTTGATAGTTTTCTACAAGATTACTAGAGTAAACAAGAAGACATAAATGATTTATTACATGAGTTTCAGCTCGCACTTGTGGACTGGAATAAAAATTGTTTTGAGATGATCGAATTAAACAAAAGAACTCTTCATGATCAACTTCGGGCATCCAGAACTCTCCAAAATACCATGTCTCTAAATTTCTCTATTCCTTGGAGAAGGAACTTTAGACAAACCTCGACCAGGTATTGAAGAAGGAAGAACTGAAGTGGTTTTAAAAGGCCAATTTGAATGGATCACAAAAGGGGACTGGAACACTCGCTTTTGTCATTTAAAGGTGAAAATGAGATGCAGCAGAACATGATTATGATGCTGAAAGATGAACAAGGCAACTGGGTCGAAGACGAAAAATGATTTGAAGAGGATGGTAGTCTCCTATTTTCAGAACCTGTATCAAGCAGCAAAGGGCTATTCGAATTGGTCTGGCTACGAAGACAACGTTTCCTCCTCTGGATCATGAAACCATGAAGAATTTGGGTAGAGTTCCTTTGAATGAAGAAATCAAGTGGGCTTTGTTTTCTTTAGGCCCATTTAAAGCTCCAAGCTTTGATGGGTATCCTCTGATTTTCTTCCAATCAAAATGGAGCATTGTGGGAGCGGCTCTATGTAATTTTTTCAAGTCCATGTTTGGAGGGAGTCAAGATCTCACTGCACTTAATAAAATGCTCATTTTGTTAATACCAAAGCGGGATAGACCAAAGATTGTAGGTCATTTCCGTCCTAGATCTCTGTGCTTCGTACATTACAAATGTATCACGAAGGTGATTACTAGTCGTTTGAGGAGTTTAATGGACTTGATTGTTTCACCATTTCATTCGAGTTTTATCAAAAGAAGGAAAATTCAAGATAATATTATCATTGGCCAGGAGATCTTGCATATAATGAAAAAGACCAGAGAAGAAGAAGCTTAATGGCATTAAAAATCGATCTCGAAAAAGCTTATGATAGAATCCAATGGGAGTTTTTAAGGAAAGTGCTTATAAAGGTAGGTTTCGAACCCCAATCTTATTATGCACTATGTGACCTCAGTATCATATAATATGCTATGAAATGGTACAAAGACAGAGGACTTCATAGCCAAGAAGAGCCTCAGACAAGGCGATGTCATTTCCCCACTTTTGTTTGTTTTGTGCATGGACAAGTAATCACATATTATTAGTGACGAAGTTAACTTGGGGAATTGGAAGCCAATCCTAGTTTCTAAGAATGGACCTACAATTTCACATCTTATGTTTGCGGATGACTTGTTATTGTTTGTAGAGGCCACAAAGGTACAAGCTTGAATGCATGATTTCTTATTTAAATAAATTTTGTGGTCTTTCAAGAGAGAAGCTTAGCAAAGAGAAATCCTCTATTTTTTTCTGGTGAGAGTTCCTATACGATTAAAACAAAGTATAGCTACTGCAATGGATATGTGAATATCTACTGAAATAGGTAGATATTCCTTTATCAAGGAAGCGAACGCCTACTGAGACCTTTTAGTACATCATTGATCGGGTCAGAACTAAATTATCATCCTAGAAGGAGAAGTGTCTTTCAACCACTGGACGAATCATGCTGGCAAGTTCTGAGCTCAGTGCCATTCCTCTCTACACAATGCAAGTAACAAAAATCCCAATTTCTATTTGTCAAGAGGTAAAAAGAATCCAAAGGAAGTTTATCTAGGGACATAATGAGTCATCCTATGGTTATCACACAATGGGATGGAACCAAATCCTATTGCCAAAGAGCCAAGGAGGCTTCGGGTTCAAACGACTTTCTTCGTTGAATGATGCTTGTGGAGCAAAACTGGCATGGCGGCTCATTAGTGGTTCAAATGGCTTGTGGGCAGAGGTATTATTACGTAAGTACATACTGAGAGACGAGGCGAATTTGTTGTCTACACAAAAAATTGATTCTCTCCTCTGGAAATTTATTGTCCAGCAAAAAGATTTAGTGGATAATAGTGCTTCTATGTGGAGTATTCAAAATGGCAGAAGTGTGATTTTTTTTAATGATAAATGGCTGCTCCAAGATCATCCTTTGAAAATGGTTTGTCTTTCGACCCCTCTCCCCAAAGAAGGAGAATAGTTGTGTTGCAAATTAGGCAACAAATGGTTGTTGGAATTTTTCTCAGTTGTTCAATTCTTCCCTACCATGCTATCCAGAAATTGATCTCTGCTAGACCCCTTGTATTGAAAGCATGAGATGATGTTTTGGCATGGAAAGGGACTAACAATGGTTCCTTTACTATGAAGAGTGCTTATCAGATACTAGAAGGTATTTCGAGCACTGCTAATGAGCCCCTCTTTAAATATATTTGGCAGTGGAAAAGGGGCTAAGCGCATTTGATTTTTTACGTGGGTTGATTTTAATGATCAACTCCCCACTAATAGTTGGAGAAGTCTGTGGTCACATTCATCTCCACTATGGGCCCATTTGAGATAGCGGTGGGAGAAGTGGCTTTTGCATCTGATGGACTTATCCTGATGGACTTTTTTTCTGATGGACTTTTTTGATGTGATTTGTGTTTGAGATAGCAGTAGCAGAAGTGGCTTTTGTTTGTGATGTGAACTTGTTTGGCATAGCTTTTAAAAAGATAGATGAGATGGAAAATGACTGAAAAGAGCATGAATCAAATTCACACACACACACATATGTGTTGTATAAAATGTGATAATTTGGGATAAAAAATTGAAAATAAATATAAATTTGCTAAATAAAATAGTAAAATTACCATTAAAAAAATTACAACACAATGAAGTGCTTAAATAAACCTAGTCCCTACAAGTTCATTTATGATTTGATCACAAAGATGATTCATTCGTGTTGATGGGGATGCTTCATCAAGTGGATCATCATTATCACAAGCTGGTGCTAGGGTCTTATTCATGCATATGTGATTGATTGAGTTACCGTTTAAGAAGCATGTTCACGTAAATTAAGGTAAAACTCATTTCACATATTTATATCGTTTATTGTAAATCACATTGGAAAATTAGTTTTTATAGCTAACCCAAATAAACACTACCCTCCTTGAATATTACTTGCCCCTAAAATATAAACACTCATATGTTGTTGTTTCTCACTGAGGGAAAACTATACATAAACGGTATAGACTTTTCAAGTAATAAGCTAAAAATAGTCTACTTCATTAATATTGGTTGGGGTAATTGATTATCTTTCATAGAATTGGGGTGACGTTTATTTGGTAGTTTTCTTTTTGGCCAACTTGATAGTTATTATTATTATATTGTGCTAGCTTGGTTTGAAAATGTTATGCAATATATATATATATATATATATATATATATATATATATATATATAGTAATGTGGCCAAAAATTTCTCTTTGCTCTCCCCTTATTAATATTAATCCGGATTTATATTACAAAAATTAGACTAAATTTTTATAAACGGGATGATATTGTGAGGGGAGGGTGGATGGTCATTTAATAGATGGGCCCACATGTAAAATTGATGGAGAAGCATTTGATGAGGTTAGAAGCTAGGAATTGTGGCTTCAAAGAAAAAATCTCATCATAGTTTGAAGTCCATAAAAAAAAAAAATCAATCCCAAACACTTAATTTTTTTTTTTATAGACTTATTATCCCATCCATGGGTTCCCAAACAGCCCTATGTCCTTCGTGTGATAACGAAATTGAGGATGTGCTACATGGTGCCTGTTTGGAGGTTGCCAAAACTTAGGTTTTGTCACAAGTCTGCCAAACAACCCTTTTTTTTCGAGAAGCTATTCTGCATCAAACCTAAGTTTTGCAAAAATTTGTCAAACACCCATTTTTATCCAAAAGCTATTCTCTTAAAGCTATGTTCCAAAAATCATTTCTACCTCGTAAATCCCGAAGCCATTTTTACCTCGTAAATTGTAAAAATCATTTTTTAGAACCAATTAGTACACTGAAATATTTCATGATCTTAAAAATTTATTTTAGGATATTAAAAAAATAGTTCGTGGTACTAACAGATACTATAAAGATATTTAATACTAACTGGTATTGAAAAGATACTTCTCATGCTCTTAAAAATTTATTTTAGGATATTAAAAAAATATTTCAAGGTAACAACTGATCTTGAAAAAATATTTTAGGGTACTGACAATCTTGGAAAAATAATTCAAGGTACTGACGGGTACTAAAAAGATACTTAATATTAACTCTGATCAAAAGATACTTCTCATGCTCTTAAAAATTTATTTTAAGATATTAAAAAAATATTTCAAGGTAACAACTGATCTTGAAAAAAATATTTTAGGGTAATCGACAATCTTGAAAAACAAAAAATCATGGTACTAACAGGTACTAGAAAGATACTGAAAAAATATTTTCTGATCTTTAAAAAAAAAAATAGGATATTGAAAAAAAAAATCAGGCTAATGACTAATCTTGAAAAAATATTTCGTGGTATAGAAATGTACTAAAAAATATTTTAAGGATACTCGATCGATACCGAAAAAAATATTGATGATGGAAGAAGAGAGAAAAAAGATGAAAAAATAGCTTTCCACAAAGCCTAGGTTTTGGCCTCAAAACCTAGGTTTTAATGCGAGAATAGGTTCTGACCTAGGTTTTGATGCCCGAAAAAAATAGGAGTGTTTGGCAAACTTTTGCAAAACCTAGGTTTGATGCATGATAGCTTCTGCACAATTTTGGGGTGTTTGACAAACTTTTGTCAAAACCTAGGTTTTGAAGTTATCCAAACACTCATTTTTATCCAAAAGTTATTTTCTAAAAGCTATTTTCCAAAAATCATTTTTACATCGTAAATCCTAAAAGCTATTTTCCAAAAGCCATTTTTACCTCGTAAATCGTGAAAATCATTTTCAAAAAGCTACCTGCAATATTCTTAGAGATTGCAAATATGCAAAAGAAATGTGGTATGTTTTAATTCATCCCAGTTTCCTTTCTCAATTTTTCTCATCTTCATTAAGGGACTGGGGGAAAATGAATCTCAAGTGAGACTTGGGGAATCAGAGGGGTGGTAACTGGCATCTGATATGGGGAGTAGCTATCTGGAGGCTTTGAAGTGGAGGAACAATTCTATTTTTCTGGAGTATTTTTCCAAACCAGATTTCCCAGCTGGAATTGTTTTAAAAAACCTGGGACAGTTTTACCCAGCTATTTGAGCCCTTGGTCATGTCTCCTCCTCAATCTGCCTGTTCTGCAAAATGTGTTCCTCTGGACGAAGACTGGGTCAAGGTTAACGGTGATGGGGCTGTCACACCCTATGTGAGTCGGTCTGGTGTTGGCGGTGTTATAAGAGATCAGTCTAGCTTGGGACCTTGGTTTTCAAAAAATTATCCTATAATCTGATTCTAAGGAATTAGTTGATATGTTGTCTGATGATATATTGGGAACTAGAGAGAATCTTTTATTCTGGACAATTAAGGATCTTATGAGAAGGAGATGGAACCTTCGACTCGAGTTTATCTCAAGAGAATAGAATGCAATGTTTTTCTAGATTTGTGTCCTGAATCTTTAAGGACATTGGTTTCGCATGAGAGTATGGGATTAATTTCCCTATGTAGTTTGCATTTATTTACATAGTTATTTCACTTGTATCAACCAAAAAAAAAACAACGTCAAAATGACTCCAAAGAAAAAAAAAAAGATTTTGTGAAGTTACATAAATATCAATGAAATTGAATTAATTTAATAGAAATTAAATGTTATATATATAATATATAATGATCTAATAATATGTATATTACTTTCTAATTTTTGCACAGCAAAATAATTTTAAGAAAATGAGACAAAAAGAATTTTAAAAATAATAAAAGACAAAATGGTGTTTCAAGCTATTATATCATTATTAAAATTGACTATTGTTATAACTTTTAATTTTTTAGACAAATTTATTAAATTTTGGATTAAAAAAAAAAATAAAGGCGGAATTAATATTAAAAGCTTAACAAAACATGTTGTATCATAATGAAAACCATGTGGGCTGAGAGTGGAAACCATACTACTCCTTTAGTTCTAAATATAAGACATACTTTAGTTAAATCACACTAGAAAATATATTTTATATTTAAGACCGAGGTATTAGTTTATAAGAAAACAAACAAGTTGTTTGAAGCAAAAGCTAAAGGTGGAAACCAGCAAATTTTCATGAAAACTATAAGAAGAATCAATATTAAAAGCCTAACATATAGGTTGTATCATGATGAAAATAATTGGTGGAAACCCTGAAACGGAAACCATACTAGTTTATATGAAAACAAGAGACAAAACAAGTTGTTTGATGAAAAAACTAAAGGTGGGACCCACCTAATTTTTATAAAAACTAAAGGAAGAATCAATATTAAAAGCCTGACAAAAAAGGTGTATCGTGATGAAAACTAAGGGCGAAAAGCTGGAAACCATACTAGTTTATATAAAGAAGCTCAAACAAAACAAGTTGTTTGATAGTGAAAACTTGAGATGAAATCCACACTATAATTATTTTAAAACTAAAAGTCAAAGAAGAACTTTAGGCTCAAAAAAACAGTTTATTTAAAGGTAAATTTTGCTTCAGTTTCTGACGGCAAGACAAAAAACAAAAACAAAGAAAGTTGTTTAATATTAAAATTGGGATCCACCTAATTTTTGTGGAAACTAAAGGCGGAATCGATATTAAAACCGAAACTCATACTAGTTTATTAGGGGCGGAAAACTGAAACCATACTAGTTTATTGAAAACATGAGGCTTGATTAAATAATTTGTTTGATGGGAAAAACTAAGGGCGGAAAACCGAAAACCGTACTTATTTATATGAAAACAAGAGGCTTGACAAAACAAATTGTTTGATAGGAAAAACTATGGGCAGAAACCAGATTAGTTTATACAAAACTTAGAGGTTTAGCCACTACAAAAATGCTAAAAGACGACCTAAATAAGACCCAATTAACGTCTCTTTACTGAGGGACGTCTTGGAGGGGGTAGAGGAAAATTTTGAATTTGGCGACTTGATCTTAAATAAGGTCGCGTTATTAAGGCGACCTTCGATTTAAGATCAGATCAGTCGCCTTATTAAGGAATATTTAAGATCGAGTCGCCTTTTAAATTAATAAGGCGACTTTTAATATTGAGTTCGCTTAAAGGCGACTGATTTGTAATCGGTCTTCTTATTACTTACATTAAGGCGACTTCGATTGTAATTTCAGTCGCCTTAATGAGTTCATAAGGCGACCGATCATTAATTCAGTCGCCTTATGAGAATAAAGGCGACTTTCAAAATCGTCGCTTTGTTGAGTTTTTTTTTTTTTTTAAAAAAATATTAGCTACATTTTAATTTTTCCCTCATACATTACGGTAACAATGAGATAGGAGATTAGCTACCAAGTTTTGGATCATATCGGTGTAGTAAAATCAAGTAAAATAATACAATAAACTTGGAAAGACACAAACTAGACAATAACACCAAACTTGGAAAGACACAAACTATCAATAGGATTACAACTATGAGATATCTACCAAGTTTTTTGCATCATCCAGAAACCACCAAGCAACACAAGAATCACACTAACACAATACATAAAATAATGAGATAGGAGATATCTAGCTACCAAGTTTTGGATCATATCGGTGTAGTAAAATCAAGTAAAATAATACAAAAACTTGCACAAACTAGACAATAACACCAAACTTGGAAAGACACAAACTATCAATAGGATTACAACTATGAGATATCTACCAAGTTTTTTGCATCAGCCAGAAACCACCAAGCAACACAAGAATCACACTAACACAATACATAAACACAATATATAACACCAAACTTGCATATTTTGAACAGACAAAACATCAAATAGATACAAATGAACAACAGTAGCAAATTTGAATCACTAACAAAATAACATACTAATCATGCTCACTACTAACTAGGCTATGTGTTGAAGAAGATGTCTAGCTATCATGTCTCGAACCGAATCGATCTCATCCTGCGAGTACGGATCCCTAGTACCCATAAACCGTAAATTGGAAAACGTGGAATAAGATAAACCAATTAAGTGAAGGAAATAATTAACAACTCAAGTACAACAACAAAAATTCAATAAACTTGAGAATCACAAGCGATTACGTACTTTTTGAAAATTTTGAACACGTCCCGCTAGGTAACGATGGATTGCATCCAATTCATAACGTAATATCCGCACTCGGTGCTCCCCGGTTGTTGATGGCACTATAAATCAAAGGCAAATTGTTAAAAACGAATAAAGGCATATCGAAAGCTACTGTGTCAATGAAATAACTTGAATTGAAACTACTCACCGTCGGTTTATACCACCTCGGTCCACCCTGCTCTTTTGCATTGATAAGTTGTCTATACGTCTTGAGGCCCCTATCATTAAAATGGAAATTAACATACATGTTAAACCATTCATTTAAAAAAAGAATCGATGATTCAGACAAAAATGTACTTACTCGGCAAACATGGTTTTGATATCCTCGTTTGGAGTGCCACCTACCGAATCGAACCAATAACGGAGTTCTTTCCAGGACAAACAACACACGGCGTCAATGACCACTACAACATATACGTATTAATATTAAATTAAGATAAGAAAGCAATTTATTCACAAAAATCTTATATAGACAAAACAAAAGTACGCACCTTTCATGTATTGGCGCTAGATAACAAGACGATTCTCCGTCGCCCATTGTTAAACCAATATAAATTGACCTCCTGGGTAACGTATTGCGAGCCGAAGCCGTGCATCCAGGACATAAGTATCCATACGAACCCGCTCGCTTTGTGCCGGCGCATAATTCATGGCAAACACTATGAAATGAAATGATAAATGTTATTGAAAATATTAAACAAAAACAAGACTACCAACATAATTAAAGGGTTAAAAAAACTTACAGGATTGCAAGTTGAAGAAACTGTATATCTAAACAATCCATCGTCAAAAACTCCGTCAAATCTTTCTTGTCAAATGTTATCGGATATGTCTTTTCTGCACCGACAATGCCCGGAGGCATCTGCAAGCTTATAAGGCCGATGTCCTTGTACAACTCTCGCAGCTGTGCTAAGTAGGGAAATAAGCCCGACTTGTTCATCCTATGAAAACATAAAAAACATATTATGAGTGAATGAGCAATATAATGAAAATCAATCGGAAACAACTCATACTCAATCATCTATGTATTTCCTACCATCGGAGGTGTCGTCCCCATCTCAATAAGATGAGCCGGCCAAAGGATGAACCATGTGATGGCAGCGCCTAGTGTGGTAACCTCCTCGTCATCAATCGGGACGGCTGTCTCTTCTTCCCCCTCTCGCACACTCGTCACAGTCACCCGACGTTGGGATTCTGGAATTTGCTTGCCGTGGTGTTTGTCTTGTTCTGGGTAAACAAGACCATCGGCAACAATCCGCCGGTGTGGGTCATCCAAATATAGAGTGCAAGGTATACCTCCCTGTGGAGTGTGAGACGGCTCGCCAATATGTACCTCTGGAGGGGGAGAAGGTCCGCCAATAGGTACCTGGGGGGGAGTGTGAGACGGCTCGCCAATATGTACCTCGGAGGCTGAAAAATATCCTTGCTGCTGGGGATCCTCGGGGATTCGTCGGTTGTACGTTGCTGTTGTACCATAGCTTGCATTTCACCCCGTAGTTGTGCCATAACCTCATTTACGATGTTTGCTCGAATTTTGGCTTCAAGCTCCTGATGGCTCTCTTCGGCATACAAACGTGAACGCCGTCCGAAATATTTTGCGACACTCACTCCCCTCGTCTCCCCTCGAACAACGATCAGGGTAATCCGGCTTCCCAATCGCCGTTGACAAAATGTCCCGCCGTGTACCGGCGTGAATGAGCCTTGGCTGCTCTGCTGCTCAAGTGAATCCTGTACCATAAGATTTTTCATAAATAATAACTAAACTCTTATATAGTATGAAACAACTGAGGCTATTTAATACTTCTAATTCAACTACTTACAATCTTTGAGGCAACCGCAGCAACATCTTCATTGATGAATTTGTCACCCTTCATCCTCGCAGCTTTCCATTTTTTGTGACGAGGAGGACGCCGGGGCCCGGATAGCGGGAAGGATCGGATTGGGAAGCTTCCTTCATTCGCCGTAGCTCTTCCTCCATCATCTTTCGTTCCGGCTTTCTGTAGCCACCTCTAGACAAGCAATGCGGATACTTATTTTTCGCTTGCCTCTCTCTATTGGCTTGGCTTGTTTCCTGTGACACGAATTCAAACAAAACTGATCGTACGAATTCAAGTAGATTCAAATTAAAGATAAGATATGACAGAAATTTTACCGTAAATTCGGATTCTGCGGACGCCACAAACTCCCTCCAGTCCTGCGGAGAAATGAAGTCATAGGTCATACATGGATCCTCGTCCCTCTTTGGCCCGCGAATATACTTTTTTGTCGGCTTGTTCTTAAAATCCTTCCAACGGAGACGAACTTCGCCCATCCAATGCTTGTTCATGGCCTTAGTGTTAGGGACATCAAATGTTTGCTTGCAAGGTGAAAGAGAATATATGAAAGAAATCAAGTAATAAGACTAAAGATACAAATGCGATATATCGAAAGTGAGATACCAAAATCTGTGTCCAAATCAACTCCTTCGTCTTCTCGAACGAACTTCCAAGCCGAGTAAACAATACGCACTTTGCTTCGAGCCATATAGCCTAAATAGCTAATGAAGTTGTCTTCCTCTCTCGCTAACCGGATTCATATTTTCATCGAACTCCACATGCAGCCTCTTTTTTCTCGATCATCACGGCGAGCAATTAGCGCACCCATGTGTGTGCTACCTCTCCCCTTTCTCACAACGGGCATATCAACCCTATCTCCCGATGACTCGTCTAAGCTAGACATATTCCCGTTCATCAAAGACCACAAAAATTTATGTTAGATAGGTTTTTAAATAATAAACAAATTAATAAAATGAACCAACATGTTAAACGACCACAAAAAGAACATAGTAGTTAAACAAATCATTTTGTAATCAAGATCTTACTTTACATGGTTTCCCATATTCCTTCACAATGATCCTTTCTTGCAGCATATTCTTCATCATCTACCAATTCAACTTCACGTGTTGTAGGTGGATTTGTCTTTGAAAGGGAGTGTATCGTCAAGGTTCAAGGATTCTTCACCATACTTCGTTTTTTACTTTGAAGTACAATTGACATTTCTTTATTTTCGTGGTCTCGTAACATAAAACACTTGTTTCGCCCGACTTGCTAAAATGAATGGCTCATCTCTATGACCAAGTCTTTGAAGATCAACTGAGACAAATCCAAATTTAGGATCTATTACAACAAAGCATTATTGCTAACCCACTTACATTTCAATAAAGCAACTTTGAACTTGCAGTAGCCGATCTCCCATATTTCTTCGATCACTCCATAATAGGCCATTGATGCTAACACCGGGTTTTTGTCTTTCGAACTCGAAAAGTGCATGGATTCAGCTTCAACCATCACCCCACTATTTTGCACAAAGACTTCGTCATCTTGGTCTTTTGTGTAGAAAGAATATCCGTTTACATCGTAATCGCTCCAAGTGATGACCTTGAAAAGAAGGCCCCCAGGCTAACCACTCGATTGTATCGACACTCCGGTCTCGTGCAATACCTTCTCACCGAACCACTTTATGAACGTCTTCTTTTGCTCATTCGCTATCTCGCATGTCACTCTTCCTTGGATTCATATTCTTCAAACTCTTTCTATGTTCATCAATGTATGGTTGAACTTCTTCCGTATTATTCAAGATGTATAGGTGTGCTTGCAACACCTCTTCACGAGGCTTATTCTTCAGTTTGATTCCTCGAGTTCCCTCGCTTATCCCCTCGTCATGCTGAGATTGTATCGTCGGCCCTGATAGATAATCTTTGCAGAACTCCATAGCCTCTTCAACTACATATCTCTCAACTATTGAGGCTTCCGGCCGATAAGGGTTTTTAGAATACCCTTTTAAGATCTTCATGTATCGCTCGAAAGGGTACATCCACCTTAGGTAAACCGGACCGCATAGTCTTACCTCCTTACCAAGTGCACTATCAAGTGCACCATGATATCAAAAAAGCGGGAGGGAAATGCATCTCTAGTTGGGACAAAATAATATAACCCTCATTCTCCAATTCATCCAACTTTTCAATGTCAATGACTTTGTTGCGAGATAGCATTGAAGAAAATACTCAATCTTGTTATAGTGGATCGAACTTCATCTTTCATAATGCCTCTTATAGCTATTGGTAGTAGTTGTTGCATCAACACATGATAATCATGGGACTTCATTCCCACTAACTTCAAATCGTTCATTGAGACACACTTTCTCAAATTAGAAGAATATCCTTGTGGCACCTTAATGTCATATAGACATCCACACAAACTTTTCTTCTCCGCTTTTGATAGTGTATGAGTTGTTGGCTCCATGTATGCCCTCTTACCATCTTCCATTACTCGTGGATGTAACCGTTCTCTTATTCCCATATCAACCAGATCTAGTCTCGCACTAATTCCATCCTTAGTCTTCCCCGGTATGTGCAAAAGAGTACGACAAGGCTATCACAAACGTTTTTCTCCACATGCATCACATCAAGACTCGTGTCTCACATCAAGACTACGCCAATATGGAAGATCAAAGAAAATTGATCTCTTCTTCCATATATTCTTCTCACTCGTCTTCCTTTGCTGCTTACCCAATATGACATTGATATGTTTCACCCGACTATAAACGTCCTCTCCGGTTAATGCCTTTGGAGCCGTGCTCTGCTCCGGTAAGCCGTTAAAACGCTTTCTTAACTTACGATATGGGTGGAACCGATGAAGAAACCTCCCGTGACCGAGGTAGACCGTCTTTTTTCCGTGCTTTAGTTGATGGAAGTTTGTGTCTCGCTTCACATATTGGACATGCTTTATGCCCCTTCACACCGTACCACGACAAATTTCCGTATGCGGAAAGTCGTTTATCGTGGTAAAAATCATTGCACGCAACTTGAAGTGCTCCTTCTTATATGCATCAAACACATCTACGCCTTCCTCCCACAACTTCTTCAAATCCTCAACCAAAGGCGCCAAGTACACATCGATATTGTTCCCGGTTGTTTTGGTCCAAAATCATCATAGAAAGCATCACATACTTGCGTTTCATACATAGCCGGGAGGTAAGTTGTATATTACAAGGAGAACCGGCCATGCACTATGGGTGCTGCTAAGAGTTCGATACGGATTGAAGCCATCTCGTACAAAGCCCTAGCCGAAGGTTTCTTGGCTCACTTTGCCAAATTGAGGGAACATTTCGTCTATTTTCTTCCATTGCGGAGAGAGTCGGCCGGTGCCGAAGATATTTTCCATCGGATATTCTCTCATCAGAATGCCATCTCAACTTCTTCGCCGTTGCTTCACTAGTAAACAGACGCTTAAACCGTGGAATTATTGGAAGATACCACAATGCCTTCAAAGGTTGCCTTTTTGTTGTCTGCTCTCCATAAACACTAACTTTCTTCACTTTGTATCGTGAAGTTTTACACTTCGGACAATTACTGAGGCCTTCGTACTCGTTTATGTACAATATGCAGTCATTAGGGCAACTGTGTATCTTTTTATACTCCATACCCATCGTAGACAAGATTTTCTTGGCCTCATACATACGATTTGGAAGTACATTATCATCTGGCAACATATCACACAACAATTCAAGCAGCGACGTGAAACCGCTATCGGTCCACCCACAAGTTGCCTTTAAGTTGACCAAATGTAAGGTCGCAGATCAACCGTGTATACTTAGTACACCCAGGGAACAAAGGTGTCTCTCGCATCACTCCGCACGCTTTCATATTCACCCGATTGTGCAAAAGATTCTTGCCTCAACATCATTAATCATTTTCTCCATTCCATCATCATCATCTACCTCAACTTCATTTGCGTGGGACGCACCGGTACTTACTTCCTCACCATGCCATATCCACGTTGTGTATCGAAGGTGTATTCCATCACAAAGTAGGTGGTCCCTTATATCAAGCAATAACCCTTCGACTCCCATTTAAACAATTAACACATGGACAATAATACATCCCATTTTTTGTGGCCACATTCCTTCTAGCAAATTCAATAAACTCTTCCACCCCATTCTCATATTCTTCACTAGTTCTCAACGCATTCATCCAACTATGACCCATTTTATTACCACCTACGACATTTCCAACAACAGTCAAGTTCATGTCAATTTCAAGAACGACATGCTTTCTTTTAAGGAAATTTCGGCAGCATTTCCCCTTAAAAGTAAGACATCCCAAAATTTTAAAAACAACCAATTTCAGCTTAATTCATCAAAACTTACTAACTAAATTAGGCAGACTACTTCTAAATGTTTAGATAGATTTTAGTTCTACAACATGCCTTCTCTAGAATGTGTTTTCAAAAATTAAAGATGAAAATAGAGATGAAACATCAAGAAATGACAAGTCCCCACAAAAAAAGAAGCATTGGTTCCAAGAGCTTATCAATCCAATGGCAAGTCCCCACAACAGTTTAACCAAATCCAATTAAATCCTTTGAGTAAAACTTCAAGCCATGCAATAGAATTATTTAAACCAAATTTGGGTGTTTAGTCCTCAATTTTTTCAATAAATTTGATCTCATAACTCTAGCCTCGTTCAATGTCTAAATAAAATACTTGCATGGGTTAAAATACTTGGAGGTTCGTAGAAAATCCATTACCTAAACCAATGTTCAAATAAAATACTTGCATGGTTTAAACAAAGGAAGTAATGAACATGGAACACAAATATGAATTGTCCAATACAATTATGTCACTCAAGCAAATCAGAGCATATGAAAGTGTCAGTAATGAACATGGAACTCTTCAATTCATAATCCTAAACAAGTATCAAATCCACTATTTGTCAATGCATATATAACTACCGTTTCTAAACTACCCAAAAATTTTCAACAATTTCATCATATCAAAACACAGATGTAGTACCTATTTACCAAGAAGTAGAAGTTCAGGTTTTTCAACCTCCACGACCACAAGCGCACTTAAGATCTTAGCCACAGAGAGTGGGTAAAGAGTTTGATTGAACTCCACATGAATACACAATCTGCAGTCATAGGGGACGAGATGGAGATTTAGGTATATGGAGACGGGGTCGACATTGACGACATTTTCAAAAAAATCTGAAAGTTTATTATGTACGCACCTGCAATCACCTGCCCTAACGTCGCTCCGCCACTGGCTCGGCGTATGGGCTTCGCAAGAGATCGGAGAAGGAGGGGGAGGCGCCGGAAACAGAGCACGCAAGCCGAAGGACGATGCAAAGAGGGAAGACGGAGAAGACAGACCTGATGCGGCAACAACAAAGTGGGGGAAATCAACTTGAAAGGGCGATTGTGAGAGAACCAGGTGAGTGTGAGTCGAGTGTGCAAGTCGCGGCAACAAAGTCAGTGTGAGTGTAAGGGTGAAATGTCGAGAGGCAACAAAATAAAGTAGGTTTAGGCCGATAATAGGCGACCTAAAACAAGAATCAGGTCGCCTTTTTTTGAAAAAAGGCGACCTGATTAAATTTCAGGTCGCCTTTTTTTGAAAATAAGCGACCTGAAATTTAATCAGGTCGCCGTTTTTTGAAAAATAGGTGACCTGATTAATTATTAAAAAGAAAAAAAAGGCGACCTGAAATTTAATCGAGTCGCCTTTTTTTCAAAAAAAAGCGACTTCGATTAAATTTCGTGTCGCTTATTTTTGAAAATTGTGACGACTTGACGTTAATCAGGTCGTCTATTTTTGAAAATAGGTGACCTGAAATGTCTATCAGGTCGCCAATTTTGAACTTTATTCAAAAAATAATTAAATATCATGGCACCAAACAAACAATTCTTATATTTCTCATGGCGGGAAGCAATTAAAGCGTCATGAAAAAATCTTAGAAAAATCAATTTTAGATGTCCAAAAATCAATTTTAGATGTCCTAAAAAAATATTCATAAGGGTTCCAACGTTGAACACTTATTTTCCTTATTATTGTCATTTTTTACTACCTATTTCTTATTTAGGACGTTTTTGATGCAGGGATAGTAATATCGAATTTTTGATGCAGTAGTTTATTATTACTTTCCGACAGACCAGAACAACCAGCAATAGCAAACGGCGAGGCCACTACAGCCCAACAGCTATTGCCTCCGGCGCTTACTTCTACATACAGAATATGGCCCTTTTCTTCCTAATCACCAAGGACCATCTTCTTCTTCTTCTTCGTCTTCCATTCCTCAATGGATACCCAATCTGAACTTGCATATGGCTAACCATCTTTGAGGCTTTTCAAACAGCTTCATTTTTTTTTTTCCATAACATTAAAATGTTACATTTTTTATATAATATCTAATGATCACAAAAATAAATAAAAAAACTTCGGGAGCTAGGTTGGGGTATCAGAAGGAGCGTTTAAGGTCCCAAATCCTACGCAACGGCCACCTGCAAATAACAGTAATGTTTTCGGCCCAACCTCTTCCACGGTGATTTTTTCCCTGTTCGAAATTGGCATTAGGTCGAGATCGTTCTGGTGGCGGGTCAGCCTTGGAGTTTTATCGATGTTGATCTCCTCACAAAACTTATTTGTCTCTCTTGGTTATATGTAAAATGATGGCCTAAGGCTATATAGTCTTGTAATTACATCTATAAAATGTAAAATATTATGTTTCAATTATAGTAATATTAATATAATTGTTTCGACCAAAAAAAATATTAATATAATTGTAATACTTACTCCCTCGTGCTATATACCCGTTCATTTTTCGTAATATCATATGGTTTGTCTAAACTATTACCTTTCATACTTAATGTAGGTAAGATCTATTTTATAGTCTAATTTTTTCATTAAAGTGGATGTAAGGATGGGAGGTAATATTATTTTTCTAAGAAAATTGCACCTGAGTCCCAAATAAGAGGGGAAAAAAATGACTAAAAGCTTATTGAAATCTCAAATTTGTACTGAAGTCCCGTGAAATATTTGTGCAATATATTTCAAATGTGAAAAAATTCAAATACTCTTATTGAGTTTTAGTAAAAACCGGACAATTTGCAACCCGAAGTATTTATTTAATGGGGTTATTTTAGTCTTTTCAAATTTAGAATATATTGCACAAATATCTTATGCGACTTTAGGGCAAATTTGATATTTTAAGGGATCTTTTGGTCATTTTTTCTCTTGTTTGGTACTTAGTTGCAGTTTTTCCTATTTTGTTTTTAGTTAGTATCCCTAATTAATTATAATTTTTTAACTAATTAAGACTTAACTCCTATAATTGTATTAAATTTTGAAAGGGGTTATATAACGAGGACTGAAAAAAGATTTTATTAGGGAAAATTCTGGACAGATACTATCAAAATATCAAATCAGTACAACACATTAGGTATTGGCTACAACACTTAATTACCAATTCATAACTCATTTTGGTATGAACAAAATTGCCAATTTGGAATTTTTCAAATTTTGAAAGTATTTTTTCTGAAATTTTCCTAACTTTTAGGACTATAGAAAATATATGATAAATACTTCAACGAAAACTAAAGGCAAAACAAAAACTACCAGTTCCTTGAAGTAAGTTGTTTGGGAAAAAAAAAATTAAAGGTGACACCTCCACTGATTCACATAAGAATTATGGGTTGGAGAAAAAACTAAAAGTGAAACGCACACAAATTCACATGAAATTTTATGTGCGGAACAAAAGAGAGTCAACAAAATAAACGGTTTTGTTCTGTCATAAGAACACAGATGTCTAGCCCTAGATGGACTAGGATATTGATGTAGGATCAAGAATCTACCTCCTAGGTATCCATGGATGGGATACCTATGAGAATAAGAGATCACAGAGCACACACATGAAGGCTTTCGCCTAAAGGAGTGGGGTGTATGTTCTGTGTAGACGGAATTGTAAAGAGGCAGAGTTCAAGATACTTGTGTACCGTTCACCTGGAGAATTCCCCTCTTATTTATAGTGAGGCATAGAGGACCCGTTTAACACGTTCCCATTATTAGCATGTTGCTTGCCCCAGTCCTCTCACTATGTGATTGTGGGATAATGGGTCATTCCCTTAGGTTAGGGTTTGGTTGCCCCTTGTTGGGCCTCACTTGAATGGGCCTAATATTTTATTCCATAACAGCTTTCCCCGGCCGTAGTTCGGTCTCCGAGTCACGGGATGTATTATTTGCTTGATATGAAATGTGGACTTAGCCGAGATGTATCCAGCTTATCCGAGTTGTGCTAGAAAAAATAAGATCCCTTGCTTGCTTTCGTAGCAATTTTTTCCCGGGATAATTATCCGGTTTATATACCTGCATTTAATAACATGTAAGCAAATCTCATTCAATGGAAAATACTTACTGTTGCATTCTGGTTTGCCTTAATCCTGGCTATTGAAAGTATGCTTTTCCACTAACAAATCGTTATCCACTCTGTTGCCCCCAGCCTGGTAGTTCAGGTCACCGAGCCGCTGGGTGTGTTGATTTTCCAACCCGGACCGGATGTTCGTGATTGTTGGGATTGCTTGCGTGTTGACCCGAGATTCCGGTTCATATACTCTAACGCCGAGATTCCGGATTAATATCTTCTAACACCGAGATTCCGGGTTAATATCTTCTAACACCGAGATTTCGGGTTTTTGATTTCTGAAAACGGGTTTGTTTACCAAAAATTCAGTCGTTTAAATAGACTTGCGGCATTTCCGTCTTTACCGGCGGATCCCGTATTTTAACTAGATTCGCTTAATGTGGTCCGCCTTTAAAATTTACACGGATGCCGGATTATAAACTAGATTCGTTTAACCGGCCCGCCTTCAAAAATTCACACGAGCCGGATTTTAACCGTTCGGTGTAACCGAGTCCGCCTTCAACAATGTTTCCCGCAAAACTTGGAAAACGTTTTGACGGCTCTTTCAGCTTTATCGTGTTCCAATGGACACAAGTTTTAACCTTTCGGTTTTATCATGTTCCAACGACACATGTTTGAATTGGTTTCTCCACGCACCGGATTTTAACCAGATTCGGTGTAACCGGGTCCGCTTCGTCCCGTCGTAAGGGTTTATTTCATACGGAACTCGGATTTTAACCGTAGTCGGTGTAATCGGGTTCCGCCTTTGAAACTCGTCCGAGTTTTGTTTGATGACCGGCCGTAGTCGAAATTTGCTCGCGTTAGACGTGGGTCCGGGACCACCCATGGGCTATCAACCCTCCTGAGTGACTAACCAGAAATCAATGAATACGGGTCTGGGACCACCCATGGGCTGTCAACCCTCCTGAGTGACTAACCAGAAATCAATTGGGAGTAAGAGCTATCCGCCACATATCTAGGTTCAGTGTCGCAACTAAATTCTAAATATTCCGACTTGATCAAGGTCGTTGTAACGGTTTGCTTCATTACCCCAAGCTTTGATGCATCATGGCCACAAGGGCTTCTTGGTTTTACCACGTCCCAAAGGGAGCACATTTTAACCATAATGTGGGCGTTACCGCATCCTGAAGGAATACGTTTAGCCATAATGTCGGCGTTACGTGCCCCAAGGAAACACGTCTGTTTCCAAGGAAACACGTTTTAACCGCTATTTCCACGGAGCCTGGATTTTAACTAGGTTCGGTATAACCGGGCCGCCTTCAAAAATTCACACGGATCTCACATTTTAACTAGATTCAGTTAAAATCGGGTCCGCCTTCTATTTTTGTTTCCTGCAAAACTTTATAAGGAGCCCAGGTTTTAACCAGATTCGGTTTAACCAGGTTCCATCTTCGTTCCCTTTCGTAGGAACCGGACTCCATACGAATCCCGAATTATAACTAGATTCAGTTTAAATCGAGTTCGCCTTCTTTTCCTTTACAGGAATTTGAGATATACCTGGCGGCATTGTCGTCACAACATGATTTATGAAAACGGGTTTGTTTACCCCGATTCATACAAGTTTACACGGATCCCGAATTTAAACTAGATTCGGTTTAAACCGGGTCTCTGCCTTCATCCCTTTCGTAGGGACGGACTCCACACGGATCTCAGATTTAAACTAGATTCAGTTTTACCGAGTCCGCCTTTAAAACTCTACACTGATCACGGATTTCAACTAGATTCAGTTGAACCGGGTCCGGCTTCATAACCTGAGATAATTCCAATTAAGGAACTTTACATAGGCTCTTTAAATATTCGCCTTTAGATAATTCCAATTAAGGAACTTTACATAGATCCCGAATTCTAACCATATTCGGTATAACAGGGGTCCGCCTTCAGAACTTTAGATAATTCCATCTTGAATAAAAATTCAGGAGGATCTTGCAATTTGTGCAAAGTAAAATGCATTGCAAGAAATAATTATAGAGAGTTCAAGGTCATTTCCCAATTGTCAAAGTAGCACAACTAAAGCAGGAATTCACGTCAGACTTGTGTGTTGTTCACACACCTGCAGTGCAAGTTTATACTCCCACTCTCTTGTGTATCATGTTAACGCATCCGGAACCTTGATATCAAGGAAAGTAGTTTGGTCCTTTGAAACCAATGACTTGGAAAGCATGGCAAGAAATGAAGCCAAGCTTTTATCTTCACCCAAAGTTCTTAACAAGTATAAAACAATTGACAATTTTCTATGCTCAACAACTTCGGGCAATGTATCCATGAACATCTTCAGATCTAGAAAGAATCTGATTACATTGTCTCCAGCCATAGCCTTTGTAGATGAATATTAGAGCCTAATGGCGGCTCTTGATCCTAACAAATCTTCCCATGTCTGCAACTCTTTCAAGAAATAGTTGTTGAGTGCTGACTTCTTCTGCATCAAAATCAGTATTAATATAATAAATCCCCTTCACAAGTTGGAGTTCCGTTACCTAACATTGAGACCCCACCAAAACCACCTAACGGTGTATATAAATATGTTTGAAGATAACCAATTAAATGCTTGAAGATAACAAGCATTTAATTTTGCACCCTGCAATGCAAAGAAATTAATATAATAATTTTTGTGTGCACGATTGAAGTTAGGACCAAAGAAGTATGCAGATTTTGATCATTTGTCCAGACCACAAACAACATAAATCCCCTGACGCTTTGATAGAATGAATACTCTGTGATGAGCTAGCAACTTCATCAAGATAGGAAATGCTTTATGCTTCATATCCCTTTCTTGAAATACAACCTCCACCAACTTATTGCATGAATGAAAATATGCAACAAGATTAACAAAAATATCCGGGCTCGTTTTGAATATTTCCCAAAGGCAATGCTTCTGTCAGGTTGAATTTTCACAAGCTAATCTACTGCATTTCAATTGCATTTCCTCACATAAGGATTTTAACAAAAATAATAATTCTTCCTTTGAATTCTCCATCAAATCATCTATTGCCCTTATCGCTTCCCACTGAATGCATGTAGGCAATGTTCCATGAGTAACAACTCACTAATCGAACAAAGTAAACTTGAGCTTTGTAACTCAAAAAGTCTCATCTGCTGCAGATTCAAGAGTTGTAAAAATACAAACGCTTCTCAGATGGTGATTTTCCACTTGGTTTGAGAACGTTAAAAGTTCCTTTGACTGATGGATCAATTAATTCAGTAATTTCTCATGGCAGTGAAGTTGCTTTCCTGTTGACAGAGACACCACCAAGAGAGGCAGCAAGAGTTCCATTTAGTGAATACCAAAAACTCAGATGAATCTCTAGTCAACAATTTATCATGACCACCATGAAGTACATCGAATTGCCCCCTTTGGTTAGGTTTAGAAACAAACAAGCCTTCAAAGGCAGCCCTTCTATACAGTAGAAAATACTTGACCACTTCAATGGCCATATATTCTTCACACTCGGTCTTTGACCGCGGGAAGAGACAAAAAATTCACACAAAGGAAGCAATTGATATCTGTATCTAATTGTTGCTGGAGAACGAAGTATCATAGGCATGCTAGAGTGTTCCAATTATAGTAGATACACCTAAAATGACTATGACTCCATTATATTGTCTTGGAACCTTTCCTGCAGTGGCCCCAAGGAAACACTTATCTTCTTGCATTTGAGAGATAATAATAATTGAGTATGCATCAGCCACTGTGCCTGTCATTGGCATTAAATTCACGATGCATTGACCTTCCAATGATAATTTGAGTCTCCACAAACAACATCGGCATCAAAAGGAAAAGCATCTTTTAGCTGCCACAAAATTGAGATTTCACCATAACCAAAGCACCATATGCATGAATCTTTAAAGAAATGGATGTGAAGAGGCTGTCGGTGATGTAAAACCATTTTCTCAAGGGACAGAACATGTTGAATCTTCACCAGTTGGAACCTGGGCTTCCATTGATAAATATATTATCACATTTCAGGCTCTTATGTGTAACAGGTGAGTTATGACTATGAAGGTAGTTTAAATCCATCAAAATCTGACTTTCCCATCCTTTAACAGCCTTCACGTTAAAGTTCTTGTGCTTCCCACAATAGCAATGCCTTTTATGCTTCTCAATTGGGTGAGGCGTTGATGCACACCCCATTAAGGAAGAGAAAATAGACTCAAATAATCTGTAAATAAAATGGAGCTGAATACTTGGGACTCTTGAATTCTTGATTACATATGTAAACCAATGCTTATCGCATTTTATATCCCATTAACTCGAAGTAACTGCTGGATTAAAGAATCCACAAATTGCAAACCATACATTTGATGACACCACAGCCCCCATATTTGAAGGAGAATACTTTCAAATTTTAAAGCCTTGTGAATGACGTCATGAAGAAGGACACATGTTGATTCCCCAAAGTTCCAACTTTTGTCATCTCCATCATTCAAGACTTGAAGAATTGTTGACTCAACTAATTTTAAATTTTAGCTACTCTATGTTTTGTTCCAAGCCCTTTCAACGAATACCAATAATCAAAAAATCCAAAGTTGGATTCATCTGGTCTGACACCCAAAAGTCAAAAAAACCAACTTGCTTTTGGACTATCTCTAACCACGTACATATTGTCATCACATGATTGATCTTGATTCTATCAAAATTGTGAAGTAAATAATGAATCCTTTTCATCCTATTTCTTCCAGATGCTGGAAAGAAAATTCAGATATTTGAAAATGGGTTTTTTGCTGCTGAAGATGCTGATGACGTTGAAAGGGAAAAGGAATAAATCCCCTTAGTGATAACAAAAAATCTGAATGAGATGATGACCTGAACACTTGCTCTATAACTGCAAGAGAAAATATAAACCATGACATGGGAATTATTCAAAACGAGTTTGGCAAGAAAATCACCAATGTAAGAGTCCATATTATTTAAACAAGTGTAGCTGCTAGGAAACAACACGTAGCCCACAAGAGAGACACATGAATGGTTGTATTCCTTGGAATCTCCATTGGTTTGGCACGTGGGCCCATGCTCATCCCTCTGCCAACCGCAAAGTCTGTCCACTTTGTTGGAAGGCTATTCCATTGAATAAAACTTTTGAGGCAATTGGATCCTCCTTTGGGTTGATACCTGATACTCATTCACATAATGCGCTGATGCATGCATTTGGAAGCTCAAGAAGGCACATGCAGCAACTCAGGTGTCTGAGCATGTAGCGAGCTTAGGCGTAAAGCCCAATGCATTTCATATATTTTTTTGCCCGTGGACGCCCATCTTATGAACCGTAATGTCAAAAACGCTCTAACCGTAATTGATGATGTGGTGGTTGCTGGTGTCATAGAGAAATGGACGAGCTATTTTCAAAGGCCGAGGTAGTATTCATCCCCGCAGAGCAACATAGACCGAGATAGATGAGAAACAAAGGCCGAGGAAGCTGTGAACCAGAGGCCGAGTATTGAGACTGAGGCCGAGACCAACTGAGGCCGACATTCATTAGAGGCTGAAGTCGAGAAACCTAAAGAGCTCCCTGTCTTCTCGCAGCTATCCATGGCAAAAACGATACAGAGAATAACCATCCCCTATTACGGTTCCTTCTACGTCTCGGTATCTCGGCAAAGTGAACAATTTTTTGGCGACTTCGTGATGAGTAACCCGACCACTGCATGAAGAGGATCTCTTCATATGATCTCGCCTGTCGACTCACCAAGTAATGCATTCTGAAGGTCAAAATTTTATCTCGGCTCCGATGCTCTCTGGTTGGTACGGCAAATCATATTGCAGCCGAGACTGCTGGAAGGTTCTCGTCCGGTTTCCAGATTCTATTCCTGAAATTATAGATTTTAAAATCAATGATAAGTATAAAACAACATACTCCAACTTCTCCTTCTTGAAGTGGGTGAACCCGGTTTGGATCCTCTTGCCCGGGTTAATCGGCTTCGTTCCCGCGATGCTCAACTCGGCTATAAACTGAACAGGGGATGAATCCGACATTGAGGAGAACATTGAATAATCAGGATTCCCCTGTCCAGACAAATCATTCTCCTGAAGACTGGAAGCAGACATTAGAGATCAGATCCAGGATTCCCTTGTCCAGACAAATCATTCTCCTGAAGACTTGAAGCAGACATTAGAGATCAGACCCTGAACCAGTCGCTGAAATCGGAAACGCTTGAAAACCGATGAACCCAGGCGTTGAAATCAGATGCGTAAAAAAGAAAGACTGAAACTCTGGAGTTTTTCTTTATTTTCCTTGAATTACTGGCGGGCCCAGAATTGAAAATTTGCGACAGAGATGGCCAGAATAAATTGCTGCTTCTGCTATCCACCATCTTTGGTCACGGGAATCGAAATTTACCGATTCCCACGGTCTTTACGCCAACGTTTTGTAAAGAACACGGATGCTCAGCCTAGATGATGGGATTTACTGGATATCGATGTAGGATCAAGAATCTACTCCCTGGATCCATTGGATGGGATACCATGAGAATAAGAGATCACAGAAGACACACAATGAAGGCTTTCGCCTAAAGCGAGGGTGTAGATGTTCATAGATAGATCGAAAAGAGGCGAGTTCAAGATATCTTGTGTCTGCTCACCCTAATTCCCCTCTTATTTATAGTGAGGCATAGAGGACCCGTTTAACACGTTCCCATTATTAAGATGTTTCTTTGCCCCGTCACCTCTCACTATGTGATTGTGGGATAATGGGTCATTCCTTGGTTAGGGTTTGGTTGCTGTTGTTGGGCGCCACTCACTGAATAGCCTAATATTTTATTCCATAACAGTTTTCATGACAAAAACTAATGTCAAAATCTACACTAGTTTATGTGAAAACTAAATGCGGAATAATTGATGGGAAAAAAAAAACTAAAGGTGAAATCTAAATACTAACCATTTGACAAAACAAGGTATTTAATAGTGAAAACCAGGGGTTGATCCAAGATTAATTTCAATGGAAGTTTTTTTTTATATGTATCCTTATTTTTTTGCCTACTCCACTCATTCTATATAATACACAGTATACCTCAATGCTACACAAGCAAAACAAAGTGGGTATGGATTATCTTTGTTTCAAATTGAAGCACATGATCATAATAAACTTACGAAATATCAAATATGGCAATGGTATCACTATTGCGATATTGCAGATTCGACAAACATTATCATTACTTTACCTTTATAAACGTTCAAACTTCATACGTCTCATTTTACTCACATTCTAAACATTAAAAGTATTTCAAATCAGGGCCCCCACATTCTATACCTTGTGTTCGAGCGTAGTCAACCCACAAGGTGGGAACATATGATGTGGTGGTCGGGAGAATCAAATTTTGTTGGAACACCATATTATGTGTATACATCGTCGTAAAGGATCTGACTAGGGTTCTTTTGAGGTGACATAGCTGGCATATCATGTTATCCTCAAACATATGATTTTCCGATGGCGGTGCCACGGAGGATTCATTTGCTTATAAGGCAATGAGTTCAGAGTTGAAGGGTCAGGGAAGAAATACATGTTCTGCATGATAATTAAGGATCATTAATTTTCTGAATTTGTATTTCTTCTAGCACATGTTTGGTTCAAAGAATCCTAAGCAATGTAACCGTGAAGGAACGTAATGTAATAGATTTTTTGTATATAAGAAAAAGTTTAGGTGGGGGTAGACACCCAGTGGCGGAACTCTTTGATGGCCAGCTGGAGCCTTGGCCCCAGCTGGTCCAGACTAATCTTATAAAATTTGTGAGAATATATATGTATTTATTATATAATATTTTATTTAGGCCACAAATTTGGCCCCAAAATAATTTTTTATCTTCTCTCAGAAAGATAATGTTTGTTTCATTACTCATCGCAATTTTTGTGAGAAGAAAGTAATATTCTTGTTTGAGATACCAAAAAAGTTAGTATCATCTTACATATTGTTTTGATTTATAATTATCCGTTATTATTTATTTGTATTTTCAAGGTTATTTGATACTCCCTCCGGTCCTAATTATAAGACATAGTTGACTTTTTTGGAGAAATTAAGGAAGCTAATTAAATTACTTTAGAGTATTTTTATTTTTATTTTTTTCTTCAAAGTAATTAGTTTGACTAATAAACTAATATATAATCTAAAAATACACAACATATAAAATGATTAAGTAATTTATTTAGCTTCATTAATCTCTTCAAACAAAGTCAACTATGTCTTATAATTGTGACCTGAGGTAGTACTATTTAGTAAATACTTCCTCCTTCTTATTTAAGGAACCAACTAACAATTCTCACAAGTCAATAAAAACAGCAGTTAAAGTCATTAAATTTGTCCTAAAATTTAAGTAATTTTCAATATTATCCCTATTAATTATTATAAACTCTAATATCATATTAATTATTACTCTTTTTTTGCTCGAAAAAAGAGTAATAATTAATTTTTATTAATTGTTACTCTCACTCACTACCTTTTTAATTATGGGTATACATAAAAATATTTAATGCTATTTAGAAACAAGCAAGTGTCTTATAAAAATGATCAAATATATTTGTTAGTTGGTGCCTTATAATAAGAACTAAAGGGAGTAGTTCAATATACTTATTTTTTGGCCCGGGCTATTTTTTTTCTGGTTCCGCCACCTAGACACCTACCCCACCACTCAAAGATGTCTCCAAGCTCAAAGAGCGCTTACAGATTGCCCACCTATAAGACTAATGTAATACAATTATTAGAATGGCAGGGTATATTAGTGTATTATATGGTTGTATTGTTTTTTTTATATATACTAAAAAGTTTAGGTGGGGGTAAACACCAAGATCCCACCGGGTCGGAACACGCCTGCGCCGCAGCCGCTTACACGCTTCTTACAGATCACCCACCAACGAGGCCCTCACATCGACCCACGGGTATTGGACTTTCTCTCTTTTGAGGTGAAAGCCGACACCTTAGCCAACTGTGCCACTCTTCATTGGCTATATGGTTGTATTGTATTGTGTTTAGGTTTTGCATTATGGGTATGTTTGGTTTGAGGAAGGGGAGGAGGGAGAGAAAAAAAGGAAGGGAGAGGAAAACTTGTGGGTCCCACTACACTCAACTTTGAATTTTTTTTTTTTCCCTCCTTTCCTTTTTTTTCTCTCCCTTCCCCTTCCCTTCCCTCAAACCATACATAGCCTATGTGTACTGGACATTAGGTTTGATTTGTATATTTGGGTTGGGCTAGTATCTAGTATTTGTGACATTGGTTTATTATAAATAATAAGTGGGGACGGTCAATCAAGGTTGTCTGGTCTTTCTTGTTTTGGTCTTCAGTTTCCCTGGCTTTCATGGTATCAAATCCAGGTTGCTATGAGCCCAAGATCGAGTTGTAGATTGATGCAAGGTCATGCCTCTCTGCTTTTTAAAACGAGTAACGACGCCGTTGCTTGGTATGGCACATCCGTCGTTTGATCTTTGATAGTGTCCATCACGAAAAGATCAACCTTAAGCTCTGCAAGATTCGATTTCCCTGAAAAGAAGTGTCCGCACTCTACAAGATTTGTCTCCATGGCATTTTCTTTACCGTTGGATTGGTCAAAGGTTGGGCATCAGAAGAAAATTCATTCTCCACCGTTCGATTATCGCGATCAGAAAAATCTAGAGAAAGAGAAGTATTGTGCCGATTATGAGATTCCAAAAACATCAACAGAGAATGGCTATTCTTGACGCCCGAAGGCTGATTTCCGTCGAAGATATCACCCGCCTTCGTTGATCTGGTACGTTCTTGAAGATTCTCAGCCTGGAAATCCTAAATCATGTTCAGCATCGGATTTTTCATCTTAGCCGTGAGTCCAATTCTTGGATTCAAAGGCAAGACTTGCGATCAGGTCCTTTAGCCCGACTCATCGTTCCGCGACTCTGTTTTCTTGACGCGACTATGTTTCTTGACCAGAGGAATCGTCACCATTCTGTGTGTGTTTAGTCTTCCTCAGCCTTGCCGTTAAAAACTTTTATCATGATTCCTATGATTGTAATGTCCAGACAATGGGGTCGACGAAGCCTAAAATAGACGTACACCATCCCCTCTACCTGCATCCTTTATACACTTAGGTGTCAACTCTTGTTTCTCAAGTGCTCATAGACACGGATAACTACATGCTTTGTTCACAAGCCATGCGCATTGCACTTCGAGGTAAGAACAAGGTTTGCTTCATTGATGGCACCTTTGGGCGAGATAAAGAGCAGAATTATAGGATTATTAGGATATATGTGATGATGTGGCATTGTCCTGGCTGATCAACTCGGTAAATAAAGACATAGCTTCAGGAATTGTATTTACTGATACATCACACCTGGTTTGGAAGGACCTAGAGGAACGACATCAAAAGACAGATGGAATGAAAATATACTCACTGCACAGGAACATCTCCACAATCACGCAAGGTACTCTGAGTGTTTCATCTTACTCTACCAAAATTAAAGGAATTATGGGATGAGTATTCTTTGTTGGTTCCACTGCCATCGTGCAAATGTGACACATCCCAAGAATTCATGAAGATAACTCAGCAACAAAGGCTATTCCGGTTCTTAATAGGTCTAAATGACACCAGCAAGCATGATCACAAATTCTGTTAATGACCCCACTTCCTATATAGCGCGAATCAAGCCTACTCCATGATTATACATGATGAAGATCGACGTAGTGTGTCATTACTGGAAAATATTACTCTGGTAGAAAGGGTGGTAGGCAAGGAAGAAGCAGAGGCAGAGGTAGGTCTCAGGAAACATGCAACTATTGTAATGGAAGAGGTCACAAGCGTGAGTCTTGCTACCAATTAGTTTGTTTCCCCACAAATTCTTAAAACTTCAAGGAACCAGAAGGTACTGCAAACCAGATTGTGGTTGATAAGTCTAAAGCTACCAGCAGTTCCACTTGAACTCATCAGCTGGCGCCAGCCCTTACCCAACAACAGTACGACAAAATCCTTCAATTCCTGAAGGAGGATGATGAAGAAATAGCGGTTGGAGCAACAGAACAGATAGATGAGTATGTCTCAGGTATTGTGATTACGATTCCTGTAGATTTATCTCGTTCTTACTGGATACTTGATTCTGGTGCCACATGCCACATATCTGGTAATTTAAGCATGTTTAACACTATTAATAGATATACTGGTCCAGTTAGGAAGATAAAAATGCCAAATGGGGATAGGGTTAACATTACTCATACTAGGACTGTTACACTGTCCGATGGAGTTGTATTGCATGATGTGTATCACTGTTGTGACTTGTGAGTGTTGTTTTAATCTGGTTTCCGTCTCTGTTAACAAAACAAATGAATTATGATGTCTCTTTTTACCCAACAGTATGCACCTAGTAGATGATTTCTACTGGAAAAGTGCAGGTGATTGGTAAACTTTGTAGTGGACTTTATTTGGTTGAAAATGACCTAAAGCTTGAAGCATTATGAATATGCAAGACACTAAATAGTTGAAGTATGGATTATGGCATAAGAAGCTAGGTCTCGAGCCTTGTGAAGAAGTGTCCGCACTCTACAATATTTTTGTCTTTTCCACCACCAAGAAAGTCCGTTACTTATTGTTGTTTTGAATTAGTTCATGTTATACCACTAATCGTCCGTGTTGACCAAAGCAACCAGACAAGAGCAACAATTGTGAGTACTGCGTGATGCAATATATGAAAGACATTATCACCCACAGCTAAGACATATTATATGCTCAATTTGTTTATATATATGCCTTCGGTCAGCTATATATTACTTTTAGGTCTCGATCCTTGTTAATAATTGGACCATATGCCGGGTATATTAATCTAGGATGAACAATAAAAAAAAAAAAAAAACTAAAGGTGGGACCCACCTAATTTTGATGAAAACTAAAGGAAGAATCAATATTTAAAGCCTAACAAAAAAGGTGTATTGTGATGAAAACTAAGGGCAAAAATATGGAAACCACACTAGTTTATATTAAAAAGCAAAAAGCTCGACAAAACAAGTTGTTTGATAGTAAAAACTTGAGTTGAAACCCACACTATAAATATTTGAAATATAAAAGTGAAAGAAGAACTAAAGGCTAAAAACACAAGTTATTTAAACTATGGGCATAAACCCAAAAACGGAAACCTACTAGTTTATATGAAAAACAAGAGTTTTAACAAAACAAGTTGTTTGATGAAAAAACTAAAAGTGGGACCTACCTATTTTTTTTATGAAAACTAAAGGAAGAATCAATAAAGCCTTAAAAAAAAAGGAGTATTGTGATGAAAACTAAAGGCAGAAAGATGGAAACTACACTAATTTTTGTTTTTTATATATATATATAAAAGGTCAACAAAACAAGTTATTTGATGGAGAAAACTTGAGTTGAAACCCACACTATAATTATTTGGAAACTAAAAGTGGAAGAAGAACTAAAGGCTAAAAAAACAAGTTATTTAACGGTAAAAATTGTTTCAGTTTCTAAAGGCAAGACAAAAACAACAATAAAAACAAAGCAACTTTTTTAATGCAGTAAAATAAAGGCTTTTTGACCCTTTTGCCCTTAATTAATTAATTAATAACCCAAATGCCCCCGTATGAAACTATATCACCATTCTGCCTCTATTTAGTCGATTACATACGATATGTAGTCGACTAAACATTGGTAAATTATTATTTTTATGTTTTCTCGTGATGTAATCGACTAAGCTACAATACTTAGTCGATTACATTGCAACAGATATGTTTTTTTAAAACCCATTTGGGGAAAATTGGAACCTAATAGTCGATTAAAGCACCGAAGCCTCTCCCTCTCAAAATTTTTCCCCAAAAGCTCCTTGAATCCATTGGTGGGTTGAGAAGGGATTGATTATCTAGTGTCATTTGCGTTGATTTCGGTATGTACTCATCTCCATTTTGAAATTTGCCCCTTTTTTCTCTATTTATCTGAACCCTAGTTTCTTTTCTTATTTCATTGGGTGGTTTTGTTATGTCTCTTTCATTGATTCGAGTATTTGATTCCTATTTGAGGAGAAAATTATGAATGTATATGGGAAAGTGAATAGGGTTACTTTGGTTGATTTTTTTTTTAAAAAAAAAATGGTCGAATTACAGGTCTGATTTTTTAAATTTGTTGTTGTTGATTGTGTTTGTTTGTGAAAATGATGAATGTTTGTTGTTTATACTGATAAATGTTTGTTTATGTTGTTTAAATTTTAAGTTTTTCGAATTACTCATCTCCTTGAATGTTTGTTGTTTATGTTGATTGTGTTTGTTTGTGAAAATGATGAATGTATATGGGAAAGTGAAAATGATGAATGTTTGTTGTTTGTTGATTGATCGAACCATAATTTTAAATGATTTTTTATACTTAAATTGGGATTCTTAATGCATTTTGTTATAGTTATTGAGCTTAAAATGTCGTTCTTGTAATAAATTAATATTAAGAGTAAATACATTAAATTATGACTAAAAAGGGCAAAATTGTCAAAGAAATTGTAATTACTCTTAATCATTGATTTTTATGAGAATATTTGATGTTAGATTAATTATTTTTCATTGTAGATGCCTCAAAAGATTAAATCAAATTTGAAAATGAAAGTTTGAACTCAAATTGTAAACGTTTCAATTTAGTCCCTATTCCAAAACTTTTTAAATTTTCGATTTGGTCCCTGTCTGCAACTATGCGTTTTGGGCCATTGATTAATTAGGGAATCTGATTCATTGAGCAAAAACAGGACCCGAGAGGATTGAATAGAAGAAAACAGAGTGCGCCGCGCCAGGGGGATTGAATAATGTATATATTGAAATGCCATATATATTTGAGCAAAAAAAAAAAAAGAAATGAAGAAGGCATTTGTTCATGGATTAAGAAAAGAGTTGGCAAAAGTTTGTAAAGTTATTTAGATGTTATGAACTTGGTCATTAACTTTGACTTGCATATCAACTATTCATTTTCTAATTAATTCATTCCATCTAGCATTCATCCAACATTACAAGTCTTCTAAGTCCTCTTGATTCATTTCATTAATTGCTATTAGAAGTGGAGATTTTAGAGTTGTTACAAGCTTATGGTAAGGTGTTGATTAAGTGAGCTAGAGTGAAATTATTCCAATAAGGTGAGATGAGTGAAACAGTAAAACTACCTTGAGAGTTCTCCTGTGTTTCATTTTAATATTTTGGATTGTATAGTCAGCTAATTTCTTTACATCGCTTGATTATCACTGGTGTTGGCTTGAGGAATTTGATTAATTAATTCATTGCTTTCTAATTATAAAATTGCTCATCTTTCAAATGTACTAGTGATTTGGACTTGAAATTTTGTACTCAATTACCTTTGTTCAGGAGTACAAAGGTCTAAGTGTGGGGGAATTAATTTAATCATATTTTTATATGATTTTTCATAGTTTAATTGGGATTTTTAATGTATTTTTTGGGACATTATTGCATGATTAAACACTAATTTGAGTTATGGACATTTGTTTTGAATTAAGTGAAATTAGGGGCAAAATGGTCATAATTTATTAATTATTCATGCAAATGATTTCTTAGACTTTTGATGCTATATTGTGTTTAATCTTGCATTATAGGTGTTTTGGAAGAAAATTGAAGAATTTGGAAAAATGTCATTTGGGTCATAATTATTATTTTTGAGGACTGGGGAAAATTACAAGAAATGCCCCAACAATTTCTAAAAAAATAGAAATCCATGAAGAAAGGGGCCAGAGAACAACTACAGAAAAAGACCCAAAAGTTTTGCAAATCACAATTATGCCTCATATACATTTTAAAATGTTTCATTCTAGTCCCTCATGAAAACTTTTGTTCTTTTCATTTAAGTCCCTTGGTCAGAAGAGGCGAGTTGAAAGAGAAGAGGGGGAGGCCGACACATTAAGGACAGAGCTGAGAGAGAAAGGAGAGAGAGCGCCGCGAGAGCTTCATCGAGGATTCAGGCATTCGGAGTTGAGCATTCACGACTTGGATTCGGACATTCACCTTCATCTCCACCTTCGACCTTCCTCATCGTCGCCGGCGGTCTTCTCCCTCGCCACCATTACCGCCGGCGACCTCAACCTCTCCCCTCACCTTACTTCCGTCATAGCAACCTGAAAAAGAGGGCGAGAGTTGGGGAGATTCAGAACCAGCGCCACGACTTGAAGAGAAGGGGAGCTGGGAGCTTCGACCGTGGACCTGACCTCTTCCTCTCATCACTTTCATTCACCCTCAACACCACTATCGACGTTGATTCACCCTCACCACTGTCGGAATCACCTTCAGCCACCATCGCACACCTTCACGCTTTCAACCATCGACCTTCTTCTTTGTTGTACCAGAACCATAGCCACCGTCAACTTCCACCAACCTTTTCTCACTCCCAGATTCGCCTTTAGCTTCTTCCATTTGGCCTCACTCACTCTTCCATATAATTTCTCCATTTACTGTTCACTATCTCCATTGTTTTTCATGGTTGGTTTGCTTGGGTGCTTTGTGTGAAGATGCTTGGTTCTATGAATAGCTGAGGAGTCCAACTCTTGGTGATGCAGATTTCTACTTGAGTTCAGAGCTTCAAAGGGGAATTAATTTGTTCATTCTATTAGTCTAGATTTATATATTTAGGTTGCCTAATTTTAGGGATTATTGTGTACAAATTCTGGAACTGAGATTAATGTTTATTGTCTTTGTTAGTTTGATAATTGTGATTGTGATTGGATTTTGTAGTGTGAAAAATACATGTTTTTAATTTCTTGTGGTTGCAATGAGATTATATTAATTAGCGTGTTAGTGTCTAGTTAATGTGGTTGATTTTTTCCCTTTGAGGGACTGTTATGTATTCAATTTCAAAAAGGCCCTCATCAAATGGCGTCGTTGCTGGGGAGATTGATTTTTCGACCTTCACGATTCGGGCCATCAACACACATAGACCACGACTGGAACGTCTGAGGACCTTCTTCTTCTTCTTTCCTCTCCACGACCTACCCTCTCGCCGCGACTCCTCGACCACGCGATCCATCTTCACACCCACAAGTGATAGAAGACACTAAACTAGCTGAGAAACGGAAAAATCACAGACCGGTGTATATCAGAAACGCGCCGGGAAAGCTTGAGCTTTGACCTTCGATCATCTTTTTCGACCTTCGACCTCCATAACCCCATTCACCTTTTTTTCTTCTTCACCTCCAGAGCTCAGATCTTCAGCACCGAGACCTCCCACCGTTAGCCTCACCATCACAGATTTGATTTGGTTCAATGTGTGGCTGAGACATTCATCTCTTGGAATTGGGAAAGATGGACTTGAGTTCCAAAGCTTAAATAGGGGAGTATTTTGTTCAATTTATTTTCTCTAATTACATTTTAATTTCCTAGGTTTAGGAATATTGTTTTGTATTTTTGAGACTTAGTTTATCCATTTGGAAAACTTTGTGGATTGAACCTATGTGATTGGATTGAATTTTGTGGTTTGATGAATTTATAAATTTGTATTTCCCTATTGATTCAGTGAAATTGTGCTTTCTACGTGGTATTGTTAGATAGTATGATTGAATTGGATTAATTGAGTGGCGTGGTATCGCATTCTTGTCAAGAGGAAGCAAGCTACATTAATTTAATCCTAATCACACACTAAGTGGTTTTAAACAATATCTCAAGAGATAGTAGTTAGCTACGATAGTAGGAGCTACTATTAATTGAGAATATTGGACTCAAGTGGTATCTTGGGGTTTTTCATCTAGACTTAGTGAAAATTTACTCTTATATTTAATTGAACTAGGATAATCACTATTCCATTTCCAAGAGCATCCATTATACATTTCATACTCCATTCCATTTTATAAAGAAAATACCAAAAACAATAGTTAGGATTTAATTAAATTGCATGCTTAATTTAGTTTCTTAGTTTGAAAATCCAAAATCAATTTTTTCCCTTGTTTTAATTGAATTTTCATGTCATTTAGATTACCTAGGACTCAATAAAAGGCTCCTCGAGAAGAGAGAACGATCCTCGGTTTATTTTTTATTGTGGACCCCAAGGCTAACGACAAAAAGGCCCTCATCATTGATAGTTTGTAATGTCCCTTTGTAGATCTTTGTTGTTATCATTCGCGTCACAGACAAGCTCCCACTAACACCGGCAGTGAGGCCGAGAGACGGATAAAGCAATGGCAGGAACGTGGGTCATCCTCCTCTAGGCCACAGTGGCTTGAGCCCATTGTTGATCTCCGTTTTGGTTATTTGGTTGATAATGATGCAGCACAACATGCACAATTCATGGCTTCTTCTGCTAGCAGACCCATTTGCAAGCCGAAGTCATTAGATATGGTGTTCTTTGCGAAGGAGAGATTTGATATAGTGCCCTTGTTGGAGGCTTCCCATTTGAGAGGCTTGGCGGAGATGGTATGTCCCTACTCAAAGGTTATGGTGAGAACTTTATACCATAACCTCAGCTACATAAATGGTGATCTGAAGTCTCGCGTCTGTGGTGTTAACATATTAATGACGGCTCCCATTTGGATGGAGTTACTGGGATATGATTTTAATGCGGAGGATACAGTTGAGTATGATGGGGATAGCAATGCCCCATTGATGGATTTGTCCGAGCTGAGGCTATGAATAAGTCCAGGAGGCCAGTAGGTCATAGAGCTATATTTACTGTAGACCAACTGACTGTTGATGCCCATGTCCTCTACTACGTCATCACCCACATATTGTTCCTTTGGCCTCACAATCATTCGAGGGTGTTGGAAGGTGACATTCCTATTATGTGGGCTATCCGTCATGGCATATTGGTGAATTAGAGGCACTACATTTGTTGGATGATGTATAAGGCCAAACAAAAGGATAATGTTGCACTCCCATACGCTTATCTAGTTCAGAGGATATTGGAGCATTTTGGTGTTCCTATGCACACTGAGCAAATGGTGAATCACACGAAAATGATGTACTCAACTAAACCAGCCGCAGAAGACCTCTCACTTGCTGATTTCGAATGGCTGCTTGGACCAAACCATTTCCAACTGAATTTTACATAAATATGTGACTTGGGGAAGGTATTTTTAATTAGCATCAATTAATGGTGTTGCATAGGTTTAGTCTGTTAATGTCTCGGAATTAGTCAATGGTTCGTTATAACATAACAATTAGTTAATGGTTAGTTGCATCACGTTATTACCAAAACAAGTCATCATAAACTCAATACAAAACACATGACATAGCATTCAAGCTTGTCTAATCCTCATTGGACATGTACGTATATTATGACCAACTTGCTTGCAATTCCTACATCTAGGCTGATTGCTTGAGGGTTGAGACTCCACCCAACCCATCTCATTCTGTATCCTTGTAGACTTTGGTCTTCCTTGTGTGCATGACAAACTTGCATTCGGGATAATGGTTGGGCCATCTCCTTGTTGAATCAACAATTCATTGCCTATTGAATACCAGTGTGCAGCATGTGTCGTTATCGGCAGATTACGTGCACCCCTGAGGACCTTGTTCACACACTCGGATAAGCTAGTCATCATGTGACCAAACCTCCGTCCGTCTTCATCATAGGACCTACACATTTCTCCTTTGGAAGACGATCAAACCAGGAGGCAACTTGTGGGTTTGTATCAATAAACTCTTGAAACCTCATGTCAAAATGAATCTTTGAACTCGTGTACCCTGCATAACAGCGAATGTAAACTCATAACAATGGAAACAAATCAATGATTGCAAATATGTGCAAGAAGTAAATAAAATGTGAAATTTCATACCTAGTTTCATAACTGTTTTCTTCAATTCCGTATCCCTAAACTTAGTATTAAAGTTGCTCCTGACATGACGTAGGTAATACACATGATAGGCATATGGAGGCTGCCAAGTACGATGATCTTTAACCGCCTTTATGATACTGGCTTGACGATCAGATATCAAACAAATACCCCGCTTCTACGTCACATGATCACATAGGAGACTAAGAAACCACCACCAATCATCGTACTTCTCACCAGGAGGAACAACAGCAAAGGCAATGGGCAGGACCTTCCTATCCCCATCCTGTGAAGTCGCAATCAAAAGAGTACCTTTGTATTTTCCGTACAAGTGGGTGCCATCAATTTGAAGTATAGGCTTACAGTATTTGAAAGCTTCAATGGTCTGGTGAAATGTCCAAAAAAACCCTACGAAAGACGTGTTTATCGGTAGAAACATGACGTTCGTCGAAACATTCATAAGTATCAAGCCTGAAAACAGAACCCACATTACATTGCGTCATGTATGTCAACCAATTGGGCAAGAATGCATATATTCCTCCCAATCACCAAATAACTTCACAATGGCCTTCATTTTTGCCTTCCAAGCCTTCCTGTACGCTACATTATATCCATACAAACGTTGTATCCTCTCTTGTATCAGCACTGGTTTTAAAGCTGGATCTTCTCTTAACATACCTAGTGAAAACAAAGCAAATTCTAAATGTACTGTCAATAAACAAACTGAATGTAACTACAAAAAAATAGAAAACATATTGATAATGGTTGTACATATAACATCTGAATCCAGTTGTCTATGATCTCGGGCGAGACTCTGGTTCAAGCAGGTGTGATCTTTACCCTACTTACGGACCACCCAACTATTTCCATTCTTGAGGACAATTGCCCTCATATGCAGGAACCGTCAGCATGGTTTCGACACCTCATCACAAACCTATGCTCATCGCTTTTTTCAACTATGGTTGTACGACGAGACTTCATGCAATATAATTTCACGGCATGTTGCATTTCAGACTTAGAAGGAAACTGCTGATACAAATATAATGGATCACCTAAATGCCAACCACCTTGCAAGTCATCATCACCATACAACATCTCCATCTCATCATTACAGTGCGCCCAATTAATGAAGGAATAGTGCGGGCTTTCGTTCCAAAATGGCTCAATCTCAAGCCCTACATCTGTCAAAATGTTTTTTTTGTTAGAACCACTAAATAAAAATTACAAATACAAATACAAATTTACTAACTTACCACTGCTAACTAGGTCAACACGAAGCGGTGGCGTTGCTGCGGTACTCAGTTTACTGGGTTCTTGTCAGCATCAAAATCACCCTCCACATCAGTATTTGAGGTGTCACCTAGTGGAATAACCCTCTCAGATTTTCCCTCCTCATCGCTCTACATATTCTTGTCTTCCTCATCCTCCTCTTCCTCTGTCAATGTTATCTGACTTAAGACTTGTGAAGGTGCAAATAAACCGAAAGCTCTGTCTTCTTAACCAAAATACTGTGGAGATCTTGTATGCATGGTTACAGATGATGATTCACCAGATTCAAGCTCAACATATATCTCAATAAAATTTTGTGATTTTCGATTAGCAAATGCCTCTATGACACACTTTACGTCTTCATCATCACATACATTGTTACTAATGTAGTTTACACTATCCTTACCAACTATAGTCTCCACTTTGGCAATCAACCGATAAATGCAATAATTGCCATGTAGCCCCAATTTTAGGTAAATTCTTTCTTTGAGCTCGTTGTACGTAGTGCCCCGTTTAATTTTCATCATTTTCGTTTTTCCTTCAAATTGAACACCATCGGGACCTTCAAAATGTCTGCCACTATGGTAGATTACAGTAACGTATGTGTTTGAACTTGAACTCATCTTTCACACCAGAAATTAGGAGATGCAAATGGGTGGGTTTCAGATTTTACAAGGAAAAAAAAAAGCTTAACAAAGTGAAACTACAATGATTACACAACAATAATACTTTCAACAAGGTGGGATGGTATTAAACTTTGATAGGTCGCACTAAAAATGAGAAAAGAGATAGCATTGGGGGGAAAAGGGGTACATTCGTGATAAGGGTTCCAATTTTCCCCAAATGGGGTTTAAAAAAACTTATATGTCGCGATGTAATCGACTAAGTATTGTAGCTTAGTCAATTACATCATGGGAAAACATTTAAAAAAATATCCATTGTTTAGTTGACTACAAATCGTATGTAATCGACTAAACAGGGGCAAAATTAAAACTAGAAGGGTTAAGGTGCAAATTTACCAACGAACTATTATCCGATGAGCGTCTGACACAAAAAACAATTGAAGATACCAAATAACTATTAAAAAAACAACTATCACTATTACGTTAAAATATGAGGCATTGGCGTAGGATGGTGGTGGAGACGCTGGAGAAAAGAGCAGTTAAATCTTCTTGTTGGGTAAGGAAAACACCAATAGAGATGGGACCCATGCGAGCAGGCACTGTGGCAGCAGCGGTTGCTGCTTGTAGTATCAGAGGAACACAACTAGGGTGCAAGGCGTGTGCCGGTCAAAAGCTGTGGACTGCTAGATGAGTTCAAGAGGGTGAGTGGAACACCCAGCAACAATGGAAGCTTTGGAGACGCCAACGTCGCCGACATTGTGACAGTCAATGGAAGACGGAGATACTAAGATAATGACGGGGTAATAGTTCGTTGGCGAATCTGCACAATTTTTTTTTCCACTTTTTAATAGTTCGTTGGCCAATTTGGTACCCTCAATTGTTTTTTGTGTCAGACGCTCCTCGGGTAATAATTCATTGGCAAATCTGCACCTTAACCCAAACTGGAAACCATGGTAGTTTACTATGGGCGGAATACTGGAAACCATACTAGTTTAGTAGTTTATTTGAAAACATGAGGCTTGATTATATAAGTTGTTTGATGGGAAAAACTAATGGTGAAAAATTGGAAACCATACTTGTTTATATAAAAACAAGAGGCTCCACAAAACAAGTTATTTGATGGGAAAAAACTATAGGCAGAAACTTGATTAGTTTATAAAAAAAACTTGGAGGTTCAGCAAGACAAGTTCAATATTAAGGAAAAACTAAAGGCAGAAACCAAATTAGCTACTACAAAACTACATTATGATAACTAAAGGTAGAATCCAAATTAATTTCTAAAAAATACTAATTCATATATTTATTTTCCTTGCCTACCCAAATCATTCTATATAAAGCATAGCAAGCTTCAATGCTTCACCATCATAAGGTAGAACCGTTATATATCTACGCAGAGTTTTTATAGCGTCCACATATGTGACGATTCAGAACCGTAATGTATGGCAGTTAATAATCATCATTTATCGTGATTTCTATAGTAGTGATTAAACAAGAGTAAAAACCAGAGACAAACCTACTCTACTTTAATTATTTGATAACTAAAGGTGGAATAAAAATAGATGGCTCAACAAAACAAGTTATTTATAAAAGGAAAAACAATCTAAGTTTCTACAAAAACTAAAGGTGGAACAAAAAATGAAAGGAACAACAAAACAAGTAGTTTGAAGGGAAAAAAATGTGTAACCTGCATGTTTGTTTTATCTTTTTTAAAAGTGTTTTTACAATCTATGTGGTAAATATGTCAAAGGAGTACATTTTCTTTCAGCTTGCAGAAAATAGCTTCTGAAACCATAGTTTGGTTGTTTCCCAAACAAGCAAAGCACCAAAAAAGCTCTGTTGTGCTTCAAAACCACAACTTGATATAAAAGAAGCCAAACAACTAAAAAAATTTATGAAGAATTCTTTTATGCAAAACCATAGTTTTGAAAAACGTAATTTTTCCCCATTCTTGGATCAAAGATACAATTAAAAGAATCATGCTCATACCTCGAGGAAAGGAAGGAGAAAAAAGTTGGTCAGTCTAGCATGTGTGCTAAAGAGAGAAAAGGGAAAAGGGAAGAAAGAGGAAAAAAATCAAGATTTACATTTTACATACATGGACATGACAAAGGAAAAAATATAGATAGAGAGAAAATTTAAAAAATAATAAACAAGTAAGGGAAAAATTATAAAATGGAATAATTTCATCTACATAAAATTTTTGTAATATGAGAAATTAGGTATATGTGAAATATTATTTAATCTCATGATTAAAATATCAAGTTTTTATACTATTTAAATAAATTATATCATTTTAATTATTACTTATTTTACTCTGAGTTGACCCCCAATTTGACCCACTGACCCTTGACTCAGTGCCTTGATCGATTTAATGCTAGCCCAGGTTCTAAAACTCTACAAATTATTAATACATACAATTTTTTAGCTATTATATCATTATTAAAATTGATTAATGTTAAAATTTGTAGTTTTTTATAAATTTATTTATATTTTGGATAAAAAAACTAAAGGCCGAATTAATATTAAAAGCTTAATAGAACATGTTGTATCATCATGAAAACCATGTGGGCGGAAAGTGGAAACTGGAAACCATACTAGTTTATATGAAAACTAAGTCGTTTGATGCGCGCGCGCACACACAAACACACAAACTAAGGGTGGGAGCCACCTAATTATCGTGAAAACTATAGGAAGGAGCAATATTAAAAGCCTAACATAAAAAGTTGTATCATGATGGAAACCATGAGCCTAAACCCAGAAACAAAACCATACTAGTTTATATAAAAATAAGAGTTTCAACAAAACAAATTGTTTGATGAAAAAACTAAAAGTGGGATTCACCTAATATATATGAAAACTAAAGGATGAATCAATATTAGAAGCCTAACAAAAAAAAGGTATATCGTGATGAAAACTAAGGGCGGAAAGCTGGAAACCACATTAGTTTATATAAAATAAAATAAAAATAAAAAAATAAAAAACAAGAAGCTCGACAAAACAAGTTATTTGATAGTGAAAACTTGAGTTGAAACCCACACTATAATTATTTGAAAACTAAAAATGGAAGAATAACTAAAGGCTATAAAAAAACAAGTTTTTTAAAGGTAAAATCACTACCAAAAAAAAACTATTTTTTAAGCGGTGGAAAAATTCCCTCGCAAAACAACCATTTTCCGTCGCAAACCGATTTGCGGCTAAAAAGTTCCTCGCAAAATAATTTTTCATCGCAAAAATACCTTTTCCCCTCGCAAATTCGAAATTTGCGAGGAAACACTTTTCCTCACAAATTTCAATTTAATTTAAAAAAAATATAAATAATCAAAAAAATAAAATAATTACATAAAAAAATATAAAAAATTAGAAAATAAAAAGACTTGCATATCATAAAAATAAATTGTAACAATCATAAAAGTTTACATTGCAAAATAAAATATTACAAATTATAATGTTGCGACCAAAATGATTTTTTTTTAAAAAAAAAGCCTAAGTCATTCCAATCATCATAATAGGACACCAAACCATAAAGCATCCACACTGCATATGAAATTTTAGCCCTTGAGAAGCCCATCTCCGAATGCTACAAGAAAAAGACTGCTGGAATCATCAAACATATTGTAGTACTCCTGAAGACTAGCAGACCTTCAGGAGGCTGAGTTAACTTCCGGTTTTGAGGAGACATCATCTCTTTCTTTAGTTGCATCAATATGTCTTCCATTGACCAGCGGGAGTTAGCTCAAGTGGAAGGGACTTGGGTCAAGCGAAGGGTCTCAAGTTCGAGTCTCCCGTGGATGCGAAAACTCCCCAGGAGAGGTCCCCGCATACGCGCCCGACGAGAACCTCGATCCAGGACTAATCGCGCAAAGCTGCTCCTCCTGGAACCTGGATGCGAAGCAAAAAAAAAAAAATATGTCTTCCATTGTATGCTCCCATTGCCAATTAGCAAGCATGGTAAATAAATGAGGCTCAACCTGATAATAAGTAATTTATAAGATCATTTTCAATAAGAGTACCCTAAAAAGAGCCTTACAAAAATATTCAACCCTACCACTCCAGTTTCTTGGTTGACGCATGTCATGTTGATCCTTGTTTGAAATCTAAAAGAAGGTGGGCTTTCAGGATAATCCTTGCCACAAAACAATTTCAACTGGTAAATATGCCCTTCATGCATAGTCTGTAAAGCAACAAATTCAACCAGGTAAATAATTCAACCTACATGCTTGGGAATTGAAAAACAGTTCCCATAGAAACAAATTGCGACACAAAAGCATGATCTAGTCATAAGGAGGAAAGAAAATTACACATGACTGTAGTTCTAGGAGGGTTATGCAAGAGCCTATCTCTCAAATTAATTATCAGAATAGTAGGAACTCACTTAAACACATCTTTGTATCATTATGACCAGTTAGACATAGGAGATAAAGGCATTGAGTTCTTGGAAAAGACTTCAAATCACAACTTTGGAAACTTTAAAACGAGTGACAAAAACCTGAGCCATCTTTGTCCATAAACTTTATGAGCATTTACCAAAGTAAACAGCTAGAATAAACCATTATAGTGTATCAAAATATTCCATCTTCTGATTTGTAATGATTCGCATCTACTATCTGCCAGTCCTAACCCCTATTAGTCATCTTGATTATACCAATATAATATAATCATCTTACAGTAACATACCTAAAATACTTAATATGCTAAAAAAACATCAGTCATAAAGTCTTCTAGCTCAACAAGAACCTACTCCCAGAAAAATTTGGCCAGCACAACCACCATAAGTCCATAATTTCTCAAAGGAATAAATCTCTTTCCATGTACAACAATTTTTTTTTGAAGTTCTAAAGAGGTGTTTCCCTCAATAACCAGTGACTGAAGGATCTATACTCTATAGGCTATGGTATTATATAGAAGAGGTTAGACTTATTCTTTTTTAAACATACAAGCAAAGAGGATTGAAACTGAGACCAGCAAACTATTTAAGCCCCTCACAGTTAGACCAATCCAGTTCCTTGACGAGTTAATTTAAAATGCAAAATTTGGAATCTAATCAAAAATAGGATGTAAAAGTAGAAAGAAAACCAAGTAAAACTTATAAAACTGAGAAGCCCATCTTCACTAAGAGTGGGCATGTATTGCAGTTAGACAGATTGTCATAAGTCTAACTATATCACTAAAACAGAAACGAAGCATTCTATAAAAAGAACTTAGGAGATAACAATTTAAAAGTTCAAACAAAGTGCGGTACTCTAAGTGAACCATAAACATTTTCCCAATGAGCTTCATATACCATGATCTGGCACAATTAAATGTTCAACTTTCCATGTCCAGCCCTATAGAGAATCGGAATTTATAATCTCAGAAAAAAGGCGACACTTAAAAAAACTGAAGAGAAATCAATCAGTGGTATAGATTAACTTACACTAGGCAGACCAATGATAGTTCTAGTCCATGATTGCATGTATATATCATCAGCATCATCCATTCCATAGCTGACAGTCCCATCTCCAATCCCTTTTTCACCTCTCTCAAGCTCTTCCAATAATCTGAAACTTCTAGGCACTGCATATACCCAAAAATTTGACCAGATAAGTGAAATTCAAAGCTATATTTTCCAACAAAAACATAGCAAAAATGAAATTGTTGTATTAACTAATGAGCATACTAATTGACAACTTAGGGCCTGTTTGGGTTGGCGGTAGGAGCGGTGGCTTAAAAGCTATCTGACTTTAAAAAAAGCTCGGTATGAAAAAAGTCAGGTTATAGATAATGATTTGTGTTTGGATTGATAGTGGTAGAAATGGCGGGGCCCACGTCAAAAAGCTGAGAGCATTATAGAAAAAGCTAGGTTCTGGAGCTTTTTCCTTAACGGGCTTTTTGAACTTTTTTTATGTTAAGTCCAGTGAACTTAACGTGCAACTCAAACACACCACGTTGAGCTTTTTCTCCAACGTCCATTAACTCTACCACTAACGCTCCTAACGCTCTCCTAACGTTGATTCCAAACAGTCACTTAAACTTATAAGCAAAAAGATAGGAAGAAATAAAATGAACAGGCGACATTGCAAATATTATGTTGCATTTAATAGATTCCCAGAATGCATTCAGTCACCGTATAAATTCTTAACAAGCTGTGAGCATAGACTAATGATGGGCAAAGGTTGTATATATTTATTGTAAATTGCAGGTGACAACAGAAATTAATTAGAAAAGGATTTTCACCGTTGGGGAACTTTATCCCTAGATAGACATCAAGAAAAACACTTTTTGTTGACCATAGTACTTACATAAGAAATAGAAGAAAAAAAATTGCCAGATCATTTCCCAATAAACACACAAAACTAAGATCAAACTGCAAGCTCCACTGAGAATGCCAAATTCACAAAATGAAAAAGTTGAACACGCATCACAAGGTATTACATAGCATCCATATTATGAGGAAGAAAAAGTGATTTGAACATCCAGAATGTACAAAGATTGATTGTAGAAAATGCCAAATTCATAACATGATAAAGTAGGGCACTAGTTTCATGACATCACTTAACATATTACAGGAAAAGAGAAAGTGAATTGACCATCCACAATCTAAGCCAAGGAATTTATTGTCCAGGACAACGGAATCCTTTGGAACAGAGGGCACAAAGCCTTGTGGCTTGAAACAATTAGTACCTTCCTTCTTTGCAAAAATAAATTACATGCATTTTTGCTTCTCCTAGAATAGGGGAGGTGCCTCAGCAGAGTTTCATCCATGAATTTAAAGACTAAGAGGTACCCCAAATGTAGTTTCATTACTGATTTTAAAAGTTCCTACTAGAGGCTGCAATGAAGCTTCAAACTAAGTAACTATCCTATACTCTTTCTCTACCAATTCACCAATAGTCTATCATAACTATCCCCCATACACCTACATTCCTTTGTAGGTAAGGCATAGCAGAGAATAAATATCATTATAAGATAGTAACAAATCATAAGAATTTGGCTACCATCAAGTGTAAGAATAAGTCAATCATTTTAATGCATCAAACAACAACTCAATCATTCTTAACGGCCATCTTAAATAGACTAATTCAAGCTTCCGAAGGAGACAAACAGTTTATTCACAGCGCAGGCAAACAATATAAGATAAATGGCAACAAAGAAAGATACAAGAGCTAAAAAGCATGCATGGATAACAAATACTACAGGAAGACTTGTATCGTCAAATAGAGTATGTTTAATACGGGCACTTGTCTACCATAGGAAGACGTATCTCCTCAAATAATTGACAATACATTGCTTCTGCGGATTTCAAAAAACACGTAGAATCATGACAACGCACCCTATACTCTAATGCCATGAGCATATGAAAAGCATTAATTGTTAAGTATCAAAAAATCCACATACTTCTTCGAGCAGCGTGTCATTATCTGTCTCAAAAATCCTAATCAGTGTCCCCTTAGTGCTTGCGGTGGCCAGTAACTGACCATCGAGTGTGAGAGTAAAACAAGCTATCCCAGAATCGTGTGCAATAACAAAATGCTTATCAAAATTCAGAGCTAACTGTCAGAAAATCAAAATCTCAATCATAGCATCAAGTATTTAGAACAATAGCAAATCACATAACAGGAAAAAAAAAGGGTTTCAAATTCGCTTTTCAGAAGCCGATGACTCACCGATTGAGGACTGAGGAGAGAGGAAGGAGATATTGGAGATGGCAACCACAGAGCGGAGAAGACGGAGACACTGAGCACTGAGACCGGAGTGTGAGGAAACGATGACTGAGCACTGATAGCCAAATGGCTATGTTTCGAACAGAGGAAACAGCAAACAACAAAGCAGGCAAAATTGGATTTTCCCTTACCTGAAAAAGAGGCGACGACGGAGGTGGACACCAGTAAGGGTGGCGACCGGGGGCACGACTGCGGGCGGTGGTAGCAGGGGAGGACGGATGGCGATGAGACGAGAGGAAGAGGGGACGACTAGTGTGTGAAGGAGAAAGAGTGATTTAGGGATTTTAATGGGATATTGCGAGGGAACTAGCGTCCCCTCGCAAAAAAGATGATTTTGCGATTGTTCCCTCGCAAAATGGCTTCAAAATACCCTCAGTTTTGCGAGGGAAATAGGGTTTCCTCCCAAAAAAAGATGATTTTGCGAGGGAACCCTTATTCCCTCGCAAATCTGAAGACACTTGGTGGCCAATTTGTTACCATTTTGCAGAAACACTATTTCCCTCGCAAAAATGACCTTTTTGCAAGGGAAAAGTTTTCCCTTGCAAGTAATATGTCTCTTTTTTTTAAATATGTCAATTTCTCCCCATTTTGCGAGGGAAAAATTTTTTCCCTCACAAAATTGCCTTTTTTGCGAAGGAAACTTAATTCCTCGCAATTTTACCAAAATTTGCGATGGAATTTTTTTCCCTCGCAAATATGGCATTTTCTAGTAGTGAATTGTTACGGTTTCTGAAGGCATGACAAAAACAACAATAAAACTAAAGCAAGTTGTTTAATGAAGTAAACTAAAAGTGGGACCCAACTAACTTTTGTAAAAACAAAACACGGAATCGATATTAAAACCAGGAACCATAGTAGTTTACGAGGGGCGGAATACTGGAAACCATACTACTTTATTTGAAAACGTGAGGCTTGATCATATAAGTTGTTTGATGGGAAAAACTAAGGGCGGAAAACCGGAAACCATACTTGTATATATGAAAACAAGAGGCAGGACAAAACAAGTTATTTGATGGAAAAAACTATGGGCAGAAACTAGATTAATTTATATATTAAAAAAAAAAATTGGAGGTTCAGCAAGACAACTTCTCTATTATGGAAAAACTAAAGGCGGAAATCAAATCAGCTTCTGCAGAACTACATTAATTATGATAACTAAAGGTAAAATCCAAATTAATTTCCAAAAACTTCTAATTTATATATTTATAATTTCCTTCCCTACCCAAATCATTTTATATAAAGCATAGCAAGCTTCAATGCTTCACCATCATAAGGTAGAACTATTATATATTTGTGCAGAGCTTTTATAACGCCTGCATATATGAAGACTCAGAACCGTAATGTATGGCAGTTAATAATCGTCATGTATAGCGATTTTTGTAGTAGTTATTAAACAAGGGTGAAAACCAGAGACAAACCCACTCTACTTTAATTATTCAAAAATTAAAGATGGAATAAAAATAGACGGCTCAACGAAACAAGTTATTTAAAAGGAAAAACAATTTAAGTTTCTACAAAAACTAAAGGTGGAATAAAAAAAACAAAAGGAACAACAAAACAAGTACTTTGAAGGGGGAAGCATGTTTGTTTTAGCTTTTTTAAAAGTGTTTAAATATGCAAAGGAGTGCCTTTTTTTCAGCTTGCAGAAAATGGCATCTGAAACAACGATTTTGTTGTTTCCCAAACAAGCAAAGCAGTAGCATTTTGGATACAAAAAAAGCTTTTTTGTACTTGAAAACCACGGCTTGATATAAAAGAAGCCCAACACCTAAAAAATTTAAGAACTTTTTTATGCAAAACCATAGTTTTGAAAAACGAAATTTTTCCCCATTCGTGGATCCAAGATACAATTAAAAGAATCATGCCCATGCCTCGAAGAAAGGAAGGAGAAAAAGTTGGACAGTCTAGTCTGTGTGCTAGAGAGAGAAAAGCGAAAAGGGAAGAAAGAAGGGGGGAAAAAAGGATTCAAGATTTACATTTTACATACATGGACATAGGGAAAAAAATAGGTAGGGAGAAAATTTTAAAAGTAATAAAGAAGAAAGGGAAAAATATAAAATGGAATAATTTCATCTACATAAAAATTTTGTAATATGGGAAATTAGGTATCTATGAAATATTATTTAATCTCATAATTAAAATATCAAGTTTTTATACTATTTAAATAAATTATATTATTTTAATTATTACTAATTTTACTTCGGTTAACGTCCGATTTAACTCAATGACTCTTGACTCAGTGCCTTGATCGATTCAACGCCTGGCCCAGTTTTAAAACTCTACAAATTATTAATACATACATTTTTTAACTTTTATATCATTATTAAAATTGACTAACGTTATAATTTGTAATTTTGTAGAAAATTTATTTAAATTTTGGATAAAAAAAAAACTAAAGACAGAATTAATAGTAAAAGCTTAATAGAACAAGTTGTATCATCATGAAAGGGTTAAATACCAATTTTACTCTGGAAGTTTTGCTAAGGGAGCACTCAACACCTGAAAGCTTTTTTGGTATCATTTTTGCCCCGGAAGTTTGCAAACATAATGATCTTGCCGATCGGTTGATCTTGACCGTTGGATCGTTGCTCTCTTTGTAAACTTCCAAGGCAAATTTGCTCCTAAAAAAACTTCCAGGGTAAATTTGCTCCTAAAAAAACTTCCGGGGCATATTTGCTCCCTTTTGTAAACTTCCGGGGCAAAAATGATACCAAAAAAACTTTCAGGTGCTGAGTGCTCCCTTACCAATACTTCCATGACAAAAATGGTATTTAACCCCATCATGAAAACCATGTGGGCGAAAAGTGGAAACTGGAAACCATACTAGTTTATATGAAAATTGTTTGATGGAAAAAAAAAACTAAGGGTGAGAGCCAACTAATTTTCATGAAAACTATAAGAATGAGCAATATTAAAAAGCCAACATAAAAAGTTGTATCATGATGAAAACCATGGGCCTAAACCCAGAAACAAAAACCATACTAGTTTATATAAAAATAAGAGTTTCAACAAAACAAGTTGTTTGATGAAAAAACTAAAAGTGGGATCCACCTAATATATATATATATATATATATATGAAAACTAAAGGATGAATCAATATTAAAAGCCTGACAAAAAAAAAAGGTGTATTGTGATAAAAACTAAGGGCGGAAAGCTAGAAACCACACTAGTTTATATAAAATTAAGAAAAAAAAAAGAAGCTCGACAAAACAAGTTATTTGATAGTGAAAACTTGAGTTGAAACCCATACTATAATTATTTGAAAACTAAAAATGGAAGAAAAACTAAAGGCTATAAAAAAAACAAAACAAGTTTTTTAAAGGTAAAAATTGTCATGGTGTCTAAAGGCATGACAAAAACAACAATAAAACCAAAGCAAGTTGTTTAATGCAGTAAACTAAAAGTGGGACCCAACTAATTTTTGTGAAAACAAAAGGCGAAATTGATATTAAAACCGGGAACCATAGTAGTTTACGAGGGGCGGAATACTAGAAACCATACTACTTTATTTGAAAACATGAGGCTTGATTATATAAGTTGTTTGATGGGAAAAACTAAGAGCGGAAAACCGAAAACCATATTGTATATATGAAAACAAGAGGCGGGACAAAACAAGTTATTTGATGGGAAAAACTATGGGCGGAAATTAGATTAGTTTATAAAAATCTTAGAGGTTTAGAAAAACAAATTCTCTATTAAGAAAAAAACTAAAGGTGGAAACCAAATTAGCTTGTGCAAAACTACATTTTATGATAACCAAAGGTGGAATCCAAATTAATTGCTTTAAAAAACTAATTTATATATTTATTTTCTTTGCCTACCCAAATCATTCTATATATATAAAGCATAGCAAACTTCAATGCTTCACCATCATAAGCTTCTATTCTACTTTGTTCCAACTCACCATTTTCTTTCTTTTCTCTTTGTTCAACTCATCATCTACCCTTCTTCAAATTAAGCTTTTCAGCATTCTTCAAAATCTTCACCGCACCATATAGTTCATTCATTCCTTTTCTTGTTTGCGTGTTTATTTTCCTTCTAATGAAGTGATTGCAAGTGAAGTCACTTGCGGACTATTTGGTGATGCAAAAGCAAAATGGATGAGACCAATGGTGTTGATCTAGATATGGTATCACTGATGCCATTTTGTAGTTTGGAGATGATTTATTCTTACTTTACGATAATATATGCTCAAACTTCAAAGATCTCATTTTACTCACATTCTAAACATTATAAACATCTAACATAGCGGGCATGTTCACCCATAAGGTGGGACAAACAGATCAGAGATGTGGCCGGAGGGAGAATTGAACTTCCTTAGAGCTCCGCATTCTGAGTTTGCCGGCCGGTGATGGTTGTGACTCGTAACTATCACCAAGGGTCATCTTTATCCTCCATTCCTAGGGCTTGTTTACTGTTGATGTTGCTCCCCCTCAGTGGAGACCCAATCTCAACTTCCACCCTATAACATGGGTCGTGTGGATGCAGCTCCTCCTGCACGAGTAGCCATGGCTGCAGAGAGGCCTCCTGCATATAAGTACTGTTCGACCCAACCTCTTCCGCGGTGTTAGGTCGAGACCGATCAATAATGTAGCTAGCTAGTTTCGATGATGATCTCCTGACAAAACTTTGCCTCTCTGTTATATGTAAAATGATAGCCAAAGCCCATATAGTCTACATCTAATCAATGTGAAAGTTTAAAACATACGTTTCCTCGTGGGAGGAAAAAATAAATCTGATCCATTGAAATGAATAAAAAAGCTTCCTAGTTATTCACATAGAGATCGAATATTATGTTTTAATTATAGTAATATTAAATATTATTGTAATCCTTACTCCATCCTGCTATATACCTCATTATTTTTCATAATATAATATATTTTGTCTGAACTATTACCTCTAGTGCTTAGTATAAGATGTACTTTATAATTTGATTTCTTCATTAAAGTGAATTTAATGACGGGAGGTAATATTAATTATCCCTAATTAATTATAAAGTTTTAACTAATTAATACATAAGTCCTCTAATATTTATATTAAATTTATTTTTCCTATATGAGAAGTATGGCGGAGTTGTATATTTTAACATGAGTGAAAAAATGTTTTATTAAATTTTGAACAGGGTTATGTAACAAGGTTTGTTACCTACATTTCAAAGTTTCAAAGTTTTGTTACCTACAACACATTTGGTATGGGCTAAAACACTTAATTAATAATTCACAACTCATTTTGATAGGAAATCGTCAATTTGGGACTTTTCAAATTTTGAAGGTATTTTTTCTGGAATTTTTCATATTTTTTGGATTATATAAAGTATATGATAAATACTTCAACGAAAACTAAAGGCAAAACCCCAAAACTAATAGTTTCTTGAAATAAGTTGTTTGGGGGAAAACTAAAGGTGAAACCTACACCGATTCACTTAAAAACTATGGGTTAGAAAAAAACTAAAAGTGAAACGCTCGAAATTTATGTGTGAAACAAAAGGAGTCAACAAAATAAATTATTCCGTGATAAAAACTAATGTCGAAATCTACACCCATTTTTGTGAAATTCTAAAACTAATTGCTCAACAAAACTAGTGATTTGATAGTAAAAGCTAAAAGTGAACACCATGTTAGTTGTTATAAAACCAGTGGCTGAACAAAATTGCAAACTCAACAAAAAGGTTGTTTGATGGGGAAAACTAGAGATTGAACCCAAGCTTTTTTTTTTTTTTTTTTTTTTTTTTTTTGGAAAACTAAGAGTGAAAGTCAATCACGGTAATTTATATGTAAACTATCATCAGGGAACTTAAATTCAAGACTAAACAAAATATGTTGTTTGATGGTGAAAACCAAAGACAAAACCCGCGCTACTTTATGTTTGGCAAAAAAAAAATAGTTGAACTTATGCAAAAACTAAATGTTTGACAAAAACAACAACAAGAACAAAACACGTTGTTTGAGCAAAAAGCAAAAGGTGGGACCTACCTATTTTTGGAAAACTAAAGAAAGAACCAATATTTAAAGCTTATAGAATAAATAGTATTATGAACAATACTAAAGGCGGACAACTGAAAACTAGTTTATATAAAAATAAATGACTCGAAAAACAAATTGTTTGATGGAAAAAAAATAAAGCAAAACTAGAGGCCAAGCTACAAACAAATGCTCTGAAAGAAAAACTAAAGCTTAACATAAAAAGTTGTATTGTGATAAAACTATGATAGTTTGATATAAAAATGATAGTTTATATGAAAACAAGGGGCTATGACAAAGCAAGTTGTTTGATGAAAAAACTAATTAAGGACCAAAACTAGATTAGTTAATACAAAACTAGAGGCTCAGCTAGAAACAAATGCTCTAAAAGGAAAACCAAAGCCTAATAGAAAAAGTCATGTTATGATAAAATCCACAAGCAAAAAATCAGAAACCAGTATGGTTTATATGAAAATAGGGGACGTGACAAAACAAGTTGTTTGATATTTTTAAAAAAAAAAAAACTAAAGGTGAAAATCATATTATTTTATACAAAACTAGAGGCTCAACTAGAAACAAATACTCTAAAATGAAAACCAAAGTATAATAGAAAAAGTTGTCACCATTAAAATCATAAGCAGAAAACCAGAAAATCCATGCTAGTTTAGATGAAATCAGGGGGCTTGACAAAACAAATAGTTTAATTTGAAAAACTAAGGGTGAAAATCATATAAGTTTATACAAAACTAGAGCCACACTCTAAAACAAATCAGATAGGTTTGGTTGTTTCCCAAACAAGCAAGCTAAGTGGGTATTTGGGTACAAAAAAGCACTTTTGTACTTCAAAACAATGGCTAAAAGAGAAGTTAAACACCTAAAAAATTTTGAGAGAAGCACTTTTTTATGCAAAACTATAGTTTTGAAAAAGCTAATTTTTTCCCTTCCTGAATCAAAAATAGATCAAAAGAATCCTACTCGTGCCTTAGGGCATGTTTGGTTTGAGGGAGAGGAAGGGAGTGGGAGGGGAGAGAGAAATTTCTTACCCCTCTCTTTACTAAATTGCCCATGCAAACTTTTCAATATTCCAAAAATATATTCTCAACAAAAGGAAATATTATTCTCATTAATGGCAATTTGGTCAATTTACTCTTTTCCACTCCCTTCCCTCCCACTCCCTCCCATCAAACCAAACATACCCTTAGGGAAAGGAAGGAGAAAAAAAAGTTAGTCAGTCTACTTCACGTGCTAGAGAAAAAAAAAAGGGAAAGGGAAGGAAGGATTTATATTTTACATACACAGACATGACAAAGAAAAAAAAAATAGATAGAGGGAAAAATTTTAAAATAATAAAGAAGAAAGGGGAAAAAAATAAAATGGAATAATTCCATGTACATAAAAATTTTGTAATATGGGAAATTAGGTATCTATGAAATATTATTTTCTTCTCATAATTAAAATATCAAGTTCTTATACATTTTAAATAAATTATATTAATTTAACTATTACTAATTTTACTCCGAATTGACCTCGATTTAACCAAGTGACCTTTGACTCGAGTGCCTTAATTGGATTAGGGTCCTATCCAGGTTTTAAAACTTAAGAATTATTAATACATATATTTTTGAGCTATTATACCATTATTAAAATTGACAAATGTTATAATTTTAATTTAATAGACAAATTTATTTAAATTTTGAAAACTAGAAATCATACTAGTTTATATGAAAACAAACAAGTTGTTTGATGTAAATTTTTTTATAAAAAAAAGTGGGAGCCACCTAATTTTCATGAAACCTATAAGAAGGAGAAATATTAATTAAAAGCCTAATATAAAAAGTTGTATGATGATGAAAACCAAGGACAGAAACTCAGGGAAAAAAAAAACCGTTCTAGTTCATATAAAAACAAGAGTTTTGAAAAAACAAGTTGTTTGACCAAAAAACTAAGAGTGGGACCCACCTGATTTTTGTGAAATTTAAAGGAAGAATCAATATTAAAAGCCTGACAAAAAAAGGTGTATCGTGATGAAAACTAAAGGCGGAAAGAAAAACCATACTAGTTTATTTTTATAAAACAAAAAAAGAAACAAACAAGCAGCTCGACAAAACAAGTTATTTGAGTAAAAACTTGAGTTAGAAACCCACACTATAATTATTTGAAACCTAAAAGTGAAAGAAAAACTGAAGGCTAAGAAAAACAAGTTATTTAAATGTAAAAATTGTTTCTGTTTCTGAAGGCAAGACAAAAACAATACTAAAAACAAAGCAAGTTGTTTAATGCAGTAAACTAAAAGTGGGACCCAACTAATTTTTGTGAAAACTAAAGGCAGAATCGATATTAAAATCGAAAATAATATTAGTTTACTAGGGGCGAAAAACTGGAAACGGTACTAATTTATTGGAAAACATGAGGCTTGATTAAATAAGTTGTTTGATGGAAAAAGTGTGGGCGGACAACCGAAACCATACTTGTTTTTATGAAAACAAGAGGCTCAACAAAACAAGTTATTTGATGGGAAAAACTATAGGTTAAAACCATATTAGTTTATACAAAACTTAGAGGTTCAGTAAAACAAGTTCTCTCCTAAGAAAAAAACTAAAGGCTGAAACCAAATTAGCTTGTGCAAAACTACATTTTATGATAACTAAAGGTGGAATCCAAATTAATTTCTAAAAAAACTAATTTATATATTTATTCTCCTTCCTACCCAAATCATTCTATATAAAGCATAGCAAACTTCAATGCTTCACTATCATAAGATTCTATTCTACTTAGTTCCAACTCACTATTTTCGTCCTTTCCTCTATGTTCAACTCTTCATCTATCCTTCTTCAAATTAAGCTTTTCGGCATTCTTCAAAATCTTCTTCACCGCATCATAAATAGTTCATTCATTCCTCTTCTGCTTGCGCGTTTATTTCCCTTCTCATGATGGGATTTCTAGTGAAGTCACTTACGGACTATTTGGTTATGCAAAAGATAAATGCATGAGATCAATGGTGTTGATCTAGATATGGTATCACTGATCCAAATTCGTAGATTGGAGATGATTTATTATTACTTTACGATCATATATGCTCAAACTTCAAAGATCTCATTTTACTCACATTCTAAACATTATAAACATCTAAAATAGCGGGCATGTTCGCCCATAAGGTGGGACAAACAGATCAGAGATGTGGCCTGAGGCAGCATTGAACTTCCTTGGAGCTCCGCAATCTGAGTTAGCCAGCCGGTGATTGTTGTGACTCGTAACTATCACCAAGGGTCATCTTCATCCTCCATTCCTAGGGCTTGTTTACTGTTGATGTTGCTCCCCATCAGTGGAGACCCAATATCAACTTGCACCCTATGACATGGGTCATGTGGATGCAGCTCCACCTGGACGAGTAGCCATGGCTGCAAAGAGGCCTCCTGCATATAAGTACAGTTCAACCCAACCTCTTCCTCGGTGTTAGGTCGAGACCGATCAATAATGTAGCTAGCTAGTTTCGATGATGATCTCCTGACGGCCAGGGGCTCGTCCGTACGGACGAGCAGGGAAAGTGGATCCAAATCATGTAAAATGATGGTCAAAGCCCATATAATCTACATCTAATCAATGTGAAAGTTTAAAACATACGTTTCCTTGTGGGAGGAAAAAATAACTCCGATCCATTGAAATGAATAAAAAAGCTTAATGCTATATACCTCATTATTTTTAATAATATAATATGTTTTGTCTAAACTATTACATCTAGTGCTTAGTATATATGATCTACTTTATAATTGGATTTCTTCATTAAAGTGGATTTAAGGACAGAAGGTGATATTAATTTTTTTTTGTTTTCCAGTTAGTATCCCTAATTAATTATAAAGTCCTAACTAGTTAACACATAACTCCTCTAATATTTGTATTTATATTAAAATTATTTTTCCTCTATGGGAAGTATGGCCCGGGTTGTATATTTTAAAATGAGCCAAAAATGTTCTATTAATTTTTGAAAAGGGTTATATAACAAGGACTGAAAAAAGATTTTGTTAGGGAAAATTCTAGACAAATATCTTCAAAATATCAAAATCTCAATTCACTTGTGTTACCTACAACACATTTGATATTGGCTACAATACTTAATTAATAATTCACAACTCATTTTGGTATGAAATCGTCAACGTAACTTGGGACTTTTCAAATTTTGAAGGTATTTTTTCTTGAATTTTTCCTATTTTTTAGGACTATAAAGTATATTATAAATCCTTCAACGAAAACTAAAGGCAAAACGAAAACTAATGGTTCCTTGAAATAAGTTGTTTGGGGGAAAAACAAAGGTGAAACCTACACCGATTCACATAAAAACTATGGGTTGGAAAAAATTAAAAGTGAAACGCGCACTAGTTCACATGAAATTTATGTGTGGAACAAAAAGAGTTAGTAGAATAAACTGTTTCGTGACACAAACTAATGTCGAAATCTACACCAGTTTTTGTGAAAACTAATTGCTCAACAAAACTAGTTATTTGATAGTAAAAACAAAAAGTAAACACCATGTTAGTTTCTGTAAAACCAGTGGCTGAACAAAATTGCAAACTCAACAAAATGTTGTTTGATGGGGAAAACTAAAGAGTGAAAGCCACAGCAATTTATATGTAAACTATCCTCAGGGGAACTTAATTCAAAACTAAACAAAATAAGTTGTTTGATGGTGAAAATCAAAGACAAAACCCGCGCTACTTTAATTACTAAAAACTAAATGAAGAAAAAAAAATGAAGCCTACAAAAAACAAAAATAATTAAAAAAAAAATAGTTGAACTTTTGAAAAAAACTAAATGTTTGACAAAAACAACAAGAACAAAACAAGTTGTTTGAAGAAAAAAAAAAAACTAAAGGTGGGACCCACCTAATTTTTAGGAAAACTTAAGAAAGAGTCAATATTTAAACCTTATAAATAAGTAGTATCATCATGAAAACTAAGGACGGAGAGTTGGAAATCATACTAGTTAGATTAAACAAAAAACAAAAAAACAAGAAGCTCGACAAAATAAGTTGTTTCATAGTGAAAAACTTGAGTTGAAACCCACACTACAATTATTTGAAAATTTAAAGTGGAAGAAGAATTGAAGGTTAAAAAAACAAGTTATTTAAAGGTAAAAATTGATTCGGTTTCTGAAGGCAAGACAAAAACAACAATAAAAACAAAGCAAGTTGTTTAATGGGCTTTTTTCCCAATTTACCCCTTTTTAAATAACTAATTCTCAAAATGCCCATGCCCTGGAAACTATTTCCCAATGTGCCCGTTGGGAAACTAATTCCCAATGTACCCTTTGTTTAGTCGACTAAACCATGGGGTTTAGTCGACAAATCACGGGGTCAAATTTTTTTCGGGGACCCCGTGATTTAGTCGACTAAACCCCATGGTTTAGTCGACTAAACCAGTCTGGGTCCATTTTTTTTAAGTGACCCGCGGTTTAGTCGACTAAACCATGGGGTTTAGTCGACTAAACCGCGACGGAGGCTTTTTTAAAAGCCCATTTCCCTCTTATTTGCTAACCTAATCGACTAAACCCTCCCCAAACCTCTCCCCCTCTCATTTTTTCTCCAATTCCTTGCCGAATCCATTGGAAGGTAGCGAAGGAAACTTCATTTGAGTGTGATTTGCGTCGATTTAGGTATGTGCTCATCTCCATTGTGTAATATTTGTAGTTTTGCAGCTCATTTTGCTTTTGTTTGTAATATGAAACTCTTCATTTTGCAGCTCCCAAATTCTGGTGTGAAGGATGAGTTTAAGTCCAAACACGCATGTTACTATAATCTACCATAGTGGGAGGCATTTTGTTGGTCCCGATGGTGTTCAATTTGAAGGAAAAACGAAAATGATGAAAATCAAACGGGGCACTACGTACCACGAGCTCAAACAAAGAATTTATCAAAAATTGTGGCTATATGGAAGCCAATGCATTCATCGGTTAATTGCCAAAGTGGAGACTAGAGTGGGTAAGAATAGCGTATACTACATTAGCAACGATGTTTGTGATGATGAAGACATAGAGTGTATCGTAGATGCATTTGCTAATGGGATATCGCAAAATTATATTGAGATATATGTTGAGCTTGAATCTGGTGAGTCATCATCTGTACCCATGCATACAAGAGCTGAACAGTATGTTGGTCAAGAAGAAAGACCTGTCGGTTTATCTGCACCTTCACAAGTCTTAAGTCAGATAACATTGATGGAGGATGAGGAGGATGAGGAAGATGAGAATATGTACAGCGAAGAGGAGGACGAATATGAGAGCTTTATTTCACTAGGTGACACCTCAGATACTGATGTGGAGGGTGATTTTGACGCTTGCACGAACCACCGCAAACACCGAGGACCAGAAACATTGTCACCGGCTGCGAGTTGACCCGGTTAGGAGTGGTAAGTTAGTAAACTTGTATTTGTATTTGTGATGTTTATTTTGTGGTTAAAAACAAAAATTCTTGACAAATGTAGGGCCTGAGACTGAGCCATTTTGGAATGAAAGCCCGCACTATTCCTTCATTAATGGGGTGCACTGTGATGATGACATGGAAATGTTGTATGGTGATGATGACGGGCAAGGTGGTTGGCATTTAGGTGATCCATTATATCTGAATCAGCAATTTCGTTCTAAGTCTGAAATGCAACATGCCGTGAAATTATATTGCATGAAGTCTCATCGTACAGCCAAAGTTGAAAAGAGCGATGAGTCTAGGTTTGTGATGAGGTGTCGAAACCATGCTTTGACGGCGTCCCCGGTATATGAGGGCAATTATCCCCACGAATGGAAATAGTTGGGTGGTGCGTAAATGGGGTAAAGATCACACTGTCGAACCACATTCTAGCCGGGATCATAGACTGACTAGATACGGATGTTATATGTGCATCCATTATCAGTACGTTCTCCATTTTGACTATAGTAACATTCGGTTTGTTTATTGACAGTACATTTAGAATTTGCTTTGTTTTCACTTACGCGTCTTTCGTAGGGTTTTTTGGACATTTAACCAAACCATTGAAGCCTTCAAATACTGTAAGCCCATACTGCAAATTGATGGCACCCACTTGTACGGAAAATACAAAGGTACTCTTTTGATTGCGACTTCACAGGATGGGGATGGGAAGGCCCTACCAATTGCCTTTCTTTGTTGTTCGTCCTGGTGAGAAGTATGATGATTGGTGGTGGTTTCTTTGTCTCCTACGTGATCATGTAACGCAGGAGGAGGGTATTTGTTTGATATCGATCGTCATGCCAAAAGATCATAAAGGCGGTTAAAGATCATCGAAATTGGCAGCCTCCATATGCCTATCATGTGTATTGCCTTCGTCATGTTGGGAGCAACTTTAATACTAAGTTTAAGGATATACAATTGAAGAAAACAGTTATGAAACTAGGTATTGAAACTTCACTCATTTTATTTACAACTTGCACATATTTGTTTGAGGTTGTTATGAGTTTACATTCGTTGTTCTATGTAGGGTACATGAGTTCAAAGATCCTATTTGACATGCGGTTTCAAGAGTTTATTGATGCAAACCCTCGGTCGCCTCCCGGTTTGATCGGCTTCCAAAGGCGAAATGGTGCGAGTCCTATGATGAAGATGGACGGAGGTTTGGTCACATGACCACTAACTTAGCCGAGTGTGTCAACAAGGTCCTTAGGGGTGCCGTAATCTTCCGATAACGGCATTGGTGAAGATGACTATTAGTAGACTTGTCGAATATTTCGTCACGAGACGTGTTGAGATTAACAATCATGTGGCTGCAGGTAGGATAGTCTCAAAAAAGGTTGAAGTTGCGATACACAAAATGGACCGTTGACCCTCGCGTGCCGCGTGCGACTCTATGACAGAGATTTACAATTATTTGAGGTTTAGGACGCATACAACCAATCTACACATAACGCCGGTGACATAATGAGGGTTGACTTGATAAATCGCAAATGTCAATGTGGATGGTTCACAACAAGACGGTATCCACAGCCACGTATTAGCAGTATGCAAAAGGGAAAATTTGAACCATTATGATTATGTTGACCCGATATTCACTATGTCATACATTAGTCAGGTATATGCTGCACACGGTATCCTGTAGGCAATGAATTGTTGATTGAACAAGGAGTTGGCCCAACTGTTATCCCGGACGCAACTTTGTCACGCACAAAGGGAAGACCAAAGTCTACAAGGATACAAAATGAGATGGATTGGGTGGAGTCTCAACCCTCGGGCGATCGAAGAACGATGTAGGAGTTGTAACCAAGTCGGTCATAATATACGAACATGTCCAACGAGGATTAGACAAGGTTGAATTATATGTAACGTGTTTTGTATTGAGTTTAGGCAATGATTTGATTTGGTAATGGTTTCCCCTGTTTGAACTTTGTTTTGTTGTAATATTAAAGCGGTCCAAACATATGCACCACCAATGAATGAGTGTTAAAATTTCTTCCCCGAGTCACAATGATACATTAGTCATGTATACAAATGGTTTTGTACACAAAAGAGACGTCATTAACATCATCCATTCTGGTTTAGTCGACTAAACCATCGCCTCTGTTCTGGTTTAGTCGACTAAACCAGACTGGTTTAGTCGACTAAACCATTCCAGAAGCACCTTAACATCAGCAAAAGACCATCAACCCAAAAGCAACATTAATGGCTTTAACAAAAAAGGATAAATTCATAACACCAAAAACAAAAAGCAGCAACATTGAATAAAACAATGACGTCAACAAAGTCTAGCGACACAAACAAAAATGCAACATCCAGGCTAAAAGCAACATCAAGTGAAATGAAAATTCAAATCTAAAAACAACAATGGAAATACAAATAAGTCTAAACTTCTTCCTCGGAATTCTCGATCCTCCTCGGAAGATGGACCTCCTTGGTCATCGTCACCGCTACCTCCTGTTCTTGTCCAAGCTACTGTTGCCCAAGCCTATCCTAACCCCTTCATCCGACCACGCATCCACCTCCACCTTTCATTATCCTTATCCACGTGGCTCTTCCACCTCTTACTCATTTTCACTTCCGTCATCGGATATGGCCTTCATGACATCAAGATTGGAGAATCCACCCTCCGGCTCAACTATGTCCTCCACATGAACATCAATGTCATCATCACCATCATGGACCTCAGGTGGAACAATGGGTGGAACCGGGCCAGCATCAGTACCTCCTCCTCGACATTAGTGTATTCCCAGAAACCATTTGGGCTCTTGGAGATCTTGCACTGCTCCAAAATACGTTGTCCAAATATAGCATTCCACATTGTTGTACTCACAATTTTCTCATTGTCCATAGGAACACCAAAAGACTCCAATATCCCCTGAACGAGATAGGCGTATGGGAGTGCAGCGTTATCCTTCTGTTTGGCCTTGGACATCATCCAACAAATGTAGTGCCTCCAATTGACATTGATGCCATGACGAACAGCCCACATAATAGGAATGTCACCCTCCAACACCCTCGAATGATTATAAGCTCGAGGGAACAATATGTGGGTCATGACGTAGAAGAGGATACGGGCATTAACAGTCAGCTGGCCCACAGAAAGTATAGCTCTATGAGCTCCTGGCCTCCTGGCCTCTTGCACAACATCCTCCCGATGAAATCCCTCTAAGGGTTTAGCGTCATCCCCATCATACGGAACTGTCCGAACTGCATCAAAATCATATCCCGAAAGAATGAGGTCCAGGATGGGAGCCGTCACCAATATGTCAACCCCGCAAACGCGCGACGTAGATCACCATTTAGGTAGCTCATGTTATGGTAGAAAGCTCTCACCATAACCTCTGAATATGGACGAGTCTTCTCCGCCAAGCCTCTCAGATGGGAAAGTTCCAAGATCGGCACTATCTCAAATCCCTCATTCGTAAAGAATGTCATATCTAATGACTTGGGCTTGATGACGGGTCTGGTGGCAAAGTTCATCATGAATCGTTGATGCTCTACTACATTATTTTCAAACAAATAACCGAAAGGGAGATCCACAACGGGTTCGGGCTGCTGTGCCCTAGAAGAAGATGCCCCGCGGTTCGCACGTTGCTTAATCCGCCTCCCGAGATCATTGCCGGTGTTAGAAGAGACTTCTTTGCGACGCATGATGACAACAACCTACAAACGGACATTATAAACCATCAACAAAAAATAATCATTCATCATATGGAACTGTCCCATATACATTCTTCCTTTTCACAAACAAACACAATCAACATACTCAAATCAACAACTAAAAATCTTTCCATAAATCTAATACTCAAATCAATAACTAAAAAACAACAACAAACACAATCAAATATACATTGACATTAATTTTCAATCGATATAAATTTTTCCATAACTAATAATATTCAAATCAACAACAAAAAAATCAACATGATATACTCCAATCTACACCAAACATTCATTTTCATCATGTACATTGGTCATTTTCATGAAAACCAATGTGAAATTCGTCCAACAAAATCACCCCATTAAAGCAAAAACGCAAAAATACACAAACCAATGAAAACCCAAGTGAAATTCATCCAACAAAATCATGTACATTGGTCATTTTCAAATATACCCAAAACACAAGCAACAACACAAAAATTTAATGAAAAACGAAGTGAAATTCGACCAAAAAAATTCCCAACCAATGTAAATTTTCTCATTTTCACATGTACATTACTCATTTTCATCCATAAATACGAATGAAATACTCAAATCAAACAAAGATACACAACAAAATCACCCCATGAAAGCAAAAACGCAAATGTGGGTTACCAAAAACACAATAACAAGGGCGAAAATTCAAAATGGAGATGAGAACATACCTAAAACGACGCAAATCACACTCGAATGAAGTTTCCTTCGCTACCCACCAACGGATTCGGCAAGGAATTAAAGAAAAAATGAGAGGGAGAGGTTTGGGGAGGGTTTAGTCGATTAGGGTTCGACCTTGAAGAGGAAAGGGCTTTTAAAAAAGCCTCCTGTCAGGATTTAGTCGACTAAACCCCATGGTTTAGTCGACTAAACCGCGGTCACTTAAAAAAATGGGCCCGGACCGGTTTAGTCGACTAAATCACGGGTCCCCGAAAAAAATTTGACCCCGTGATTTAGTCGACTAAACCCCATGGTTTAGTCGACTAAACAGGGGCACATTGGGAAATAGTTTCCAGACATGGGCATTTTGGGAATTAGTTATTTAAAAAGGGGCAAATTGGGAAAAAAGCCTTGTTTAATGCATTAAACTAAAAGTGGGACCCAACTAATTTTTGTGAAAACTAAAGGCAGGATCAATATTAAAACTGGAAACCATATTAGTTTACTAGGTGCAGAAAACTGTAAACCATACTAGTTTATTGGAAAACATGAGGCTTGATTAAATAAGTTGTTTCAAGGGAAAAACTATGGACGGAAAACCAAAAACCGTACTTATTTATATAAAAACAAGAGGCTCGACAAAACAAGTTAATTATTTGATGGGAAAAACTATGGGCAGAAACCAAATTAGTTTATAGAAAACATAGAGATTCAGCAAAACAAGTTCTCTCTTAAGAAAAAACTAAAGGTGGAAACCAAATCAGCTTCTACAAAACTACATTTCATGATAACTAAAGGTATAATCCAAATTAATTAACTTCTTGAAAAAACTAATTTATATATTTATTTTCCTTTGCTACCCAAATCATTCTATATAAAGCATAGTAAACTTCAATGCTTCACCATCATAAGCTTCTCTTCTACTTAGTTCCAACTCACCATTTTCTTCCTTTTCTCTACGTTCAACTCATCATCTATCCTTCTTCAGATTAAGCTTTTCAGCGTTTTTCAAAATCTTCGCATCATATAGTTCGTTCATTCCTCTTATTGCTTGCGCGTTTATTTTCCTTCTCATGATATGATTTTTAGGGAAGTCACTTACAGATTATTTGGTGATGCAAAAGCAAAATGAATGAGATCAATGGTGTTGATCTAGATATGGTATCACTGATGCAATTTTGTAGATTGGAGATGATTTATTGTTACTTTAAGATAATATATGCTCAAACTTCAAAGATCTCATTTTACTCACATTCTAAACATTATAAACATCTAAAATAGCGGGCATGTTCACCCATAAGGTGGGACGAACAGATCAAAGATGTGGCCGGAGGCAGCATTGAACTTCCTTGGAGCTCCGCATTCTGAGTTGGCCAGCCGGTGATGGTTGTGACTCGTAACTATCACCAAGGCTCATCTTCATCCTCCATTTGTAGGGCTTGTTTACTGTTGATGTTGCTCCCCTCAGTGGAGACCCAATCTCAACTTGCACCCTATGACATGGGTCGTGTGGATGCAGCTCCTCCTGCACGAGTAGCCATGGCTGCAGAGAGGCCTCCTGCATATAAGTACTGTTCGGCCCAACCTCTTCCTCGGTGTTAGGTCGAGACCGATCAATACTGTAGCTAGCTAGTTTCGATGATGATCTGATCTCCTGACAAAACTTTGTCTCTCTTTGTTGTATGTAAAATGATGGCCAAAGCCCTTACAGTCTACATGTAATCAATGTAAAAGTTTAAAACATACGTTTCCTCGTGGGAGGAAAAAATAACTCCGATCCATTGAAATGAATAAAAAAGTTTCCTAATTATTCACATAGAGATCGAATATTATGTTTTAATTATAGTAATGTTAATATTATTCCTTACTCCCTCCTGCTATATACCTCATTATTTTTGATAATATAATATGTTTTGTCTAAACTATTATCTCTAGTGCTTAGTATAAGATCTACTTTATAATTTGATTTCTTCATTAAAGTGGATTTAAGGACGGGAGGTGATATTAATTTTTCTTTTTCAGTTAGTATCCCTAATTAATTATAAAGTTTTAACTAATTAACACATAACTCAACAAACTGTTCCGTGATAAAAACTAATGTCGAAATCTACACCAGTTTTTGTGAAAACTAATTGCTCAACAAAACTAGTTATTTGATAGTAAAAACTAAAAGTGAACACCACGTTAGTTTCTGTAAAATCAGTTTCTGAACAAAATTGCAAACTCAACAAAAATGTTGTTTGATGGGAGAAACTAGATTGAAACCAAGCTTCTTCTTTTTTTTTCATAAACTAAGAGTGAAAGCCACAGTAATTTATATGTAAACTATCATCAGGGGAACTTAAATTCAAAACTAAACAAAATAAGTTGTTTGATGGTGAAAACCAAAGACAAAACCCGCGCTACTTTAATTATTCGAAAAATAAATGAAGGAAAAAAATTGAAGGCTCAACAAAAAAATTATTAAAAAGAAAAAAATAGTTGAACTTATGCAAAAACTAAATGTTTGACAAGACCAACAAGCAACTAAACAAGTTGTTTGAGCAAAAAAACTAAAGGTGGGACCCACATATTTTTTAGGAAAACTGAAGAAAGATTTAATCTTTAAAGCTAATAGAATAAGTAGTATCATGAATCATGATGAAGAGAAAGGAAGGAGAAAAAATGTGGATAGTCTAGTCTGCGTGCTAGAGAGAGAGAAGGGAAAAGGGAAGAAAGAAAGAAAGAAGAAGAAGAAGAAGAAGAAAAAAAAGGAATTTAAGATTTACATTTTACATACACGGACATAAAAGAGAGGAAAAAAATGAAAAAAATAGATAGAGAAAAATTTAAAAATAATAAAGAAGAAAGGGAAAAAAATATAAAATAGAATAATTTCAAAAACTTTGTAATATGGGAAATTAGGTATCTATGAAATATTATTTTATCTTGTAATTAAAATATCAAGTTTTTAAACATTTTAAATAAATTATATATTGTAATTATTACTGATTTTACTCTGGGTTGATCCTCGATTGACCCATTGACCCTTGACTCGGTGCCTTGATCGATTCAATGTCTAACCCAGATTTTCAAACACTACATAAAATTATTAATACATATATTTTTTTAGCTATTATATCATTATGAAAATTGACTAACGTTATAATTTGTAATTTTATAGACAAATTTATTTAAATTTTGGATAAAAAACACTAAAGGTAGAATTAATATTAAAAGCTTAATGGAACATGTTGTATCATCATGAAAACCATGTTGGCGGAAACTGGAAACCATACTAGTTTATATGAAAACAAACAAGTTGTTTGATGCCAAGAAAAAAAAAAGGGTGGGAGCCACCTCATTTTCATGAAAACTATAAGAAGGAGCAATATTAAAAGCCTAAATATAAAAAGTTGTATCATGATGAAAGCCATGGGCAGAAACCCGAAAACGGAAACCATACTAGGTTATATAAAAACAAGAGTTTCAACAAGACAAGTTGTTTGATGAAAAAACTAAAAGTGGGACCCACCTAATTTTTATGAAAACTAAAGGAAGAATCAATCTTAAAAGCCTGACAAAAAAGGTGTATCGTGGTGAACACTAAAGGTGGAAAGCTAGAAACCACACTAGTTTTAAAAAAAAAAAAAAGTAATAAATAATGGGGATACTTAACACATCTCGTGCCATAATACTAAGTGTGGGGAACCTACTTTCATTAAGCTTCCAATAGCTAAGCACATCAAAATCTTCACCTTGACCAAATTTAACTTTTGGTTCATCCAAATAAAGTTCTAATTCACTCTTTACCCGAACATACATGCTCTCGTTCTCAAACATTTCAAACTCCTGCAAAATATAATATATCAATTATCTAAATGAAACAATAATGAAGAAAATATTAATTTAGCATAAAAGAACATACCACGATATATAATTTTGATTTTTGGGCCTACTCCCTTCTCCACTAGACTTGTTGAAGATATCGGATTTGTTGGATGATAGAGAATGAGAAGAACTTGATCCTTGGAGATTGCTTGCATATTCTTCATAAAGCTTCTCAATCTTTTCTCTCACATTTCTAACCATATCATGAGAGGTTGAAGTATCCAGTTTTGTATAACAAAATTCTAAGAAAACAAGCTTCAAGCGCGGGTCAAGAATAGCTCCAAAAGCTAGGACTACACTATACTGCTTCCAATATTTGTCAAACTTCTCTTTCATTCTCATTGACATATCTCTTATAACATCATCATCACTACTCAACTTTTCATTCAATATGCACTCAATCTTCCAAACTTGCATAAAATACAAGTTAGAGGTTGGATAAGATGAACCACGAAATCATGTTTGTAGTCTCATAAAAGGGTTCCAAAAATTCACATATTCTCTCCCCTCTTCTCCATTCTTCTTGTGACAAAATATATTTATAATTCCTATCTAACACTTGGAGAATGTCAAATGCTTTTTCATACTTAAGCGCACTTTCTAGCATCAAATATGTTGAATTCCACCTAGTTGACACATCCATTCTCAAACCAATGCTTGTGTCTATGCCCACTTTGTTCCACGCAATCTTGAAATTTAATCATCCTCCCATCCGATGCTCTCACATACTTAACACTTTCTCTAATTTTATACAATGCTTCAGTAGCCACTTTCAAACCTTCTTGAACAATTAAATTAAGTATATGTGCAGAGCAACGTATATGAAAAAACTCGCCATCACACAACAATTTGTTTTGCACACGAAGATGATTTATTAATATAAGCCGCATGTTATCATTCGCAGACATTATCCATGTAATAGAAAATACCTTCTTCTCAATACCCCGTTGCTTCAAGCAATCAAACAAAGTAGTTTCCATTTCAACCCCGGTATGTGGAGGCTTCATTCGACGAAGTTCAGAATCTTACTAATTAATCTCCAATTATCATCAACAAAGTGAAATTGTTAAACAAATGTAACCCTCACTTTGTAGTTCTTTGTCCAAACATCGAAGTTAGACACACTCTATTAGGAATCCTCGACATTATTTGCTTAAGTTTTTCTTTCTCTTTGACATACATTTTCCGAACATCTGACACAACGGTATTCCTAGAATGCATCACAACATCAGGACTAATATAATTTATCCAATCCCTAATCATCTCATACTCAACAAAATTATAAGGCAAATCATGATAAACTATGGCTTGTGCAAGCTTTTCTCGATGGACCTCTTGATTAATGTCATTTGTGTACTAGACTTTCCATGTTGCTCATTTAATTCGAGTTTCAAGAAACTTACAAACGGGAATGTGACGACCCAAATGTGAAGTTCCATAGCTACTTAGGTCTTAGGATGTCTACCAACTACATATTCAGCAAAGACAATAATTACACACGGCCTTTTCAAAACTATCCTTGTCCCTACCAATTTTTGTAAAATGCTTCCACACATTAGAGATTTCTTTTTTATTTATCTTAAAACTTCCAGATGCTTCAAGTGGAGTTTCAGATTGAACTTCATCATCCATAATAAATTCTGCAAAATATTTTTTTTTTCATGTAAACACAAATAATACATTTATATTATAATTTCTTGCTTGAAATAATTAGACTTATCATGGCATAGAAGGTATGTGTAGGCTAACCTGGTATATGCTTGAGCAAAGCTTAATGCGGAAGCCTCGAAGATCGGCTCTCCCAAATGAATCACAAGCTAGACCTGGTCAATATGCTTCATACATAAGCGATACAATTTCATAGCATAAGAAAACTAAACAAAAACAGAAACCACACGAGACTAATACAGAGTATCAAAACAAGAAAACCAAAAACAGAGAACACAAACAACCCAAAAAAAACCCCAATGGAATACAATTTCATAGCAGAAAGCAAACTAAACAAGATCAGAAACCAGAAGATAAAGGATCTTGCCACAAACTTTCAAACTGAATTTTGAGCAAGCAAAAGAAAAAGGCTGTATCACGTGCTAGGCAAAATTTATAAATAAACCAACAAAATTTATTTGCCTTCCAAATGCACAAATAAATGATTAGAGGAAATCCAATTTGACATAGAGGGTAATGAAAATGTGAAAAGTAAAAGGCTGTATCACGTGCTAGGCAAAATTTATATGCTCCAAATTTTAAAGCCTTACCTGATTGAGGAGGGGTACAGTCTTCCTTCAAATTAAAGGGGCGAACTAATCGATTTCCATGATCAGAAACCAGTAAAAGGCATTCAAAATCATTTTGAAAATGTTGTATTTTGTTTTGGCCCATTTTGAAAGGGACAAAAGGAACTTAAATCAGCGGTGAGGCTTCTTGGATTTCTAAATTAAACTGAGCCTACTAGAACCGAAAAACAACACTATCGCAAGAATCCTACGAAAAACAAAATAATTCAAAACGGAAAAAGGGAAAAAAAATTAACAACCTCAGATGAGAAACATGGTGATGAGGGAGCTGTACGGTATTTGAAGGATCAATTCCAATTGGAATATCTGCCAGACATCAACAAATAACGATGAAACCGTTTCAGCATAAAGTAATCTTCGCTCCAGAATAATGATATAACGTGATTGAAAATGAGAGAGAATGAAATTTCTCGAAAATTAAATTGGTGAAGTCCTCGCGTTACCTATTATATATCAGAGATAACTTCACTTGAAATTAAAGAAGATTGTCAAAATTCGGGAATCGAATATCTTCGAAATTCAAATCGCTCTGAACATTTCACTCTTGAAGTATATGGCGGACGAAACATATATGCATACCCGGACTAACTCGATAAATACTAGTAATCGGAAAAATGAATCTAAAAGCATGACATAACTGAATAGAAAACCCGAAACAGCTATTCCACTACCCATAATGTGATTTATGAAGATAACTAAGTTTCAACCAAAAAAATGAAAATAACTAAAATCCGATGCAACTTCGCGATAAAAGCCTCCTATTTAATGAAATCCCAATCTATGGAAACAAAAAAATCGAACCTAAATAGTGGCCTTGACATTGTCGATGGTTTCACTTCTCTCGACCTCGAGATTGATACTCTTTCCGGTCAAAGTTTTCACGAAGATGGTAGAGTGAAGCAACCACGACAGTTTGGGGTTAATTTGGACGGACGGTGCGACGGAAAGCGGAGATGCGAGGATGAAACGAAGTGTCTTGCGGCTAACGAGTAAACCGGACGAGAACGAGAAAGAGGGACTGAATCACTGAAGGGGGCTAATTTTGGACCAGTTTTAATTGGGCCCGCGGTTGGCCCCATCTTAGCCCAATAGAAGCGGGGGCTATTTTGGGCTAGGGCCAAAAATAGCCCCATCTTATGGGGGCTAAAGAAATGGGGGCTAGAAATGGGGTTTAACGGGCGCCCCCGCCGCGCCGGCCCGTTTTATTTAAATATAAATAAATAAGAAGCTAGACAAAACAAGTTGTTTGATAGTGAAAACTTGAGTTGAATCCACCCTATAATTATTTGAAAACTAAAAGTGCAAGAAGAACTAAAGGCTAAAAAAACAAGTTATTAAAGGTAAAATTTGTTTCGGTTTGTGAAGGCAGGACAAAAACAACAATAAAAACAAAGAAAACAAAGAAAGTTGTTTGATGCAGTAAACTAAAAGTGGGACCCAATTAATTTTTGTGAAAACTAAAGGATGAATTTATATTAAAACCGGAAACATACTAGTTTACTAGGGGCAAAATACTGGAAACCATGCTACTTTATTTGAAAACATGAGGCATGATTATATAAGTTTTTGGATAGGAAAAACTAAGGGTGGAAAACTGGAAACCATTTTTGTTTACAAAAACTTGATAGGGCAAAACTTTAAGCCTAAAACTCTGCAAGTATATGGGTCGTACCAAATAATAAAGTGATAAGAAAGATATCGTTCCCACGAGGACTTTGTATCACAAACTTCGGTTAAGCATTAATTTTACACTTTCGATTAAGTTGAGCAAACCAAATTGAATTTAATTAAAGGAAAAGAAAATCAAATCAAAATAAACAAACTACCACAAATATTAAATGAGCAACCCAGAGTCATTAATCTCTTATTAGCTTCATAAACCTTGATTCCACTAATTTAATTAGCCTTAATATCAATTTTGTCAATCTTGAGTATAAATAGTTATAAGTGCCTGTCGGTCCACTTACAACCCTCTCTTGAGTAAAATTAGTTATGTCTAACATAATTACTCAAGAGGCAATAAATCTCGAACACACTCTTCAACAATTATATGGGGCCATTAGGTATATGTCTATCATAATCGCAAATTAAATCGTAATTTAATCTCATATTACTTAATCTAAGAGCCTAATTAAAATCTCCTTCGTCAAGGTAAATTCTAATTCTCAAATTCATATTCGGTGATGATCAGACACTAAATAGATAAATCTAAACCAAATTAAGTAATCAAAATTAATATTAATTATAACTAAATAATAAAAACAAAGTCTAATCCACACCTATAAGTTCATAGCTACTCTTAGTTGCAAAGAGAAATTAGCCAAACATAGCTTTAATCCGATCACAAAGAACGACAATAAAATTACAGATTGAGCCACAATGAAAATCAAAGGCATTAGGAGAATAACAGGAAAGAGGATAATACAATTGAAGCACTGATTAAATCATGCCCAGCGTCCTCTGTTTCCCGTCTTTCGCTCTGCTTCCTGCTTAAGTCGTCCTGGTTTTTTTCTCCGATCGTGCTTTCTGATTTGCGCTGATTTTTCTGTGTCGTGCGCCTCTTCCAATAGTGCTCTATTCCTCTTTTCTTGCGTCTCTGCGAACTGTGCCCCCAATATATAAATGACGATGAAGCTCTCTCTTTAATTCCCGCCTCTGTTTCTATTTTTTAGGTCTTGCCTTCATTGTGAATGTTGTGGGTCCACATTCCATTCAATTCAAAACAACTATCCTAATTGATTCTCAACTCAGTACGTGGCTGTGGAACAAAAAAAAAATTAATAATAATAATAATAATAAAACTGATTTTTATTTTTAAACTTCTCATTACTATTATTTATTTCCTAAACTCCAACTTTTATTTTAAATTGAAATCCCCTAAATAATGCATCCAAATTGATATCTCTCAAAATCTCAATAAAATCTCTTCAATTTCGTATTGATGACTTCTAAAATATATCAAAATATGTCTCAAATCTACTAAAAATGTGAAGTCATGAAAACAAGTGGCTCAACAAAAAAGTTATTTGATGGGAAAAACTATGGGCGAAACCTAGATTAGTTTATTATATATTAAAAAAAAAAATAGGTTCAGCAAAACAAGTTCCCTCTAAGGGGAAAAAAAAGGTGGAAACCAAATTAGCTTATGTAAAACTACATTATGACAACTAAAGGTAGAATCCAAATCAATTTCTAAAAAAATACTAATTTACATATTTATTTTCCTTGCCTACCCAAATCATTCTATATAAAGCATAGCAAACTTCAATGCTTCACCATCATAAGGTAGAACCGTAATGTATTTACGCAGAGCTTTTATAGTGCCTGCATATGTGACAATTCAAAATTGTGATGTATGACAGTTAATAATTGTCATGTGTCGCGATTTTTGTAGTACTGATTAAACAAGGGTGAAAACCAGAGATAAACCCACTCTACTTTAGTTATTTGAAAACTAAAGATGAAATAAAAATAGATGCCTCAACAAAACAAGTTATTTAATAGGAAAAACAATTTAAGTTTCTACAAAAAAAACTAAAGATGGAACAAAAACCTGAAAGTGTAATATCACTTAGAGGGGAGTGAATAAGTGTGATTTCAAAAACTTTTCCGATTTGGCCGATGGACAATAGAAACAGAGATAGAGAGTAGAATATGAACACGAGAGGAGTTATACTGGTTCGGTCCAACTCTTTGACCTACGTCAAGTCTCTAGACACTCTGGGATTTTCACTAACTCACAATCACAATTACAATTACACACTCTATATTCGAAGTAATCCTTTCACACTAAGATTCACTCCCCCTTACAAGTTGTAATCGTACACCCACACTCAAGGTCCTCTACCTTGAGATTAAACTGATAATGAAATAATTGTTTGAACTCTCTCATAGAATAGATAAGAATAATCATTGAAGTACAAGATATCGAAGATATTAAATGAAACAAATGAAACAATAGATTGCAATAACTTCAAATTGAATGCACAAAATTTCGGTAGATGGTGTAATTGAATGCCCAGAGCTTTTATACCAACTTCCATTAATTACCATTGAAGAGCTTTTAATATAGCCGTTGAGACTCTTCAAACTTCTGTTAGACACAAATGTCATCCGTTAGACTCAATCATACGTTGCTTCATTAATTCGCTTTCGGATCACCGTTGACGTACTCTTGGTCAGAAGTTGACTCACAAAAGGTACTATGAGACTTTCGTCGGAGAGGGTATGCCTCAAAGTAATGATTTCATCTGCTCTGAATTTCATTCTGTGTGTATGCTCTGTTTTTTGCAAACATTAAATGCTTCTGACACACGAAGTTGCTTCTCGACTAATCACCGCTTAAACATTCATTAATGATCTGAAATCCACTCAAAAAGATTATTAGTAATAGCATAAATAAGTTTGAGTAAGATTTAAACAGAAACGAATGATAACCCAAAATATTTGAATTTGAGAGTACTGTTAAAGTGAAGGTTTCAGGTAGCTGATGAATCATACTCAAGTAGGCCTTCTCTTGTACTCGAGTAACTATTCAAAGATACCTTTACAGATGCCTAACATTCATCCATACTTGAGTATACAAATTCCTACACTCAAGTATCATCTCAGTAAGATCATATCAAAGGTTTTTGTAATGAACATACTTGAGTAATCAAATGTCAATACTGAAGTAGCATACTTGAGTACACAATTCTCTATGCTCGAGTATCATATGTCCTTCATTGAAAGAATACACTAAGTGAAACATTAGCCAACTATACTCGAGTACCAGTGAAACCAGAGGTGGATCTAGGTTGAAGAGAAGGGGGTAAGTGCCCATCCTTGAATTATGATAAAATTCTAAAAAAAAATAAGGGAATTAAAATTATGATGTATTTGATAGCATTGATAATAAGACAATTATGATGGAATTCCAAAAATAAGACCTAGAAGGATGACATTGCAATTATTTTTATTGTAATATACTTTTTTATTAAAATATATGTACTTGAAATTATTGAATGCCCACCCTTCATTGTAATTTATGTAGCTGTATTTCTAACATCACTTAGCCTTGCTTTTCTAAATGACAAGTTTGTAAAATAACAGTCTCTCTTATTACATCATCAGTATTCACTTGATTTCATGAATATTTCTTTGATATTCTTTTCTTTTCTTATTTATATTCTTTTATTTTTTTAATGCATTTAAAACTTTTCTTTAAAAAAAATTCGGAGGCGATGCCCCCAAATCCCCCCACTAATTGTGCAGACACAAACAAAAAATTCTAGCTCCGCTAGTGGTGCCCACCTTTCATTAATTTCCTGGATCCGCCACTGAGTGAAACCATACTCAAATATACTTCAAACAAAGAGCAAATATAAGACTAAAACATATATACTCAAGTACCACTTACCATGTACTTGAGTAAAACATTGATAAGAGCGTTTGCTTTTCCTAAAGAGCTTTGTACTCGAGTAGACAATTCTCCATACTCAAGTACTCTACTCGAGTAAGCAAGAAGGATTGCTCGAGTACAGTGACTGAGTTTCACTAAACTTTGTTGTTTCTTCATGTACTTGAGTTACACAACACTTATACTCGAGTAATATCTTATGTTATCAAGGCAAAGAGCTATTTTTTATAGCATGCTCGAGCAGCAGTGAATCCATACTCGAGTAAGTGACTTGAGGACACTTAGACAAATTATCATATTGAGCATGCTTGAGTAAGCTCGAGGACATACTCGAGTACACTCCTACCTTAGGCAATATTTACTTATTCAAAACTTTAACCACTTTCAAGTCTTGTTATCATCAAAACTCCAAAAACTAACCAAAACAAAAGGAACAACAAAACAAGTAGTTTGAAGGGGGAAAAAAAAGGTGTCACTTGTATGTTTGTTTTAGCTTTTTAAAAGTGTTTTTACGATCTATGAGGTAAATATGTCAAAGGAGTACGTTTCAACTTGCGGAAAAGAGTTTCTGAAACCACTGTTTGGTTGTTTCCCAAACAAGCAAGCTAAGTGGCTTTTTGGGTACAGAAAAGCACTTGTGTGCTTTAAAACCACAATTTGATATAAAAGAAGCCAAACACCTAAAAAAATTTAAGAAGTACTTTTTTATGCAAAACCATAGTTTTGAAAAAGCTAATTTTCCCCCTTCCTGGATCAAAGATAAAATTAAGAGAATCCTACTCGTGCCTCAAGGAAAGGAAAGAGAAAAAAGTTGGTCAGTCTAGTCTACGTGCTAGAGAGAGAAAAAAGGGAAAACGAACTAAAGAAAAACAATTCAAGATTTATATTTTACGTACACTGACATGACAGAGGAAAAAAAAAGAGAAATAAAATAGATAGAGAGAAAAATTAAAAAACAATAAAGAAGAAAGGGAAGAATTATAAAATTGAATAATTTCATCTACATAAAAATTTTGTAATATGGGAAATTATGTATCTATGAAATATTATTTTATCTCATAATTAAAATATCAATTTTTTATACATTTCAAATAAATTAATTATTTTAATTTTACTTTTTACTTTGGTTGATCTTTGATTTGACCCACCCCCCGAACTCGGTGCCTTGATCGATTCAATGTCGACCTAGGTTTTAGAACTCTACAAATTATTAATACATACATTTTTTAGCTATTATATCATTATTAAAATTGACTAATGTTATAATTTGTAATTTTGTAGACAAATTTATTTAAATTTTGGATTAAAAAAAACTAAAGGTAGAATTAATATTAAAACCTTAATAGAACATATTGCATCATCATGAAAACTATGTGGGTGGAAACTGGAAATCATACTAGTTTATATGAAAACAAACAAGTTGTTTGATGCCAAAAAAAAAAAAAAAAAAAAAAAAACTAAGGGTGGGAGCCACCTAATTTTCATGAAAACTATAAGAAGGAGCAATATTAAAGGCCTAACAATAAAAAATTGTATCATGATTAAAATCATGGGCAAAAACCCGAAAACGAAACCCACTAGTTTATATAAAAACAAGAGTTTCAACAAAACAAGTTGTTTGATGAAAAAACTAAAATGGGACCCACCTAATTTTTATGAAAACTAAAGGAAGAAAGAATATTAAAAGTTTGACCTAAGAAAGTGTATCGTGATGAAAACTCAGGATGGAAAGCTAGAAACCATACTAGTTTATATATATGTGTGTGTGTGTGTGTGTGCTTGATAAAATAAGTTGTTTGATAGTGAAAACTTCAGTTGAAACCCACACTATAATTATTTGAAAACTAAAAGTGGAAGAAGAACTAAAGGCTTAAAAACAAATTATTTAAAGGTAAAAATTGTTTCAGTTTCTGAAGGCAAGACAAAAACAACAATAAAAACAAAGCAAGTTGTTTGATGCAGTAAAATAAAAGTGGGACCTAACTAATTTTTGTGAAAACTAAAGGCGGAATCGATATTAAAATTGGAAACCATACTAGTTTACTAGGGGCGGAAAACTAGAAACCAAACTAGTTTATTTGAAAACCTTAGGTTTGATTAAATAAGTTGTTTGATGGGAAAAACTTAGGGTGGAAAATCGAAAACCGTACTTGTTTATATGAAAATAAGAGGCTCGACAAAACAAGTTATTTGATGGGGAAAACTATGAGCGAAAACTAGATTAGTTTATACAAAACTTAAAGGTTCAACAAAACAAGTTCTCTCTTGAAAAAAAACTAAAGGCGAAAACCAAATCGGTTTTTGCAAAACTACATTAATTATGATAACTAAAGGTAGAATCCAAATTAATTTCTAAAAAATACTAATTTATATATTTATTTTACTTCCCTACCCAAATCATTCTATATAAAGCATAGCAAACTTCAATGCTTCACCATCCTAAGCTTCTATTCTACGTAGTTCCAACTAACCATTTTCTTCCTTTTCTCTCCGTTCAACTCATCATCTATCCTTCTTCAAATTAAGCTTTTCAGCATTCTTCAAAATCTTCACCGCATCATATAGTTCATTCATTCCTCTTCTTGCTTGCATGTTTATTTTCCTTCTCATGATGTGATTTCTAATGAAGTCACTTACAAACTATTTGGTGATGCAAAAGCAAAATGAATGAGATCAATGGTATTGATCTAGATATGGTATCAATGATGCAATTTTGTAGATTGGAGATGATTTCTTATTACTTTATGATAATATATGCTCAAACTTCAAAGATCTCATTTTACTCACATTATAAACATCTAAAATAGTGGGCATGTTCACCCATAAGGTGGCATAAACAGATCAGAGATGTGGCCGGAGGCAGCATTGAACTTCCTTGGAGCTCCGCATTCTGAGTTGACCAGCCGGTGATGGTTGTGACTCATAACTATCACCAAGGGTCATCTTCATCCTCCATTCCTAGGGCTTGTTTATTGTTGATGTTGCTCCCCCTCAGTGGAGACCCAATCTCAACTTGCACCCTATGACATGGGTCGTGTGGATGCAGCTCCACCTGGACGAGTAGCCATGGCTGCAGAGAGGCCTCCTGCATATAAGTACTTGTTAGAAGTATAAAGGGGTTAGTTGATTAGTTAGTTAGAAAGTTAGGGCCTAGTCTATATATAGAGGGTCTTAAATATTGAAATTAGTGTGTGTTGGATAGTGAGATCCTCACCATGTTAAAAAGAGGTTAATTTGAGTCTCTCTCTAGAGAGGGAAGTCCCTTCTAGATCCCTAGAGTTAGAATTTATTGGTTATCTCCCTCAAGTGAGGGTAGATTACATATAATACATGTGGATTATAGTTTGTATGAGCATATTGCTCTTATTGAGATTAAATTCTTCAACTTCTTCTTATTGTTTTTCTAATTGCTTCTCCAATTATACTTTTTTTTTTATATTCTCCAATTATACTTGTTAACATGGTATCAAAGCAGGTTCTATTGTGGGCCTATTATAAATCTTGCATCTTGTTCTTGATGCATTTGTTGAAGTCAGGTTGGGTTGTTTTTCAAGAAAGTCTAAGAACTCAGCCATAAGACTTGCCCAAAAGCCCAAGATCCAAGCCTATTTCGTCCTTCTCTCACCGTCACTATTTCAAGATCCGAACCCGTCACTTTCAAAGATCTGGACCCATCACGCCGTCTATTCCAAAATCACACCGGGAAAGAAGGCATCTCACAGTGTTTGTTCAAGAACCAAAAAAAAAAAAAAAAATTCGTTGACGGTCACGGTATCATCTCGCCAATCACAGACTCACAAAATCGAAGATGTTCTTGGTTCTCCACCACTGTGAATTTCGTCGGTCTTATCTCGTCAATATCGGCAAAGTTTTGCCGGAAGATCTCCCTGGTGAAAGATCGGTCTCGATCGCAGTTTTTCGCCGAAAGACTTCTCTGTTCTCTTGTGCTCCGTTGGTGCATCTAACGTTGGAGGTCCTAAGGTCACGACGAACTGTTCTTGGTGATTCAGATGTCGGCGGTACTGTTCTTGGTTGAGGTCGTAACGAAACTGTGACGCGATTCTTCTTGCTGGAGGTCGCGACGCGACTGTGTTGATGATAAACTGTGATGAAGATCTTATTGCAATGACTTGCTTCAATGGCACTGCACCATACATTTCGATTCCAGTTGTGATGATATCAAAATCCCGAGGACAAAATTTGAAGAAGATAATGTCTTCAAAGAGAGTAGAACTTCTGTTATATGCTCCAGTTCGCCCACTTATAGACTACTCCGTGGCATTTTTGTGGTTGATGGCTGTTGGGATAGTTGCATTGTCTTTTTTTCTTAGAATCTTAAGGAGTATATGCATGTGGGATTCTCTGCCTCCAATGTGATGGACTCAGGTATTCATAGTATTGATCATTGGCAATTCAAAACTTTTGGGTTTATTAGTTTAGTGACTCCTATAGATATGGTAGAGGAAGGAGACTGTTTCTTTTGTTATGCAGAGAATTCTACCATAGCTACTCAACAGATTGATAGTACTCACCTTCTTAAAGAAAAGCTTGTGGAGATAGCTTTTGGGCTGGGAAGCATTGCTGCATTTATAGTCTTTGCATTTGTAATCTGCTTATTCTTGATTTTTTTAAAAAAAAGAAAAAAGAAAAATGGAAGTGCGCAACTTCCTCTGAGAGAAGACCAACATTGTGACTTCTGAACCACAAACTCCCCTCAAGGTTGTCACTCTCTGAAATCAAATTAGCCACAAGGGGATTCAGTAGAGACAGACTTGTTGGGGAAGGAACATCGGTAAATATCAATACTTCGAATCGGGTATATAGTGGGAGATCATATGGTGTTTCTTGACGTGGCGTCTGTGGTAATTTTGTGCCTCCTATTAAATCCAATGGAACTGGCGATGGAAATATGACGTCTAGAATTTCTGGAAAGTGTGATTATACTTTAGATGACTTAAGAAAGAGATGTTTGGAAGGGCTAGGTGGTCCTGACAGAGAGCTTCCTGAGAAATTGAGGAATACAGAACCACGCCTTATTGAACATATTAGCAATAAGATTATGGATAGAGATCCTAATGTCCGGTGGGATGACATTGCGGGATTAGAACATGCCAAGAAATGTGTCACTAAGATGGTCATATGGCATCTGCTACGACCTGATATATTCAAGGGATGCCGCTCTCCTGGGTGAGGTCTACTTTTATTTGGTCCACCAGGAACTGGTAAAACAATGATAGGAAAAACCATAGCAGGGGAGGCAAAGGCAACCTTCTTTTACATATCGGCAAGTTCATTGACAAGCAAGTGGATTGGAGAAGGTGAAAAACTAGTGAGAGCACTCTTTGAAGTTGCCAGTTGTCGCCAACCGGCTGTAATATTTGTGGATGAAATAGATTCTCTCCTATCTCAGCGTAAGTCAGGGGTGAACACGAATCAAGCAAAAGGCTAAAGACACAATTTCTCATTGAAATGGAAGGTTTTGACACAACTTATTGATGCTAGGGGAATCCTCATTGTGACCGAAGGTTTGACTTCCTCTCCAAATATCCCTATTGTCATTGCTATGTAATTCTTTGGGCATGATTCTTCAATGAGATGCTGTTATGTCATTGAGGAAATTTGTTGCGAACAAGAGGCTATACTTCTTTTAATGATTCTACTAAGACAAGGGGTTGATAACTTTAGCCAAGCAATTGGATCAATTGCTCCCCTCCTCTGTCAATCCGATAGAAAAGTGCCAAACACTTGTGATGGTTCCCTGAGCTCTTGAGATTGGATAGGATTATTTATAAAGTTCGAGTTGTTGCCCCGTGTTTGAATCACTTTTTCATTAAGTTTGATTTCTTGGACTGCTAGATGTATGGGTATGCTCAGAAGAGATGACAATCAGATGCTATTGAGTAACTTCCAAGAATTCTATGTAAGAACTTATTTTCTTAGCATTGTTCTTACTTAATCTTCCTGTATCGAGAGAGATTGAAGTTTGAGAGTGAAGATTGGATTTAGGACAGAGTACACTGGCGACTGTAGGAATGGAAGAAACGTTTGCATTTTGATGATTTGTTGATAGTGTTTGGCTACCCATTGTGTATACTTTCCTGTTTTCAAGTGGGAAAATAATGCCTATTGTAACAGAGGGTCTAATTGGCTTTCTGCTGGTTTTGTTGACACTGGGATTATGAAACCTTTGGGAGCTTGTATGGTAGCTGATTGTCTTTAGCAGGTTCTTGGTGTGGGGAAGAAGAAACAGCAATGAAAAGACATGCCAGGGCCTCAGTGATCAGTGTAATTGTAAACAATGAAGGAAGGCATATGAAAGGGGAAGAAGCAACTATTGGTGATTGACCGAAGCATTCCAAAAGTGAAGCAACAAGTAGAAAAGGAGAAGAGTGTTGCGAAGAAATCTTTGTATTGTTTTGTGATTGGAAAACTGGTCAATTTAATTTACCTTATCCCCTTATTTTTGTGTTGTTCAAGTTAAACACTTTGCTAAGTAGTGTTAAACTTGAGGGGATGTGTTAGAAGTATAAGGGATTAGTTGATTAGTTAGTTAAAAGTTAGGGCATAATATATATATAGAGGATCTTAACTATTGATATTAGTGTGTGTTGGATAGTGAGATCATCACCATGATAGAGAGAGGTTAATTTGAATCTCTTTCTCTAGAGAGAGAAGTCCCTCCTAGATCCCTCGAGTTAGGATTTGTTAGTTATCTCCCTCAAATGAGAGTATATTAGAGATAATTCATGTGGATTATAGTTTGTATGAACATATTGCTCTTAGTGAGATTAATACAAGATTTTTCAATTTCTTGGTATTGTTTCTCTGATTGCTTCTCCTATTATACTTGTTAACAGTACTATTCAGCCCAACCTATTCCTCGGTGTTAGGTCAAGACCGATCAATACTGTAGCTAGCTAGTTTCGATGATGATCTTCTGACAAAACTGTGTCTCTCTTTGTTATATGTAAAATGATGGCCAAAGCCCATATTGTCTTCATCTAATCAATGTAAAAGTTTAAAACATACGTTTCCTCGTGGGAGGAAAAAAGAGAACTCCGATCCATTGAAATGAAATGAAAAAAAAAAAAAAAAAAAAAAAAAAAGCTTCCTAATTATTCCGATAGAGATCGAATATTATGTTTTGATTATAGTAATATTAATGTTATTGTAATCCTTACTCCCTCCTGCTATATACCTCATTATTTTTCATAATATAATATGTTTTGTCTAAACTATTACATCTAGTGTTTAGTATAAGATGTACTTTATAATTCGATTTCTTCATTAAAGTGGATTTAAGAACGGGAGGTAATATTTTTTTCTTTTCAGTTAGTATCCCTAATTAATTATAAAGTTTTAACTAATTAACACATAACTCTTCTAATATTTGTATTTAAATTAAAATTATTTTTCCTCTATGAGAAGTATGGCCGGGGTTGTATATTTTAAAATGAGCCAAAAATGTTTTATTAAATTTTGAAAAGGGTTATATAACAAGGACTGAAAAAGGATTTTGTTAGGAAAAATTCTAGACAAAAACTTTCAAAATATCAAAATCTCAAATCAGTTTTATTACCTACAATACATTTGATATTGGCTACAATACTTAATTAACAATTAACAACTCATTTTTATGAAATCATTAATTTGGGACTTTTCAAATTTTGAAGGTATTTTTTCTGGATTTTTTCCTATTTTTTAGGACTATATAAAGTATATGATAAATACTTCAACGAAAACTAAAAACAAAACAAAAACTAAGGGTATGTTTGGTTTGAGGGAAGCGGAGGAGGAAGAGAAAAAAAAAAAAAAAAAAAAGGGAGAGGAAAAAAACTTTGTGGGCGCCCACTACACTCAACTTTGAAAAAAAATTTCCCTCCTCTCCTTTTTTTTCTCTCCCCTCCCCTTCCCTTTCCTCAAACCATGCATAGCCAATAGTTCCTTGAAATAAATTGTTTGGGGAAAAAAATAAAGGTGAAACCTCCACCGATTCACATTAATGCTAGGGAAAATTACGTGCAGGTCCCAAGGACCAAAAATAATTACAAAAAAATCCTCAAATCACCAAATTAAATTACAAAAGTCCCAAGGAACTTTTTTAAAAAAAATATTATTTGTATGAAAATAAAATCCAGATTTTAAAATTATGTTGTAAATATAGCATTTCTGTTGTAAATATGGTTTTTTCTGTTGTAAATTGCCAAATTTTAAATTTTGTTTTAAATACAGCACTTCCTGTTGTAAATAACATCTCTACGTTCAAAATCCAGGTGTTTAAATGTTGTTGTAAATATAACACTTTATGTTGTAAATATGGTTTTTTTCTGTTGTAAATGACTAGATTTTAAATTTTGTTGTAAATACAACACTTCCTGTTGTAAATCTAGCCTTTTTTTTGTTGTAAATGATCTGTCTACGTTCAAAATCCAGGTGTTTAAATGTTGTTGTAAATATGACTTTTTTCTGTTGTAAATGGTCAGGTGTTTAAATGTTGTTGTAAATATGGCGGCACTTTCATTGTAAATATAACATTTCGCATTGTTAATACAAATAATATCAAAAAAGTCCTTGAAACTTCTATGTAATTTGGTGATTTTAAGGGACTTTTTTATAATTATTTTTTGTCCTTAGGACCTGCATGTAATTTTCCCTAAAAACTATGGGTTGAAAAAAAAAAAAAAACTTGAAACACGCACTAATTCACCGAAATTTATGTGTGCAATAAAAAGAGTCAGCAAAATAAACTGTTGCGTGTGACAAAAACTAATGTCGAAATCTACACCAGTTTTTGTGAAAACTAATTGCTGAATAAAACTAATTGGTCAACAAAACTAGTTATTTGATAATAAAAACTAAAAGTGAACGCCATGTTAGTAGTTTCTGTAAAACCAGTGGCTGAACAAAATTGCAAACTCAACAAAAATGTTGTTTGATGGGGAAAATTCAAGATTGAAACCAAGCTTCTTCTTTTTTTTCTTTTTTTTTCAAAAACTAAGAGTGAAAGCCACAGTAATTTATATGTAAACTATCATCAGGGGAACTTAAATTCAAAACCAAACAAAATAAGTTGTGTGATGGTGAAAACCAAAGACAAAACCCGCGCAACTTTAATTATTCGAAAACTAAAAGAATTGAAGGCTCAACAAAAAAAAATTATTAAAAATAAAAAAATAGTTGAACTTATGCAAAAACTACATGTTTGACAAAAACAACAACAAGAACAAAACAAGTTGTTTGAGCAAAAAAACTAAAGGTGGGACCCACCTAATTTTTAGGAAAACATAAGAAAGAATCAATATTTAAAGCTTATAGGATAAGTAATATCATGATGAAAACTAAAGGCAGAAAGCTGGAAACTATACTAGTCTATATAAAAATAAAGAGCTCAACAAAATAAGTTGTTTGATGGGAAAAACTAAAGGCGAAACTGGATTAGTTAATACAAAACTAGAGGCTCAGCTACAAACAAATGCTCTAAAAGGAAAACTAAAGCTTAACAGAAAAAGTTATATCATGATAAAAACTATGGACAAAAAACTGGAAAACATGCTAGTTTATATGAAAACAAGGGGCTTGATAAAGCAAGTTGTTTGATGAAAAAAACTAAGGGTGAAAACTAGATTTGTTAATACAAAATTAGAGGTTTAGCTACAAACAAACGCTCTAAAAGAAAAACTAAAGCTTAACGGGAAAAATCGTGTCACCATAAAAACCATAAGCGGAAAACCGGAAACCATGCTAGTTTATATGAAAACAAAAGGCTTGACAAATCAAGTTGTTTGATATAAAAAACTATAGGCGGAAATCATATTAGTTTATACAAAACTATAGGTTCAACTACAAACAAATGTTCTAAAAGGAAAACCAAAGCGTCACAGAAAAAGTTGTGTCACGATAAACCAAAAACCATGCTAGTTTATATAAAAATAAGGGCTTGACAAAACAAGTTGTTTTATATAAAACGACTAAGGGTGAAAATCAGATTAGTTTATACAGAACTAGAGTCACGCTCTAAAACAAACCAGTTCCTATAAAACTAGATAAGTGGAATCCAAGTTAATTTCTTTAAAAAAAAAAAAAAAAAAAAAAAAACTAGTAATTTATATCTCTATTTTCTCTGACTACCCAAATCATTCTATATAAAGCATAGTAATAAACTTCAGTGCTTCACCATCATAAGCTTCTCTTCTCCTTAGTTTCAACTCATCATTTTCTTCCTTTTCTCTCCGTACAACTGATCATCTATTCTTTCTCCAAATTATATTAAGCTTTTCAGAATTCTTCAAAATCTTCACCGCATCACATAGTTCATTGATTCATCTTCTTGTATGCGTGTTTATTTTCCTTCTCATGATGTAATTTCTACTGAAGTCACTTACGTACTCCTTGATGATGCAAAAGAAAAATGGATTAGATCAATGGTGTTGATGTAGATATGGCATCATTGATGCGACTCTGCATATTTGAGATGATTTATTATTACTTTACGATAATATATGCTCAAACGTCAAAGATCTTATTTTACTCACATTCTAAACATTATAAACATATCAAGCCAGAGCTCCACATTCCAAACATTGGGCCTTGTTCACCAATCACCCGTAAGGTGGGAAGAACAGATCAGATGATCATGTGGAGGGAGCCTCGGACTTCCTTGGAGCTCGGCATTCTGAATCGGTGGGCCGGTGATGGAAGTGGCACCATCATGCATACCTCCACCGCCATATGGTTCTGAGATGGTGGCCGGCGCCGCCACAGTAGGCATGAGGTGGGTTAGAGCTCTAGAGGTTCTTGTGGGAGAAAGAGCTTAATTGATGCCTTGCATGCAAACGCAGTGCAAGAAGATGATGAACAAAATCTAAATGGATGGTGACACTTTTGTTAAGGAAGTGGATGGCTTCTATTCAGCTCTGCACATCTCTCTGTTTTTGTTTTTTAAATGTTAGAGATTGTAATCCAACTGATAAACGTTCCAAGTGTTAAATGTTTGAATACTAGTGGTCCTTGAATCTTGAATGGTTATATGTAAAATGAATATATTAGTTACTCCCTTGGTCCTTTTTATAAGGAATATTCTCTCTCATAAAGTAGGAGTCTACATTAGGTGCTTATAATTAGATGCTTATTAGGTGCTAATACCTCTAATTAGAGGTATTAGCATATTTTTTTAATTTTTTATATATTGTATTTATTTATATTTAAATTATATGCGATTTTTCTACGAGATGTTTTTTTGCACCCAAAATCTCAAATTAATTAATTTTCAGTTTTGTATTTGTCTCGTAACACTAGTATTATGAAAATTAATTAATTTGAGATGCGAGTGCAAAAAAATATCTCGTAAAAGGATATAATTTAAATATAAAAAAAATACAATATATAATTTTTTTTAAAAAATACCTCTAATTAGAGATATAAGCACCTAATGTGGACTCCATAAAGTAGTTCTTAATATAAGGAACAAATCATTTTTGTCTGAAATTTTAAACTAGTTTTCCCATTTCTAGTTTTACACTCGCTAAATAGATATCACTCATTATCTCTTAGTCATAAATTTTCAATCATTATCTCTCATGTACATTCTTTCTAAACAAGGTATAATTGAAAAGAAAAGAAAAAAACTACAAAAAATTATACACATTTATTACTTTTAACTAACATTTTAAACGGCATGATTTTGATAGTTCTTACTTATAAAATGGTGGATGAGTTGTGAGAGGAAGGTGTATGCTAAATCTAAATCTTTACTCCTGAATCTTCACTTTCTCTACAAGCTCAAGTCTTCTCTGTTTTGAGGCATTAAAAACATAACATTGAATTGTGACACGACTCATTGAAGCTACATAATCAAGAATCTTCTCTGTTTTGAGGCATTAAAAACAGAACATTGAATTGTGACACGACTCATTGAAGCTACATAATCAAGAATCTCCCAGGCTAGCACATGTGTAATGCTTCTTCCTGATGTTCCAGGCACAATACTTTGTTCAAAAGCATTAACGAGATCCTCCGGTTTATTTTGAGACACTGGTTAAAGATTATTCTTCGTATATGATAACGATTTTTAGGCAAAATGGTGGCCAAAGGTTATAGTAGTCTTTGTAACATCTAATCTAAAATTTAGAAGCCTTTAATAATTCCATCCAACCACTAACTCTATTACTCCGCTCTAAATATAATATAAAATTTACTTTAAAAAAAAAGAAACTAAATATGTGACTTAATCATATTATATATTATGTATTTTTAGATTATATATCAATTTATTAGTTAAACTAATTAGTTTAGAAAAAAATAAAATACTCTAAAGTAATTTAATTAGCTTATTTAATTTCTAAAAAACGTTAACTATGCCTTATATTTAACCTGGATGGAGTATCATACCTTACGAGAATAAAAAAAGACCAATAAAAAGGCATTAGAATTTTTTTTAAAAAAAAGTTAGAATTTGATACTTCCTTTTTACTTTTTAGTAGAATGATTTCTGTGAGTAATTCCTATTTTTTTAAAAAAAAAAAAAAAAAAAAAAGAGGCACAAGATTTGAGGAGAGTCGATGTACACAACCATACCTCTTATACAAAAAAAATGTTGTTTTCAAAATTTGAACATGTGACATCTTGATCACATGACGAGTAACATTACTATTGCTCTTAAGTTTCATAAAATAAAAAAATAAACGGTTTATTTTGGCCGATATAAATTAACCACTATGAATTGACTTTTTTTTTTTGTAGTGACAATAATTTATATATAAACTATCATTTGGGGAGTTTAAATTCAAAACTAAACAAAATAAGTTGTTTGATGGTGAAAACTGAAAACCAAAGAAAAAACTCAAAACTAAATGAATAAAAAAAATTGAAGGCTCAACAAAAAAAAGATTATTAAAAAGAAAAAATTAGTTGAACTTACACTGGTACAAAAAAGGCTTTTAAAACCGGACGAAAAACACCTCATAAGAACGGATCTAGGACCAGTCTTGATACAGACGGTCTTAAAAGTCTGTTACTTTTAAGACCAGATGCGCAACCAGACTTAAAACAATACTTTCTAAGACCGGACCTTTAAAATATTAGTCTTAAAAGCCTTTCTATCACCAAAAAAAAAGACTTTTAAGACCGATTGTGAAAAACATCTGGTCTTAAAAGTACATTTCTATCACAAAAAAAGAAGAAGAGACTTTTAAGACTGGATATGAAAAACATCCGGTCTTAAAAGTTCCTTACCTAAAAAAAAGAGACTTTTAAGACTTGATGTAAAAACACATCCGGTCTTAAAAGTACTTTTAAGACCGGATATGAAAAAATCCAATCTTAAAATCCTTTCCTTAAAATTAAAAAAAAAATGGAAATTTGAAATTTGTCGGGGTGAGCAAAATATCAAGGTCATATCCAAGGGCTTCAAGGTGAGCAGTCATAGGCTTGTTCATGGGCGGTGTGCCACACCGACACCTCAATATCTGCAAATTTCACAAACAATGCTCTTAATCAATAACCTTCCTTTTATGATAACACGAAAAAGTTATCTAAAGAGATTAGCTTAGAGGATTATTGCTTACCTTGATATCATGTGCAGGAGGAGGACAGTGCGCTTGAATCATCTTCTTTGATATAAATCCAATACCACCGTCCCATCCTTCTGGAGGCTTGCACATATCACATCATTTCATCATTGAAGTTAGGCTATCTTGATTCAATGAAGGATGAAAACTTGAGTTCTCTTTGAAATAATATTCCAAGTTAGAAACTAACCTGATTCAGGATTTAGTATACTTTGAAACGACCGGAATAATTAAAAGCAAAACAGTTTAGTTTTTCCTGCATATATTTAAATATGCATATTACTATCAATGACAAGCGTCAAGATTCATTCATTGGCTGAAAAAAAGAGGAATGTTTGTTACCTTCACAAGAATTACGAACCTGAAGAAGCTAGAACCAAAACAAGAGACCATGAGAGCAAAGGAGGTGAGAGCAATTTTCGCGGCATTAGAAAATTTGTAAGCGAGGTCCTTGAGATGAGATGAGACGAGGTTGAAGAGAATGTGAGGCGAGATTTACAAGGTCGAAGAGAGATTCAAAGAGCAAAATTCAATTTTCGGCGCGGGAAAATAGAAGATTTATCTTTTAGACTTTTTAGACCAAACTTTTTAAACATCCAGTCTTAAAAGTAAGACTTTTCTTATATTTACAAAAATGTCACCGATAATACTTTTTGGACCAGACTTGTAAAATATGAGGTCTTAAAAGTCTTACTTTTAAGAGACTTTTAAGACCTCATATTTTACAAGTTAAGTTCGGTCTAAAATATTCTTTATATATTTACTAATACTTTTTATACCTCATCATCTATAATCATATTTTTTAGACCTTATCCTCTATAATCCGGTCTAAAAAGTTCTTTATATATTTACGGAACTACTACCGGTCATACTTTTTAGATCTTATTCTCTATAATCCAGTTTAAAAATTTCTTTATATTTACGAAACTGCCACCGGTCATACTTTTTAGACTAGAGCCTCAATACTCTAGTCTAAACAAGGCAGTCTTAAAGCTCTTTTTTGTACTAGTGTTATGAAGAAAAAAAATGTTTGACAAAAACAAGAAGAACAACAAAACAAGTTGTGACAAAAAAAAAAACTAAAGGTGGGACCCACCTAATTTTTAGGAAAAATGAAGAAAGAATCAATATTTAAAGCTTATAGAATAAGTAATATCATGATGAAAACTAAATGCGGAAAGCTGGAAACTATACTAGTTTATATGAAAATAAAGGGCTCGATAAAACAAGTTGTTTGATGGGAAAAACTAAAGGCGAAAGTAGATTAGTTCATACAAAACTAGAGGCTCAACTACAAACAAACTCTCAAAAAGGAAAACTAAAGTTTAACAAAAAAGTTGTATCATGATAAAAACTATGGGTAGAAAACCGAAAATATAATAGTTTATATGAAAACAATGAGCTTGACAAAGCAAGTTGTTTGATGGGGAAAAAACTAAGGGTGGACACTGGATTGGTTAATACAAAACTAGAGGCTCAGCTAGAAACAAATGCTCTAAAAAGAAAACCAAACTTTAACAGAAAAAGTCATGTCAAGATAAAAAAAACTATAAGTGGAAAACCAGAAATCATGCTAGTCTATATGAAAACAAGGGAATTGACAAAACAAGTTGTTTGATCTAAAAAACTAGGAGCGGAAATCATATTAGTTTATATAAAACTAGAGGCTTAGCTAGAAACAAATGCTCTAAAAGGAAAACCAAAGCTTAACAAAAAAGTTGTGTCACATAAAAAACTATAAATGGAAAAACCGAAAACCAAGACAGTTTATATGAAAATAAGAAGCTTGACAAAACAAGTTGTTTAATATGAAAAACTAAAGGTGAGAATCATATATGTTTATACAAAACTAGAGCCACGTCCTAAAACAAACCAGTTCCTATAATTCTACTTTATAATAAGTAAAAGTGGAATCCAAAATAAGTTCTCACAAAAATAATTTATATCTTCATTTTATTTGACTACCTAAATCATTCTATATAAAGCATAGTAAACTTCAGGGCTTCACCATCATAAGCTTCTCCTCCTTAGTTCCAACTCATCATTTTCTTCCCTTTCTCTCCGTTCAACTCATCATCTGTCCTTTCTCCAAATTATATTAAGCTTTTCAGAATTCTTCAAAATCTTCACCGCATCATATAGTTCATTGATTCATCTTCTTGTGTGCGTGTTTATTTTCCTTGTCATGATTTAATTTCTAGTGAAGTCACTTACGTACTCCTTGATGATGCAAAAGCAAAATGGATTAGATCAATGGTGTTGATCTAGATATGGTATCACTGATGCGACTCTGTATATTTGAGATGATTTATTATTACTTTATGATAATATATGCTCAAACTTCAAAGATGTCATTTTACTCACATTCTAAACATTATAAACATGTCAAGCCAGAGCTCCACATTCAAAATTGGGCCTTGTTCACAAATCACCCGTAAGGTGGGAAGAACAGATCAGATGATCATGTGGAGGAGCCTCGTGAGATGATGATGTGGGGGGAGCCTCGGACTTCCTTGGAGCTCGGCAGAGCTTTAGAGGCTCTTGTGGGAGAAAGAGCTTAATTGATGATGATGAACAAAATCTAAATGGATTGTGCCACTTTTTTTAAGGAAGTGGATGGTTCTATTCAGCTCTGAACATCTCTCTGTTTTTGGTTTTTTAAATGTTAGAGATTGTAATTCAACTAATAAACATTCCAATTTCCAAGTGTTAAATGTTTGAATACTAGTGGTCCTTGAATGGTTATATGTAAAATGAATATATTAGTTACTTCACTCCTTTTTATAAAGAACATTCTCTCTCATCTCTCATAGGGTAGTACTAGTCCTTAATATAAGGAACAAATCATTTTTGTCTGAAATTTTAAACTAGTTTTCTCATTTTTAGTTTTACACTTGTTAAATAGATGTCACTCATTATTATCTTTCTTCAATAAATTTTTGGACTCATTATCTCTCGTTATTTCTTTCTAAACAATGATATACTTGAAAAATGAAAAAAATTACAAATTTATTATTTTTAGCTAACGCTTTGAACAACATAGTTCTTCCTTGTAGAAAGGTGGATGAGTTGTGAGAGAGAGGTGTACGCTGAATCTAAATCTTTACTCCTGAATCTTCACTTTCTCTACAAGCTTAAGTCTTCTCTGTTTTGAGGCATTAAAAACAGAACATTGAATTGTGACACGACTCATTGAAGCTACATAATCAAGAATCTCCCAAGCTAGCACATGTGTACTGCTTCTGCCTGGTGTTCCAGGCACAATACTTTGTTCAAAAGCATTAACGAGATCCTCCGGTTTATGTTGAGACACTGGTTAAAGATTATTCTTCGTATATGATAAGGATTTTTAGGCAAAATGGTGGCCAAAGGTTATAGTAGTCTTTGTAACATCTAATCTAAAATTTAGAAGCCTTTAATTCCATCCAACCACTAACTCTATTACTCCGCTCTAAATATAATATAAAATTGACTTTTTTTAAGAAAGTTAAAGAAACTAAATAAGTTACTTAATTGTATTATATATTTTTGTATTTTTATATTATATATCAATTTATTAGTTAAACTAATTAGTTTAAAAAATATAAAAAATACTCTAAAGTAATTTAATTAACTTATTTAATTTCTAAAAAAGTTAATTATATCTTATATTTAAGACCGGATGAAGTATCGTACTTACAGAATAAAAAAGACCAATAAAAAGGCATTAGAAATAAAAAAAGTTAGAATTTGATACTTCCTTTTTACTTTTTAGTAGAATGATTTTTGTGAGTAATTCCTTATTACAAAAAAAAAAAAAAAAAAAAAAACAGGCACAAAGGAGAATAAGATGTACACAACCATACCTCTTATACAAAAAAAATGTTGTTTTCAAAATTTGAACATGTGACATCTTGAGTAACATTACAATTGCTCTAAGTTTCATAAAATAAAAAAAAAAAATAAACGATTTATTTTGACCACTACAAATTAATCACTATGAATTGACTTTTTTTTTTGTTTTATTAGTGACAGTAACTTATATGTAAACTATCATCTGGGGAGTTTAAATTCAAAACTAAACAAAATAAGCTGTTTAATGGTGAAAACCAAAGACAAAACCCAAAACTAAATGAATAAAAAAATTGAAGGCTCAACAAAAAAAAAAATTAAAAAGAAAAAAAATAGTTGAACTTACACTAGTACAAAAAAGACTTTTAAAACCAAACGAAAAACGCCTCGTAAGACCGGATCTAGGACCAGTCTTGATACAGACAATCTTAAAAGTCTGTTACTTTTAAGATCAGATGCGCAACCAGTCTTAAAAAAATACTTTTTAAGACCGGACTTTTAAAATATTAGTCTTAAAAGCCTTTCTATCACAAAAAAAAAAGACTTTTAAGACCGGTTGTGAAAAACATTCGATCTTAAAAGTACATTTCTATCACAAAAAAAGAAGGGACTTTTAAGACTGGATGTAAAAAACATCCGGACTTTTAAGATAGGATATGAAAAACATTCGGTCTTAAAAGTTCCTTACCTAAAAAAAAAAAGACTTTTAAGACCTGATGTAAAAACACATCCGGTTTTAAAAGTTCTTTCCTTAAAAATAAAATTAAAAAAAACTGAAAATCTGAAATTTGTCGGGGTGAAGGACATTGCACTTGAATCATCTCCTTTGATATAAATCCAACACCATATCAAGGTCATATCACATCATTTCATCATTGAAGTTAGGCTATCTTGATTCAATGAAGGATGAAAACTTGAGTCATAGGCTTGTTATGGGCGGTGCACCACACCTTAATATCTACCTTGAAACGCAAATTTCACAAACAATGCTTTTTAATCAATAACCTTCCTTTTTCATGAACACGAAAAAGTTATCTAAAGAGATTAGCTTAGTTTTTAAACATCAAGAGACCATGAGAGCAAAGGAGGCGAGAGCAATTTTTGCTTAAAAGTAAGCCCTTTTCTTATATCTACAAAATGTCACCGACGTTAAATACTTTTTGGACCAAACTTGTAAAATATGAGGTCTTAAAAGTCTTTTTCTTTTAAGAAACTTTTAAGACCTCATATTTTACAAGGCCGAGGTCTAAAAATTTCTTTATATATTTACTTCTAAAAAATCTTTATATATTTACTACCGTCATCATACTTTTTATACCTCATCCTCTATTATCCGGTCTAAAAAGTTCTTTATATATTTACGGAACTACCACCGGTCATACTTTATGATCTTATTCTCTATAATCTAGTTTAAAAATTTCTTTATATTTACTTATTCTCTATAATCCGCCAATATTTCTTTTATTTACGAAATCACAGGTTATACTTTTTAGTCAATACTTTAGTATAAACAAAGCGTCTTAAAGCTCTTTTTTATACTAGTGTTATGGAAAAAAAATGTTTGACAAAAACAAGAAGAACAACAAAACAAGTTGTGAGCAAAAAAACTAAAGGTGGGACCCACCTATTTTTTAGGAAAAATTAAGAAAGAATCGATATTTAAAGCTTATAGAATAAGTAATATCATGATGAAAACTAAATGCGGAAAGCTGGAAACTATACTAGTTTATATGAAAATAAAGGGCTCGACAAAACAAGTTGTTTGATGGGAAAAACTAAAGGCGAAAGTAGATTAGTTCATACAAAACTAGAGGCTCAACTACAAACAAACTCTCAAAAAGGAAAACTAAAGTTTAACAGAAAAAGTTGTATCATGATAAAAACTATGGGCAGAAAACCGAAAATATAATAGTTTATATGAAAACAATGGGCTTGACAAAGCAAGTTGTTTGATGGGGGAAAAAACTGAGGGTGGACACTGGATTAGTTAATACAAAACTAGGGGCTCAGCTAGAAACAAATACTCTAAAAAGAAAACCAAACCTTAACAGAAAAAGTCATGTCAAGATTAAAAAAACTATAAGCGGAGAACTAGAAATCATGCTAGTCTATATGAACACAAGGGAATTAACAAAACAAGTTGTTTGATCTAAAAAATAAGAGCAGAAATCATATTAGTTTATATAAAACTAGAGGCTTAGCTAGAAACAAATGCTCTAAAAGGAAAACCAAAATTTAACAGAAGTTGTGTCACGATAAAAACCATAAGCGAAAAACCGAAAACCAAGATAGTTTATATGAAAATAAGAAGCTCGACAAAACAAGTTGTTTAATATGAAAAACTAAAGATGAGAATTATATATGTTTATACAAAACTAGAGCCACGCCCTAAAACAAACCAGTTCCTATAATTCTACTTTATGATAAGTAAAAGTGGAATCCAAAATAAGTTCTTACAAAAATAATTTATATCTCTATTTTATTTGACTACCCAAATCATTCTATATAAAACATAGTAAACTTCAGTGCTTCACCATCATAAGCTTCTCCTCCTTAGTTCCAACTCATCATTTTCTTCCTTTTCTCTCCGTTCAACTCATCATCTGTCCTTTCTCCAAATTATATTAAGCTTTTCAGAATTCTTCAAAATCTTCACCGCATCACATAGTTCATTGATTTATCTTCTTGTGTGCGTGTTTATTTTCCTTCTCATGATTTAATTTCAAGTGAAGTCACTTACGTACTCCTTGATGATGCAAAAGCAAAATGGATTAGATCAATGGTGTTGATCTAGATATGGTATCACTGATGCGACTCTGTATATTTGAGATGATTTATTATTACTTTGTGATAATATATGCTCAAACTTCAAAGATGTCATTTTACTCACATTCTAAACATTATAAACATGTCAAGCCAGAGCTCCACATTCCAAAAATTGGGCCTTGTTCACAAATCACCCGTAAGGTGGGAAGAACAAGTGAGATGATGATGTGGGGGGAGCCTCGGACTTCCTTGGAGCTCGGCAAAGCTTTAGAGGCTCTTGTGGGAGAAAGAGCTTAATTGATGATGGTGAACAAAATCTAAATGGATGGTGCCACTTTTTTTAAGGAAGTGGATGCTTCTATTCAGCTTTGAACATCTCTCTGTTTTTGTTTTCTAAATGTTAGAGATTGTAATTCAACTCAAAAACATTCCAAGCATTAAATGTTTGAATACTAGTGGTCCTTGAATGGTTATATGTAAAATGAATATATTAGTTACTTCACTCTTTTTTATAAGGAACATTCTCTCTCATCTCTCATAGGGTAGTACTAATCCTTAATGTAAGGAATAAATCATTTTTGTCTGAAATTTTAAACTAGTTTTCTCATTTTTAGTTTTACACTTGTTAAATAGATGTCACTGATTATCTTTCTGCAATAAATTTTCACTCATTATCTCCGTATACGTTCTTTCTAAACAATGGTATACTTGAAAAGTAAAAAATTACACATTTATTATTTTTAGCTAACGCTTTGGACAACATAGTTCTTCCTTGTAGAAAGGTGGATGAGTTGTGAGAGAGAGGTGTACGCTGAATCTAAATCTTTACTCCTGAATCTTCACTTTCTCTACAAGCTCAAGTCTTCTCTGTTTTGAGCTATGTTGCACCAACACTGACACGGCGTTTTCGACACGTTACCAATACGTGACGTTGACACGTTACTTCAAAAATACTAATATTTCGACATGTTCCGACATGTCTTAGTATTAAATAATATTTTTAATATAAAGAGTGTATTTCAAATTAACAAAATATAATAAAAGAAAATCATTTGCATAATTAAACTACATCTCCATTAATAATATTTGTCTCCAACTCTGGCTCATCTAAGGAAAGGGTAGCAACATTTAAAGCTCCAATATCATTAAATGGATAGATGGATATATGTGGGTGTACAGCGTGATGAGTTTATTTATTTATATGAGAAAGTGATGAACAATATTAACTAACCAAAAGAATAGCTTTAATGTTAATGCCTATTCGATATTCCCCTTGAGTTTATGTTGCGGTCATATCCATCCAATATCATTAATTGGGAAAGCTGCTGCTCGACCGCTTAATTCACTGTCAAAATGTCGATTAGGGCCAAAATTGGGAGTAAAAAACAGCCTTCAGATTTTCATAAAATTACAAAACTGTCATTTGAATCATTGACTGCTTAATACGCGAATTTCAGTCCAATTCGCGTGTCCGACTCGTTCCATTTCCAAAATTTGACGTGTTCGTGCATCCTAGGTTTTGAGGCATTAAAAACAGAACATTGAATTGTATATAACACGACTCATTGAAGCTACATAATCAAGAATCTCCCAAGTTAGCGCTTGTGTAATGCTTCTGCCTGAATGTTCCACGCACAATACTTTGTTCAAAACCATTAACGAGATCCTCCGGTTTATGTTGAGACACTGGTTAAGATTAGTCTTCGTTTATGATAAGGATTTTTAAGCAAAATGATGTTCAAAGGCTATAGTAGTCTTTCTAACATCTAATCTAAAATTAAGAAGCCTTTAATTCCATCCAACCACTAACTAACAAAAAAAAAAATAAAAATACTTTAAAGTAATTTAATTAGTTTTTTAATCTTTTAAAAAAAGTCAACTCTTTCTTATATTTAGGATTGGGGTGAGAGAATATCATACTTTACATAATAAAAAAGACCAATAAAAATGCATTAAAAATTAAAAGTTAGAATTTGATACTTCCTTTTTACTTTTTAGTAGAATGACTTTTGTGAGTAATTCCTTATTGAAAAAAAGAGGCACGAGATTTGAGGAGAGTTAGATGTACGCAATTTTATCTCCCATACATGAAAATATTGTTTTTAAAATTTGAACTTGTGACATCTTAACCACGTGACAGCAACATTTACTATCACTCTAATAAACTTTTTTTTTTTTTTTAAAAAAAAAAAAAAAGCACTTTCTCTTTTCTTTTCTTTTTTGATAGAAAGAGAGGCATCAACCTTTATCTATTAATATTGTCAAAAAGAGATCAAGTCTCATACGATTTCATAAACTCAGTCCTAAGCTAAGAGGACAATCAGTAAAGTTTGCAGAATATGACAGCCCCAATTTGGCAAGGGCATCCACTAGAGAATTTATGGACCGAGGAATGTAATGAACTTTAACTTCCCAGGCTCTGAGAAGCATACCTCTGATCTTCAGTATTTTGTCAACTAACAGTTTGGCATCTGAGTCAACAATAATTTTCCTAAATCCTTCATCCCATGCCAGACGTAATCCAGATAGCAGTGCCATTCTTCTGCATCATAGGCTTCACAGTATCCTAAGAATTGAGTGAATCCGTAATCCATTCTCCTTTGTGGTTTCTCAGTACCCCACCACATCCAGATCTCCTGTCTCTAGAAGAAACTGCACCATCGATGTTCAGCTTAATCCAGTTCATGGGGGGGATCCAATTCGTGGGACGGTCAACTTCACTGATCTCAGCAGTAAGATCGATATCAGATGACATGCAATATGATAGCTAACACAGCTTTGCCAAAAAAAAAAAAAAGGTAACACAGCCCTATGTTGGATATTGAATGATCCAGTTTTTAGTTTTTTTTTTTTTTTTTAAAAAAGGTACTTTTCTTGACCCGGGGCCCAAAGAACCCGCTGAGTGGATCTATTAAAAAACCTTTTGTCTGATTCCAGCATCTTTTAATTTGTTTAGTATTAAATACCTACTGAAACCTTAAAAAAAACAGTTTTTTAATCCAGAACTCAGATAAGTATGTAAAAAAATACTAAACATAATACTACCTCCGATGACATAATTTGTAGTGTAAAGTATCAAATAAAGTAATAAACACTAACTTACTTGGCCGTTGATCCCAACATGCTGTGGGAAGTTTGAGGATAGTACGGTGTGATGGTGTGAACGCAGATTTTTATTCTTCATTACACATGGTTTTAGTTTGACCGATGCAAGTCATATGGACTTGGAGGCGAAGACTTTGTCTTCTTCTTCTGGTCTTCTCACTCTCTAGTCTCTTCACATTATCGAACAATCTTTGAGCAAAAAACATTATCGAACAATCTTCTGGTGATAGAGAGATGGAAGAAGATCAATTGCCTAAGAACATTCAAGGCGTTGTTATAATTTCTCTTCCTCCACCAGATAAGCCCTCTTTGGGTAAAACAATCACTGCGTTTACTGTCACTGATGATGATTCTTCTCCATTTCAAGATTCTGTGATACCCAACGAAGATCGATCTCGTAATGATAATCCAGAGACTGATCTGCCGGATCGATCACACCCACGGGAGCATCGGCTTCAATTTTCCTTCAGAAAACTCTTGTTTCGTGGTCCTACGAAGTTTTTTTCATTCTTTGCTATTATCCTTTTAGCTCTTTTCCTGTACGGTTCTGTTTATTCACAAACTCACCAGGAATTCCGTAATTCTGAGAGGGAAGATCGAACCGATTCGTTCTTTTTCCCGTTGTTTCCCAAATTCGGTATCCTTGGTCAGCAGGATGTTAAGCTTAAATTGGATAAAATTGTTGACGTACAGAGAGAGAGCTTAGTCTCCCAAGGAACCAACGATATCAACAAATTAGTTGCTTCTAGAGTTGCAGCAGTTGATTCTTCCTCTGTCTTTCCAGTCCGGGGAACTGTTTATCCAGATGGGTATGTTGAAACTTGAGAAGCAACGCTTTGAACTTGAATTATTCGTTTCATTTACAAGTCATAAACTACTTTATCCAGAGGAAATCAATTCTTGGTTGTATGCTTTTGTGGGAATCTTGCTTTTGATATTTGGCCTATGGAGTATATTATAATGTTTGCCACCAAACAACTGTTTCAACTTCTAAAGTGTGCATTTCCTTTAAATGAGGGTATTCCTAAGCAAGTGATCTAGGTGTTGAGCTAGTATAATAAATTTCCTTCCAAGTTTCCCTTATACAAGTTGTCTTTCTCATCGTCTGATAAACTACAGATTAGTGCTTTGCACTCATTGCTATTACCATATGCATATATTGCCCCAGCCGCTTAATGACACTCCCTCCGTTTCAAATATAAGGCACTTTTGTGTCTATGTTTCAATATGTAAGGCATTTTAGGGAATACTGATCATTAATTATTTGTTACTAATGAGAGTTGCCCTTAAAAATTCCGTAAAAGGTTTTATGTAATAAAACATAGCACTTTCCAAAAAAATACCTTATAATTAAAAGGAAGGGAGCATTCGTATATATGTGTTTCATACTTGTCACTTCAATGTAGGTTGTATTTCACATATTTACTTGTTGGGAATCCTCCAAAGCGTTATTTTGTTGACATGGATACTGGGAGTGACTTAACGTGGATTCAGTGTGATGCTCCATGCAGAAGCTGTGCAAAGGTAATGCCTGATTGTTACTGTATTGTGTCTGTCAGTTTCTCTAGATAATTTTATGTATTCATGTCTTATCAATCTCTGTCAAATTAGAGGCATATTGAGGTGCATCATATGCTTGGATTGTGGCAGGATTTTAGCTTCTTATTGTATCAATATCAAGTTAATATGGACATATATGAAGTAATTGGAATGTGTGTGTATTCCAGAAAACTTTTTGATCCAAGGCCTCCCTCCAAAAGAAAATTTTAAAATGGAAGGACAACGAATACAAGAGAAAATAGATGCTTAAGCTGATGGTTAGAAATTTCCCCATCATAGATATCAGCTGATCATAATGGTTATTTTTCAGATTTAAAATGGGTTTTTGAGATGGAAAAAATATGTTTCTCAAGGGATATAGTTGATGTAGGGAGCACATCTCTTGTACAAGCCAGCAAGAGGAAGCATATTACCACCTACAGAGTCTCTTTGCACCGAAGTTCAGAAAAATCAGAGGCGTGGAAATCATGACAATTTCCAACAGTGTGACTATGAGATTGAATATGCAGATCATAGCTCCTCCATGGGGGTTCTTGTTAGAGACCATCTTCATCTTGTCACTACAAATGGATCCAAGGCCAATTTAAATTTAGTTTTTGGGTATGTATTTCCATTTCTGTGACTCTCTTCCTGCTTTTCTTGGATATGTGTATTCCACAGAAGTGCTGATTGTACCATTTCCATCCAAAGGTGTGGATATGATCAAGAGGGCTTACTTTTAAACACTTTGGCAAAAACAGACGGAATCATGGGACTCAGCAGAGCTAAAGTCAGTCTACCTTTCCAGTTGGCTAGCGAAGGGATCATAAAGAATGTGGTTGGTCATTGCCTAAGTGATCATGAAGCTGGTGGTGGGTACATGTTCTTAGGTGACGATTTTGTGCCATATTGGGGTATGACCTGGGCACCCATGGCCAATGTCCTTACTACGTGAGTAGAGGTTTCTAATGTTGTTTTACTTTTGTCATTTCATAATCTCCACTTTAATGTGTATTTGTAGATTTTGTTGCATGTTTTCAGTTGTGGTGCACTCTCCCTGCATTTTCATTTCTTGCCATCTTGTTTAAAGTGCTTGCTATTCCTTGTCTTGATCTTAACTTCTACGTGGGATATATTCTGTACAGAGATTTATACCAAACTGAGATTCTCGGAATACGTTATGGAAATAGCTTGCTTGGTTTGAATGGGCCCAGCAAAGTAGGAAAGGTGGTTTTTGATACGGGCAGTTCTTATACATATTTTACAAAGGAGGCGTATTTGAATCTCATTGCTTCTGTAAGTTCTTTTTGTCTACATTCTACACCATCTGTAATAATGGTGAGAATTTCTTCAATTAAATTCCTCTAATTTCATTATTATGTACATATTTGTTCAGCTTGAAGAAGTTTCTGAGTTTGGACTTGTCCGAGATGAGTCAGATGCAACTTTGCCCATTTGCTGGCGACCTAATTTTGTGGTCAGGTATGAGAAATCATCTGATGGACCACACATTTGGATTAGCTTCAAGTTATCTTATTATTTCATTTCTTTTGCCAGCAATCTTTCCGAGTCATTCTTCCTCCATATGTTCTGTGTCTTATTTTCTACATAGTTTCTGTTAAAAATTCACTTCTGCTCAGGTCTATCTGACTCTCTCCCCATCCCATATCCATTTGAAACATCAAAGTTAAAAATAAGGGTTCATACAATGTTTGGTCTTTATATGTCCTCAATTTAGTTTTGGTCTATAAAGTTTCTTTCCGTCTAAAACATTAGTTCTTATAGTTTAACAAGAACCTGAACAATTTTGCCCCTTAAGGAACCAAAACCAAAATGAAGGCAAACTATAGCGTTGTATTAATCCTAAAAACAATAACAATAATGAACACATGGAGTATATTCATAAACTGCTTAACTATCTTGCCTGTAACCAAACAAAAAGAACCGAACGAGGTGTTTATGTGATTCATTCTGGAACTGATGATGGACATGTAGGAAAAGGAGTTGTTTTTCTGTCAAACATAAGCTGAACACTCATATCAAACATGAAGAAATCTTCAATTGCAGCTAGATAGACACATCCGATTTTTTCATATTTCAGTGTCATGTCCCATTTTCATCATGATGTCCATGTTTAGTTATGTACTTTATTTTTCCAAGGTTATGCTTGCTTTAACTTTTGTTTAAAATACCTCTTGAGAAAAATAGGTACGCTCTCCGGTCCTTAATATAGGACATATTTACCTATTTTGATTAGATTAAGAAAGTTGGTTAAGTTAGTTAATGTGACATGTATCTTCTAAAACATATTAATCATCTTCCTTAATTCCTTCATTCTCTCTTTTCCTTGATGATTGTTGAGGGAGCACCAATAGAGGTAAATTAGAAAAAAAAATTGACCATTATTGTAAATAGGTTTTTTATTTAGGATTAAAATCAACTCCCCAAATAAGTCTTATATTAAGGACTTGAGGTAGTATTATTTTCTCTGCTTCAGTTTTTTACTCATCTTACTTTTAAGCAACCTCAATCACAATGACGGACTGCTCTATATTTTGTGTTATATGCAATGCAGATCCGTCAAAGATGTCAATCATATCTTCAAGACTCTGACTCTTAAATTTGGAAGCAAATGGTGGATTCTGTCCACTTTGTTTCATATACCTCCTGAGGGTTATTTAGTTATAAGCGTAAGCATAGTATATATTAATTTTAGCTCCCTCCATAGTGTTAATGCTAGTTCTTTTAACTAAACTTGCTATGCTGCAGAACAAAACGAATGTGTGCTTGGCTATTCTTGATGGCTCCGATGTACATGATGGGTCCTCAATTATACTTGGAGGTACACCTTTCAGGAATACACGAGAGCTTTATGTTCAAAATAATATATGCATATGGATTTATTTTACACTCCCCCGGTTAGATAACTAATTTGCGTGTGTTTAGGAAATTAGTTAAGTTTGTTATTTGTAATAAATGTGTGTTGGTTTACCATTCTCTTAGTCATGTGTATTGTAACTACCCCTTGATGAAAAGCCCCTTACTATGTGCTATTGATATGGATGCTTTTTGGGGGGGGGGGGGGATTATAAATTCGAGAAGCAAAGTGGATTAAGATATTATATTTAAGACCAAAGTGAGTCCCCTTGTCTAGTTCCTATATTTAGGACCAAAGGCAATATCTCATAGTCAAATAATATACATATGGATTTCTAACTACTTGAGAAGCTAGAGTACCCTCATGCTTGCCAAATTGCCTTGTAGTCTGGTGATATGAAAGCTCCCCTACAAGTGGGAAGTTGTGGGTTTGATCTGTTTGTAATATTATGTTGTGAATATCTGCCCCTTTAAATCTAAAAGTTTCCATGTGCCTAATGCCATCATGTTTTTGGCTTTTGCAGACATCTCATTGAGAGGATACCTGGTTGTGTACGACAATGAGAACCACAGGATTGGTTGGGAGCGAGCAGACTGTGCTGTGCCAAGAAGATTGAGAAAGTCACAGAATGTGTCACCCAATAGCATGCGCTGATTCATTCTCTCAGTTGGAACATGATATTACATCTTCATCATTTTTTTTCTTTTTGTATGATGAAGTGCTATGACCAGTAAATAATCATATTCTTGTACTAATCTATCACCATGTGTATATATACACTCACGCACACGCAGATTGATAAATAAACATCGAAGGTTATTGGATTCCTATACCAAATATGTATCTGACTGGTAAGTGGGAAGTAATCATCATTTCTTAGTTTGTAATTATCACATAATATATTTAAGTAAATGATCAAGTGAGAAAGAAAGTCTAAATATTGTGATTTAATTGGATAATTGGTTATAATAGATATAAGAAAATACAAATTAGTGAAGAAATGATTAATGTTACTATAACATGTAGCCATTCAATTCTTAATTGAATAAACTCTTTGAAAGTGTCAAATAGTCCTTCAAAATACAAGTCTTTTTTCTTTTCTTTTTTTATATTGAAAATTTTTTGGAAATGGGCAATCTAAGAGTAAAGTGAAATCTCTTTTTTTTCTAGGTGATACCAATGTTGAGCAAGACAAGTCGTTTATTACCCTTAAGCGTTTGCTTAGACACCCAAGAATTAGGATGCCTCCTCCAGCGCCTTAACCAACTCCAGGATCGAATCCCCTCTTTTAGTGAAAACGTGCAATCTCTTTATCAGTTGAATCCAAGGACGAGGGATAAATATAAGTCTTATTCTTATATCGATAAGTGTTGATTTTAGTAGGAGTTATGTCTTACGAAATTTAGAGTCATACACTTCTAACAATTCTCAAAAGCATGATGGGCCTAGAGATTTGTTTTTGGCCGAAAGATTTTTAGGTTTTAGTATAATGATTTTTAATGAAATGAAGTCAAAATAAAATGGAAATGAAAATCTTGTCCAATGTGCGTAAGAATAGAAACACAATATATATTTATCAAGTGATTTTTTAACACATGAGAAGGTTTTAACCTCACTACTCACCCTTCATTCCTCTCTCTAAAAAAAAATTGAATAAAAACAATTTAAAATAGAGAAGCTAAGTTGCCCCTTACCTTTAAGTATTAATTGAAGACGAAGTCTTTTTGGTCATCCTTTCATGGTGAAGAATTACCTTCTATTTATGTTGTGATGGAAAAATTGTGTTGCTCATCTTTCCTTTTCTTAATAAGGATCAAATGAAAGCACATATAGTTTTTTTTAAAAAAATGTATAACACACAAAAACACACACCCATATGAAACCACAAGTCGAACCTGAGACCTCCTCCCAAAATAGAAGGTAAATGCCCCTAGACCAGATATAGGTGCGGGTGATCTTGAGTCTCTTTGGATCTTTTTAAAATTGTTTTCATTTCTTTTTTTTCCCCATCAAATTGTCTTCAAGGATTCACCATTAAGACCAAATTTGCTAGTATCACTAATTGATTTAAAAGGCAAAACAACATTGAAAATATAGTGAAAATCACAGAATGATTCCAAGGAATAGAAAAAATATCAAGAAAGTTTTAGTATAGAATTCACTGTCTAAAACCTTTAAAGGAATCTTGTTAATATAGATTCGAATTGTGAAATTATTTGTTTATTCTCATGCACAAGTCTATCAGTTTACAAATGTATGTAACATATTGTTATATTAACAAGTCGTAGGTGTTAGAATTGACGGGTTTATATGTTATAATGACAATAAAGGCAAACAAGTAATTTCACAATTCGAGTCTATATCACCAAACATTTTAGAGGTTTTTATATAGTAAATTGTATACCAAGATTTTTTTAAAAATATTTTCTATTTCTTAGGATCATACTGTGATTTTCCCAATATATCGGTTAACTTAATTTTGACATGACCATTTGTGAATGTATTATTGTATAATTTAATGGGATAAGATATTGTCACCACCAATTTTATGTCACTACCAAGTCACTACCACTTTTTCACCGTTAGATAGAATCTCAATAGGAAAGAGAAATGATAAAGGTAGATAAGATTTTGATCTAACGGTGAAAAAGTGGTAGTGACAATATTCTATCTCTAATTTAATACCTATGGAAAGCCATAAATATTACATATTATTTTTCAACTTTATATAATTTAATATTGGGTTCCATTCCATGGTGAGTAGTATCAGTTGTGCTATAAATTTTATATTTTATATTAAGATACGAAGACACATGCTCACTTAAAAATGATTAAAAAAAATGTGAAATCGGTGATTTTGGTTAAAAATAAGTTACATAAATACGACTGCTTTTTCCCCCTCCCCTTATTATGCCTACTACTTTTCTTAATTAGTTAAGTATAAAATATTTATTAAGTATAGATTTTCAAATTGAATTTACTTAAATAACTTGGATTTGAGTTTATTAACACTAATGCATTGGAAGAAACTTCCTTATTGTTTTCCTTCCTCTCATAAATTAAACTTTAAAAAACTAGGAAGCAATAATTTTTCAGTTAATGTACAAATTTACTTTAAAAGTTTTCGTGTAGAAGCAATGATTCTCTTAAAAGTTTTCTAAGTTCAATATAGCCACAAAAGTTTTAAAACGTAGAAATGTTATATCACCCTATTAAAAAAGAATCATTGATAGTTAAAAAATTGACGGTAACTATTAACATTTTTTTTAATTATAGGAGATACATTGTTCAATTATAGGAAGTACAACGTTAGATCAGAATTTCATCTACCTTTATCATTTCTCTCTTTTATTGAGATTCTGATTTAATGATAAAAAAAAAGTGGTAGTGATTTGATAATGACAATATTCTATCTCTTTCTAGAGAACCTGGAATCTAAAAATCTTTCCAACAAAATTACTACTAAACGAAAACTTCCCTTAACTCATTTTTCAATTGTTTGAATTGGATGTACTACCATAATTATGATTTTTAAAAAAATTGTTTTGTATATGGCTATTTAGTACGAGCCGGCCCAATTAAGCAGTTGTTTTAAAGTCGTTTTCTATATTTACACCAATTTCAAAAAAAAAAAAAAAAACTCAAAATATCATATTTAGTTAAAAAAAAAAACAAAAAACCAATTTCATGTTTACGCCGTGAAAGTCCTTTTTCACCAATACCAACGCCAATTTTTAATGTAATCATGTCAGATTAAATTATAAAATAAACAACACTAATAGAAATTGAAATTTTCAAAACAAAAAACAAAGAAAGAAAAGTTTTCTGAATTTTTTGTTTTATTTTATTTTTACGTTTGAATTTGAGGGAGAGATCAAGAAGGTGAGAACGGAGTTGGCTTATGTCTTTTGTGGATTGGCGTCCGCTGCTTCAAACGCGTTGTTTTGACGCAAAACACAGACCTACTTACCCTTTTTTGAAAAACAAATATTTTAAGATATTGTTGAGTACTAAAAAAGATAATTCGGGATCATCTTAAAAAAATTCTCTATGATCTTAACAAATTATTTTATTATCTTGAAAAAAAAAATCATTGTATTGAATGGTATTAAAAGAAAACTTTAGAATACTAATTGATACTGAAAAAATAGTTCATAATCTTAAAAAATTATTATAAGATTTTGAAAAAATATTTTAGGATGCTGAATTGCTGATGGGTATTAAAAGGATACTTGGGATAGTGAATGATACTAAAAAAATAATTCATAATCTTAAAAAATTATCTTAGGATCTTGAAAAAATATCCTAAAGTATACTTCATTATTGTCTTGACTTAATTGAGATTATCAAAACGATTTTAGATCTCAAGGCATTAGATGAGATTAAACGTGTCCGATGCCTTGCCCGAAAGATCACTAGGCAGTAAAATGCAGCCCAGTGCCCAGCCCTGCTTGATAGAAGTCCTAACATTTTTGGGTTGGGCAGGGCGGCCCTTCCATGCCTAAGTGGCGATACCCTGCCACACCTTATGTGAAAAAACAGCTTAACTAACTGAAAAATTAAATAACATCCATAATTTTACACTTTTGAATATTTCAATATAAGTCTTAAAATTAAAAAGACAACCATATGTCTTAATAAGACATCAAAAAATGGTCCATAATCCATTAAATATAAGGCATCAAAAAATAGAAATTAAAGTCTTGTAGACATCCAAAACTCCTAGAGGTTGCATCAAGAGAGGAGAGGCAGTTAGGCAGATCATCGAGCTCTAGAGGAGAATGGAGATCAAGAGAGGAGAAACATTTCCTTGGTAGGCATCCGAAAATGAGAAAAGGGAAGAGGCGATGAAGAAATGAAAAGATATTTTTTATTTTAAGTTATATATATATATATATATATTGATACAAATAGATAATTTATAACAAATATATAATACTATTTTTTTTATATATAAAATATATATAATATATACTACTGGGTAGGGTTAAATAGGCAGGGTGGCATACCTTGCCCGATGCCCAGCCCTGCTCGAAAAAATGCCCATCTCAGTTGAACCCATTTTTCTTTGGGCGGTTTTTCCTTAGACTCAAGCGGAAACAATTTTTCGGTGGGCGCGGGCGGGGCGGGGCCGTGGGCATCATAAACAGCCATAAAATAAGGGAGTAGGTGTGTGTTTTGCGCCAAACGGTGCGTTTGGAGCAGCGGACGCCAATCCGCAAAGGCCATAAGCCAAGTCCGGTGAGAACAGAACGTAATTAAAACGGAATTGGATCCTCTCATCATCATATATTCTCATCATCCCTCTTCATCCAATCTCAGCCCTTGATTTCTCTCCTCAACCAATCTAAACCATTGATTTAAATTAATTTTGATCGTCCCTCCTGAAGTACTTTTTAATATCAGTCAGCATTCTGAAATATTTTTTTAAGATCCAATCTTGAAAAAATATTTCACCGTCTTATCTTGACTTGATACTAAAAAAATATTTCAAAATACTGACGTGTACTAAAAAAAATATTTCAAAATACTGACTTGTACTAAAAAAAATATTTCAATATATTAACTGATACTAAAAAAATACTTCTGATCTTAAGAAAATATTTTAGGATCTTAAAAAAATATTTTAGGATCTTGATTGATACTAAAAATATATTTTAGAATATTGATTGGTACCAAAAAAATGAGAGATAAGGAAGGATAAGGAGAATTATCGCCAAGTAGAGAAACCGGACCCAATTAAAACAGAGTGAAGACCATGGGATTCAAGGACAAAAAGCTTCAATGGATTTGATGGCAGGTTCTCCGCAAGAACAACTCGATAACTCAAACGCTTCTGACGACTCTTCACCGGGAAATGACATCGTTCTGTCTCCTGTCCCCTCTGAGACCCCGCTTCTCGATCTCCAAAATTCACCGGAGGAAGACCAATCTTTGCCCAAAGAAACGACATCGGAGGCTCTGGACGACTCTTCTGATCCTGTCCCTGAAAACCCCATTGACGAACCGCTCCAAAATAGTAACCAAAGCGCACCATCCACGGCGGAGCCAGGACCCCCAGCCAGGAAGCGTAGGCGGCGGAAGAAGTTCTTCACTGAATACAACGTAAACACGTCACTCTCTAGGAACAGGCGATCTGAAGTTGCGAAAGACTGCGATGTTGAAGCACTAATCGCAATCTCCGCGGGATTTCCAGTGGACTCTCTCACGGAGGAAGAAATCGAAGCTAATGTGGTCTCCACTATTGGTGGGACGGAGCAAGCGAACTACATCGTGGTCCGGAACCACATTCTGGCTCGGTGGAGAACTAATGTGTCGGTTTGGTTGACCCATGATCACGCCTTCCAGTCCATTCGGTTGGAGCACAAAGGGTTAGTTACGTCGGCTTATCGCTTCCTCTTGGAGCATGGTTACATCAACTTTGGGCTTGCTCCAGCTGTTAAAGAAGCGAAATTAAGGTCATTTGATGGGGTAGAGAAGGGTAATGTGATAATCGTTGGTGCTGGGCTTGCAGGGTTGGTTGCTGCAAGACAATTGGTGTTCATGGGATTCAAGGTTGTGGTCTTAGAAGGTAGGACCCGCCCAGGTGGACGTGTGAAGACCAAGAAGATGATGGGTGATGGTGTTGAAGCTGCGGCAGACCTTGGTGGAAGTGTACTTACAGGTATAAATGGCAATCCACTAGGTGTTCTTGCAAGGCAATTAGGGTTGCCTCTGCACAAGGTGAGGGATATATGTCCTCTGTATTTACCTGATGGGAAAGCTGTGGATTCTGAGATTGACTCTAGTATAGAGGCTTCGTTTAATAAGTTGTTAGAAAGAGTTTGCAAGCTTAGGCAGGCGATGATTGAGGAAGTTAAATCAGTGGATGTTTCATTAGGGACTGCACTTGAAGCTTTTCGGCGTGCTTACAAGGTTGCTGAGGACCTGCAAGAGCGTATGCTCTTCAATTGGCATCTTGCAAATTTGGAATATGCTAATGCTACTTTAATGTCTAATTTATCAATGGCTTATTGGGACCAGGATGATCCATTTGAAATGGGTGGTGATCATTGTTTTATTCCTGGGGGCAATGAAAGATTTGTCCGTGCCCTAGCTGAGGACCTTCCTATTTTTTATGGAAGAACTGTAGAGTGTATCAAATATGGAACAGATGGGGTATTGGTATATGCTGATGGACAGGAGTTCTATGGAGACATGGCCCTTTGTACTGTGCCATTAGGAGTCCTTAAAAAAGGATCAATAGAGTTTGTCCCAGAACTTCCTCAAAGAAAGAAAGATGCAATTCATAGATTGGGTTTTGGACTGCTGAATAAGGTTGCAATGCTGTTCCCGTACAATTTCTGGGGTGGAAACATTGATACATTTGGTCATTTGACTGAAGACCTGAGTATGAGAGGTGAGTTTTTTCTATTTTATAGTTACTCTTCAGTGTCTGGAGGCCCACTTCTTGTTGCTCTCGTTGCTGGGGATGCTGCAATTAGGTTTGAAATGATGTCACCAGTGGAGTCTGTGAGAAGGGTAATGGACATTCTAAGGGGTATTTTTCATCCAAAGGGAATTGCCGTTCCAGTTCCTGTTCAGGCTGTCTGTACTCGGTGGGGAAAAGATCATTTCGCATATGGATCATACTCCTATGTTGCTATTGGGTCTTCCGGAGATGATTATGATTTCCTTGCGGAGAGCGTTGGAGATGGCAGAGTGTTCTTTGCAGGAGAGGCTACAAGCAAGCAGTATCCTGCGACAATGCATGGTGCATTTCTTAGTGGAATGAGAGAGGCTGCAAACATTCTGAGAGTGGCCAAGAGAAGGCTCTCAGTTTCAGTTGACAAGAATAAAACTGTTGCAGAGGGAAATGATGATTTGAACAAATTATTTGAGAAACCTGACTTGACATTTGGGAGTTTCTCCGCATTGTTTGATCCAAAGACAAATGATCTTGATTCTAGTTCATTACTTAGGGTAAGATTTGGAGGATCACTTTTGGAATCTTGCTGCCTTAGTCTTTACGCCGTGGTTTCTAAGAAGCGGGTTGTTGAATTAAGTGAGATCAAGGGAGATGAGAACAGGATGACAATGTTGAAAAACTTTGGGGTGAGTTTGGTTGGGAGGAAAGGTTTGAGTAGTGCTGCAGAATCTCTTATCAATAACATTAAATTGGTTAGATCCAACCTTAGTGATGCAGAGAATTCTATGCACAGGAAGGAAAGTTTTCTTAATGGTTTGGACAATAAAGCCTCTTGTTAATTGTATTCAAATTTTCTTCTTTCATGAGAATTATTGAATTCTTACCATTTTTTCCCTCATTTACCATTTTCTTTCACAATGATTAACATGGTTTACTTCATTTTATCACTGATAAACTGCCTTCTTTATGATTATTTAAACTTGAAGCTGAAATCTTCCTTTGCTGAAATGGTCATCAAAATTCTCAAGAATAGTGTTATATTCATTTTTATTGAATTCTGCATGGGAGTGTATATATGCTCATGTTTCATGAAAACTGTCTTTAGTTGTATAATTAACTTATTGAGGTTGAGGATTTTGCATCTAGCCTTCTACTCTCAAAGGAACATCAAAATGACAACTTTAGTGAATTCAAATTGCCTGAAGTAGGCATGTCCCCCAATTAAACGTGAAGAGTATGCAAATAAGATGAAGACCTGTTACCCTAGCCATTTTATCCAAGGCAAGCTGCTACTGTAGACCTGATAGGGCAATGCATTGTTTTGGGATGAAAACTAGAAGACCAGGAGAGCTCACTTTAGCGTAGCTTTTTGTTCTTCGAGTCTAATCCATATCCTACCAAAGTGAATCGAAATGCCATCAGTTTGGCTTGATTCAAAGATGGTGGAGCTCTTAATCAACCTCCAATTCTAGCTCACCACATTGCTTCCTCCAGCTGTAGCTCAGGTATACATACACCTTTGACTCCCTCTCTTATTTTAGCATCTGAATGCTGTGAGAAGAAAGAAAAACAGAGCCATGATTTCCCCCCCTTTTAAGAATAGGAGGCTATGAGAAAGCCGTACAGGAGAAAATGCAAGCAGAGAAACTTTTTTCTTTCTGATCCAAAATAATCAACCTTCTACAATGAGGAGGAGCTTTGAATATTGTGGGCATTCTTGGCGAACCAATTAGTGCATCTATTAGCTTCATGGAAAACATTTTTGAGCTTGATATTCCAATCCAGTGCCATGAGTCTCCTAATGTCGTTTGTTAAACTTCCGAGTAGGAGACCAGCCACATTTTCTGAGTATCAAATTTACTGCTTATGCTGAGTCACTGGTGATTATGATGTCCATCTCTCGAGAGATACCCTGAAGCTCTGCTTCAATGCAGCTTTCCATACCCGGCTTTCTCATGAATCCCTTGATACAGTTACCATGGAAGTCTCGAATCGTACAGCCAAAAATTCCCGTCTCATCCAAATTGTTTATCAAACCCGTCAATGTCCCCATCGAACCCATCTGTTTGTAGGTGTCAACATGTTTCCTCCAATTGTGATCCTTTTTTCCTGCATGAAGCTATCTTCTGTAGAATTTTGGATACAACTTAGAACTTCACAGACTCGGCCCATGGTTGAAAAGATTGTGTTGCATCTATCTTTTAATATCCACCAGCAGGCATTAACGAATAAGGTTTTCCAAGGTACTCCTTTATGCCTAAATTTTCTCGCATCATGATTCTCATTCCATGCCCACTCACCTAGTGAGATAAGGCTTGTTGTTGTTGGATGTTTTTGGAACACCACGTCCAAATGAACAGTTTCTGTCCACAAAAAAAAAGAGTCTCTCAACGGACAAACACAATTTGATGGGAGGATATTCAAGCCAAGTTTCTGAAGGACTTGTTTAATCTTTTCAGCAAGGATGAACTCTCTGATCAGGAATAGAATGGGGAAAATATCAGTGAGGTCTTAAAGAAGAGAAAAAAAAATATCAAAAAAGTCTTAACTCTAAATCCTCTATCAAAAGAGTTTCTAGGAACTTTTTTTATATTAATTATGGAATTCCATTATCAAAAAAGTCTCGTTGTCGAAAATGGTTTTTTATGTTATTAAAATGGTTTTTTCGTTGTTAAAATTTCCCTTTATGAAAATATTGTTAAAATGGTTTTTATTGTCAAAAAAATTTTGAGTTTTTTCCTCCGGTGTGTAGAATTTTAAAAACTTGGAAAATTTTTTACAACAAAAAAAGTCATTTAATTACAATTTAAAAACCATTTTTGTAACAATATTTTCTTAGAAATTTTAACAATGAAAAGTCATTTTAAAAACATGAAGACTTTTTTTATATTGAAATTGTGTAATTAATATAAAAAAAATAGGGGATTTGGAGTTGAAACTTTTTTGATATTTTTTCTTTTTCTTGAGAGTTCACTGATATTTTCCCAATACATGGCTTTATTGTAAGCAGAATTGACAGAATATCCCATCAAACTAGATTGAGGCTTGACAAGAATACAAGAGTAATCTGTCCAATCACTTCCCTATCAAAGTTTTTTGCCAATGATCTCTTGGGTTAGTGACATGAAAGTTTTTTTATAAGTAGGAGGTTATTAGTTCGATCTCGGTATTTAATCAAAGGAAAGTTATATTAACAGCATCCCAAGTGGCCAACAAAGTCCTTCACTCTTGAAAGCAGAAAATTTCTGGATATATATGGCAAGGGGTGATCTAAAGGGGATTATTTATCATCCCAAAAGGAAATCATTTCATCATTCCTCTTTGCAGTTATTTCCATAAAAGTACCCCCAAATTTTAGTAATACAAACAGGCCATTTTTAGAAAAATACTAAAAATAAATGAAGCTAAATAAATTATTTTAAAGTATTCATATTTATCTTTTGCATATTAAATTAATTTTTTTGATTTATAAACTAATATATAGTCAAATGATAAACAACATATCCAATAATTAACTAGTTTTTTTAGTTTCCTTATTCTTTCAAAAAAAAAGTCAGATGGATTTTATATTAAGGATGAGAGGGAGTAATAGATTTGTGATGGCAAAATTATTCTTCTCATTTATTCATAGTTATATCTTTTCCTGCGACCAAACATGCTATTATAGCTTGAGCCCATCAATTTTAATTGATTGTTACTAGTATAATTTATTATACATGTAATTTAACTAGACTTTTTTTGGGAAATTTTTTTAACAAGACTTGAAATAATTAATTTACAATTTAAGCCTTTATTAAAAAATCATAATTGGTCTCCTTAAATTGTAGATATTTTTATGGGCAAGATCATTGCAATGTAAACCGCACGAAACTTTTTTCCTTTATAGAATTTACCGTCTGTAATTCTGTATTATTTACATCAAAACAATTGTATTAAAGAAGCTATTAAATTTAGGTTCCATTCCCCAATCAAATATTATCACGTGAACCTTTTTTTTAATAATACAAAGACGCATTGATAAATAATTTTTGTTTAAACTCTTAAAACATTTGTTTGTATTCACACGGATCCAACCTGAAATTTTGTGCTTAAAGAGTTGTAGTCTCTAATCTGTGTTACTGGAATCAAAAAGCCTGTGGGTGAGGCTATTCTTTTTCCTTTTACTTCTTTTTGTTTCTGATACTGTTTCTTAAAAAACAGCTCATCCTTTCAATGGAGATGTAAAAATCGCATTACAATTGTCTGAATAGCTTTTTCTAAGTACAAATCTACAAAAATGTCCTCACACGTTTACAATCTGTGATGTTTGAACGTGATAGCATCAGTCTAATCGCATATCAACCCGTCCAGAACTAGTATAGATTTCAGGAAAAGGAAAAGGGTATCAACATGATAATATTCAAGTTGACTTGATTCCAGTTACATATAAGGAACTTGAAAAAACTTGAGTAAGGAAAAAACTATGACAATATGCAGATTGATCTAACTGGATACTGTGATTTCATTGAGCGCTTTGGAGGCAAAGAACCTAACATCAACATCTGGATCCTCGGTCAGCTCAACCAAACAGGGACGTATAGTCTGCTCAACAACCTTCATTGTTCCATAATGCAATTTCAAAATGTGAAAAAATGTAAGCATCAACATAAGTTTTTAACCATAAACAGCAGCTAGCGAAATAATAGGCTAAAACACTAGTTCCCAATACTAATCTTAACTTCCATAAGAATGAAAAATGACATTAGCAACTCAACCATGATGTTTGAAACCAAGAGCAAAGAACTCATTAACTAACCAATTCAAAATAATATAAGATGGAACAGCAATCGAGAATAATCAAGAACCTAATATTTCTCTATCATATGAAAACTGGAACTGGAAAACAATTATGAAGTTAGATGTTCTAAAGTTTTCTTGCTGGCATATACAAATAACCATAACATTGATACCAAGTGTCCTAAAATAGAGAAACTAAAATAGCTACTTACAGGCTGATCAACAACTGGAGCAAGAGACTGCAACACGTTTGCAACGGTGAACTTGACATTGGGAACCCTGTAAGATTAGCGATCAGCACTGATTCCAATAAAGATACAAGACCACCCAGGTTTCAATAGTTTTACCTATCTTTTGATGCATTGATGACCAGAGGGAGCAGTTTTGAACAGGTAATCTCAGGGCCCACAACAGGACCCAGAAGAGAAATTGCTTTCAGAATAGTCATCCGATTCAGATAGTGTGGATCATTAATCATCTCCAGAACCTGTAAATTATATTGTTTGAATGAATACCATACTCTTTTTTAAGAAAAATAAACAATTGTTTTTTAACATAAGAATTAATGTTCTGTTCTAGAAAACCTTTCAATAGTTGGTACAACATACAACTATTCACTAAGCTGAAAGGGCCTTATTCAATAGTAAGACCCTATAAAAGGAAATATAGGAAGTGACAAGCAAAAGGGAAAGATGTTCAGAGTTGACTTTGTAGTCTCCCACTATTTTGGAGTAAGAGGAGGACATCTAGCTGTTCATTAGTGTGTCTTTTAGGTGTTTTAGCCCTGTAATATGTAACATTTATTTTGGAGACTGAGGGGTGTTTTTTTTAACTATGTTAGCCGCTGGTTTTAGAAGGTAGGCCTTATTTTGTATGAGTGTTTTGGGAGAGGAAACTGGTTTTCTCTAAGACCAGGTTCTTTCTTTGGCTGTGAGAGTGTTTTCTTCTGCACAGATTATTGTAATCCTCTTTCCTCCCACTGAGATAGAGGTTCATTGTGTTCATTTAATCAGATTCGGTATTTCTGTTCTGTTGTTTGTTCTGGTTAGGACCCAGAAGAGAAATTGCTTGCAGAACAGTCATCCGATTCAGATGGTGTGGATCATTAATCATGTCCAGAACCAGTAAATTATTGTTTGAATGAATACCATACTCTTTTTTTAAGAAAAAATAAACAATTGTTTTTGACATAAGCATTAATGTTCTGTTCTAGAAAACCTTTCAATAGTTGGTACAACATACAACTGTTCACTAAGCATTCGACAGCAGCTTCCTCATGGCAGTAGCATTTGCTGCAGAAAATAGCCCTATGCTTAGCAAAGGATAAATTATTAAATTGAATCAGCTGTCTAAAAGCAAGAAAGAAAACTAGCCAGATAACAGAACATAGATAGTATGGTTTGCCCAACTCAACAATTAGCTTTTGGGAAAGGATTCCTCAACCTATTTGTTTGCCTATCAATTGGTATCGAGCTAAAAGTCAACAACTCCAAAAAGGGGTACTTATGAAGAGTTGAGTGGTGAAAGGCCAAGTGAAATGTCATAGTATAGCTGTCAGGATTTAAACTTTCCAAGGGCAACCAATGGACCAGGACTGAGATGGGATGAAATGCCTACGGTCACACCAAATAATATGGGATGGCCAAAGGAGTACTATAGGACCAGGATAATATGAAATGTCCAAGTCTCATATTTATAACACGGACTTTTCAAAACCTTACTCAAGTAATGTGATTCTCTAACCTCAACTACTAGCTTTGGACAAGAGTTCCCCACCCCACATAGTAGCCTATCGAACACCAAATACCATGCCCGTAGTATCAAGAAGCCAAGTCATACATCAGCAGGAAAATGTCAAAAAAACACCTGAGGAATGATGTGCTGCATTGACCATTCTGTTCCAAACTCTTCTGCTAAGCGTTTCACATTTTCTGCAGCCGCTTCTCGAATAGCGTATACCTACAATTATAACCAATACTGTCGGTAATGACAATATGACTTGGTTGCTCAAAAAGAAAATAAAAATGGGACTGAATTCGCAAGCGTAGTGAAAAAATATGAAGTCGTTGAAATTGACTAGGCCAATGGGCAATTCCGTACAACCCTTCAAAAACTCAGTTTCTTCTTTACTTCTTTGGCAGCCTACATAGCTAATAAATAAATATATATATATATATATATAGTTGAGTCAATCACTTGTCTGTTCACCATTTGTACCAAATTGATAGTTTAGCACTCTCATTACAAAAATGCTGGTTACAGCATTTTTTTTTGGGCAGAAGTTAAAAGGGAAATCAGCTGGAGAAGTCATACTTTTTTTCCACTATAACACGTACAAAACTTGTAGAGAAACCAAGAACAAAGATTTGCATTATTAACGATAATTGCAGCTTATGACAAGTTTCAAGAGGTACAAATTAACACCAATCATTAAAGCTCTAGCACAAATCTAGTCTTTCAGTCAACAAGGGTCAATAAAACATGCTTCAAAAGTGAGAGGACTAAACTGATCAGAACATAATATTTACTAACTTCACAAACCTTGTCCTTAAGCCATTGGATGCAAAGGGGTCCAAGTTTATCATCAAAAAACCCTACACCTAACTGAGTTGCCAACAAGGGTACATGTTCTATGATGGCAAGTCGAACCCTCCAGTGTCGATCTTCAGCAAGCTCAACAATAGCTGGTAATAGAGACTGGGATAACAGGTCAATACCAATTACCTGTATAAGCACGTAAATATTAAGTTTCAATGAACAATATATCAAAAGAAATATCTTTAACTGAGAACACACACACAGACACAATATATATATATATATATATATATATTAATTCAAGGAACTTGAAGTTATCAATTTTAAACAACCAACCTGATTAACTTGGTCAAGCTTGCTGATGATCTTCAGCCTGACATCAGGGCTTTCATCTTTGAAAAGAGAAAGAAAAATAGGGAGGAGCTGCTCAATTGTCGCCTCCTGAAACCACCACAGAAGTAAAATGAAGACAGAAGAAAAGGTTGACTGCTCGAATCATAGATTGTAAGAATAAAGAAACTAGACAAGGCGCCAAATATGTATATCTATTCCCCAATGACGTTCGAACACGTGACGTGGTGAGGAAACTACTCTTCTCAACCAACATGACACTCAAACTTTGACTATGTATATCTCTTCCACTCATGACTCACGTATGATAGAAATTATTGGAGACTAGAGCCTTGAGTCTCTTGACAGGTTCTCACCTGCATATAAATCCATTTTTCTAAAGGAGTTTTAAAACTTTAAATAAACTATCCACTATCTATTACTCTCATTTGTTTTTTTATTTTTACAGGTGTACACACCTTGGAGAGAACTTGAGAACTAATCATATCCTAAACTGCATTGATTGGGTTTGAACAAACTGAAATCCATAGATTCCAACTTGGTCACCGATAATGTAAAGAGTTGCTGAAAAGTATGTCTAAAAGTTTACACTTAAAATAGCCTAAGCCTAATATTTTTTCTCCCGTCACAAATATTTGAGCAAATAAATGCGCCACATTTCAGCTTCATGTTGATTTACATCTGTTTCTAGACAGAAATTATTACCTTCCCTAAAAGTGATGCCATTCCCATTCCAACTGAAGCCAACGCAGAGCGAACATACTGAGATGAATCAGTAGATAAATCCTGCGACAGATAAACTTGATCAGCCATATACATCTTATCATCAAAATTCAAGAAGTCCGGTGATGATAATTTAAGATCTTTTGTAAAAATGCATGCCTTTAAACATGGTACAATGTGCTGAATAGCAAGTTCGGGATTTAATGATTGGCAAAACTTGGTCACATTTCCAGCAGCAGCAATGCGTACTTCAGCTTCATTGTCACCCAGTAGCAAAACATATGCAGGAACCAAGTCTGACCTAAAAACACATTTTCAACATTATATAAAGTCAGATTGGTGAATTAAGCCCCTCTTACATTAAATATGACGTACTTCTAGAAGAAACTAATGGGAAAAATGAAAATAATTTATAACTCTCATGAATCATTAAAAAAAAAAAAAATCATTAACTAATAAATTGTTTGTTTACAAGCACAAGTTAACTACACCAAAGCCAGATTTTGATATAGTGCCAGAGGGATCTAGGAAAATCATGAAGAATAAGCCAAATCATTCAATGGAAAGGAAAGGCTACGTGGTGGACTCAGGACCAACAACTTCACATAGCTCATATAAGTGATCAGCAACCATGTAGCGTACACGCCATGAGTTGTCCTGCCAAAAATTAATTTAACATGAGTATGGACCAAACAATAAGAAATCAACCAAAAACAAGTCCATGATACGCATATAGATGAAATAGAGAATATACTTTCAAAATCATCAATCACAACATTAGAGGACCAAGAAATGATACATCCTTTCCATTAGGAAAAAAATCTATTAATTTTTAAATTTCTTAATTATAATTAAACAAACACATGAATTGCAGCAAATTAGAAGGGCATACACAAACAACACCAAAAGAATCAATCTAATGACTACCAATCAACTATAAACCATAAAGAAAAAGTCTTAAATACTCCCAACACCAAATAGCTTAAAATAAGACAATCACACATTGTGGGAATATTATTTTATATTATTATATTATATTATTCTCCCTAGGTTGTAACCTCTCCTCTATTCTCTCCTTATTCCTCTCCTAAATTTTCTCTCTCTTTAATTTGTTTAGTTTTATCTCTCTACTTATTATATAAGTAGATATTGTATCACAACATTTTATCAATACAATGAGAATATAATTCTTCTCTCATAAATTCTATATGGTATCAAAGCTAGATTGATCTTGAAGACAAAAGAGTTCAGTTTTGTTGGCACACTGCTCTCTCTAAAAGTGTCTCGCCTTCATGCTCCACCGTCGTTGCTTCGAGCATTGAATCAAGAGACAGACAGAGTTGGAGAAGCTGCAAGTCACCAGCGCCACTTTCACCATTATCGTCTGTTGAGTCAGCAAGTTGTGGCCACTATCTAAAGAAGGAACAGATCAGATTCGATCTTCCTTTTCTTCCCCATCACCAACGACCCTCCATTCACCATTAGTCGTGATCTCGGTCATCTGTCGTTATTGTCTCAGCGCTCCCTGGGTTCTCCGTTTGTCAGACCCAGCGTCAGCGTTTTCTGTCCGTATCTCCGATCGGGTCTTCAACTCCCAACGTTTGTTGAGTCTCACCGCTGATCTCGTCACAGCAACTCCCAACGTTATCGAAGAACCAGAGATTCACAGTGCCAGGGAACCATCACCGTGACCTTCGATCAATGCTGTTCTTCTCCGCTGGAGGCCGAAAGTTGAGAAGCTCGAAAATTATAGAAACAGAGCTTCAACACTCTAAGAGTTAGAGACCGAGAAGAAAAAGAGTCAAACTCAACCTTCCTCTATCTCCGGCGAATCTTTACCAGATTTCCGGCGAGTTTCTCGACGTCAGCCAAAACCCAGCGTTAGCGCCATCCAATTCTGTCAGTATTGGTGTTCCCTGGAACGACCTCAACCTGTCGACAGTCTCAGGCTCGTGCGTCCAAACGTACTCCACCAAGCACCGCTTATCAGCCGTCGTCTCAGCCATCTCCGTCGTCGTCGTCCTCCCTTCCTCGCCATTGTTGCAGACCGAAGGAGAAGGAGAGAAGATGAAGAAGAAGGTGTCCAGTCGTTCTCAGCTAGCTGTCAGTCCGAGGCGCTGATTTGTCTGACCTGAATCGTTATTATTATTTAAAAGGAAAAAAATGTGTGTCTCTCCAACAAGGAGAGAGATCTGAAAAGAAGAAGAAGGGAAAAAAAAACCCTCAATCTGTCATTTATCAAATTGAGGGACCAAATTGTCATTTCAGAAATTTGAAAGCCTCTGAGACTAAAAAAAAAGTATAAGTCCAGACAAAATAAATGGACCTCTGAGATTCAAGAAGTACGCGCCTAATTATTTTGAAGACTCAAGCAATTATAGGACCTTCATCTTCGATCTTGTCGCAGCCGCTGCCCGTTGATCTTGTTGCAGTCGGTTACTCCCAAAGTTGAAGCAATTATGGGACCTTTATCTTTGATCTTGTCGCAGCCGGTTACTCCCAAAGTTGTCATGTATCTGCTGCCCATTCATCTTTTAAAGCAAGAATAACTCCCAACATCGTCGAGACTCCGATAAGTTGCGTAAGCGAGTTGGACGTGATTAACATCCATGATCCAACTCGGGAGGGGTGAAAATATTATTTTATATTATTATATTATATTATTCTCCCTAGATTGTAACCTCTCCTTTATTCTCTCTTTGTTCCTCTCCTAGATTTTCTCCATCAGTTACTCTTACTCCTTTATTTTTTTCTTTAATTTGTTTAGTTTTATCTCTCTACTTATTATATAAGTAGATATTGTATCACAACATTTTATCAATGCAATGAGAATATAATTCTTCTCTCATAAATTCCACACACATAAACATGCACATGCACAACCAACAATGGCACGGACAGGTGTGCACCCACTTATACAGTATGCATGTCGTGATATATTGTGAACGGCTTACCATGAAATGCATATCGTCCCAATTAATGTTATGCTATACCTGTGAGAATTTGACTATAGCTGGAAGAATATGTGCCACACAATCTTGAGGCTCTAATAATTTCCCAAGAGCTACACAACCCCCAACAGAAAGTAGCCGAACTGAATCTTGATCTACAAGAAAACGTAATAAGAGAATGATGCTCTATGTATGAAAATGAAATGCTGGAGTTGCATTGTTAATTAAATCCGTCACCATGTCTTCAATTTTAAAACAAGGGACAAATTTTTTTTTTTTTTTTTAATGCAAGGATATTCAAAAGCCGACAAGACGACAAGAAACAGATATCTTTATCCATATGTGATCGTGCACATTCATTCATTTTATATTCATCCTACTTTAAAAAAAAAAAAAAAAAAAAAAAAAAAAAAAAAAAAAAAAAAAAAAAAAAAAAAAAAAAAGCATTGACATTTTTCCAGGTGGAAAAGGCAACAGGGGAGAGATTATAAGTTACTATAAGCATTAACTTTTAGTTCATCAATATTTTGGTGCACCCGTACTACAATTTTCTTAATCTAGTGAATATTCCACTTGACATTGTTGCAAGACTTACCTTCCAAATTCAAACCAGATCTAATTCTCAATTTACGCATTAAATTACAATTTTCACAAATTTTATCCCAAAAGGACATAAGGAAAACAAATCGACATCACAGATTGACATTCATTGATAGAATAGCAGCTATAATTTTGGATCTCTCTCATTGCCAAGGCCCTAAGAAACAATTGATGCCTTCAAACGTTAGCTAAACTGCTCAATGTAGTCATAAATCCTTAATATGCACTTCTAATATTGTTTTCATCAAGGATTAAGAGATCCATGATAGGGTGCCAAAAATTTTCACAGCACATACCGTCCTGTGCAAGATAGTCAAATATGGACATGATATTGGTTTTCAGGTAAGCAGCTTCAACAATAGAAGCAAACTTTCCCAGGTTTGTTGCAGCAGATCTTCTAACCATAGGCGTATCATCTTTGCACAGCTCACCATATAAAGTTCTCAGTTCAGTTTTTATGGTCTCTGGGGCATGCGGGTAAGCAATATGCAACAAGCCGCATGATGAAACTCGAGCTGTAAACCACTCACCAGCAGCCAGCTTCTACATTTTGGAGATTATGATGAATGAATGGTTAATGCACTGCCATTATAACTGCAATATGGTATAATACTATCAAAAAGAAAAACAATAAAAGGGGGAAAAAAAAAAGAATTCCTCACATGATGCCTGAATGCATCACTAACATCATAAGACATAAAAGCAAAGATGCACCTTTGAGCCTATAATTTTTGGTGATTTTTGCACTAAGCCCCGAAGAAAGGAAAGTTAGATTCCAAAGCATAGAAATCATAGCTGAGTGTCTTAAGTGAATAAGATAAAATATACAGCAGGCATGCTGTATATCTATATCTAAGATAAGAAGCTCCCCTGTAGTCAGAGAAAGCAGAAAAGCGTTCCAGACAAAAACCTGATACAGTGGTTTTTAGGTTCTCATGTCCTGTTTTGGGTTGTCCAGTACTTATAACCCCATCCCTTGCAAGAAGTAAACTTTTCTTATGAAGAGGAGATGAAGGTGAATGGGACAAGCAAGCAAGTAGTAGGCAGCAGAAAATTAACAAAGGAAGGAAGATAACAAATATTAACTGAACCCGACAAATCCGCAAGAAAAATAAATTTAAGACTTCTCCAAGAAGGAGTAAAGAGACTTCAGCTAAGAAGAATTGATTCATCTGGAAATATGTCAGTTCCAAGCCTGAATGCTTCTGCTAACTGGCTCTAATCCATAAGGCGTTCAGTTAGGACTCTTCATGACTATAACAATCCAAAAGGCTGTGGACATGGCAACATGCCCATGTAAAACAATAAAAAAATACAATGTCAATAGACACAAGAAATTTTAATCTCCCAACGACCAACAAAACCATAGTCCTAGGCTTTATTAACAATAACAAAATCCGCATATCTGAAATCAACTCATGGTGTTTGGCTGGGATTAAGACTTTAAACATATCCATGGGTTCGATTAATCCGCCGGGGGGGCTATCTATCGTTCTATAAGCCAGATAAACAAAATCAGAGTTCAGAGGGCATGATCAATAACTACTGCAATCAGACATCATACGAAAATCGAAAATGAAAAAAAAAAAAAAAATGAATTACGTCTGATATGTCCAACTAGCCATCAAAAGAGCAGAACAATACAAATGCACTCTTGAGTCTTCTATCAAATTTTCAAAATGTCTAGGGCATATAGAGACGAGGTTGCCAAACCGATTAAGCTAATATACACAACCAAACTTTGAGAAGTAACACAGGAAGAATATCAAATAAGAGAATACAGGAATAAAGAAAATGAAACTATGTACCTTGACTAGAGGAATAAAGGATTCAACCATTTCTTTCTCTCTCATTTGAGCTCCAATTTTACAAAGTGATTCCACCGCTTTGTCCCTCACACAAGTTTCCTCAACGTTGCAGAGCTTTTCTAATGGAGGAAGCAGCACGTCCGCGTGCTCTATGCCACCAACACATGGAATAAACCTGCTTAATTCCCCTGCTACTGCAAGAAGAACCTCATCATCATCATCGTTGAACTCACTGAGAAATGGGATCAATTCCGTCCTGGTCCTTTCCTCCCCTAGTGCGCGTGCAATTGTGGATAAGTTGCGAATCGAATTCAGTCTAATCTGAATATCATCGTTCTGCAATTCATCAATCAAAACAGCTATAGGGTATAGAGGTTCATTTAGAGAAGCCATGTTGTCTCACAAGATCCTCAAACTGCAACAGAAGCAAGTCACAAATGACAAAACGATTCAGTTGCTGATCTCAAACACACACGAGAATCAGTATCAAGCGCGGCAGTTGAATGAAATTTAATCTTCCCATTCCCCCTTGTTTTTCCTCAACAACCAATAACAAACATCAACAATGTGCTCAGATTTCACAATACCAGAAGCAAATATCAAAATCTACAAGTTCGCCTCTTGATCTCAAGAAATGGGCTATAAATTAGCAGGCATCTTGACAAAAGGCGAAAGGGTAAGCAAAGAAAAATCAGTAAAACTACAAAATCTAATAACCAGAAGGGAAGGGAAGGAGAGGAGACCTACAAGACGTGCAAAAGCGAGAAAATGGAGAAGCTGAAACGTACCAAGCTTCTTTGTTAAACTGGCTCTAACAACCGACTATGGTGAAAATTGAAATGCGGGGATGTGAGTATTGTATATAGTTTTTGTATGGGTGTACACTGTTCAGGATTTCTGTTTCAATCTCCAAGGCAACTGCTTCGTCTTGTACACCGGCGCCCTGAGAGATTTTTTCAAATCGGCTGGGGCCCAACCGAGTACTGTTTCGCAGAGTGTGTGTATAGTTAGTTATGTACTATTGCAGCTTCTATTTACTGTAACTGTAACTGTATTAGTTAGATAATCTTCTAGATTTTAGTTAGTTTTGTTACCTGCAACAAAGTTAGTTAGATAATGGTTAGATATTTATTTCTATATAAACAAGTTTTACAAGCCTTGAAATATTATCAATACGATATGTATTTTTCATCTCTCCTCTTGCTTCTCTATTATGGTATAAAAGCTTGTGAGTCATTGACCCACTCTGTTTCCCACCATTTTTTTTTTCTTTCTCATCTCTTATTTCTCTCTCACCGTTACTTCTGTTATTCGCTCTCTTTCACTAATTTTCTTTCGTTTCTCTGATCTATGAACCCTAGTTTCTTGTGATCTTTGTTCTATTTCTTTCCAAGATCGTTCTAATTCTTTAATGGCGACCGAACCTCCATCTTCTTCTTCTCTCGCATGAAATCCTAATGGTGATTCAAACCCAAATATTTCTGATTCGATTCAGAATGTCAGTAATCCCTTCTATTTGCATTCCAACGAAAATCCTTCACTATTCTTGTTTCTCCGGTTTTATCTGGACCGAATTACCATTCATGGGCTCTCATGTCGAAGAACAAGACACATCTCATCGAGCAATGAAGATGTCTCTCATGTCGAAGAACAAGACACATTTCATCGATCGGTCTTCTCCAATTTCAAGTTCGATTGATCCTCTTTATCCTGCTTGGGAACGTTTCAACATGATGGTTCTGCTAACCAGATCGATCGATAGTTATCTCCAAAACTTTTTTATATCAAAAAAAGAAAACTTCACACATGTCAGTTATCTCCACGCAAACAACATCGCGCTGCCAAGGAAAAGATTTAGCACATGTACTATTCATCATTAGCTTACTTTCTTCCTCACTGCACACTCATCCAGATCACGCCATACCTCCTTTCGGCGTTAAACAACACACGCAAGAAAAGGAAATCAGAAACACCATACCCCCTCTGATTGAATAATATGTTGGACCGTTAGTTATTAGACTGGCGTTTTCACGTTGGACTGAATCATTAGCTTCTATTTATCATTGCCTTGTAGTTTCCTCCATTCACGTTGCCTCATCAAGCCCAGAAAGAAGAAAGAGAGAAGGCCGACAGTGTGAGATCGAGGGAAAGAGAGCAAGAGATAGAGGAGAGTCGAATGGTTTTCTCTGTTCTTATATCATTAAAACAGAGTCTGATTGTGCTACGGTGAAATGGTGGTGATTCAAACAAGCAACCAAAGTAAGCCATCAAACTCTCTCCCTCTAGTTTCCTGTCTTAGTCCAATGCAAGTTTTTGGATCTAAAACTCGTTATTTTGCTATCATAAAAAGAAAAACGCTACACATGAGAAAACTAAAGAGAAAGCTTGATAATACACACACACACACACCATCGTTGCTTATAGGAAAGAAAGAGAAGGAAAGCGTTGCTGATATTTGTTGCTGATATTTGTCACCACGTTGATGAAATAATAGTAAAAGCTGATTTTATATATATATATATATATAATCATTGCTTGGGAAAAGAAAGGAGAACTTGCAGTTCATATATATATATATATATATATGCACTAGCGTGGCTGCATAAGAATGAAAAAGGGAAACTTATGTTTTTTTTTCTTTTTGTATATATTATTGTACTTAAACGCTACTGTTAGAGGAAAATAGGAGATCATTGCTGATATATGGGAATTGAGGTATAAAGTGTGTGTATAATGGAAGTTATTGTATTAACATAATATCATGAAATCCAAAAAAGCTTGCTTATATCGGATCACCACGTTGTAAGGATATTCAATCTTGATGATTCTTGGAAGATTGGTGTGTGCATTACATGTTGGAAGCTCTGGGATATTCGCAATAAAAGAATTTTCACTGATGCTAGCTTTACTGTTGAAGGGGTCCTTTCTCATGTAAAGGCAATGGTTGTTAACTCTCAATTTAGTTTTTCTAGGTTACAGTTTCTTTTGTAATTCAGCTTCTTTGTACTTCGACCCTTTCTAAATGGCCTTAGCTCCTGTATTTGACCATTTTTAATGGAATTCCAATTCATTCAAAAAATAATTGTAGAGAAATAATAATAATAAATAGTAAAATAATAAGAAAAATAATAGTAATAAAATAAATAAATAGTAATAAATAATAATATTATTATTAAAAAAGAGGAATAAATAATAAATAGAAAAAGGAGTTATTAATTAATAATAAATAGAAAGGAGAATTAATAATTACAATGGTCTCACCAATTTTTTAGTCCCGTCATAATGTGCCACTTCAAGCATTCCAATTATATTAAAATTTGTATATTTTTAATTTTTGAAATTATTAGTTATAATTTTGATTATGTAGAGTTTTAAAAGAGTTATTAATGGTTAGTAAATTGATTGTGGTATATTGATTTTTGGCGTGTGTTTGAGCTCTTAGATTAGGAAAGGTGTGATAATAGTTAGCTTCGGCAAAAGTAACTACTTTCCACTTGTTATATGTATTAGTATGTTGTTTGTGAGTATTTTGTGAAATCATTATGAATATCTTAATAAAAATTGTCTTGCGGAACCTTATGATTTGAATTGTGAATATATATATATATATATATATATATATATATAGTTGAATTAGGAAGAAATATATATATAGGGTTGAATTGGGAAGAAATAGAGTAGTTTACTTCACCACGTGGTGTAGCCTCCATTAGTGCACGATGGTTGGCTCTCTATTTTCTTATCAATTCAATGAGGGACTGCCCCATTGTTTCAATGAGGGCTTGCGACACCCCACTAATTCAATGAGGGGAAAAGACTCATGGTCTGGGACATGTGCTCTGGGGATTTTGGTCGGTCCTCATCACTTGACCTGTGAGCTTTTGAGTAGTCAGTAACATGGTGGGTAACTTAGCCCATGGGTCTAGTTGGCGGAAATAAGGTGGTTCGGTTAAATTAATGGGTGGCATCTTGGGGATTGTATTAATAAAAATTGCGATACAGAATTCATGACATGAAATTTGTGACGTGTATAATAGTGAATTATATTTTTGATACCCTTGTTATATATATTGTTCTACTTGCCACCTCACGAGCACATATTAGTATGTGTAACGAGTTGGATTGATGGTTACCAACATTTGTCAGGTGATAGCTTCCGTGTGGGTCCATCAGGGAAGACCTCGGAAGATTAGGCTACTTCTGCCAAAAGTAGCGCTCATGCCTTTTTGGGTATATGTTGGATGATTGTTTATTGCCACGTTAGGGCTCATTTTGCATACTCTGGTTTATTTTGGATATTTTGTTAAATGTTGAAGCATTACTTAGTTGTTGATCGACCCATAATTAGTTATTATGTTAATTTAAATTGAGGACATTACACTTGCTCAAAGTATTTTGTGGATCGATAAGGCTAGCGACGTCTAGGATGATTTACGTGACCGTTTCTCTCATAACAACATTTTTCGTTTAGTGACCTTCAGGAAGAAATTCATAATATGAAGCAAGGAGACTTGTCTATAACTGATTTCTTCACCAAACTTAAAATACTCTGGGATGAATTTTTGATTCTTCAACCTATTATTGCATGTTCTTGTGTTCCTCGATGTCATTGTGGTTTTGTGGATCTTCATAAGAAACTTGTCGATCAAGATTATGTTATTCAGTTTCTCAAGGGATTAAGTGATCATTTCAATACTGTTAAGTCCTAGATTATGCTAATAGATCCTTTTTTATATATACAATATGCTAATAGATCCTTTACCGAACATCAATCATGTGTTTTCTTTAGTTATTCAGCAAGAAAGAGAACTTGGTTTTCAGTTTTCAGTAGTTTCCACTCTGTTTAATAAGACCTATGTTCCACAGTTTACTATTCCATGAAACCATAGAACTAATTTTCCTAATTCTGGAAAGCAATGTACCTATTGTGGAAAATTAAGACACACTAAAACAACTTTCTATAGGAAACATGGTTGTCTTCCAGGATTTAAATTCTGCATGCTTCTGTTAATATTACTTCCACTAACTATGTTTCTGCTAGTAAGAATTTACTTGAACCCAACAAGGTTGTGAATCATCATATAGTTTTACCTAGAGTAGTCAATCGTATGCTATAGCGGCACAATAGCGGTGGAACAACGCGAATAGGTCCTGTCACCACAGAAGCTCCTTTGCGAAGCATTTTGACATCATGGCTATTGCACTAGTTGTGGTGTGCCTAGTCGCACAGTGCATCACGAGATTTAAGTTTATGGTACAGGGAAAAAAACAAACCCGAAATCCATTCCCAAAACACATCCATCACGCGATTTTCGCCCAGTCGAAGCGTAGTCATCATTCCCCTCATGAAGACGTGTCAGCCCCTCCTGCCATTGTTCCCATCCCGCCACCATCAGCCTCCTGACATTTTTGTCCAGTCACAGCAAAAATGGCATCATCTTAGTCCTAGTCATAGCAACCACATACCTCAAACTCAAACTCAAACACTGCAGTCTCTTCTTGTGCAATGGTAAAACTTAATAGTGAAAATATTGATATAGCATGGCAATGGAATAACTTGAGAGATATAAATAATATGAAGAGTGTGACATGTGATGTCTGCGGTAAAGTGACTACGGGTGGGATTACTCGAGCAAAAAGACATCAAATGGAAATTAGAGGAGATGTGAATGCTTGTTCGAAATGTCCACCTTTGTTAAAAATCTACTCAAGGAAGCTGCTAAGAAAAAGAAGGTTGATCAAATTTTTAATGAGTTATGAGATGATAATGAGGAAGAAGAGATAGAAGAAATTCAAACCTTATGAAGTGGAAAAAGGCCAACAACATCAAGTGATCCATCTACCGAGAAATCCAAAAGTGTGAAAGGCCCTTTGAATTTACTTCTTTTTAAAAGTCCTAAAGCAACTATCAAATATGGAAAAGAACAAAAAGTAAACAAGTATAAATGATGCCTATGATAAAGAAGCAAGGGATACAACTTGTCAATACATAGCTCAATTTTTTTATAGGAATGGAATAGCTTTCAATGTTACTCGTACAATAAGCTTCAAGTTGATGCTTGAAGCTGTTGGAAACTATGCATCTAATGGCTCTAACCTATAATGAATTGAGAGTTCCATTCCTTAAAAAGGAAATTGAGCAAACAAAAAAATGTTGAAGAGTTACAAGGAAGAATGGATGGACTTTGGATGTTCAGTTATGTCGGATGCATGGACGGATAGGAAGAATAAGACCTTGATCAATTTCATGGTGAATTTTCCATTTGGGACTATGTTTGTGAGGAGTATTGATGCTTCAAAGCATATATGAAGATCAGGGAGAAGATATTTCAGTTGTTGGATGATTTTGTAGAGGAGATTGAAGAAAGGAATATGGTTTAAGTGGTAACTGACAATGGCAGCAACAATGTTTTAGCTGGTAAATTATTACAAACCAAGAGAATCAATCTTTATTAGACTCTATGTGCTGCACATTGCTTGGACTTAATGTTAGAAGACATTATGAAGCTTCCTAAAGTTAAAACGACAATACAAAGAGGCATCAATCCAGTAAGCTTTATTTATAACCACTTATTGGCCTTGAACACAATAAGCAAGTACATAAAGAAAACTGAATTGGTTAGGTATGGAGTCACAAGGTTTGCTACAACCTTCCTTACATTACAAAGGTTGCACAAAAAAGCGTAGCAATTTTGCTCCTAAAATATAAAAACGTATCAATGTTGCCGTTGCCCCTCCGTTAACAACCCTAACGGTCAACTAACGTTAGTTGACCGTTAGGGTTGTTAACGGAGTGTCAATATTGCTACGTTTTTATACTTCAGGGGCAAAATTGCTCCTGGACGTGTACTTTAAGGGCAAAATTGATACTTAACCCGTATTTGAAATATTGCTAATCAACAAAAACCCATTTTTACAAGGCCAAATTAATTTTTCAAAACTATTTCGAGTTTATAAAATGTGGAAGTCTAAGGTGTAACATCCTGAATTTTTTTATTTAGAACTATAATATTGTAGGATAGATTAATTTATGATAATTGATTTATCAGGTATTCAGTGTGAGTAACTTTTTTAAAGTTAGAATTAAAGATTTTACACACATATTATTATATATTACAATCAATATATATATATATATATATATGGGGCAGCGTTGGAACAATAAAAAGAAAGGAAACAAAAGGACAAGAGAAGGTAAAAAGAGAAAAATAAAAATAAAAAGAATATATATATATATATAAAGGTGGGCGGTGCCCACTAATCGTGAAAATGGGGGGTGCAGTGCCCCCAATATTAGAAAAGAGGTGTCGCCCCTTATTATATCAGTGGGCGGATTTTTGGTATAAATACCCCCACCTTAATACACAAACACACACTTCCATCGTTCAGCCAAAGGAGCGTGAGAGAAAGAGAAAGGGAAAAATAGTGTAGAGAAGATTATTGAGAGTGTTAGAAGACTCTCATCGAGAAATTTGGAGTGATTTTTTAGGATTATTTGTAAGCTAAATATAACAAGCAACTTTGAGTATTCTTTCATATACTTATGAATTGTGTATGATTATAAATTATATTTTTTTATATAGATTGAATTATATGTATATGTATTATAATATTGATATAATAGAAATTGAATATTATAGTTTAGTGTCCACGAAAATTACAGTTTTGAGCCCACAAAAATTACAGTTTTGTGCGCATCAAAAATTACGGTTTTGCCCCCAAATTTCAGAAATAACAGTTTAGTCTCTAATTTCATAAATGACATATTGGTTCGATGAGGTTTTATGAGATGTTTGGTTTACCTTGTGATGATATTGTTAGTTCTCTAAGGGTTTTGATGATCTCCAATAATTGTAAACAAAGCATAAAGTCTTGCTCTCAAATGTGTAAAACCCACTATAAGAGCAAAACTCGAGGTTACTGTTCAAACCTCGAGGTTTGGCCTTACGTAGAAGGACTCCAGGTTTCTGGACTGAGCAAAACTCTAGGTTTCCAGAGAAACCTCCAGGTTTCGTCATACAGAAACTTCTCATCAATTTTCTGAAAAATGGAAAACTCGAGGTTTCTGTATAAACCTCGAGGTTTTGACTTGCAGAGAGTCTCCAAAGTTTTGAACATTTGAAAACCTCAAGTTTTTGTCTAAAACCTCAAGGTTCTGTTTTAACATGAAAATTCCAGGTATAACACATTTTGTGAAACCTCAAGGTTTGGTATCAAACCTCCAGGTTTTGATGTTCCAGGAAAAATCCAAGTTTTGGCCAGTTTTAAAAACCTCTAGTTTTCTGAAAAACCTCCAGGTTTGAGCTAAATGTAGTTTTCTCAATACTTCCAAAGATTATGAGAAAACTCGAGGTTTGGGGACAAACCTCGAGGTTTGTCCAGCCAAAAAGTATCTATGCTTTCCAAGTTTACAAAACCTCCAGTTTTACCTTCAAACCTCCAGGTTTTGGTTTTGGCGCAAAAACTCAAAATTTCATATTTTTGCCAAACCTCGAGTATTTATGAGAAACCTCCAGGTTTTGGCATCCAGAGAGCAAACGCTTTTTTCACTGATTCTAAAACCTCCAGGTTTCCAGAAAACCTCCAGGTTTGCTCTTGGCTTGATTTTGCAAAGTTCTCACATTCAAAGTGAAACCTCGAGGTTTCCAACAAAACCTCGAGTATTTGCCAAACAGAAAGGGTGTCGCTTTTGCTGTGTTAAAAAAACCTCCAGTTTTGATTCGAAACCTCCAAGTTTAATATTTTGGACTCAAATCTACTTTACATGCTTCAGTCCAAAACTCGAGGTTTGAAGAACAAACCTCGAGGTTTCAGCGCATCCTCAAGATTTCAAATTCTACGAATTTCTAAAACCTTTTCGTTTGATCTTAATACTTTCCATGATTATTCTCTAATGTTCCTAGATATGTTTAACCACTTTTTTAGTGAGTTTCAGATGAATTAGAGAATGTTTATTGAAGGTTTAAAGCAAAAGCAAAAAGGTGTGTCAGCACATTAAATGCAAAACCCAGAAAGTTGCATACTTTTGGGTAATCCTTCTGCACACGCCAACAAAGGATTAATGTCTGCCTTCCACATCCAGCAACTGCTCTACCAACGGATTAATTTGCAGAGAAGTCAACTCTGATCTTCTGCACAGCTGGATTAAGTGAAGATTAGTGAGAGAAGACACCAAAACTGCCTCCAACAGCTAGATTAACACTTCAACGGATATATGGAGTTGGCAACGGTCATTTAATGCTATCTCAGTATAAATAGAGTAGCATTCAGTTTCTCTCAACAACCAAGACAGCAGAAAACGAAAATCATTCAAAGTTTCCAACAACTCTTGAGTTTTTCTGTGTAAAGTATCTGTTGATACATTAAGCTTCAGTGTTTATCTTTATCTACTCTTAGAGAGAGTTTCCTACTTGTAAATCATTTATTGTAAGGAATCACAAGTCGTGGGACTTGGTGATTGGGTTCATTGATTGCAACTTGTAAGGGGAGTAAGTTCTAGTGAGAGAATTACTCTTGAGTACAGAGTGTGTAATCAATTGGAATAGTGAAAATCCCAGAGAGTCTGGGGACTGGACGTAGGTCAAGGAGTTAGACCGAACCAGTATAAATCTTTGTGTCTTGTTCTTCTTCTCTACTCTCTGTTCATCTCTGTTTTTGTAACTCAAAACAGAGTTTCTGGAAAAAGTTTTTAAAATCCCCAATTCACCCCCCTCTTGGTGATTAAGCTCCACTTTCAGATATTTTATATGAATGGAAGCTTGTTTTAATATACTTTATTTTTATTGAATAAAATTGTCATGGCGGCTGTATTTGTGATGGATTGGAGTAAGGAGGAATTTGAAAGATAGGATTTCTTTATGTCATCACTCGGTGCACAGTGGGTGGTACTTATCAGAGCCTCATCTTCCATATTTTCCTCAGGATTGCATTGGGGTTGTAGGACATGTGACACCTCGTTAGTTGTTATTTTTAAGGAAGGGAGCCATAATCCAGACTTAAGCTCTATACCTTTGGCCGGGTGTATCTTAAGTTTTGGTGAGCTTGGAACAATCCAATCAAATGAATGAGTTTCTGTTAGACTATGTGTTAGCCTATGACTTCAGTCAACGGTACAAGGTTGGATGGTAATATAAAGGAGGCTTCATATTACATATTGTATAATTGTATGATTCACAGTTCGACATAATGATGATTACTTTTGTAAAATAATTTTGTATGAGAAATTATGGTATATACAAATATATTTGAAATCAGCCCCTGCTTTTTGTCATAGGTAATTTGCTTGTGCATGATAGAAACTTTCAGTAGTTACTGAGACGTGAAATCTCATCCTATATTAACATTTTTCAGGTGAATATTCTAGTAGAGAGCAAGGGAATGCACCTATGGAGTGAGTTTTGAAGACTCTTTTGTACTCATGTAGCTTATGTTATGTTATTTTTTATTTCCCATGACCCTAGGACTTCCGCATTATATTTGACTCTGAAATATTTTGGGAATTTATTATGACTTTGTAGTATGAATTTTATTTGAAATATTTATGTAATTTGATGCCACATTTAAGGTATTCCAAATATTTTGGCCAAGTTTTCGGGTGTTGAATTTGAGGTGTTACATTAGGGTCATGACATATACAAATGATATAACATGAACTCTAGGAGTACAAAAGAGCCTTTAAGACTCACTATATATGTGCCTTCCCTTGCTCCCTAATAATCTCTTAAAAAAAATAAATCTAGTAACCATAAGATCCAAATATCTTTGTAACCATTGATTATTCAAAAATATATATGCATACCAATATCGAGAACATGCGGTTCAAAAATCAAGTTTAACTCACAATGATTTATTGATATTATCAACATAAAACCTTTCGAAAACTAGTTCTTGATTCGGTTACCAAAAACCCCTTCCAAAAGGTTCTAAAATGATTGAACATTAATTTGTTTTTCCAAATATCGTTCATAACATATTTCACCAAAACATGTCTCAACCTTGTTAAAAAAATAATTATACAAAAGTTTTGTCATTCAAGTTATAAATCACATATATATCATGTTAAACAATTGATTGATGCATAGACCATCCTCATTACCCCTTGCCCAGCCTTATAATCGCTGGCTAGAGATATAGGCTAACACATAGTCTAACAAAAACTCACCCATTTGACTAGATTGTCCCAAGCTTGCTGTAACATCCCATTTGAAAACAGCGGATTTTTTTTTAAAAAAACGTTTCCAAATATTTCAAGCAGAGTAATCAGAGTAGAGCATTGGAGCGAGTAAGTAATTTACATTACATTCAAAATATGGACCATAGTGTAAATGTATCGGATTACAATCATCCGAATTCTCAAAAGTTAAAGAAACTAAAGAAAATGATAAATAATGCGGACATGTTTTGGCCTACTCCACCGCTAGCCTCGATCGCCAAACATCGGTCCTCCGCACGATGATACAGTTGAGATCCATTCCACATATGGATCTCGTAACGGTTAACCTTATGATCAAATAAAACAAGATACGTACAACGATATTCATTTCAATACAAAGATATCATCACAAAAGCAAACAAAGATGTATGATCAATAACATGGACGTAACATAAGCACAAAGCGGTATGTAAAGTCTCTCTCGACTAGTTCTGCACATATCCAAGGCCACGCCACTAACGTGTCCTCGCGCTAGGAATAACTCAAACGGCACTACCAAAACTATAATCCGTGGGTAAAGCCGTAAGTATCTCCGACGATTCTCAACAACCTCGCCTATGTACGTATCTATAACGCAAAAGTATATAAGCAGCATAGAGTTAGGGTTACGTATGCGTCCGTACCTTAGTTGCAGATATCCGGCTCTTCCGGCTAAAAACGGTACTTTTTACGGCGTACGTAAAACAAATAAACAAATGCTCAACGCAAATGCAAACAAATAACGATGGAATTTCGACAGCGGTTCGACGTCGAAGTATTCTAATCAGAATAATAACACACTTATGAATATTTGGTAGCATAACAGGCATTTTAGGTTAAAAGGACCATTTTGCCCCTACTACCCCTATTTGGCGGAATTTCGCCAGAACTTCGTTATTTTGACCTTATTCCATTTCAAAAGTATCCCCACTAGGTTTTTACCTCGTCAGGCATCTTTCAATGCAATGAGGCTTAAAAACAAGTATAGGAATATATTCTGAAACTTCCTAGATCAAAACAACAGTTCTACTATAACTACCGAAAGAACTACGGAAATTAAAAGCTAAGGACAGAAGAACTTACTCGAGCAAGGCACAACTTTGGCGAGCTTCTCTCTCTAAGTTTCGGCCAAGGTAGAGAGAAGAGGAGGTGTGAAGAAATGAAGGAGGTGCTCATGCCTTTGTATAGGAAAAAATTGTGCCACTTTGGTAATTTCCACATTCCAATTCTTGTAATTTTTCCCTACTTCATAACCATGTAAAATCAAGGCTAAATGATGTTTAATTCTTGTCCATGGGCAGCCCTTGATTGACATAAGGGAATGATGTGGCAGCATGTAATTGGTCCAAGAATGGTGACTCAAGCTTACTTTATGCCCTATCCGATAGAATTTCCCCGATCGGTCCGTTTTTCGCGTAGTCTCGGAAAATCTCAAAATTCTGAATTCATAACTTTGAAGATCTTCTCTTCCTCATCAATAATATCTATTTTAACTTAGATTTTGGTCCCTTACAGGGTCCCAACAGTCAAATTGAAGTTTTCTCGAAAAACGTGTCCGGCTCGTCTGGTTACGAAAATCGTTTTCGGAATCATCAACCTCTGGACAAAAATTCACTGATTCCAAATATGTCCATATAATTATAAACCCATCTCCGGATGTTGAGTTATAATTTATTTTCTTCAAAATCCAAAATGTGACTATCTCGCATTTTTCCCTATTTCGTCTTATTAGGCAAATGCGCTACCGAATTCTAATTAACTTCCGGAAGAGGTCACTTGAAGGTAAAATCTCACTGATCAATATTTTACCTTGACCTTGGAATTCCTATTCCTGGTTTTCTAGATAGGATCCGTTTCCTATTTATTCCATTACTATTCACTATGATTAATTATATTATATAATAATACAACTTTACAAAAATATCATGATATTAAAATTTGTTCCTATCTCTATTTTTTTTTTTCCTATTTTTCGGCTGGACCCTTTTTATTTTTATTTTATATTTATTATTTATTTACTTATTTATTTATTCCAATTTTCCAAAAATTTCACAAAATTACCTAATTGGTCCATTCTTGTATTTAGGCTTAAAAATACCTAAACTCACTTATTTTTCACAAAATTTTCCAATTAATTAGTAAATATGTTCTTACTAATTTTAAGCCAAAAACCACTAATTTTAGGGTTTTACAAAATTACTTATGAATTTCCTTTACTTATGCTTAAGTAATTAGCCAGAAATTACTTAATCACTTTATTATCACTAGTTGGTAATTTTCTTAATTAGAATGCCTCATTACCTCATAAATCTAGTACTGACATCACTGTTTCCATGTTTTCTGCATTATTCTAGAATTTGAGAGGGTATTATGGTCATTACAATACTTTTTGAGCATTCTTATTCAATTTCTCCAAGCTCATAATTTATCAAATTATCACAATTAGAGATAATATACTCTCCTAACTCAAATAATTATTTCATTGCCTTCTAGGATTTTTCACAATTTTCCTAAGTCATTTTGCATACCAGGGGTATTTTGGTCATTTGGCACTTTGGCCCTTAAATTCTTTAATTTCCCACAGAACTCATCCTAGAAAAATAGACTATAATAACACAAGTCTTGCAACAATAATTTCACTTATCAGAAATAGCCAATTTATTTACCAAAATGTAATATTTCAGATAAATAAATATGCAGGTATTACACTCGCTAGTTCTTGAAATGTACCTTACCAAAGGTGCAAAACTCAAGTCTGGACTATGGCTCCCCTCCTTAAAAGAATATAACCAATGAGGTGTCATATGTCCCACAACTCCAATCAAATCCCGACTAAAGGAAAACATGGAAAAAGGAGCCCTGACAAGTACCATCCACTGTGCACTGAGTGATGGCATAACACATGGTAAGAGATCTCATCATACAAATTCCTTCTTACTCCAACTCATCACAACTCCACAATCATCCATATGCATCAATGACAAACAATATAATATTGGCATGTATATACAAACTTCAAATCATGAGTATAGTTCTAAATAGGATTTATCAAATAATTCACCCTCAATCATCTTCAAGATAACAAATAACATCATCTAAAACATATAGCCTTATTTTAAAATAATTTATAATGAACAATATTTTTATTATAAGTCATAAAGCATGCTTAAACAGTTTCCAAAATATATAACCATGAGTTCTAATATACACAAGCATGCTTGAATAGTTTCTCATCTCATCAATATTATTTTAGTCAAATATACAATTTCAAATGAAGCCCTCCATAGGCACAACAAATCACAAAAAAGTTTAATATATGCATATATATATATATATATATATATATATATATATATATATATATATATATATATATATATATATCACTACTACAAAAAGTAGATTTAACGACTTCTATCTAACGATCGATTAGATGAAAACAGAGACATAGAAAACGAGGTGGTGGCATTTTTGAAATTTTGGAGAGAATATTCAACGACATATATATATATATATATATATATATATATATATATATATATATATATATATATCACTACTACAAAAAGTAGATTTAACGACTTCTATCTAACGATCGATTAGATGAAAACAGACATAGAAAACGAGGTGGTGACATTTTTGAAATTTTGGAGAGAATATTCAACGAATGTTTTACACAAAATGGACGTTAAAAAGTAGGCGTGTCACTATTGTAATTTTCGCTTACCTTTAACGTCCGTTTCTTTTAAAACGACGTTAAAAGTGAATATTTAACGTCTGTTTTATAAAACTGACATTAAATATTGTGATACAATGACTGGTTTTATAAAAACAGTCATTGTATCCCCTAGTTTTATCTATTTCCCTAGTTTGTAGCCTAGAATTTTGATAGTTAAGAGATGAAATCTAATCGTATTTTCATTTAGTTAGTTCATAATTAAATTTGATAATTAAACACAATATATATATATATATATATATATATATATATATATATATATATATATATATATATATATATATCCCATATTTATAGCTATTTCCTAGTATATAGCCTATGATTTCGATAGTTAAGTGAAGAAATCTAATCGTATTTTCATTTAGTTAATTCCTAATAAAAATAAAAAGTTAAATAATATCTATTATATATACATATATATATATATATATATATATATATATATATCACGCATTGAAATCAATCAATAAATTTAATACTTTAATACATGACCGTTGTGATTTCAATATATATCTGTAAAAAAAAAATCAATATCATTGAAATCATGCATTAAATTTAATCAATAAGCAAAAAATTAGTACTACTTGTCATTATAATAAAAGTCTTAAAGATTACATGACCGTTGTGATTTTATCTCATATTGATAGCTATTTACTAGTATGTAGCCTAGAATTTCGATAGTTAAAAGAAGTAAAACAAGCTGTCGATGATACACGTTAAAAAAAATAGTCGAGTCTCCCTCACACAATTTTATTTTTCTTTTTATTTTAACTTACAACGACTGGTTTTTCAAAACCAAATTGAAACTCAAATTTTTCAACTTCAATCTCGCGTCTTCGACATTTTGTTGTTCCCTCTCTTCTATAAAAATATAAAGTTTTCTCTTTAAAACCCAACACTATGCAAAAAGCCTTCCTCAAATTCATCCTTAACGCATATAAGGGTTTCGAGACCTTCCCATCTCCGTCGCCACACCCAACAACCCCACCCTTGCTACCAAGGAGATTCACTATCGCGGCGTGAGCAACTCCGACTCGTCCTCTGTCGTGAACTATGAGCATGCTCCACAGCCTCCAGATCTGTCGCTCACTACCGGTTGCAGATCTAGGTTGCAGATTTGCATCTCTCTCTCTCTCTCTCTCTCTCTCCCTCCCCCTTCACTAAACAATATGTCGAGCAACGATCTTGAGCATCGTGAAGAGGAGGAAACCCCCCGTAGGCGATGACGAGGATACCAGAGCTTTATTTCTTGGTGCTTTCTTTTGTTGATATTCTGAATGGATAGTTACATTGTAGTGTTTTTCTATTCTATTTCCTGATGCTTTCTTTTGTTTGTAAAAGCAACACCATGTGCTTTCTTTTCTTCTTATTTTGTGCTTCGTTGGATATGAAACGCTCTATTTCTTGCGTCGAATCTTGAATGGTGTTGTTTATCGTCCATTTTTAATCCATTCTTTTTCTCACGAGGCTTTAGCTTGTTCAAATTGTGCCTTATATTGTGTTTTAAATGGTTCTATGGACTACCTAGCATATGTGAGTCTTGTGAATTTGTAGACATACAACGACTGTTATTTACATAACAGTCGTTGAAATTCAACGATTGTTTTTTAAAAACAGTCGTTGTATGTCATAAACTTTCAACGACTCTTTTTTTTACGACCCTTGAAAACAGTCGTCTAATGGTCCTAAAAACGGACGTTAAAAGTTTTTTTTGTAGTAGTGTATAGTTGACAAGTATATAAAAGTATAACCAGGATTACCTCTATTTCAAATTTATTTTTACCAATACTTGAATACTCCCAATTTGCTAACACCAAATAATTTTCACTACTTCTTCTCCCGTCTCTCCTTCTTTCTTTCTTTCTTCGCTCACGTTATCGTTCCGAACGTGTTGGGTGTGTGTGTTTATATGCAGTCATTAGTTGTAATTTTCACCTTGTACTTAGATGTAATTTCACCCCCAAACTTTTCCATAATACAGTCTGTAAAGCCTGATCGTTGCCTCCACAACACACACAAACATATTGTTTTCCTTTTCGTATAATATATTATATTATAAGAAAATATTATAATTTAATTTATTTATTTTTTTACTGGAAGAAAGACGAAGAAGGGGAATCGGTATAAAAATTGTGGGCCCCACATTTTATATATATATGTTTTAAATTCATTTATCTTATAATTTAGACAAAAACTCTTAATTTGTAACTTTTAGATCTCCTCTAAACCTTATAATACTTAATAAATCACATCCTGAAAACATTTAATTACTATTAAAAAAAATTGGGATATTACAATGTATGAAGCATCTACTCTTAAGTTTGGAAAAAATTGTCATCAAAGTGTTAAGCTTGACTTCTAGTGCATCCGGATGTGAGCGTGATTGGAGTTCTTTTGAGCATGTAAGTATTCATTTAAATGATTCTATTTTATAGAATTTCAAGTAATGATTGTGAAACAAACATTCTTTTTTTGTAAATTATACAACATATTCATTCTAAGAAGAGAAACAAGCTTGAGCATCAAAAGTTGCAAGACTTGGTTTTTGTTAAGTATAACCAAAATCTTAAAGAATGTGTTGACTGTCTTAATGTGATTGATCTCATTCTCTTAAATAACATTGATGATAGTAATGAGTGGTTGGTGGGGGACATGGGTGGAGATGAAGAAGTTTCTTTGGATGAATTAGTTTTCAAAGATGACACTTTGACTTGGGGAGTTGTTTCTAATGTAGTTGGGGCTGGTGAGCCTAGAACATACATTAAGCAACAAAGCAGATTAAAGAATAAACAAAAAGCAACTTCAAAGCCTTCAACTAGCAATAACGGAAAGGGTATCATTGAAGATGAAGGAATTGACAATAAGGAGGAAGAGATCTACAAATCTGGTAGTGGTGAAAGCAACAATGATGAAAAGGACTTGGATGATCGTTTCATTGAAGAATAAAGAGATTTTATGGTTATATTTATGGTCTTTAAAGACTAATTTAATGTTGAATGTTTTGTTTATGATGTTTAGAGACTTGAATGATGTGGTTTATTATATGTTGAATGTTTTGTTTATAACCTTTAGAGACTAATTTAATGAGGTTTATATCTTTAGTTTATGACTTGGATGATATATTGTTTATTATATTTTTATTTTTGAGCATTTATGTGTGTATATGTTATCTTCAATAACGATCATCCAGCTATACGCTATACCACTATAGAGTTTTTTGGGTCAACCGCTCCGTGCCGCTATCCGGGATTGACTACTTTGGTTTTACCCCTAATCAATATCACAAGTTGTACGTTGCCGCTGGTTCAAGCTAATAATCAATCCTCTCAGCCCTCTGCCTCTGTTAATAATGTTTCAACCACTGGTGAGCATTGTTCTTCCATTTCTCAATTTTTTTCCAGTTTTTGGATCATAGATTCAAGAATCAGGAGCTACAGACCATGTGTGTTCTAATCTTATATTATATACTTCCGATAAACCCATATCTCATGTTTCTGTTAATCTTCTAGATGGTTCCAAAATTCTAGCTAATTGTAGTGGCACAATTCACATTGGCAAACATTTTTTTTCCTAATTTTCTGTATGTTCCATATTTTCGGTTCAATCTTTTCTCGCTTTCCAAATTAACTCATTGTCTTTCTTGTAATTTCTCTTTTTAAAAATCTCATTGTCTCATTCAGCTCCTTCCTTCAAAGAAGATTATTAGTTCATGCGATGTGTTTGAAGGGCTTTATATCATGACACAACATGCAAATTATTCATTGCCCTTTATTGGTACTATCTCCACCAAGCCAAACAATAATTCACTTTTTGATCTTTGGCATTTTTGTTTACGTCATCTTTCTAATTCTACATTGTATTCCATACATCTAAACCATCGCTATGTTTCATACAATTCTTCTTTTTCTTGTTGTGATGTATCTCATTTTGCTAAGCAACGCAAATCACCTTTCCATATAAGCACTACAAAAGCTAATAAAATTTTGAGTAAAATATTATGACCTTCCTTACGTTTTGCCTTAATTACACGGATCTCCCCTCTATTCTAAAAACATACACTTAAGTCCAAATCGTTAACTTTGTTAAAGATTTTTACTTTTCAATTAAAATTTATATTAAAATAAATTTTATTTACTAATTTACCCTTCATCATTAATAATTCCCTAATTTTGGCTTTTTTTAAGTAACTTGAGAGTTTTTTATTTTTTTACTTTTACATATAGTTATCTATTAAATTTTTTCATATTGAGATAAAGACTTAATTAATTTAATTAGTGTAGACGTAGAAAATTTAATTAATTTAATTATTAATTTTGTAATTGATGCATACTTAAATAAATGTATTTATAAATGTTTGTGCAAAACTTATTTAAGAAATTAAAATTTAAAATTAATATAAGTTATATAATATCTCAAATTTACATTATTAATAACATATGGTTAATAAAAATATGCATGCCAAGTATGTTTTCAATAGTGGTGTTGCAGCGAGAAAGAAAGAAAGAAAGAACTATGTTTTTAGTCATTTAAAAGAATACTAAATAAAAAATTTCAATAAATATGATAAAAATTAAAAATTTGCTAATATAATAAAAATTAATAAATTTGATAATATATTGAAAATTTTGAACATATTTGTATTATAATTAATTTTTATTTGTATAAAAATTATTTTTAAGTAAATATAAATGTTTATTCATTTGTTGAAATAGGGGTATTTTGGCAAAAGAAAATATGTATAATCAAAATTAACGGTCAATCCACAGTTTGGTGGATAGAAATGGAATCTCAAAAATATAAGGGAGGTATAACATGCATTTTAAAATTGAAGGGAGATCTATATACCTTTTTAAAATAAAGGGGATGTTTGTGTAATTTTGGTAAGACATAAGGGTAGTTAGTGTATTTTACTCTAAATTTTTAGTTTGGTTCACATGGACATTTGAGGTCCTTATCGTTTACCTTCTATACATGGACACAAATATTTTCTTACCATTATTGATGGTTTATCAAGACACATTTGGATTTATTTGCTTAAGAATAAATCAAAAGTTCGTTCATATATTCATGAATTTGTTTGTATGGTTTCTCCTCAATTTGGTGCTTCAATTCAAACTATTAGATATGATAATTGTCTGAAATTTAATATGCCTGATTTTTACAAACAACTTGGCATTATTCATCAAACTAGTTGTGTAGAAACTCTTGAACAAAATAGCAAAATTGAGAGGAAACATCAACATATTTTGAATGTTACTAGAGCTTTATTGTTCCAAACTCTTGTTCCTAAAATTTATCGATCTTATGCTATTTCTCATACAATTTATTTGATCAATCGCTTACCTACGCCTGATTTGGACCATAAGTCACCTTTTGAAATGTTGTTTCAGCAAATTCCAAATTTTAGTAAGCTCAAGGTTTTTTGTTGTCTTTGTCTTTCTTCCACACTCACACAATAGCGCACTAAATTGGATCCTAGGGCTCATAAATGTATTTTCCTTGGTTATAAACATGGTACAAAAGGTTTTATCACATTGGATTTATATTCTCATGCCATTACTATTTTTAGAAATGTCTACTTTTATAAGTCTATATTTCCATTTTGTGATTCTGTCATTTTTGTTTCCTCTTCATCCATTCCATTACCACAAGCCTTTCCTCCTCTTGATTATCGTTTGGCCTCCACTGATTGTCCTCCTTCTTTATCACCTAATATTACTTCCACATCTCCCTCTTTTGATTTGGTTTCTCCTCTTTCTCCTTCACCAAACCTTAGACACTATACTAGAGTTAGGTTGTTACCTATTTATTTGCATGACTATCATTTTGCTCTTCAATGCACATCAGTCATACCGGATTCCTTGGAGGCAGGTAGCTATCATCCTCTTTCTCATGTCCTTTCTTATGCTCATCTTTCTTCACCTTATTGTCATTTTGCTTTATCCATTTCGATTGATGATATTCCTAAGTCTTATTCTAAAGACATTAAGCATGAGGGTTGGAGAAAAGCAATTGAAGTTGAACTAGATGCCTTACAACATAATCATACTTGGGTTTTAACTGATCTTCCTCCTGGTAAATGTCCTATTGGGTGCAAGTGGGTTTTTGCTAAAAATTACAATTCATATGGCACTTTAAATCATTACAAAGAAGGCCTAGTAGCTCGTGGTTACACTCAAGTTAAAGGTATTGATTTTAATGATACTTTTACCCCTGTGGCTAAACTTACTACTGTTCGTTTGTTGCTTGCTCTCATTGCTGCCCCACAATTGGCATGTTAAGCAACTAAATGTTAATAATGCTTTTCTTCATGGGGATCTTGATGAGGAAGTTTACATGATGCCTCCTCTTGGTTTATTGGTTTCTTCTCCTACTCAAATGTGTAAGCTTCAAGCTCTCTTTGTGGTCTTAAACAAGCGAGTAGGCAATGGTTTTTTAAGCTTTCCAAGACTCTTCTTTCTTGTGGTTATCATCATTCACATGTTTATCATTATTTGTTTGTTAAGAATTCTTAATGATTCTTTTACTACCTTGATTGTTTATGTGGATGATATCATCATTAGTGGGACTGATTTCCATAAAATCGATCGAATGAAATCTTTTCTAAGTTCTTGTTTTAAAAACCAAAGATTTGGGTGATGCCAAATATTTCCTTGGCTTGGAAATTGCTAGAAGTTCTAAGGGAGTTTCTCTTTGTCAATGCAAGTTTGCTTTGGATATATTGTCTAATGCTGGTTTTCTTGACTATAAGCCTATTGTTACTTCAATGGCTAGAGATTTGAAACTTTCTATTGATTCAGGTGTTCCTTTAGAAGATGGTTCCATATATAGGACTTTGGTAGGCCGTCTTCTTTACCTTGCTTAACACACGGCCATATATTTCTTTTGTTGTTCAGCAATTGAGTCAATTTGTCCATAAACCTACTTATGTTCATTTAAGGGCTACTTATAGGGTGTTACAGTATATCAAGTTGCTCCAAGTCGTGGTTTATTCTTTCCTGTTACTTCTGCTATGAAATTGAATGTTTTTAGTGATTCTGATTAGACTGGTTGCATTGATACACGTCGATCTATTATTGGTTTTGTGGCTTCTTAGACCAAGCCTTGGTTACTTGGCATGTAAAGAAATAGCAAATTGTCTCTACTTCTTCTAATGCTGAATATCGTGTTTTAGCTACTACTACTTGTGAAATTCAGTGATTATCTAACTTGTTAAGAGATTTTGGTTATCCTCTTGCTTCTCCAACTTCTTTATATTGTGATAGTCAATCAACTCGTCACATTTCTGCTAATCTCACCTTCCATGAACGAAATAAACATCTCGATATTGATTGTCATCTTATTCGTGAAAAAATTCAAATGGTTTGATTCATTTACTACCTGTCAAGTCTCAAGATCAATTCAGCGACATTATTACTAAACCTCTTACTCCTACTCCATTTTGAACACCCCTTTCCAAGCTAGGAATGATTGATATACATTCTTTAGCTTGAGGGGGTATTAGAGCTTCTTTGTACTATACTTGTTTAGTTACTGTAACTATATTGGTTAGATAATATTCCAGATTTTAGTTAGTATTGTTACTGTGCAACAAAGTTAGTTAGATAGTAGTTAGATATTTATTCCTATATAAACAAGTTGCACAGACCTTGAAGTATTATCAATACAATATGTATTTTTCATCTCTCTTCTTGCTTCTCTAATATGTACTCCCTCCACTTGTTATAAATCTTAAATGACTGATTTGGGTTTTTAAGAAAATAGCTAAAATTAGTTAAAGATAATAAATATGTAGTATATTATTTTGTCCTAATTATAAGACATCTTGACCATTTTTTGGAGAAATTAAGGAATAAATCTTAAATGACTGATTTGGGTTTTTAAGAAAATAGCTAAAATTAGTTAAAGATAATAAATATGTAGTACTATTGTTAATTATAAGACGTAGTTTTACTTTTTTAAAAAATTATTGTTAAATAAGTTACTTAATCATTTTATATGATATGTATCTTTAGATTATATATTAGTTTATTAGTCAAACTAGCTTCTTTGAAGAAAAAATAAAAATTCTAAAATAATTTAATTAGCCCAAGGGCCCTTTAATTTCTCCAAAAAAGTCTTGGGGCCCTTTTTGGGATTTTTTTCCATAATTGGACCCCAAGGAGTATATTATTTTTCCTATGCCTTTTACTCCCCCCCCCCCCAAAAAAAAATACAACTAGGCACTTCTAGAAGAAATGCATGATCCATAATGACCTCCAATTTAATTAATGTTTTTTTCCATGTTTTGTCTTGTGATTGATACTCACTTTTCAACTTTGCCCCCTCATTATATCCCCTCTTTGTCTCTAAACAAAATTCTCAATGTGTTATAAAACTAAAGAAATTGAAGGTAAATGAAGGAGAATAAGAGTAGAGAAAGTTCGGAGAGAAAGCAAAGGAAGAAGTTCTCATTCCAAAGTATTCGAATGTTTACGGAAGACGTCATTTATAGAAAGAAAATGGGTCCTTAAGTGTAATTATTCTACCTGGGTCATTAGTCAAATTTTCCCCAAAATCATCAATCATTCCAAATACCGTGGGTTTTGGAATTTGTGAGAATTCGTGTGGGCCCCACATGAATAGTACTGTATATGTGAATAGTAAATACGTATGAACAGTAAATCCATAATTACTTTTTGGGGATCAAGAGTTAATGGACATCCACATAATTAGTATATTCATAACACTCCCCCTTGGATGTCCATTTATGAATGTGCCTCGTTAAAAACTTTAACTAGGAAAAACCCAAATGGGATAAAAACCTAGCCAAAGAAAAAAGACAACATTCATTGATACACTCGCCCAGGTGTTGCCTCATTAAAAACCTTTCTGGAAAACCCAGTGGGATAAAACCTAGATAAGGAAAAGAAAGACAACGTGTATCGACTCCCTCTCTTGATAATATCATTTGAGATCAATTAAACACATTTATCAAGAAGGGTAAAAGTGGGAAAATGTTTATATTGTAGGACATATTAAATGACTTTATTATCATTTCTTGTTTTCTGTGATATAATTTAAGTGCCTTATATAGTGGACTGGTAGGAGTATGTGTGAAGACAATAAGTGAAAGAGAACTAGAACAAACGAAATAAATACAGAGAATAAAAGGTAAAGTTAGAAAATAAAACTAAAATGAAGTTAATATTTTATGACACACTTTTTTACAGAAGCGGCTACAGTCCACTTCCCCTTAGCGTCCTCTTCCCCAAACTGCATCGTTTTTTACGCAAACAGTGCAGCTCATGTCTTTTTTTTTAGAGTACTGACGGATACTAAAAACTAAAAAAGATACTTGAATCTTGACCAAGTCTTAAAAAAATACCTCATGATCTTAAAAAATTAATTCGGGGGTAGGATCGCTACTAAAAATATATTTTAGGATCTTGATCGATGAGATCAAAAAAATACTTCATGATCTTGAAAAAATATTTCAAGGTACTGACTCGTTATTTTTTCATCATCTTAAAATAATATTTTAAGATCATAAGGTATTTTTTTCAAAGTGTACAAAGATCATTAAGTATATTTTTAGTACCATGTAGTACCCTGAATTATTTTTTTAAGATCCTCAAATAATTTTTTAAGATCAGGAAGTATTTTTTTCAATGTCAGTCAGTATTCTGAAGTATCTTTTTAGTAATGTGATTAGTACTCTGAATTAATTTTTCAAGATCATTTAATACCCGTATTTTTTCTAAAAAAAAAAGATGAGCTATTTAGTAGTTTACCCTAAAAAAAACACGAGATGTACTGTTTGGGTAAAAAGAACGACGCAGTTTAAGGGAAGTGGACCTAAGCCAACCGCTTCCCTTTTTTAAACGTTTGAAGATTATAATAAAAAACGAAGTATATAAATTTAGGAAATTGACATTTGACTATTTGAGGACCTTGCATGCATAGGCGGAAAGCGGAATAGGAGGGCTAGGTGGGCCCCCCCCCCTTAATTTTTTTTTTTAAAAAAAAATTATATGAGAAATAGGGGATTACTGAAGCAAGAAATTGCTAAGGAATTGGGATTAATGTTGAATAAAATACTGGGAACTTGGGAAGTCCAATATTGCTGGTGCTGGATGACGTTCGGCCCAGCTCCATATTGGAAATTATTCCACTTTCTTCTCTTTCTATGTTCGATGAATAGATATAATGAATTTTAGAAGTTCTCAGGCAAAAAAAAAAAAATTTGCCTTTGAAAAACCATCATTTGCAACTTATGAAAGAAATTATGGGTATTACTGAAATCCTTTGTCAAGCTTTACAACTAGAGTTATAAGATATTTCAAATGTTTTATATCTGATTTCAACTATAAAATAGTTGCTTCAAAAACTAAAAGAGACATGTTGAGATGCTTTCTTGGTTTATGTTAAATTTTTTTGCATAAAACATGATATTTATATTCCATATATGAGTGCAAAATATATTGGAAGGAGAGGTCGTACTCGAAATAAATAAGGTGATTTTTCTACTGAAAAATTGTATAAGGTAAATATTTTGTGCTACAATTGATTATCAATTACAAGAATTAAATAGTACGCTCAATGATAATACTGTTGAATTACTTGCTTTGAGCATGACTTTAGATCTAAGAAACAGGTTGATGATATTAATGATATTTGCAAACTTGTTGATAAATTTTATTCTAGAGATTTCGTATAACAGGAAAAATTAAATATCCAGCTTTGATTAATTTATCAACTACATTTGAGTTATGTCAAGAGCTCGCAAGAACTGGAAAGTCTATCATTTTACCCTCAATCTTATTGATAGAGGATTAGACTTGTAATCAATCTTCCAGGTTCTACAAAGAACTACTGAAAGATCTTTATCTATTATGAAAATAATCAAGAACAGGCTTCGTAAGAGGATGGAAGATCAATTTCTTAACGACTCTTTGATTACATGCGTTGAAAAATAAATTGTTGAGTTTTAGCATAGATTCAATTATAGATGAATTTAACAATATCAAAACATGTACAGAAGAGTCAAGTGAAGTGATCTTAATTTCTATAATAGATTTCTTTCAATTTTTTGAATATTAGATCTGTAGTGTACTTCAAGTATTTTTATTTATGATATAATATATTTTATTTTCGCCCCGTCATCAAAATTCCTATCTCTGCCACTGCTTGCATGCATCTCCAATCTAACTCCTTGACTATTAAAAATAGTGAAAATATTGTTTGAAATACTTTAAAGTTTAAAACGTATTTTAAAAAAGTTATTTTCAACTGACATGCATAGTATTTTTAAGTGAGTTGTAAAGACATTTCTTCCTAATTATCTATTTTTCCCCTGATAATATTATCTAACCCCAGATCCAATGTATTTGGCAGCAATCTTCTCATTAATCCAATAATTCATTACACTAATTTCTGTCACGTTTTATAATTTGATATAAAAATAATTACAAAATTCTATTTCTAAAAAATAAGCATTGTGCCGGAAAATTATTCTCATTGACACTTAAAAATAGGGTTAAGTATCAATTTTATTCCTCAAGACACGCTTCGTAAGCAATGTTGTCCCTAAAGTTTTTTTTGAGCAATGTTGTCTCAAAGTCTACAAACATAGCAATATTACCCCCTCCGTTAACAGCCCTAATGGTCAAACGTTAGTTGACCACTTTATGCTTACGTGGATTGTCTACATTGCATCTTTGTCACTTTTTAAGTACCAATTTTGCCCTGGAAGTATATTCTCAGGAGCGATTTTGCCCTTAAAGTTTTTTTTTTGTCTCAATGTTGCCTCGGAAGTCTAAAAACGTATTATATGATTAAATAATTTATTTAGCTTCTTTAATCTCTCCAAAAAAACGTCAATCGGTCTTATAATTAGGACCGGATGTAGTATGATTAAGTAACTTATTTAATTTTCTTAATTTCTTCAAAAAAGAGTCAATATGGTCTTATAATTATAATCATGACTGGAGAGAGTAGGAGCGGCAATTAATTTTTTTTCAAAAAAAGGTAAACATAGCCTACTCCTTTTTCCCCCATAGTGTCCTCCATCGCTGGCATTTCCCAATCAAACAATAATCACTTGCCTGCGGAATTTGTCTAGAAAAAATGTTTCGAACAAATCAAACAAAAAAATAAGAACGAATTTGTCCGAACAAAATATCAAACGAGTAAGTCACAGGCAGTTCAAACGAATTTTTCCAAACAATAATCACTCGCCTGCAGAATTATCTACACGAACGATTAACGAACCTCTTGTGCATTGTAAGCAGAGATGACTGAGAGAATAAAGCTTACAAAAAGTGTCAAATAAAATTAATTAGGGCTGTTAACGGAGAGGCAACATTGCTACGTTTTTAGACTTCAGGAGCAACATTGAGACAAAAAAAAAACTTTCAGAGTAAAATTGCTCCTCGGCCTGTACTTCCGAGGCAAAATTGCTACTTAACAACAACAACAACAAAAAGTAACAAAAATGTCATGTAGATAATCCACGTCAGCATAGAGCGGTCAACTAACGTTTAACCATTAGGGTTGTTAACGGAGGGGGAACATTGCTACGTTTATAAACTTCTGGGGCAACATTGCTCCCACAAAAACTTTCAGGGCAACATTGCTCCCACAAAAACTTTCAGGGCAACATTGCTCAACATCCCTGAAACGTGTACTTCAAGGGCAAAATTAATACTTAACCCATAAAAATAAGTAAATTTTTTTGTTGGAGAATAAAGTGACGCTCCCATGAGAAAAGGAGCCACCTATAATTTGAATTAGGTATTTTGCATCTTAGCATTCATACGTTTTTAAAGCGATGGATGACACAAATGTTATCAAGTCTTATCTTCCTCTCTCTTTTTTCTTTTTTCTTTTTTCTTTTTTACTATTTCTTCTTGAATATTTTTTTTAAAAAAAAAAACTACACTACTGAGTATTCAAATTATCAAAAACTTTCTAAACCTTCTCTTTTTTTTTGGAAAATAAATCTTTAAATCATTATAGTTTTAATCTGATTGTGATTTAGTCCTTCTAATTTTAACTCAATCGTAATTTATCAATTCCTAAATTTTCACTCACTGTAACTCAATCCTCGTAGTTTTAACCATTTAACACTTTAGTACATAATGCTTAGAAGTGACTTGAAGTGTAGGGACTAAATTACAAGCAAGTCAAAATTATATATTGGGATTAAAACATTAATCTTGTCTCTCTTTTTATCTTATAGATGGAAATTCATGCAATCACACAATCTTTTCCAAAACCCACTTTGTGGGACTTGCTGTTCAAGAGGATCCTTAAACATGGCCACCTCACCTAATTCTTCAAATGCATCAACAAGGTTCTGGAGCCTAGCCACAAACTCAATCATAAGACTTGTGAATGTAGCAAGAGACAATGAACTAGCACTCTCATATGTCTTTGATTCTTCCTCTATTATCACTGTATCTGCCTTAAAAGAGACATGTGCCGGCCAAGATACTGGCTTATTTGCCGGAACATTGTCATTAGCAGCCACAGAGGAAGGTAAAACCTCATCAGAAATAATAATGTCGTCCAAATTTTTATGAGCTTGATCTGATTTGAGGCCCAGAAAAGCTTCACTCATAGACTTGTACAAGAATTTTGGAGGTTCATCCATGTTCATGAGGTCATTTGTTTCGCCTGCGGCAAATCTTGGCCGGTTCCCTATTTCCCAGCCCTCTGAATCCACTAGGAGGTAAGATTTTTTGTCGATCTTCCGTTGGAGTTGTTCCGCCGCCTCGTGTATTTCGTACAGAATGTCTTCCTCCCCTAGCTTCTCCATGTTCTTAACTTTGTTTCCAAGTTCACGTAACAATTTGGCTCCTTCATAGCCTACCCTTTGAATCTCACTTTGAAAGACTTGTCGCTTCTCAGGTGGAGCCTGTGCCAAATGATCAAAAGATGGTCAGGGGCATGTATATTTGTGAATTAAATCAACAAAAAATTCATTAAGAACAACATAAGAAGCAACAGTATTGTAACTAATAATCAGAAAGAAATCTTCCTCCATTGAAGCCAACATATAAAATATCTGCAATGTCAAGCACATGCATACACGTGGGGATCCGGTTTCAAACCTCATCAAATCTATATCATACATATTTAATTTGACGGTCTAAATTTAATTTTGATTTTATCTTTATTTTAAAATATATTTAATTTAAAAATACATATCTAATTTAAAAATACATGCATACACGTGGAGATCCGGTTGCAAACCTCATCAAATCTAGATCATACATATTTTGGGTGCTAATTTGGTGGAGGAGGAAATTTAATTTTGGGAGTTTATCTTTATTTTTTTGAAATCATATTTGGACAGTTCAAACATTTTTTTAAATAGAGACAAATAAAATAGGAAAAAATTGTTCAAATCATAACCCTCTAGATTTGATTTGGATGGTCCATATCATATGCATGAAAGGCACATCAAATCCGAATATATGATGGCATACCGCATACAAATCTCGATGCACACGTGAACCATAGCAATATAAAAAAGTAAATCACCGTGCAAAACCTTCCAACTTAACGAAATACCTAAAAATGTGAAGTGAAAAACCAGATTAAAGATTCAAAGTTAATATACTAACAATAGTGTAATTAAGAAGAAGTACCTGTATTTCAGAAAGTATACACCCATGCATACTCGAGACCGTAAATGCAACATGCCTTAGTGCTCCACTTACTTTCACATAATTCTTCCAAGGATATCTAAACATTTTGTAACGACCATGAGGTGGCTCCCACACAGCAAATCCCATCTTTTAATCAGATAGTACATGACAATCAATGAGAAAGATCACAAAAAGACTCTAATATGGATAAGGTAGAACATTGAAGTAAGTATGTAATAATACCAATGTTTCCTCTTGGCTTGTAGATTCAACAGCTGATCTGTAACCACTGTAAATTACGTCATCAGCAGAAGCTTGGTAAGTAAGAATTTTTGAAGGCACCCTCTCATATTCAACACAGTCAAGGTAGTTATTCACAGTAGCTGAAGAAACAATGAAGCAAAGAAATGAGAATAAGAAGCTGCAAGATTTTTGGCAGCAAGTAGTTAAAGCAGATTGAAGGGTTAAGGGGCATTGGAAGTTTTCTTTGAGGGGAAATTTTGCTTCGGAAGCTTTAAAAATAGAGCAATTTTGACCTTGTCATTATCCCAGTTAGTTTTGACCATTAGTTGACCAAATATATTGAACTAGCAGTCCATATGTCATCCATGTTTTTTTGTTAAGCTGCAAAATTGCTCTGAAAGTTTTAAATCTAACTTTAAAAAAAGACGAAGTAGATAATACATGGACTTTTGGCACAAATTTAAACCTTAACCAAAATGATATGAATGATATGTCGACTATCAGCTCGACATATTTGGTTAACTGATGATTAAAACTACCTGAAATAACGGTCAAGGCAAAACTGCTCTATTTTTTAAACTTTAGGAGCAAAATTGCCCAAAAAACTTCCGGGCAAAAATTTTTTAAAACTTTCGAGCAAAATTGCCCTTTAACCCTACATTAAATGACAGGTTAATACAATCATTTGTCCCCAAGTTTCAAACCATAAGTTCTGATCTCTCAAGTTTCATTATGTTTAAAACATTAGTCCCTATGATATAATAAAAACCTGGACCATTTTGCCACTTTCAGGACCAAAACTAAAATGAAGACAAATTTGAAGGATCGAAAGATTGCATTAATCCTTGAATGACAATAAAGAACATAATTTAGAGAACCTTCCAAAGATCTTGCTACACCCATTAAGTTTTTTGCTACCAAATTATGCAGATCTTCACCAGCCCAGATTGGATATATACACATATTAACTGCTAAAGTAACAGCTGCACCAATTGCAATGAACAAAAATCTGTTCGTAGCTGTATCAATGAATTCCCTGGTACGATAACCAGATATTGTAACTAAACAATATGTAATCAAGAACACACGAAGTCCATATTCATAAGCCTTCATTGGGGGATATAGTTTTGCGTAGGTGATACAAAATCCTGGCAATCACACACAATTCATCAGAAAACCAGGTACAAGCCTAATAAAAATAAGTCTCAGAAACAATATAGACCCTATAATTTTTATGGCATGAACTTGATTGGAAACCAGACCTACAATGAAGATACCAATAACAATAATGGCTTCTTCCCAATCTCCAGCCCATTCTGATATCTTTGCCATACCCAAAGCTAGTCCTGCTGCGCACAAAGTCCCCAATCCTCTGTTAAACCCTTTGCTAAGTGTTGCTCCTGCGGAATTTAACGTTATTGATTATATATACAAGTCAAAGTAAGATACTTGATGTGTCCGAATTGATCCAAGGAAGAGCATTTTATCTGGCAATTTTATCAAAAAGCACAAGAGGAACATGAATCGAAGAATCATTTTCTCAGAGTTCATATGCCTTTGTGGGAAAAGACTTTATATATTTACTGTTAACAGTATTACACTGGGAGTCTATAAGTTATATAATTGAGAATATGTGATGATTACAAGTGGGAGACTTCATCCCCAAAGATTAGCTTATTTGCTCCATAACACGTCTCTTCACTCAACCTCATGCAGGCAAAACCCCCTCGGGCTCTCAACGGAGGCTCCTATGAGATGATCATTAGCTAAAAGGAGAGCTCCCCCAAAAGACTAATATATTGGCTCCTTGAATTTATAAACTCCACTATGCTTGTGAGGCTTCCAACTCATACTATTACCCTCTCCTGCAAGAGCTGCCAACGGCACTTCACTCAACCTCTTACTAGTCAGAATCCTATGTGGGTAATCCTTTCCCTAAACATTAAGTTCTCAATGAAAGCACTAATGTGATAATTATATATCCAAAAAGATCCAAATTAATACCCTATTAGGAAAGAGAGCCTTGAACTAAACAACTCCACTTCACTAGTAGGCTGTCCGATGGGAGATTTATAGTAGAATGAAATAGACTAAAAGGGCGTCTCTATGCTAATATTGCATACGCCCAAATTCGAGATGATGCACGTGAGTCAAACACACAGAATATAATAAAAATAAAATAAAAAATTGGCCCCACATACAAAAAATTATATGAAATTGTCTTAGTTAAGATAATAGTTTGTTAAATAGTCACTCTCTATAAATATAGGTCTTCGCAATGCGACTAGTGTGAAGGGATATTGATCCCTAAGTAAAGAGGGAGGAGTCTCTCCCTAGAAGGAGGTACGAGGCTAATTTGTGTCCCTCTCATAATCCCAAGAGTTTAGAGTTATTGGTTCATCACCTTCGAATGAGTGATGATTAGTTACAATTATTGATTCATTAATGAAGTTCCATTATTCCTTCGTATCTTTGCTTAACATAGAGAAGTAACATACCTATACTGAATTCAAAGACGACGACGACAGTCATGATAGACCAGACACAATATTGAGTCATATCATTGAAGGGCTCTTTCAAGAAAATCAACAAGGAAAGGAGCATCAAGCCAAATCCCACTTTGGCAGAGAAAACGACCTTCCTGGGATCACTCCGACCCATCTCCCATGCCCTAGCAGCAACATTCTTGACTGCCTTCCAGCCGTCGATAATGCCATCGGAGAAAGCCCGGTAAGAACAACGCCGCTGCCCCCTCCGTGACTGAGCTTCTTCTTCAAAGTCCGGTACCGGAACATTGATCCCTATCGGAGAATACCCCTTCACGGATAAAAGCCTTTCCCTCCTCTCCGCGAAACTGTATCTGAATGACCCCAGCTTAGCGAATCTTATGTCCGCAGTAGCCATACTCTATCTCACCAACGCACAATTGATTTCACGTGAAGTTTGTGAAAACTGTAACTGAATATTTGGATCAGAGTCGAACAGAGTAGTTAAGGGAGCGTAAATGCAATGAAATTTTCCCGCGTTGGAATGGAGAACGAGAATCGAGAAGTTGTCTGCGATGATCTGATATGCTATTTCTTCTTGCTTTAATCTGTTGAACTTGCATAGCCGAGACGAGAGCATGGGCGTGAGACCAAAATGGATCGATCGTCAAAGAACGAGAACGCTAAACCATCGTTTTCCTTCAGTTTTTATTCTGACACGTGGCCGGATGAGCTCGCGTCGCTTACGCTCGCGATTTAGTCTGCATGATCACCATTTTTGCCGGGAAAATTTCACTTAGCCCTAATAGATCCAATTTTATTTCACTACAACTTACTGGGTCAAAATTAAATTAAGTGCAACTTACTGGGTCAAAATTAAATTATTTAAAGATAAAAAATTTGCGCCAAAAACAAGATTTTTACATGCTCTTATAATTATAAAAGCCTTTTTATAATTTATAATGAAAAAAAAAGCCTTAAAAATAAAGCTCCTACGCGAGCCTTATTTTTAAGCTCTTTTTTTATAAGCTCTCTTTTTTTAAAAAAAAAAAACTTGTAATCTCTCGATCAAACAATACCGCTTGTCATTCGCGCCATCATCATCGCGCGCCCACATCACCACCACCGCTTGCATGCCACCGCCACCACACCACCGCCCGCCACTACACTACACGTCATAGACCACCACCATATCAACGCCTGCTGATCCTCTTATTTTAAATTTCACTTTTAAGAACTTTTAAGCTAAAAAATTTATATAATCACCAAACAAATTTTTAACTTTTTTTTAAAAGCTCTTTTTTTTAAATTTTTTAACTAAAAGTATTTTTAAAAATAAAAATAAGAGGATCCAAACGCTCTAAATCTTCTCAGTGAAAATATAAGAATGCTCTAGCTTTATTTTTTTCATAAAAGTATTTACAAAATAAATAAGGGTATTTATTTAGAATAGAAGACAAATAAAAGAATTAAAAAAAAAATCAGAAAGTTAACAAGAACATATTAGCCATTCACAAAGAGAAATCAAAGAATTCGCAAAAAATAAAGTCATTCATAAGAAAAATAAAAGCATTTATAAAATAAATAAACGGATTCAAAATAACTCAAGGGAGTTAAAAACATTTTGGTCATTCACAAGATAAATAAAGGAATTCAAAAATAAGATCAAAGCATCATAATTTTTTCACCCACAAAACTTAATTTCATTCTGACCCAAAAGCTAGTAAAATTTCAGAATATCTTGGGGTTTATTGAAATAAAATTCTTTCATTGGAGCTAACTGAAAATTTTCCATTTCTCAATGTTATACCCCTGTTTTGGTACACTTTTTTATATATATATATTTTTAGGTTCAATTAATAACATATTTTAAAATATGTTATTAAATGTGTCAATCAACAATGCTCATTCCCTTACTCATAATCTGAGGTTCTCCTTAAAAATTTAATCATGGATGAAGCTCATTCTGTCATCCCTTTTGCTTTAGAATGTTTTGTTGTTTCGAATTTGGTGTTGCTTAACGCTTGTGTTGTTTAGTTTCGTATTAAGCTGATGTCTCTCGTTTGTTTCTAATGAAGACGCCATTATGCCGTCTTTTATTTTATCAATGAACTTCCTTGTTACCAAAAAAAAAAAAATTGTGCTGGTTTGTTTCAACTTTCCACTTAGAAAATACTTATAAGACAAACTTTTCTTCTCGTATTTACTTAATTATTTTATACAGCATAAAATTACTTAAAATAAGTAAAACTAAATAGCCCCTAATCACATTACTTGTCTAAACTTCCATGTCAAACTTGGCACTGATATCCAAGATTTTTTTTTAAAAGGTGTAAATTTAATTTGTCATTAAAGTTTTTTAGGAAAATCCTCTCATGGCATAATTCTTCATCATCAATCGTTTTCAAACCAACCATCAATCGTTTTCAGAGCGGAAGTATAACAAGGTGCGCTACGCTTTTTGGGAAGCTACGCTAAACGCTAAAACAGTGGAAACATCCCAGATGTAGAACGACTTCATTATTCATTGTCCTCTTGCATAGAGCGTGCAAGCTTGTTCGTTCTTTAATTTATTTCCCTTCCACTTTGATTTTCTACTCAGAGATCAAGGAAAGGCTATGCTGGTGGCGCCAGCGACAACGTCGTCAGCTCGTTCTTGTCCTCCTCCTCCATGACCATCGTGGATGAGCTTGAATTCAAGACAAATCCGCGAGCAACGGCAAATTGACCAACGGTGTTAAGTTGAAATTAACGGTATCGTGTTATTTTTTTATTTTTAATTATTCATTGGTATTTTTTTCAATTTTTAATTGTTCATTTGTATTTTTGGTCCCTCTAAAACATTTTTGTGTTAGGTGCTTTTTTGCGTAACACTTCATTGGCCAATCTGTACCTAAACCCTTTTAAAATTGAGCATTATTGCCCATTTTCATTCGGATAGGACAACATTGCTATGTTTTAAAACTTTCAGGGTGATATTGAACTTAAAAAAACTTCCGGGATAATATTGATTCTCAACTAAAACTTCCGAGACAATTTGCACCTTAACCTCTCTTTTTTGTGATGAGGAGTATATTAGGTGCATTATTGTAATTCATAAGTAGTATTCTTTTTTTTTTTAAGGTTGATTCATAAGTAGTAGTAGTACTTTTGATAGACGAATTAAACGTCATTACCCTTTCATGACGGAATGAGTTTGGATAAGTAGGGAGAGTTTCTCTCTCATTCGATCTTATTTTTTTACTTTCTATTTTTTCAAAAACAATTATTTTAATTGGTAAATCTAAAATAAAATAATCTCTTAACTAACATTTTGTTCAAAAAAATGATTGTTTTTATTTAAAAATCAGCAATTTAAAAAATAAAATCTGGATCATTTCTAAATCTGATCTGACGGTCGATCGATGGGCAAATGGTGTCTATCCAAAGGATAGGCACCAAAACCGGATCCTTTCATAACAAAGCATATTAGTTGAATGAGAAGAAAAAAAGGGAGGGAGAAAAATAAGAACGGCATGTTATGAGACATGCATCATGCATGCAAATGCAACAACTCATCACACACAAAAAAAGACTCACTTATCTATTTACACGCCATGCTTAATCCTTATCCCTGCTTGAACTTCACATCACTATGGCTTCTCTATTCCCTATCTTCTACATTATTTTCCTCATGATCATTTCTCATTCATCCACCATTAATTCACAGGACACAAACTTCTCTAACCCCAGCATAGCCCAATGCAGTTCCAGCCTCCTTCCTCTTGTTCCCTGTGCACCATTTGTGCAAGGTGTTGCTTCGTCTCCGGGACAACCATGCTGTGACAACCTAAAAATGCTCTATACACAAGCCCCACGTTGTCTCTGTGTTCTGCAAAATGTCTCCTCCACTTTCACCTCCTTCCCCTTCAATAGGACTCTTGCCCTCCAGCTTCCTGTTCGTTGTACCCTTCAAGTCAATGTCTCTAACTGCCTAGGTAATCAAACACTTAACGTTTATGTTAAAGCATTTCTACTAATCTTTTTGGGTATTTTAATAATAGGGTACCGGTATAGTTTGATGCAAGTTCTTCTTCTTCTTCTTTGTAGGGGTAAAATTGCCTTCTAATTCACCACCTACTCAAGCGTCCAATGGGACAACGGGTAGCCCTGCCGTTGCTGGTAAAAGCATCCTCTGTTTTTCACTGTTATTACCAAGTTTTGATATTTATTTATTTTTTCCAGTGGGATAGGTTTTCCATTTTTATAGTAAGATGTCTTTTAATCAAAGTTCATGGAAAAAAATGAATATTTTGATAACCAAGTTGTCTCTTTTATTTTCCCTAATGATTCTCTCTTGCTACTGCAATTTTAGCTTCTCCGGTAGTTCCAGTGACACCAAAACCCAGCATTACAGGACTTGGACTTGGAAGAAGCAGAGCCATTTATTTGAAGGCAGGGGATGGTTTTTCTGTAGCCTTGATTTTAATTGTAGCTGTAATCCTTAATTCCTTATATTTAGTCAATAGTTCAAGAACTATTATGTATTTTGATTTAGTTTCACAAATGTTTTGCTGTCCTTTTTACCTATTTTAGTGATCTATAGTATATAGATTAGTTGGTTTTGTTTACACTCTAGATGTAAGCTTTCCTTCGTTTCAGAAACAGAAATGCAGTTCCCTCAATGAAAAAATATGTGTTTTAAGTGGGTGTTATTTTTCTTCTCAATTTTTCAGAGCACATCAAAGTAACTTAATATTTCATAATACTGTGTGAAATAGCAGAGATAAGGGCAATAATACATTTCATAATGAAAAACCAATTCGTCTATAAACTTGAGAGCTTGTTGTACGTATAAAAAAGAAGCATTGCTTTACAAACTTAGTGCCATGCTTCATGTTTGAACTCATTCATTGGCCCCAACATTATAATGTGTTTTTACAAATATCTGAGAATAGACCCTACTCCAAACTAGGAGCCACTTCTGTTGGATTGGACTCAAACACATCTGAGTTTGATTCCTCAGGTTCTTCCAAAAGTTCTCGAGACTGGATGGATTCTTTGTATGCAGGAGTCTCCTTGAAATCTGTTGCCCCTTCATTATATGTTGCCACAGCAATCCCACAAGCAACTAACTGTGAATGGAAGTGGGTTTACAGCAGTGAAAATTTAATTCACGAGTCTAAATACAACTTGATTGATTAATCCCAAGTCTTGAGAGATTAACAAGTGACCAAGTCAAATCACAGATAGAAACTGAAGCATAACAAAACTCCAAAGTAGGCCTCATTGAAAAGAAAAATGTTTACTTGTTTCGTAAATGAGTAGGCCTACAAATCTTTAGCTTTAGTTAATAGACTGAATCTAGCTAAAAATTGGTGGTTTCTTGGTAAGATATTACTTGTCTTAGAGAACAAGTTACAACATATTAAATAGACCATCTCCAAAAAAATCTTCTCAAGTATAATAAAATAACACTGAAGATTAAAACTTGGCTTCTGATTCTTCTATCCATGTGCATTGTAGTATGTAAGGACAAAAATCTGACATAAAAAATTGAGTTAAAAAATACATTAATTAGAGGAGTTGTATTATTCTGTTTAAAAGTATTTAATCCCTTCTCAAACAATAAAGAATGGCCCTCCAAAGCCAATGGCATGTAGATTTAGTGGAACATGTGTTCATCTTTACATGTCAAGAATTGAATTCTCACCACTCCCTTTACAGCCCAAAAGACAACATCATAGCAAATGATGTGAGCCTGAAAGCTTTTGTTGTACAAAAACAAGTGATAATAAGCCCTTCAGTGTCCTCTTCCCTTCATTTCGTTTTATTAAGATTATAGTACAATAATAATTACATGTTTTCTTCCTAAAATATTATATTCTACTTGTAAGTAATTTCATTGTCTCCCTCACTAGCTCAACTTCTGAACAATGAATTTGCACGTGTCTTTTCATTTAATTCTAAACTTCCAAACATATCCTAAGTTTATTTAATATTCAATAGGGCCCTCCTAAGTGGATTGATTTGTATCAAGTGCATCATCAATAGTAAGCTCCACTTATTAGGCTTGTGAGGAAAAAAAAAAAAAAAAAGCTTCAATTATTAGACTAACTAACATGTGAATGCCAGAATAGTGTCTCCAGACATTTGTATTGGTTTTTACTGCAGTACTGATTCCTGTTTAGGGTTTACTGTAATTTTTGTTGATTTTCTGTATCAAAAGCACCTATTACAAGCTCCCTAATCCCCAGGTAGTTTTCAGAAAATCCAAAAACAGAACATAAAACTTCATTTCATCAGTAAAAAACAAGAATCAAACAGAGACTCAAGGAAAATTTGAAGATCATACCGCGAAAACAATACCGAAAGCCCACATATACTGCACGAAGAAGCCAAGAGCATCCCACTGCGGACCTTCCCAGAAGTTCGGTTTGTCGCCGGGAAGCTCCGGCAAGAAATAGCCGTCATCGGCGTTATCAATGGAATCCTGAATCTCATCCGTTCGCTGGTCTTCTTGGTCTTCGGTGGTGACGGAGCCCCTTCGATTATTCTTGTCCAATCTTCCAGAACGAGGCGAAAACTTTTTTGCCGAAACTATGTGAAGTTTTCTAACAGAGAATGGGAGAGTGAAGTGAGAAGAAGGATTGAGGGAGGTGTATGGAGATCTGATGGAGTGGCCGTAGAGGATTCTAGAACCGCTACAACTACCTGTGGCCAACGCCATTAGTGAATGGACACAGAGCTCTGGCCTGGCCACACTACTACCACTGTTGCTTCTTGTGGATAAGAGGAATAAGAACGTTTGCGGTCCGATTATCGGGTCCAAAATCTTCATGAGGCTAACGATCGGGTCATCTTAACCCGACATATAATTCATGATGTCTAAATTGAATTAATCAGTACGTCTACATTTGCTAAGAAATTTATATATGATTTTTTTAAAAAAAAAAAAAGAATTATATTTTAAATAAACATATTATTATTTTTTGAAAAATAATCATTTAGTGTTGCAGTGCTGACTTCATTACAATTTTATTTCTGAAATTTAACTTTTCTGAAAGACTAAACCTAAAACTCAATAGATTGATTAACAGTTAAATTTTAAGAATTAATTCCAAGCTATTTTGAATAAATAATTATTTTTGAACTTTTTATGCTAAAAATACAGATACCTTTTTATTTTAAGATGGAATGGGGTTTATAATGTTTAAAGTTTACAACGTTAGTCCTAAAAAAGAGGATTTTAGCCACTTAAGTATGAAATCTCTTAAATCTGAATATGTGTGACTTCTGAAAATCCCCCTTTAAACTTTTACGGTAACTTTTATATTTCTAAATTTCGGTCTTTACCAAAGGTTTAGAGAGGAAAAAGCATCATCCATAAAAAAGTAAGGTTTCAACCTTGTTAATCTTATCTTTAACCTAATTCCAAAAAAATCATCACCTTCTTAAAAAGATAAAAACCAGCGAAACCAAAACTCAACCTTATCTTCCCTAATCCAAGATGGGAGGTTTGAGATGAGTTCGTTGCAATCGGAGGATAATGGATAGTGTGAATCAACGTTAGAGACATCAACAACCTTGAAGTTTTCGAGTGATCTAAGGTAATCCTAATCTCCAATAATTGTTTTATCAAATTATCCTAAACCTCAATAGTTGTTTTAACGAGTAATCCTAAAACTCATGGATATTATAAATTGTTGTGAATTCGCATGAGTATCGTAAAGAGTTACGGATTAATAATTAATAACTAATTAGCGTAATGAGTTAAAGTTAATAATTCATGAGGACCGTAAGGAGTTACAGGTTTCCACAACGATTAAATAAAAAAAAATTGCCTATTACATGACTTTCATGCAAAGTTTCATGAGATTGATGACAAAAAATGTTTAATTGTTATAGAAACCCGTAACCCCTTACGGTCCTCATGAATTATTAACTTTAACTCATTACGCTAATTAGTTATTAATTATTAATCTGTAACTCTTTACGGTACTCATAAGAATTCATAACAATTTATCATATTCATGAGTTTTTGAGGATTACTCGTTAAAAAAACTATTGGGGTTTAGGATAATTTGATAAAAACGATTATTAGAGATTAAGATTACCTTAGATCACTCGAAGACTTCAAGGTTGTTGATGTCCTCTAACGTTGATCCACACGGCTATCCCCGATTACAATGAGAACTCCTTCTCTTGAAACCTCTCACTCCTTGGATGCTTACTAGGCGAAGATAGGTTGAGTTTTGGTTTCCTTGGGTTTTTATCTTTCCAAGAAAGTGGTGGTTTCTTGGAATTAGGTTAAAGATAGGATGAACAAGGTTGGAGCCTTACCCTTTTTGGATGGTGCTTTTTCCTCTCTAAACCTTTGGTAAAGATCGAAATTTAGAGAGCATAAGGATGTCTTTAAAAAAAGTCCAACCCTCCCCTTTTTATAGCCTTGGTGAGCCAAAAATTCCTAATCCTAATTGCCTTAGGAATTTTCAACTTATGCCCTAAGAAAATGTATTTTAGGTAATATGTCCACTACTTGTCAACGAAGTCACATTAAATTCACATCTTGATTGATTGATTGAATTTAATATGATGAATTATATTTATATCTTGATTGTTGGATTGATTTAAGATGATGGATCACATTTATTTCCCTTTTTTCTCAAAAAGTCCATAAAGAAGGCACATAAAAAATTAGCATTTTATAAGAGTCTAACCTTAATTTAAGTCTTTCACAAAAAACTCAATCTAAACTTGAATTGGAAAATCCAAATCATAATGAATTAAATTTATATCTTGATTGAATGAATAATAATTTAAGATGATGAATCACATTCATCTCTTAAACTAAAATTCAAAATCATTCTTAAATCAATCCTTATTTATTATTTCTCCTATCTTCATCCAATCATTATTGGATCTTTATATATATATATATATATATATATATATATATATATATATATATTAGATAATTCAGAATTATCTTTTATAACTTAACCTTTAAAATTTTAATTTTAATTTTAATTTTAAACTTAAATTCAAAATTCGAATTTCAAATTCAACTTGGCCTAAGACCACGTCAGGTCTTCCAACACATTTGGGCCCTTTTGTGGAGAAACCGATTTCCCACTGGAGACACCATATATGACGTCATTTTCTCCTCATTGGGCTTGGAGTCCTACTCCAACCCAAATACACATTTACTCTTGATAAAGTCCAATAACAATTATTGGCCCAAGTTTTCTAATTTTAAACAATCGGGAATAACCTTTATGTGTGACCCATTAGACCCAATTAGTCATTGACATAAATAAACTTGGACCAATTAAAAACCCCTTTAACGGACCCTAATTTATTTAATGACCTCATAAGACACTAGTAATGCTCTGCGGCCCCAGAACTAATTGAGTTGATTAAGTGATCTACCTTTCATATTTGGATACCGTGCAGGCATCATCCCTCACATCGTAATTCACATTTAGTCGAGAGTGATGAGCACAAATTATGCTAGGTTTTCCCTGTATTTCATGACTGAATTGTATGGTAAAAGAAAGCTTAACTGCAAACAATCCAAGCAAAAAGGCATATATTCATGATATAGGGAACAAAAGGATGGAAACCATTTACATCCTAAACATGTGCTAGGAAAGAGCAAATTGCATTGTTTTTAAAGAACGTATAGAAAAGCTGATACGATGCTATAGCATTCTGACCACAACTCGAAGTGCAATAAAAAGCATCACGAAAGCTATAGCAAAGTAAAGGAGCAATGCTATGCGGTATATTTTCTAACCCGTTTATCTAGCTGATTTCAGGAATAAACATAAAAGTTTGGATAAAATGTTACCTGTGAGTTGAATATGTTTAAACACAAATAAAACTTTGGTTAAATGTTATTATTTCATAAAACGTATATTTAAAAACATACCGAACTATAGGTAAATTGTCATCGCCCCGGGAAGAAGTTTTCAAAACTGGCCGGAACGGCTCACAATCGTAGGCGACATTATCACCATCGCCCATATCGTAAAGGTCCCGAGGCTTTAAGTGAACCACCATATTCCAATCCACGTGCCTCTCATCTAAGGTGACATAATAAACCCGTTGGGCCTCGCAGGCAAGAATATACGGCTCGTCATCTTCGCAGACCGGTGTGAATAGGCGGGAGAAATTCAACGATGTGATGCCTAAGTCGTCGGTCGTGAGTCCCCGGCGTTGTCGTATTCGCCCACGAACACTTGAACAGCGTCACGGGAAAAAATGCCTTGGTAAGTTATCCCGACCACATCAAGCAACTTTCCATAATATGGGACGTCACCGAACGCATGTTCCGTCACTATCGCTCGCATAACTCCTCGTCCCAAACGTGCCATATACACACTGAGTTTTGGGTCGCAATCCACGATCTCGTGAAACGGCAAAACTTGAAACCATTGATATTGTATGCCGTAAATCTTTGGGCGTGGTCAAACGGGCCGAGTGCGAGAGCTCTAAATTCGGTGAGTGCGGGTTGTGGTCATTCATTATTCTCCTCCCCGAACCAACCGGCGAATTCTCTCGTGGACCTTTCTATCAATTTCGTGATGATGTCTCGATGGATCCTCGGTGACGCTTCACATAACTCCCGAATTCCCCGCAATTAAAGGTGCGATGACGAGCATTAAATGTTAGTATAAACGAAAGGAAATATTTAGGATAACATATATGTGTATATATATATATATATATCTGTGTGGAATCCTTACTGAAGTTACGGTTCAACTTTAGTGCAATTAATCAAGACATGTCTATGTGCTTGAATCTTCTCAAGTGCCGTGAGTTTGAAGTTCTCACTTCCGCCAACTGGTTTACCAACACGAGGGACTAACAACTCGTTCTCCCGATGGCTCGGCTCAGACACCGTCAACACAAGGCGATCGGTTGAATGACGTCTCAATGTCATCAAAATACACGGAACAAAAATACAATTTATCTAGTGAATCATGAATAAACATAAAAGATCGAGATCTCTAAATGACACGATTGAATGATTTTCTCCGACATAATGAAATAGAAGATGTGGAGGATCAAAACGAAAAGATTGGAATAATCCAAAGCTCCATCAAAACGATCGAATCAATCCACAAACAAGATGCGATAGATCTCTGCTGCATTTGGAAAGCCATGTGAGTCAAACTTGTGTCACAAGGAAGTCCGAGTATAAAAGGAAATGTTGCTTGAATACCCGTCAGAACTTTTATCTTCTTCAACGTTGCGAGGAAGATTTCCTTATTCGGTTTTGTCAAAGGTGAATTTTGCGGTTGAAATCGTCATGCCCATCCGGCCACGCGTCTCCACGAACCCCCATGTCCCGTAAATCTTTCCTCGCTTGAAGATGATCTTTTGACTTGCTCCTGTTCGTTTAGAATCGTGTACAACACATTGTCGCACACATTCTTTTCAATGTGCATGACATCCAGACCGTGCTCGGAGCAAATTATCTTTCCAATACGGAAGAGTGAAGAAGACGCTAACCGCCATTGCTTTGGCGCAAGCCCCCGGTAGTCTTTGTCCCGGCCTTTTCGGATCGTCTTTTTCCCATACTCAACTTCAACATCCACAAGCCGCTCTATGATTTCGCACCGGATAAATGCCTAGAGGTCCTCTTTTCTCTTGTTGCCCATTGAAACGATTGCGTTGCAACCTAAACCCGTGCGTACCATCGAGAAACCGCCGATGACCCATGAAGCACCACTTGCGACGTGGGAAGGCGCACCGAGTCGGCCACAAAATTGCACGCCCCGTACACGCAAGGCCGGTATGAACATTCCACCCCGATAATGTTCCCGGTCCGGAAGTCACTCGATAGTCCACATTAACGCCGCACGTAAGTTGAATGGTGTCTTGTCGTGCGCGTTATACGTCTCGACGGAAGGAGCTCTGTTTCATACACATCCAAGGCGGCAAGTTGTAAGGTATCAAAACAACTGGCCATATACTATAGCTTGTGCTAAGATTCCCAAAAGGATTAAAGGAAAGCAAGACGAACATTCCTAGGGTCCGCCAAACAAGATTACACATCTCGTTCTTGTCGACTCAAAAGAAGAATTTCTTCTTTTGCTTCAGAGACTTCACTAGCACGAAATTCAAGAATAACACAAAGATCATTCTTCTTGGCCTCATAGAAGAATGAAGCAAAAAATTCTCGAGCTACATCATTCCCGAAGAAAACTGGTTACGACCCCGAACTTCTCGTGAAGTTGTCGTCTTGAACACCAAAAGCATCGTGAACAACTTCATTAACCAGATCATGTTCAAGTACTTGATTTGCTACTTGCAGGTTTGAGGAAGGTGAGCCTCATATCTCATACCACGTTCTTCACCATGAACTTGCCATAATGTATATCCTTCGGGAAAGGTTTGATAAGAAGATGTTCCATAGCGCCTTCTCGTTTGCCACTTCTTGAACTTGCATCTACAACAAGGACACACAATCTTGCCATTAATGCTAGCGTGAGAAAGGCGAAATCTAAGAAATTTTTCAACCCCGCTAAATATACAGAGAACCGTGCGGTAGCTTGATCCATGACTTATCCATCTCGTAGTAAAATGAGCTAGGATACACAATATAAATGTAGAGAGAATGTTTAATTACCTTCATAACAACACCTGATGTTTAAATGCAACATGGAAACAATTTGTAGCGGTTAAAAACAGCTACCTCAACCGCCACAAATTGCAAAAAAAAAAAAAATTAGTTACGGTTTCAGAAACGCTCTACTAACCGCTACAAATGAGCGAATTCGAATTGAAAATCCCGCCAGAGTTTTGTAGCGGTTCTAAACCGCTACATAAACCGCCACAAATTGAAAAAAAAAGTAGTTGCGGTTTGGGAAACGATTCACTAACCGCTACAAATGAGCGAATTCGAAAACTTTGTGGCGGTTTTTCGTTATAACCGCTACAAAGTTAATTATTTTACAACTCATTAGCTATAATAAATTTTACATTTGTACATAACATTATTAACCTAATATAAATGAAATATAAGTATTAAAATAGTCCTCGAATATATTAAAAACACACCATAGTCAAAGATAACAAATATGTAACAAAAAAAATGTCAACCCGCCGCAATAAGATAAAAAACAAAGATCCAACGGTTCAAAATAAAAACTAACTATCGGGAGCACGATGATCAGTCCCGTGGCACGACTCGCAGGTAATCTCGTGCTCGTCTTCAACAGGGAGACGGAGGAGGCGGAGGCGAGACGGGGAGGAATCCTCGTAGAAGAACGGAGGGGAGGCTCGGGAGATGGAAACCGTCTCGTAAGGCATCAACTCACTCAAGGCACCGGCCATAGCACTCACAATCTCCCTCTGACTCGCAGCCCAACGGTTGTACCTCTCTTGCATGCGTTTGTTCTTGGCATCTTGCGCGGCCTTCTGTGCAGCAACCTGCTCGATGTAACATCCCAATTTTTATTAAGGTAATTAAATATTTTAGGATATGATTTATTATATAATTTGAGGTGTAGAAAATATTTAGAAATATAAAGTGAGAGTTAAGGAAAATATTGTAAGTTTATTTGTTGAACATTGGGAATTTTATTTAGACTATAGTAGTAATAATAGGCAAATGCCATTGATGCTTGTATGTTTTTGAAGTGGGACCTCATTTGCATGGAATGAGTTGGACGTGGATGTAGCCCGTAGGTGTTTGTTGAGTTGGAAAAGAAATTTTATATGATAAAGTGCCCACAAATTAGATAAATAGGTTATATGGGTAATGGGATAGGAATTGATGTTATTGGTAGTAATGTAGCGTGAGGTGAGGTCGAGTTATAAGTAAATATAATGTATTTTATGGGTTGATGAGTAGGAGTGTCGGGCGTGGTGTGATTGTGAAAAGAATGGGTTCACACTTCTCACCCACCGAAATAGTGCATAAACTTATGCATATTTTATTTATAGTGGAGTCTACCCATTTAAACAAAAAAAATAAAATATATATATATATATATATATATTATAGAAGAAGCAAGCAAAGAAGCATAGACTCTTGCCAATTTCAAAACCTTGTAAAATACATGGCGGTAGCACGAGACTCGCTTATTAAGAAAGTGGGAGGTGGATGAATTATATTTTATTTGCATGTGTAAGAAGGGGTAGAGTACAATTGGAAATCCAATGGAAATATATGCATGCGTGGGAAGATGGATGTTCGGTGTGTTGTGAAAAGAACAAAATTGCATCCTTCAAAATAGTGGCGGGAGCCAAACACGTCCTTTAAGGAAAAGTCAAGATAAGGGGATATATATATATATATATATATATGGTATAAAAGGTGTGAGGCCTAGAGTTGGCACGTGGTTGTGTGCTAATAGGTTTGTATTTTAATAATAGTCTAATAGTGGGTAGGAGGAAAAGGATGCACTTTATTAATTGTTGGCTTTTGTGTATGGGTTTTTGTCGACGTGGGGGTTTGAATCTATTAATAATAATAGTACGCACGGCTCAAACATTTGGTGGGCTGCACAATGCGATGTGGGTGCGTTCCATCACTCAAATATTTTATTAATATCTTATAGGAGATGGGCGCCGGTTTAAATATTCATAATGTCTCGTTGTCCCTCCCTCTAATATAAGTATACGAAGCTTGTGTCGAGAGTGACCGAGTGTGTTCGTGAGGTTGGGAGAGAGAGAGCTTTCGGGCGCGTTGTTGGAGTCAAGCGACTTCTTGCTCCGGATATAAAGCAAGTTTATCGATAATTTAGGTAACCAACCGACTTCTTCTCAATTAAATTTCTTCACGAAAATTGTTCTTCATATTTTTCTTATTCTAATGGGGGTGTTATTTCACTGATTAGTAAAAAAAATTTGGGTTTGACTTTTAGGATATTTTTGAGTCTTAACAATGGATGATCATATTTATGTACAAGTGATCAATAGCTAATTTTAACCAATTTGAAATTATTATTTGGTTATTGTAAGGATTTAAAATAAAAATTTTCATTTAAAAAGTTTAGTATTTATATCCTATAGGATGTTTTTACCGATTAAATTTGGTATAAATATTTTACTGAGTTAACGAAGTATTATTGGAATTTTAATATATTAAACCTGTCATTTCAAAATTTCTAGTACTAATTGTCATTTCGAAATTTAGAATAATAAACCTGCTCTTTTCATCTTTTATTATTAAAAGCATTTTATTGATGAATTTATTCATTTTGAGTCACATAAAATTATAAGTAATGGTTTTAATTATGTCTAGGCTTAAAGAAGTACTTTGGATTGTGTTCACATAAGGCAGGTATATTTAATTGGGTTAGGATGTTGAGGAGGACCAGTGTAGGGGAAATTAGATTTTTAGGAGTTAAATTTATTTATTATTATTTGAGGTTGATTGTTACTACATTTGTAACGTAGAGCCTTCTTGATCGGTGGTTGTGCGTACCTTGTCCCTCGAGTTAAGTTTGAGCTTGGAGTTGAGGTAACCTCGGTTAATTTATTCTATATGCTTGTTTGGACCTGTATGCGGTTTCTAAACCTTACTTTTATAATTACTATTTGTATGAGTTTTGAAATTCATATGTATGTTGAATATGAAATTATCTCGGTGAAGCGTGTATTTTTCAACCAAAAGATACATATGTGGATATTTATGTTGAGTCTGTTATTGTTGTGATGGTTATAGTATGTATTGTGGAATACTGTATATGGACTAATTAATTGTGAAAGTGTTGATGTTATTGTTGTGATGGTTATAGTATGTGTTGTGGAATAATGTATATGGCCTAATTGATTGTGAAAGTGTTTTTGTGAAGAAATTAGTTGATATGTTGAATTTGGAAAAATAATGATTTTGAAGCTCATATTAATGTTATCTTGTGGAGGACATTTGGGTTGTGGGAAGAGATGTGAGGGTGAAATTGTGCGTTGGCTCTCTCATATTCCCCGGCTTGATTTGAGTCGAGTGTTTTGGGCGGGCACTCCACTTTACGGTATATTGGTGGGGGTTTGTGGGAAATATTTTGTACCCTGGACCCCTAAGTGGTAGGAAGGGAGGACGCATCATGAAGTGATAAACCTTGGCGGGTTTACTAGCACCGATGGATTGATCCACGTCCACGAGGAAATAAGGAGGAGCAGGATGGAAGAGTGGGGATGGTTAATTGTTAGTATTATTGTGTATTAAACATTTTACCTGTTGTTATTTTTGTGATTATTTAATTATTGAAATTATTATAATATTATTGGTAAACTCCGCTTCTCGACTTGCAATCCTTTCCGCATATTTTATAAATTAATTTTGGTTACGGGGACTTTATGTCTCACCCCGTTGTTGTTAATATTTTTCGGAGAGACCTCTAATTTCACTAGAGGCCAAGGGAAGAAATGACCGAGGCTTAACGGTTCGAAAATTGTAGGCCTCTTTTGGTGTTAATGTTGTTTCGATTATCATATTGCCATTCTAGGGCCCTCATGTTTTGGATCACATCTTATGTTTGGGTAACTATTTTCGTAGTGACCGTTTAACTACTTTGTTAGACTGCAGGCCTTATTTTAAAAATACTCGATGACTTTGGTGGATCCACAATTATGTTTTGTATTGAAATTAATTTCGGTTATGTTATGATGTGGAGTTTAATATTGTGAAACTCGTGGGCTTCGTATTAATCCATTTGCTAGTTGTGCCCAGAGTTAAGAATTTTCTATAGCGAGTTTGTGGGCGGAATTTGTGCCCTGGACTCCAGGTTTGTGGGCTAGTGTTGTGCCCTGAACCCCATATGTGTGATATTAAAAGAAAAAGTTTTCTCCACTAACACTTATTAAAGGGATTTTGTAAAACAATCATGATTAATTGTAATTGTAAGGAAAGGGTCTTTTCACTCGGCAACCTGCGCAGCAACCTGCTCGGCAACCTTCACGGCAATGATGACATCAACCTCCTCCGGTGGTGGCCTTCTCGAGCGGAGGTGCCTAAGATAAGAGCCGGAGGCCTTGCCGTATACCATGCTAGGCTTGGCGCCTAACCCCATACCCTTCACGCGGCCGGGATGCTCTTTTGGGCCCACCGGCGGCTTTCAAAGGGGCCGGACGTTCGCTTTCACTCCGGGGTTGCGACGTTCGCGGCTCGCCGCCTTTGCCTCGCCAATCCAGGACACAAAGATTTCGGAAAACATTAATCAAACAATTTAATTCAATTTAAATATACAACATTAACTATATAAATAATTTGTTTTTGTAACTTACTATGATGTCCTCTGCGGATCGGAAGTCGGCGTCCCATCACGGTGTCTATAGGTGTGTGTGAACAACGCCCATAGTCCATCTCACGGTTCTCCTCCCCCGAGCCTTCTCTTCCCGACGAGAGGTAAAAGAATATAAACTTTATTATTTCAAAAACAAAACATTCGTCATTTAAAACTAAAATTAATTGATCATTGAAAATACCAGGCTCACTATAGGTCACGGCAAACGTCTTGGTTCCCGGCCAAAAGTGTGATGGACCCGCGATGTGACCGACTTCGGTGTTCCTATGTGACGGGGCCTGCAAGGAAGAGCAAACAAAATGTTTTTTGAAATTAATTATATAAATTAAGTTAAACTATTAAATAATTTAAACCAAAATGTAAACAATAAATTAATTTCATCTATATATATATTTTTAAACTACACTCAAACAAAATTAATTTAAAGAAATGTTAAACAATAAATTAACTCATATTTAAATAAAACGTAAATTATGATTAATTAAACAACCTACTTGTTATCCGCGCATCCGCACTCCTTCGATATTGGACATAAGCCGCCTTCGATTTGGATCCACGATTTGGATCCACGCCGTCGAACGTTCCATCGCCGCGCTTTTTCGTAGCAGTCATAGTCTCTTCCACCCTTGCCCCGACGAAGCCTTCGATCTCATCACGTACTCTTATGTGGCTCTCGCAATTTAAATTTTTTCGTTACATAATGTAGTTATGTAGTTAGTAATTAAGTAATAAATAAATATTTAAACCCAACATTCCATACTATTAATATTTGAATTTAGTTACACAACATAAGTTACCCGCACAACGTCACTAAACGCTTTTTCTTGTTATCCGAGGGAATCTTTCTCCAATCGTGGATATAGATCGGGAACCATGCCCAATTTCCGCAAAATTCTCGACAGAATCGGTTCATCGATGACCACCATTTCCGACGGCCGGTCCGTATTCGAGTTCCAGGGGGACTATGACGCGGAACTCATCCGTCTGGAGCGACCGTGGCAACATCCACCGTCCTCCCCGCTGATGTTCCCATGTTTATCTCGCACAATTATAAACACATTGTGCAATTGCGTTTAAATAAATTAAGATTACATGTAAGAAATTTAAATTTAATTTATTGATTGAAAACTAATTATATTTACCTTCGACATCCACCAAAAATCCGGTGGAACGCGAAGACGATGGTCGGGGGTTCCCCTGGTCCCGTGGTTCTCCTCATCGAGAAACCGCCCGCCGCTCAAGGGAATCTCAATATGGATCTCCGGATTTTCGTCTATGTCGCCGGGGACCGACTTGGGTCTTTATCTCCCTACAAACTCCTATTATTGGGATTTCTTCATCTTCAAAGAGGGCATTTCTATTTTCATTTATTTTATTTTAGTAGTTAGTTGAAAGGTTAAAAGGTGAAAAATCAAAACCTTTGCGCGGGAAAATGAAAATGGGACGAACAGTTAAAAAACCGCTACAATTTGGGTTTCATAAAACCGACATCCAAAACGCTACAAATTGTAAGACCGTTGCGATTATGTAGCGGTTTTTTGCTGACAACCGCAACAAAGTTGCCTCATTCTTGGTGAATATACGTTCTTATCAAATTGTTTTTTTAGCTAAAAACGCAACAAACTTGCCTCGTTCTTGGTGAACATTTTTCCCTTGTGATTACGTAGCGGTTATATCATATAACCGCTACAAAAATACTTTTTTGAAAAAAAATTCTAATTGGTTTAGGGAGTCCAACCAATTAGTTTGGTGAAAATAATTAAAATAAAAGAACTTTCAATTATTTTAATTATTTTCATCGATTTTCTCAAAACACTCGAGTTTAATAAATTAATAATAATTAGTTTACGAAAATAGCTAAAGATTCGCGAGGATGAATATTTTACGTAGAGAATGGTGGCTATAATGAAAATCAATCTTCGGTGCACGTTAGACTATATCTTCGAAGAGGAAGTCTTCACGTCGAGAGATAAATCCCAAATGTGGATTGTCACAAGGAACACTCTCGACATAAGAGATTCGCCGTGCATATCCGCATGCCTTCGACTACTCGACGAGAATGTTCATTCAAATGCACAATGCGGCAAGCGGGTAATTTCTGAAAATTTATAATCGTGTGTACGGATAGATTAACTATTTATAGCGGCCACTTTTTGTAGCGGTCATACTAAAAACGCTACAAAATCATACTATATGATGCGGTTTCAACTTCGCTTCAACACAACCGTTACAAAAAGTCGCTTCGCCTTTACGATTTTGTAGCGGTTTTTTATAACCGCTACTAATGGTCTGTGTTATATGAACCCTTCCACGCCGTTGCAAGTTCTTAATTTAATATATTTGGTTTGCTTATCTATTTGTTTTGTTTTTCCCTGAATTAATTACTAGTCAATTAGAGGAATCTAAGGGCTAGACTTGTGTTCTCGGCTTAATTACTAGTCGATTAGAGGAATCTAAGGGCTAGAGTGTTCTAGACCTCGAGAAAAAAGCTTGACCTTTGCTTTGCTAGGGCAAATGTATGCAAGGCTTGACCTATTTATTGTAGGCTTCAGGAATGGGTCTACCTCTCATAACTAGGACACCCTGAGTATAATGCAGATTTAACTAGAAAGTTGTCATAGGAATATGGAAGGAGTATAGTTAGTATCATATGTATCGAACGCAGAAGCTTCGATAGATTATAGAGGTGGGTTAACCGAATAGCTTTGTAGTTAGTAGTCATGCTGTAGCATTGCGGAAGCTGTGCAGTATGGATGCTATAGCAATGGGTAGAGCAACTGGGGGATTTATGCGCTTAAGGATGATTCCAAGTTCAGCCTAACCTCTCACTGATATCTTCTTAAATACATTTTTGTTTACTTCTGTTATTAGCATAATTACAAAAATCTCTCAAACCAATTATATTTACTTTCTGTCTGCAACTATCATAGCAATTGAGCGACACTCTTCGGTATCTCAGTCTCTGTGGGACGATACTCTACTTACACTTTATTACTTGTTCGACTGGTTCACTTGCCATCAAGGAAATCGACCAACAGAGAGCAAAAATAGAGTATCATCTCTCTTAATTGACTAAATGTAGCTATTTCACAGAACTAGGAATCTTCTTATATTAACTCTTTAATGGATCATAACTCTTCATGATCACTTGTTGTGCGCATAATCTCCCGAGTTAATTAGAAGCTATCCAAGCTCTACCGGTCTTGTGAATGACTCATCCCTTGTAGGGGACTGTGAGTCCTTTCAACATGTCCATCTATACTCATGTATTCGAGTTACACCCAAGAGTACATTGCTCTCCCCATTTTCAGGTGGATAGAGTTGTACGGTCAAAGTTTGACCCTAGAACATAGTGTTCGATGTCATCCTTAAGTCCAAGACGATCCGCACTACCAAACGATGAGAGACTTTACATATCCAATGATACTCTCTATAATGAATCTTTGTGGAGTCTCTCGTCGATCAGTTCGGTGCTATCTGTTCTCCAACAGATCCACCCACAACATCAGCTAAGACATCTCCATGTCTGTATTCCATAAGGTCCCTACCTTATATCTCTATACAAGTAGATGATGTCATACTAGTCTTATTGATATCCTTAATGTCCTTTCTTGGTGATTCAAGACTATGAACAAGTTTTACGCAATAGATATCAAGTGTTCTCGAGTCCTCATGATCATGATCTCTATCACTGATCCTCAAGTATAACACATGTTCTATTCCTAGGGCTTTTATCTTCAAACACATATTTATCTTATAATAAAGGCGAGACATAAATATGATAAAGATAAAATATGCTCATTTATTAATAACGAAATACTACAACGTAGAAATGGTACTGATTTGTCCTTATAGATTGTCTCTAGGACACCTAAATACTAACAATCTCCCACTTGGCCTAGAGCCAATCAAGTCGACGTGTTATACCCAAAGACTCATATCTACTATCATGTTTTCTCTGAGAAACTCATTTAGTCAGAGAATCAGCCAAGTTATCATCGGTGGGGATATAGTCCTTCTTTATATCTTGTCTTTCAACAATCTCTCAGATGATGTGATACTTGTAGAGCACATGTTTGGATCTTTGATGAGACCTAGGTTCCTTACTCTGAGCTATAGCTCCGATATTATCGCAATACAAAAGTATTGGGTTAACAATACTATGAACCATTCCAAGTTCATTGTTGAACTTCTTGATCTATATTGCCTCCTTAGCTGCTTTTGAAGCTGCTATGTATTATGCCTCGATCTCTTACTTGGAACTCTTCCAACAAATTGCTCCACCGTTTAGGGTGTAGACAACGTCTGATTGGGATTTACAATCATCTTTATCATTCTAGAAACTGGCATTAGTGAACCCTTTCACTTTAAGCTCACCACTATCACCATAAACCAGAAACAGATCCTTAGTCTTTCTTAAGTACTCTAGGATTGTCTCTTCGGCTGTCCAGTAACCCTCTCCAGGGTCAGCCTAGTATCGTCTCGTAATGCTTAAAGCATAAGAGACGTTTGGTCTCGTGCATAGCATGACATACATGATGGATCCAATTGCTAATGCATATGGAATATTCTCCATGCGTTCCCTTTCAGCAGTGTCTTGGGACACATAGCCTTAGAAAGATGAATGCCATTACAGATAGGAAGAAAACCTCTTTTTGACCCATCCATGCTAAACCTCTTTAGCATTTTGTCTATGTACGTAGATTAGGATAAAGCCAGCAACCTTTTAGATCTATCTCTATAGATCTTTACTCCAAGTATGTAAACCACTTCTCTCATATCCTTCATGGTGAAGTTTTCTGATAACCATATCTTTGTGCACTGCAACATGGGAATGTCATTTCCAATAAGCAAAATGTCATGTACATAAAGCACAAGGAAAATAACAACACTCCCACTGATCTTCTTGTAAACACACGGTTCATTTTCATTCTTGATAAAGTTGTTTCCTTTGACAACTTCTTCAAAACGAAGATTTCAACTCGTTGATGTTTGCTCAAGCCCATAGATTGATTTTTGAAGTTGTCAAGTATTAATAATTACTACTAATTTTATTGTCCTTCTCAATAAATATTATTTTTCTTAGGTCCTTTATTATAATTTTCCCTTTTTATTTTAAGATGGAATGGGGTTTATAATGTATAAAGTTTACAACGTTAGTCCTAAAAAAAAGAGGATTTTAGCCACTAAAGCATGAAATCTCTTAAATCTGAATATGTGTGACTGCTGAAAATCCCCCTTTAAAACAGCGAACCAGATTGGAACATGTACTGTTCAAATCATCCCGTATAGCCATACATAATTGAAAAAACAAAAAGGTTTTAATTTCTTAATTAAAAATATGATATTCAAGCTTCGTAGGATGCCAAACCAACAACTATTAAATACTTTCTCTCATCAATCTCCGCTAGAGAGGTGGATGTTAAAGATACAAACCAAGTTCTGAAACCCAAACTGGACCGGCCGAACCACAGTAAAACCAAATCGTCGATTTGAGAATCAACCCGGTTCGGTATTTTTTTTTTTAAAAAAAAAAAACGTTTTTTAAAAAAAATTTCTTTATAATTTTATATTAATTATCTTGAAATCTTCAATTTCTCATCGCTTTAATTCCACCGACAAACTGACCATTGATCCAATACCCCGACCGATTTAGTAACCGGTCCGAGTTTCAAAACCTTAGATACAAAAGCTCTCCTCCATAGTGTGAGAGGATTTCAGAACCTTGGATATATTCTATTTTCCTATCTATGTGCTTGACATCAACTAAAACAAGGTGTAGAGTCAAGAATTTTGTTCAAATAATTATTATTATGACACACTAGGAAAATAGAATATATTTGAGTTGTATAACTCATTTAGGAATTGAAAATATCAACAGATGCCTTAACTTTTAGCATACCCATGCAAATGAAGACATATAAACCGAAAATGATTGGCCTGAAAATAGTAGCCGTTGGCTGAATGATTGAGGTGAGCTGATAACAACAGAATTTTAAAAAAAAAAAATAAATAAATTACAACTTGGTTCTCGAAAGTAAAGTGGCCATCTCACAAGGTTACGTTAGGATAATCTTAATTGATAGAATGATAAGGATTCACATAAACTATTTTGTATGTATCCATAAATAGCTATCTTGGTCCTGAATAATTAAATAAAAATAAGTATTTCCATGAACACCCTTGCTAAATGAAAACTTCAAAACTCTAGTTTTATTATTTATAGACTATTCCCTCTAGTTTTTATTATGGGAAAAACACTTCTCATGTTGTAGGAGAAATGTTTTCTCATGTTACACACACATAAAATGGTAGGACCCATATATATATATGTGGGTCCCACCATTTCATGTCTGTGTAGGAATTTTCTTCTTCTCATGCAACATGAGAAGTTTAAACCCCTTTTATTATATAGCACAAACTAACAAATGTATTTAGTCATTTTTATAAGGCACATGCTTGTTCCCAAGGAACATTAATTATTTTTCCATATATGCCCCTAATAATAAGAGTAGTGGGTGAGAGTAATAATTAATATAATATTATAGTTTAGTGCAATTAGTAGGGGTAATATTGGAAGTTACTTAAATTTTAGGACAACTTTATATAATTGGTTTATGAGAATTGTTAATTGGTGTCTTATAATAAGAATCAGATGGAGTATAAAATAAAACATTGGTCATGTACTCGATCATATTGTCATATTTATAAATTATACTCCCTCCGGTCCTAATTATAGGAACACTTTCATAGTGCAAAGTATACTACGAAAGCGTTCATATAATTAGGAGCAGAGGTAATAAGATAGAAAGAAATGTTTTTTTTTTCCTTATTTATCAGTCTTTTTTACGCCATTGTTCTTATCTATAAATCATATCATTAAATTTTTTAAATGAATATATAATTTTAATCTTCATTTATTATTGGGTAGACATTGTACTCTTGGCTGGAATGTATTTAAAATAGCGTAAAATTGAAAAATTATTAAAATTTGAGGTGTAATCAATGTGGTTTGAAGTTTTTCTTGATTTCAATCAAATATGTTGGAATTGACTTATAAATATATTGAAACAAATAATTTACTTCATTTTTTACAAGAAACATTCTCTCTTTTAGGTAGTCTTTAATATAAAGAATAAATTCATTTTTGTCTAAAATTTTAAACTCATCTTTTTATTTTTACCTCCGTTAACTGTACATCACACATTATCTATGCAATAAATTTTCACTTATCATTTTTTATGTATTCTCGTTATTATAATAAGGATATAATTTAAAATAAAATCACATAACTTGCACATTTATTATTTTTAACACATTAGAGCGATGAAATCATAGTTGTTTCAAGAGTACATTTTAAAAAATGATTTTCAAAAAATAATTCATTTTTAGCCAATTGCTGGGGCATAATTGTTAGGTGCGCCTCATAAAGTGGATGGGCATGTATCATGGTCTCCGGACAGTGGGCCCCAATATGGGGACAAGAAAACCCAGTACAAATGTGAACACACCAAAGATATGAACTTCTTTTTCAGACTGCAAAAAATATTTACTTTATCGTGAGTGCTGCAAAAGATATCGTGACAGCTGACAGATTCAGTTACTGTTTAAAAAATAGAGATAAAATTTATCTCGTATACTTACCTTATATTCTATAAATCACGTTAAAAAATAGCTTCTACTACCTCCGATCTCAATTATAAGACTTAGTTAACTTTTTTTTAGAGATATTAAAATACCCAATCATAAATGAGGGTAACGTTGAAATTTTACCCCATAATCATTATGTCAACTAATTTTTCTTGATATGTGAGATTTGGTTAAAGTAGACTTATAAATAGGACCAGAGTGGTAAGTTACTTAATCATTTTATATGTTACGTATCCTTAGATTATATATTAGTTTATTAGTTTAAAAATTGTCAAACCAATTAAAGTTAATTAGAAGGAAAAAAAATAAAAATACTCAAAAAATAATCTAATTAATAGGGTAGAAAGCTTTAATTTTTTAAATCACCAAAAAAGTTTTTAACTAGATCTTATAATTAGATCAGGGCCTTATAGCCATAAATAAAAATTGTAGATTTTAAACTTATCAAAACTTATATAAATATATCTTTAAATTATAATATAAGAATGAAAAATAATAAATATTATCTTATTTATATTATATAAATATAATTATATTTATTTAATATTTAAACAATAGCCAGGCCTGGCGCCTATTTCTGTCGCCTTAACAAAAATAAAAAATACCTATATACATATTCGCAGCTTTAAATAGCGCCCTGGCTTTTTTAACAAATGCGCGCCTTGCGCTTAAATAAGTAGAAATACCTATGTAAGAGGGCGATAGTTTACTTATTTCCACCCCTAGAAGGGAGTACCATTAATTCAAACACACACATTAAACTACCACTCTGGTCCTATTTCTAAGTCTTTTTTGACCAAATCACACATACTAAGGATAGATAGTTAGCTCAATAATTATGGAGTAAATTTTCAACTTTGCCTTCATTTACGAAGGGGTATCTTTCAACCATTTCTTCTCTCTCTATTTTTATTTGTACAATTAACACAGGAAAAATTGTCACAATTTCATTTATTACCTTAAATATGACTTATAAATAAGACCAATTTTTTTTATTAAAATAGACTTACAAATAAAACTAGAATGGTAATCGGATTTATCATATATCAATATCTATTTACTGATGTGAAATGAATTTAAGAAAAACAAACTACTAAAATATCTATTCAAAATGCAAATGATAGGACTTTTTCATCGGTTGATTGTTGTCTTTGTCAAGCATTCAACTTCAGCAGATTGTGAGGTGACTGAGGTCCACTTTGATATTTTAGAGGATGTACCCATTATATCCATATGCCTCACAATTTAATGCCCAAGAACGTTTCAGAACAAACGGGACAACATATTTAATGTAGGGATTTAATGTTTCTGTTTTTACTATTAAACTAATTTTTTGGCTATACACACATAAAAGTAAGTGGGTTCCATTATAAAAAGAAGAGAGAAAAAATATTATTAGGACTCATTCACTTTTATGTAAGTATGAAAAAAAAATATTTCTACATTAAAAACATTAAATCGTTTAATTTATAGCCAAAACCAGATATTATATCCATATGCCTCACAATTTAATGCCCAAGAACGTTTCAGAACAAACGGGACAACATATTTAATTTATGGGTAAAGGATTTCTCCAACCGGAGATAAGTTATCTCCAATGATACCTAAAATTACGTCGTTTTATATTAATGAATGGTGTTTCTGTAATTTTATTTATTTTTTTATCATATAAATTTTATCGAAACATCATTCATTAATTCACCTAAAATTACAAACACACACTTCATTAATTCAAAACAACGTAGTTTTAGGGTTCACCTGGAGATAAATTTATCTCCAAATCACCTGGAAAATACTTTTCCCTTAATTTGTAGGCAAAACCAGATATTTTATCATTAAACTTTATATTGACTACGAAGCATTTTTTTTATATACTAAGAAGAAGAGTTAATACAAAATTTTAATTGTACCCCCTTAATTAATTTTTTTTTAATCATTTAACCTTAATATTATCATTTTCAAATGATAATTCTCTTATCCATTATTGTTATTTTAATAATTAAATTTGATAGCATTTAAAAATATGTTCGACATTTTTTTGTTAATGGCGATCAATTAAATTACTAAAAAACATTTTAAAAATTAAAGGATAGTTTAAAATATTATGCCGTGAAAAAAAAAAAAATCTTAATTGACTAAATCGACATTTTATAAAATTATAGATCGAAAATAAAAACATAAAATTAAAATGCTACCTAAAATCTGTATTAAAAAAAAATATAATATATTAACTTAAATATATATATATTAACTTAAATATAGGACTTTTTTTTTTAAAAAGATTCAAAAAAATAAGTTATTAAATTATATATTAGCTTATTAATTAGATAAATAAAATAAACGAGAAATATATAAATTTCTAAATAATTTAATTATCTTTCTTAATATTCCCCATAAAATTAAAGGGTTTACACTTCTCATATCGTAGAAGAAGAAAATTCCTACACACAATTTAAAATGGTGGAACGCACATCTTTTATATATAAAAAAAAAAAAATCAAGACTAAAATAATGGGGCCATATCTTTTTGTACGCATAATGAAGATACACTTCTCCTACCACATGACATCGTATTTCCCTAAAAAAATTAATTAGATCTTGTATATTTATGACGGCAATTAGTACTAAACATGTCCTTTTGCCTTATTCATGTATTTTATTTTCAGTTAACTCGTCACCTCTCGTTCCTTAAAATTGAATTTTATCGTTACGTTAAAAAACCTAAATTTTTATTGTCCTCTTTTTCTCCAACGAATTTGCATCCTTCTACTACCTTCTAAATAATACTCTCCTTGCTTTTATAACATATTTGTCTAATTTTGGAGATATTAAATGTTTTTATTAAATTAGTTAATTATATTTATTTATTAAAAATATCCTTAGTTAAATTTAATATAACATCTCATTACTCTGATTCTATCATTGTTGGAATTGCTCCTACCTCACACATCGAATAGCTCCTACCTCACACACAATTTATCCGTACTCTCGAAAATTAAAAGTGCGATTATTAAACAAGACAAAAATTATTTAAATATTTTATCAAAAAAATAGAAAGAGTACTAGAATTTAGGTGTTTGTAAAGTATATACATTATAAATTATTGTTGTGTTTAATTATTATAATAATAAAAAAGTATAAGAGAAGTATTTTAACAAAAAAAATTGACAAAAATGAAAATTTTAATCAACCAGTAAATGGATTGGATTTAGAAGTCCGAACGTAAATTAAAAATAAAGCAAACCCTACTACGAAAACGCAAGAAAAAGTGTTGGGCTAAGGTCGAGAACAAAAGCAACAAAGAAAAACTGTAATGAACGAATCTGAGCACTGATCTAGCTGTTAACTTGCAAAACAACAAAATGAACAAAATAATTAATTCTAGAATTTTTCACATCTGCCATCTACATTTTCTATGCTTCTTTTCCATCTTCCTCTTCATATGGATTTACATCATTTTCTAGAAACGTTTCGGCTAATGACACCACTAAATCTTGCCGCTGCCGAAACGTTTCACCCCCCAAACATCCTCCCTATAAATCTTACATCGCCTGTAGAGACTCCGACCGCCACAACACGTCACCAGAATCTGCGTGATCAAACAACCCGTCAAGGGTAACGAAACCGCCGCCGTTGTCCTCGTCACCATACTCAATGAACACGCCATTTCCATACCCAAGAGCCCCAAGAGCCTCATATTGCGGAATATCATCTTCAAACCCCATGAACCCGCTCAGATCGATGCCATCCGGTCCGACCCGACTGAACCCCTCGTTTAACGACTCCGGCTTGTCCTCCTCGGCGGGAGGCGTAACCGTCGGCGGCAACCCAAGTTCGTCGTCAGACGCTTCCAGAAGATGCCGCAAATCACTCGACTCATGAACCAGGTTCGAATCTACCAGATCCGAACCCGACGCGAGTATTTCATCCTCAAAGCTCTTGATTACAGAGTCAAGACCCTGCATCGTCGGGTCACGCTCGGCGGTGGCATTATCAGAGTCGTCAAGGATGTTCATCAACAAATCATCGTCAATCTCCGTAGCCCCGGCCGATTCCAGAGGCGCCGCGGCCGTTTCCGACGAGTCAACCCGGCCGAGTTCATCACCTTCCGAGTTATTCCATGACTCAGACGAGTCTGAGTTCGTCCGGGTAAGCTGAGACTCGGACGAGTTCACATCCGAGTCGGAGTGAACCCCGGAGTGAACCCGGGAGATCTTAGACTCATGCAAGTCCTCGTCGGACTCGGACGAGTCATCCCGAACTCGCTTCCTCGTGTCGGCACAATCATCCACCATGGTAACAGTAGACAGCGAAAGAGAGAAAAGAGGGAAAGAGAGAAGAGAACCAACAAGAGAGAGAATCGCGTTGGTGAATGGGAACAGTGAAATGGAAAGACTGAGAGAGGATAGAGAGAGAAAAAAGAAGGGTTTGAGTGAGAGGAAAGAGAAAGGAGGAAGGGTATATATAGAAGAAGGAAAAGTAGGGATAGGGTTTTATGTAAGGAAGAAAGAGACAGGGGCGTGTATGGCGGAAGGAAGGCTTTAATTAAAAGCTGCGTCACGGACGTCTCTTGTTATTTCTCATCGTACTCTCTTACTTTTTCATTATCGTCCTATAATAATACTAATAAATAAATATTATTATTATATTATATTATATTATTTAGTATTTACTTATTGGCGTGTCGTGTGTGACCCGTTGGGGGAGGGGGGTGGTGTGACTTTTTTTATATGCAGGTTATGATTCTTTGCTTTTGCTTTTCTTTGTGCTCATATCTGGAAATTAACTAAATTTAAATGTGGGAGTGAAGTCCGGAGCGTGGGGGCCCACCCGACACAAATGAAATCATGTGGTTGGTTTCTTACTTTTTTTTTTTGGTGTTTGGAATCTAGGAAGGTAGTTGTCACTTGTCAGTTTGTCACTGGTCAGGCCACCACACAAGCGCTATTCATGGATTTCATCTTTTTTATTTCTTTTATTTTTGGGTGGGTTTGACAATTTGTTGCTATTTTAGAAAGCAAAAGTTTTTAACTTTTTTTTTTTTAAAGAAAAGGGTGGTTACACTTGGAATTGAAAAAGATTTTTAATGGTTATAACTATATATGTATCTAACTTTTTATTTTATATATTTTTGGTGTATCTGACCCACCACGCCTAATTCAATGCAAGCAAAGGCAAACCTAAATAAGATTCCAGAATTCCAACCTCGTTACGTTGGTTTGTGTTTGAGAGTTTCTCATATTGTTGGCGGGATAGTTTCTTTGACATTTGACAACACCTTTTTTTTCAACTTTCTTTTTTTAAGACTTTAACAACACTAGGTGTCATAAGTTGACTATATGAGATTATCAGTTTTATGTTTTTATCTTACAAAATCAAGGTTGTTTGTGTTTAAATTTTTGCTAACCATAAACTCGGTTAAATTCACGAATTTATCTTTTTTACCCTTACCTTACAAAATTATGTCAACCCGTTGTTAAACTAGTGTTATTTTGTTCGTTTTGATAATGTTCAATGGCTTTATCATATTTATACTTCATAAAAATTTATTCATTGGATATGATTAATTATAAATGTTGATGGATTTAATTTCAGTTATTCATATTTAAATTAAATTATTGTCATTTTTATATTTTATTTTTTTTATAATTTTAACCCCTATTTTTTTTGTTGCCCATCCGGTTTACTCGGAGGAAACTTTCCGACTAATCTGACCGATCGACGCATCGCACGCACTTTATGGTGGGAGCCTCCCAATGGTTTTTTTATTCATTCACAAGCGCCAACTCGAGACTGCTTAAAATCTGTACGTTCGCTACCACTGGAATAACCCCGTTGGTAATTTTAACTCCTATTTATTAATAAACATAAACTCTTACTAGTTTACAATTGGAATTCACAATCCAAGTTTATATTGGCGAGACTACTCTTAAATTAGCTAAAGTAAGAATCTTTCAAATTGCTTAATTGAGTCATTTAATTTATTTTCATAACTTTATCATTATATTTTTAAACATGCCAGCTTTAATTTAATTTCATAACTTTATTATTATATTTTAAAACATGCCCTTGCCAGCATAAGAACAGATAAGTCCGAAATCCGAATTTCATACTCCAAAAGATAATAATAATTTTTAAACATGCATGCTTATGCTTTAGTCTAATTTGTATGTAACGGCTAATATATTTCATCGAAAAAAAAAAAAAAAAACACATGAAATCTCATTCTCTATCTTAAAACTTAATAACCTTTTAACTTTATACTATAATCTAAGAGTTCATAGTTTACCAAGAGTAAAATTGTACGTTTATATATATATATATATATATATATATATATATATATATAAAAAAAATATTGATGTGGCTTGTAAAAATGTCAAAAAAAAATCTCTCTGCCTTGTTTTTTCTTATAACTTTCTGCCTTGCGAATAAGATCAAGGCAGTATATTATTTAAGAAATTTAATATATGTAGCTAGTTTATTTCATTTATGTTTTGTAATCATCCCTCATCCAATGAATTAAATTTGCTAAACATAAGAGAATAATTCAAAATTTTAATTAATAGTGTGTTGGGACTTTTCAAATAAAAGTAATAGTACGCTAAACAAACAAAAAATTCACATATATGTACTTAGCAGGATAAAAAAAAAAGAGTTGTTAGCTCATTCAATATGTCTTTTTTTTATTTAAACAAATCTACTTTTATTTGAAAGAGAACAAAAATACAAGAAGTCACATTTGTGTATTAATTAAGTGAAGTCTAATCGGTTTGAGAGTGGAACAAAACACATCTTATAAGGATATAGATATATCCTCTTTCGATACGTTTTAGAGCCATGGGGGGTTATGGATCCTAAAAGGGACAATATGGAAAGCAAGGTATAGGGATGTTACAGCAAAGCACTGAGATGTTACAAATGGTATTAGAATTAGGTTCTAATTTTAAAAATTATTAAATATGTTTTATATATGCCTATGTTTAAGACAATAAAAGAGATCGGTCTTAATTAAAATAATATAATGTAATTAAAAATATTTATATTTGATTATGAATATTTTTAACAAAGTTTGAAGTTTTTTTTTTAAGTAATGGAGTATGTGCATTGAGGGTACAATAAGTAGCGTACTTTTTTTTTTTTTTTTTTTTTGGTCAAAGGATACTTGTATTAATACTCCAAAAGCTTACAAACCAACATCAGAGAAGGGGAAATAACAAGGGGAAAAATAACATCCTAAGAAAAGCAACATTTAAAAGAAACAGACAAGTATATGACTTACAAACAAAACAGAATATGCACAAATAAACAAACTACAAACAATCACCATTCAATGAGTGATTGGTGAAAGGGGCATCATGAGGAACGACATCCGCCTTCTGAGAGTCCAAGGCTAGAAGTGACAGCAAAGAAGATGTTGGTTGTAAGACCCACCCAATCGAGCACATCCTTTTATAAACATCTGCTGCAATTAGGTCAGCGACACGATTACCCCCTTAGGGTAAAGGACAGAGAGAACCCAACCTTGGACACCAGAAGACGAATAATATCAAAAATAATGCTCCTACTCTTCCAATCAATCATATCCAGAGATTTAGCATCAACACATTCACGAAGAGAAAGACAGTCGGTTTCAAAAACAACATTATCATGACCGAGATCAACAGCAAGCATCAGAGCCATCTTCAGAGCTAAAGCTTCAGTCATAAAAGCAAAGATGGATTTCACCTTATCCACAAAACGTCATTTGAAATCTCCAAAATGGTCCCTACTGCACGCACCTTTGGCACCTAGCCATTGTCAGAATCTACCGACAAGAGAGGCACGAAGAGTGGGACCCCAACCACGTGTTGATGCAAGCCATGTGAAAGTCATGCCCGCATTGAGGAAGGACCTGGATCTCGTCGGCGGCAGCAAACCCCGTAAGAAAATCGCGCACTGTGACATCACCACCCACTTATTTGGACTTTTGTTCACGTAAGTGAATCTTTGGAGTGATTGCAGAACTTTTTTCTTGAGACCCTTATTGGCCAGAGCCCTTGGCAAGGGAGGCAAAGGGGTCAGATCAGCGATGAAGCCCGACGCAGCGGGCAACGACAATGAGGCTGACAACTCATATGAGGGATCAGGCGGGGGAGCAGGGCAGTTGAGAGAATTTAGGAAGCGAAGGGTTGGAAGGTTGATCGGAAGCATTGATGAGGAAAAAAAATGGTTTTTTTGTTGAGAGTGTAGCTATGGATTATTGAAAAAAATTTATGGGCAATTTAGTTAGGATGATATAAAAATTTTCTCTCTCCTCCTTCCCTTCAAACCAAACACACCCTAAATGTTATTTGGTGGCAACTTTTATTCTTCATCTACGAAAGTTAAATCGGCTAATCCACTCAACCCATTGGGTTACCCGGTTCACACCATTTCAATCCGTGCAGGAATCGACTCATAGGTTTTCCGATTGAACTGGTAGGTCCGGTCCGATTTTTCAATCCTTGTATTCTAGAGAGGATGACAAAACAGAACACAAGCGTTACTTAGTTATTGAAGGCCGGTTTGTTTGAAGCCTTTGTTTTTTCGGCGGCTTAATGTGTTCATCATGTGAGAAAACGATTAAAGGTAAACCTCCTTGATTGGTTCGTGCCCACGTGGCAGCTTAAAAGAAAAATAAACATGATAAGATTTTTTGTTTGTTTTCGTGGGACCTTGAAATAATGATAAGATTGGAATCTTCTAGAATGACTGTACAAATTGGTAAAATTAACACATGAAGATTGAATTGTTTTATGCTCCCAAGAGAAAATTAGATCTATGTAGTTGGCAGATCCACCAGTCAAATACCGGTGTTCTCGCCTCTTCCTCTGATTCATACTCTCCATTTTTTTGGAAGCTAACGTGCAGCCTGTTAAGTAGCATAAAAAAAAATTATGAGATGAGTTTTTAAAAAATCATGGTTATTAGTTATTACTTTGATTCTAGGGTTAATGTGCACTTTTGCCCTTAAAGTATACGTCTAGGAGCAATTTTGCAAAGTTTTTAATGTAGCTTTGTTACCCTTGAAATTTAAAAACGTAAGAATGTTCTCTTCTGTTAACCGCCTAACGATCAACGTTAGGGTTTTTAACTAAAAAAAATCGCTACGTTTTTAAACTTCACGAACATTCTCCAAAAAACGTAGCAATTTTGCCCGTGAAGTTTAAAAACGTAAAATGTTGTCCTCCGTTAAAAACACTAACGGTCAATATGGTTTTTAACGGATGGGCAACATTGCTACGTCGAAAACTTTAGGGGTAAAATTGCTCCTGGACGCATACTTTAAGAGCAAAATTGCACCTTAACCCTTAATTTGATTTATAAATCTAAATTAACTAACTCTCACATGTTATGTTGATAGAGTTAGTTAACTTATTAATTATGAGTTAAATTTTTTATTTTACCCTTATTTATGATTGGTTCTAAAAGTCCATAGAATATTTTTTTTTATTGCATTGGGGAAAAAAAACACACAACACAACACACACATACACATTTATTACTCAAAAACTGGGCTTTTAAAAAGGACAATAATTTCTTATTTTTTGGCAAAAATTAACTTATAAATAATATCAGAATGATATATCCATACCAATTTTAAATATTCTATGTGAGAGTTGGATAGGGATTCACTTTAATCCTGAATTCTTAATTATAAGATGTTAATATAATTTTTTTCTAAAGTATCTAATTTCACATATTAAGGAAGTTTCATTAAAGGCTAATTTCAATGGAGATAATCAAAAGTGACAGTACTTTTGGCAAACCAACACACATTTGTAAAAACAAAAAGTTAACTTAACTACTTTTATCCATAGTCATAAATTAGTTATCTAACTCTTACATTAATTATCAAAAGAACTAATTTTTCCACCTTAAAATTATCCATCTTGATTGTACATATTAAAAAACAATTCCAATACAAATGATTAAATAAGGCGTTTTAAGAAAACTAGTACATAATTTTTTATAAATCGCTAGTACAAAAATGACTTTTTTTAGATCGGATGAAAAATGTCTCTTAGATTGGATCTGGAACAAGGTCTCGATACAAGCAATCTAAAAATTCTTACTTTTAAAGATCAGATGCATGATCAGTTTTAAAAAATACTTTTTAGAATAGATTTTAACAGGTCTTAAAAGTCAGACTTTTTAAGACCAAATTTTTAAAATATGAGGTCTTAAAGATAAGACTTTTAAAACATCTGATCTTAAAAGTAAGTTGACCAAAACAAAAAAATCTTCCCCTTCCCAACAAAGCCACAACCACCATCCGAACCACCATGATGCTTCCGAAATCGATGCAATTGAAAGGGAATCAAAAAATAACTTGCGAGAATTGGATTTACAGACCAAACGGATTACTTGTACTGATTTTCCGAAGCGGAAAGGCATTGAAAATCCTTCAACTAAACAAGTTCGATGCTTACTTCATTGTAATTGCAGATTCTACGTACAATTCTTCTAAAATCTTTGATTAGTTGTTTTCCTCGATCTGCTTTCCGATGGCTCTGGGAAGCGTTTCAGCAGCATTTCTGGTGTTCACAACTTTGTCTTCTGCTACAACAATGGCTTCCATGGGAAAACCTTCAATGCACGAAACTTTGGATTTGGCTTGCTCGACATTGAGACCCTTATCTTCAAGCCCGACCGACTTGTCTCCTCTTTTCTCACAGGTTACCTTTGTCACAAAGGTTCCTTCAGCCTGAAATTTGCAGTTGGACTAAGATAGTTAATCCATCTCAATCTGGTTGTTTAAACATTTTAAACATCTGGTCTTAAAAGTTTTTAGGTTAAGTAGCAATTTTACCCCCAAGATATCCCGGAAAATTTTGCGCAAAAGTTTTTTTTTTTGAAAGAATGTTACACTGGAAGTTTTTTTGGAAGAATGTTCTTTTCTCCGTTAACCCTAACGATCAACTTAGTTGACCATTAAGGTTCTTAAGTTGACCGTTAGGGTTTTTAACTGGAGGCAACATCGTTCTCCAAAAAAAACTTCCGCGCAACATTTCTCCTCAAAAAACTTCCTAAGAAAGTTAACTATTTAACCCAAAAAAAATGTTAAAACTGCTATTTATGATATCATATATTTTAAATTCTTATTCATATAATATCTAGGTGTGGAAAAAGGACAGGCCAGTTCAAGCTTTCACTTTAACAGTCGACCGCACTTCGTTCAAGAACAAAGCGGCTTTGAGCGGCGCTATGACCTATTAGAGTAGCCATTTTTTTCAAATTTCTGCTCGACTCAATGCCCTGTTGATGAAGCCTACATTTTTAAAAATTTTATAATTAGGCTAACAGGCCACAGGCCTCACTGCAAAACAAGTCTACTTCAAACAGGCCAAAAATAGGCCTACTTTAAACATGCCGAATTATTTAAATCAGCGAAGGCAAAGATAAAAAAAAGGTTGCATTCTCATTAACGAGTCATTATTGCAAAATTAAATATTAAATATACTAGGATTAAGTAGCATTTTTGCCCCGGAAATATACGGCTAGAAGCAATTTTACCCCGGAAGTTTTTTTTGCAATGTTGCCCCGGAAGCTTTTTATCGGAGCAGTGGTGCCCTTCCGTTAAAAACCCTAACGGTCAACGGTTAGTTGACTGTTAGGATTCTTAATGGAGGGGCAACATTGCTCCCAGAAAAACTTTCGGGGCAAAATTGCTACTTAACCCAAAGTTTTTTGTATTTATAAAACTCGCCAACATTCATACTTTTTACTATTGATTGGGAAACCATTCTAAATAATATTTTTTAGACCTTATATTAAAGGAATTGGACTAAATTTTTTTATATATTTACGAAACTGCCATCGTTCCATAATTTTTAGACTTGATCCTCGGTATCCGATCTAAATGTGGCGGTTTATAAGTCCCTTTTTGTAGTAGTGAATAGCTAACTTAATTAATTTTAAATATCTATAAATTAGTCATTTAACTTTTATGTTAAGAAACGGCTTTAATATTAAGAATATTAATATTTTCTAAGTTTTTAATTGACATCTTAGTAGTTGGCAAAAATTGAGATCTTAGTAATTTTTATTTTATTTTATTTTTATTCTATTATATTAATGAATCACAGATGGTTACTAGAGAGCTTCTTCTCAACAACAAACTTTATTGCAATGCTATTAACTCTATTAAAAATTAAATATTTAAATAAATTGTTAACTAAATGATTCATTTCAATAACCTCATTAAATATTATGTAAGTTCTTCATCTAAACATTTTTGTAAAACTATAAACTGTTTGATCTACCGTCTTTACCTCACGACTCATGCATTTAATGGCCTTCTCTGTAAATGTAAAAACAATTTCAACTAATTTTCTACCATTTTTAACTCAAACTCTTACTTTTATTATTATGAACAGTAAATATATTTTTTAAATAAGACCTTAAAAATAATTAATGAGTTATTTTAAACAATATATTATTTATGTTAAACATTATATAATTTATTACGAAAAGAAGTTGAAAAAAAATTGAATAAATACTTTTATTGTATTTATATTTTAATGCTTTAAAAATGATTTTTTTTTTTTTTGAAAAGAGATGATATTTTATTGAGGGCGAGGAAGACTACAGAGTTAAATATTTTATTTCATAATTTCTTGTCCTGGGCTAAGACAAGGGAAAAAAACTTCTGCAACAACAAATAATTTATTTGAAACCAGGATTGGAATCTTTTTTTTTTGTTAATAAGGGACTGATCATACTTGATCAGAGGATATTACAAACGAGACGAGCTCGTGCGATACCTACAACATCCTCTCGAAAAGATTTATAGATCCCATCCCATGGGTTCGTAAATGCATTCATAGATCTCATCCGTTGATTCATGGATTACAAAGTGGATCCACCTTCGACTTGCTGGATGCCCCAAGTTCTTCCCGGAGCACCACTATCGCATCCTTAGATATATGCGTACCTAAGGGTTTCCTACGGACTTTCATACTCTTCCTTGTAGAATTTTGGAGTCTGATGCCATGTGGAGGTTTTACGCGAAGCGACCCGACGAGGTGTTTGATTCTCCTTTCCCTTCGTCGGCCTTCAAACCCCGGTGTACGAGATAGTACTTGATTGGGGCTATTCTCGCTTGCTAGGTCCACCCACATCCATCAAGGAATCCGGCCGCTGTAACCTAACCACCGTATGCTTAGAGCTATCCAAAGTCGATGTTACCACAGTGGGTATAAGGGCCGAGCTCTTAGAATCCATATCAGCAGCCTCCTTTGGGTTGGAAGGGGCCTCAGTGGGCTTGAGGGGGACTTCCTTCAACTCCTTCTTGCTATATTCCTGGACTGGGCGGGCCTTTCCACTCTTTAATTTATGTGAGCTTCGTTCACGCGGCCCACTACTCCTACATGTATCCTTTCCCACAGTTCCTGTCTCTTGATTATTTAAGGAATACCTATGATTTCGTGCCTATTGACCAATTCTAGTCACATCCCCATCCAAATCGCTCCTCATGCGCCCTCGGTTTACGCTATATCCTCGCATTCAAACAATACATTATAGCGAGATCCCCGTTTAAAATCCAATCCCGCTAATTTCGCTACCTTCCCCGATTCTCGTTTGTGTCCTTTTCTCGGGATACTTGTACCGCATCCACGAACCATACGGAGAGGGTGGCTCCTCCGTCATAGTGTCGTCGTTAGCCACCAGGCTATTTTGGACGTCGTCGACTTGGATGGGTGCATGAGGGGACTCCCTTGGTTCCCAAACCTCTGTCGTATTGCCCTACAGATCCAGCCCCTTACATTGCTCCTTCGTATGTCCAAACTTTCCGCACCTAAAGCATATAGTCGGCGAGCCCCTCATACTCAACTCGATATACCTTGCCATCAACTTTAATACGGGGTATCGCCGCCGTAATAGGTCGATGAGTACAAAGAATCCTAGCATACTTTCCTCTTCCCTTCGATTCCGTCATGTAGTCAATTTTGACCACCTCCCCTAAGCAAAGATACCAATCGCCCTTAGAGTGCTTTTATGGTAGTACCGGAAGGAAAGTCCCGAATTCGTAACCACGTAACCACCTTAGACACCACAGATGACATAGGGTCGAAGTCCGAGTCCATGGTTGCACGGTGAGATAGGCTCCAAAGATCATCCAAGGACCCCCATTAAGGCCTTAGTATAGTCTTCCATCTTCTCAAAGGTGGCGAAGTAGAAGTTCCCTTCCATGGCGACTAAGTGGTAGGAACCCTTTGGCCGCCACGGGTGGTCCGGGTTCTCGTTAGAAGGTCCCGGTAAGAAATAAACCGACCAAGTAGCTTGATGATTAAAGTGCGTTCCATGCCTCGGACCAATATATCACATACTTCCTTGGTGAAGTCTATGGAGGGGATGCCTTTCTCCTTATAGATCTGAAAGTCATCATCGGTGATAACAACCTCCCTCCCAAATCTATTGGCTTTCCCTTCACTATCCAGATTCAAAAGTTTGTTTCGATATGAGATACCATGCACAGATCCCTTTTCCGCCATTACCACATCCTCTTCAACAGAGCTTCCAAAATTTCCCGCTCCTCCTCTCCCCGGACGTATGCGGACCTTCTTCGTTGATCGGAGACATTCCTCCGCGCGGGGAAAGTCTTTCTCGCTCTCTTTTTCACTCTCTGTCATCCGATTATTCTTAAGAATCTAGAGAGAAGGCGAGGATTGGAATCTTTATAAATAAATTTTTCATTTTAATTTATGGGATAAGAAATAAATTTATGAAAAGAGATTTATTTCGATTTAAAAGAACATACTTGTGAATCAAAGAGAGGCATCTCAAAACTGTCAGTATGGTATACAAAATAAATTTATGAATTTTGGTGTAATTTTACTAATAAAGTTTTCTTTGATGAATGTATGGTACAGATAAATTTTGAAATGTACAAAAATACCAATAAATAATTTAAAATGGTACAGAATACCGTTAAATTTCATTAAACATCTTTTGCTCCTAAAGAAAAACTTTATTTATAAAATTGTGCCAAAAATCCTTAAAATATTAAAAGAGTTTTATTTCAACTTTTTAATAGTAATTCTAAACAAGCAAAGAGATTATCTCAAAACTGTTAGCCATCCCACCTTTGACTAGGAGGGCAAAGAGATTCCATGTTTATAATAATTTTCTTTTTATTATTTTAGGAAGTTTTCATCCCTAGTATTTATTTCCCTCAAAAAAAATTTCATCCAAATAGAGGGTAAAAAAATTATTTAAATTAATTTTGTGTGTGTGTGTGTGTATGAGTTACTCTATTTCACTGAATCACTCATACATTTAGGACTGGCCATGGTAACATAATTAGAGTGTTGTGAAAGTGTACAAACTACATGTAGAATTGGACAACAAAATATAAGATTCAAAAATATATTTTAATTATTCAAAAATAATTTAATAATCAAAGTAGACAATAATATATTAAAAGCATCTTTTATACTATTTTCTAATATTTTGGCATTAATATATTGATAGTAGTAGTGTTAATGAACAACTAATTATTTTCTTTATCAAAAATCACATTACTTTGAAATAATATGTGAGAGTAATTTTATCTAGGCCTCTGGAAAAATGCTTTTAAAAAACATTATTTTTGTGCTTCCCAAGTGATCCCTTATGAGTCAAAACTTCAAATACATAATATTATAAGGGGTTTAAATTTTAAACTTCTCATGTTGAATGAGAAGAAGAAGATTCCTACATACACATGAAATGGTGGGACCCACATATATATATAATGTTAATTATATGGGGTTTAAACTTTTCATGTTGCATGAGAAGAAAAAGATTCCTACACACACATGAAATGGTGGGACCCACACGTATATATAATGCTCATTATATGTATATGTGGGTCTTACCATTTCATGTGTGTGTGACATGATAATACACTTCTCCTACAACATGAGAAGTGTTTTTCCCTAATTATATATATATATATGTGGGTTCCACTATTTTATGTGTGTGTGACATGAGAATACACTTCTCCTACAACATGAGAAGTGTTTTTCCCATATTATAATATTATGAATTCAAATTCCAGTATTAATGTGAGAATTTATTAATAAATGTACTATAAATATCTTTAAGGGGCTTGCTAAATAGAGACATCCCTGACCTAATAAACCTAACAGCTCATTTAAACATTTTTTTTAATAAAAAAATAAAAATAGTTGTTTATGGGATTTCCTTTGTTACGGACGAAACTGTGTCCTTTGTCTTCTCATCCTTACTATGTCTGGCCCCACCGAGATATGTCCTCGACAGGCGGGGCCCAGTTCTAAAATTTGCATTGTACCATCACTTCGACAACTACTCCCCACATCCTCCATAAATTACACATTTCATAATTATTATCAAAATATAAAATAATCATAAAAAAATTTCTCCTCGCATAAAAATATTTTCAAATAATTACTCAAGATTCAATACGTACATTTTATTTACATAAAAGATATTTTATAAAAAGTCATGCATAAAGATCAGAAGACTTTAAAAATAAAAAAGTAATTCTTTTTTATAAGAATTTAAATTTAACCCCTTAATAATTATACATTAATTAAAAAGGTTGTGATGCTTATATTTATTATATTTTTCTCTAATTTTTTCTCTCATAAATAAGGATTTTTTTGGAAAAAATTATTTTAAGACATATTTATTAATTTTAACTACTTTCTTACACTATATAATCGGTTATCGGGCTACTGTAAATAATTAGAATATTACTACTAAAACAATTTAATTTTTTTAACACGTTTTAAATAGGCGCGAATAGATAAACATGTTAAAGCGATACTTGAAACGAAATCTCATCTAAACATGGTGGATGACATTATCGTGAATAATTTAAATTAAAAACTAAATTCATAAACCGTTCGCAAAAAAAAACATTAGAACAAAAAACTGGAAGCATAAGGACTTATTTGATTTTGTTATTTATTTTTATTCTCGTAGAACAATTTTTTAAAGTATTTTCTTAAAATAAATTTTGAAAATTAAAAATAAATTTTTTCAATATTATTTATTTTCCAAAATAAAGAGGGTGAGTGTTGTTACAGTAGTAAGGTTGCCTCCATTTAACTTTAACTTTACACGTTCAAATTTTGAGAACACAATATCTAATTGTGAGAGTAAAGCTGTATACATCTATCTCTCGTAAACCTCTCTTTTATGGGTGGCTCATATTCTGAGCGGCCTGTTAATCTTTAAAAAATATAATAAAACAGAAAATCATACCCACTCCTGCTTTAGTATTCTTTGTTTCATAGTACCATGGAAAAAAAAAAGTTTCATGTACTTCCTCATGTCGGTAATATAATCAAATTCGCTTGTTTTAGAGTGATTAAAAATTAAATAAGTTAATTAATCTTAATATATTTTATGTATTATTTCATTATATATTAGTTTCTAAATTAAAAAATTAGTTTATTAAAAAAGATAAATATAAATACTCCTAAGTAATTTATTTAACTTCCATAATCTATCGAAAAAGATCAACTACGTCTTGTCTTATATTAAGCATATCATATAATACCAATATATTCGCTCAAGTCATTTTTTATAAGGGCTAAAAATTTAAATTGTCCTGACATTGGGTTTGTTTGGGTTGGCGGTAGGAGCGGTGGCTTAAAAGCTATTTGACTTTAAAAAAAACTCGGTAGAAAAAAAGTCATGTTATAGATAATGATTTGTGATGGTGGTAAAAGTGGCGGGGGCCATAGTCAAAAATGAGAAGCATTTTGGAAAAAGCTGGATTCTTGAGATTTTTCCTTAATCTGACTTTTGAGCGTTAGGAGCTTTAAGTCCAGTGAACTTACCGAACCAAAACACACCACGTTGAGCTTTTTCTCCAAAGCTCATTAACTTTACCGCAATCGCTCTCAACACTCTGCTAACGCTCTCACCAAACAAGCCCAATATAAGAGTTTGTCAAAAATTGTTTGATCGTCTGAACATTTAATAATTTTTATTTTTACCTTTCATTAATTATGTGTATTGCATTAATGAAAATATCAGTAATACTTATATTTATTTTATTTCTCTCCTACTTAGTTTCCTAAATAAGAGCATACTCAAAATACAAAGTTTATTTTAAATTTATTATTATTATTTTTTGGTCAAAAAATTTATTTATTAATTTTAACTGATATAAAAAAAATTATCTCAACTATTAAAAAAATTCACAAACCACGATTTGAATGTTGATCAAACCCTCGCTAACTTCAATTTTCCTAAGTTGTAACAGCTTTGGTGCTTTAATAAATTACAAGGCTATACCGCGTAAGAACAATTTTTTATACAATATTGTACCAATTTTTTTTATACGATAGCAAATAAAAGCGAAAATTGTATACATATATAAAAAATTTAACGATATTACATATAAATCGAGAATTTTTTTCTTCTCAACCTTAAAAATAGGGCAATATGAGTATAAATTTTCATGTTATGTAAAATTGTGTTCTACTTCTTTAATTTTATCAAAGATCAGTTCTTTAGTTTTCAAAAAAGTTTGTTTTATTTAAAAACATTTAAACAATTATATGTCCAAATTAATGATATAAATCTAAAATATATTTTTGTTTTAAATGTAGTAGTATAAGAACTAATATTTGTCAAAACTAAGAAAATTAATTGAGTTGATTATTTGTAAGAAAATATATTAGTTTTTCTCAAATACCCTTTTATTTATTTTTTTAACCAACTCCTGCATTAAAAAAGCTTTTTAATTATTTTAAGAATGTTGTACGCATTCAAAACAATATTTTAAGGTATTAGATAAATCACAAACTACTTTAGAGTATTAAATGCGCCCAAAAAATACACCAGACAGGCCTTAGCACAAAAATATGACAATTTTCAAGTTTAGTCAATTTTAATATACAATATATCCATGAAAGCAAAGTAAGACCCATTTTATTTTTTTAAGAAAAGAGATTTTTTTTTTGATACAATAAAAAAAGAGATTAAAGGAAGCTAATTAAATAAATTTAGAATATCTTATATTTATTATTTTTTTCCAAACTCATTTTTCTAACTAATAAATTTATATATAATTTAATTACACACAATATATGATATGATTAGATAACTTATTTATTTTCATTAAACATTTCACAAAAAATCAATTAGGTTCTACTCAAAATATTGTTTTGTTTCTATTTATAAGAATCTAAAGATATTGTTTGAATATTAATAAGTTTTTCCTATTTTTTTTTTGATTAATTATATATTATATTAATTAAAAGGTTAATAATATTTATATTTATTATTTCTCTCCGTTACTAACCTTGATAAATAAAAACATACTTAAAAAAGTTTATTAAGATAAATTTGTTAATTTTAACCATTGAATATTTCTGGGAGAGGATTTTTCCTCAACAATTTTCTGCTCATCCCTCACAATCGATGATTTTAGTCGTCGAAATCTTGATCCAAAGCTGAGAATATTTATAAAAAAAAAAACCGCGCGCGGTTTTTTTAAATAAAAATCCCACGCGGTTTTTTAAAAAAATGTTCTGGGCCTTTAGATCAAGATTTTGACGGCCAAGATTGAGAGATGATGAAGGATATGTAAAGAAGTGATAAGGAGAGAAACCGGATCCTCATAATTCTACTGTGTGAGAGAAATTAAAGGATGAATAAAGTGAGAACATTGTACGATTTTTTAAAGCCACAATGCTGTCAGCGGGAAAATGGTACAGGAGTCAGGTTCCGGGACTTCGAGGCATGCTCGGCGCCACCTCAAATCAACAGACCGACAAGTGTACGGTGGGACCAGGAGATGCGGTTCCATGTGGGGTCTGAGATCAATTAATTCTTACCGGTTCTTCCGGTGACGGTGGGGGTTGACACGTGCGATGAGGTGGCAAAAAACGACGGGTCACATGCTGGTATAATTGACCTGTCAGTTGGGTAAAGCGAAACTATCATATGTCGTGGCCTTCACGGTGACAAGGGGCGAGCCTCACTTTCCTCCTCAATAAGAGTGTCCGTACATTTACGCATGTGCCCCTGCCTTCTGCTTCAAATTTCACTAATGCCATACGCTCCCTTGGGCCTTGACGTGTCACGTGTCCGCGGGATCTGAATCTGCATCACAGTTTCTAATTTTCATATGTTGGATCACATCTAGGTCTGCCGACACAAATTATCGACCATTTTAAAAAAATCTTTTTATGTGAGTCGCTGTACTGAGTTCTTATACCGTCCTAATTATAAGACCTAATTGACTTTTTTTAGAAAGATTAATGAAGTTAAATAAGTTACTTAATCATTTCCTTTGTTATGTATCTTTAGATTATATATTAGTTTATTAGTCAAACTAATTAGTTTGAAGAAAAAAATAAAAAAATACTCTAAATCTACCTCCGGTCCTAATTATAAGAGCTAGTTGATTTTTTTGGAGAGATTACGAAAGCTAAATAAGTTACTTAATCATTTCATATGTTGTGTTCTCTTAGATTATATATTAGTTTATTAGTCAAACTATTTAATTTGAAAAAATAAAATAAAAATAAAAATACTCTAAACTAATATATTAGCTTTTTTAATCTCTACAAAAAAAATTAACTAACTCTTATAATTAGGATGGGAGGAGTAATTTAATTAGTTTCCTAAATCTCTCCAAAAAAATCAATTAGGTCTTATAATTAAGACCGGAAGGAGTAATTTTTATTAATTAAAGTCCGGTTGTTAAATGTTTTTTTTTGCTCAGAATTGGTTGTTAAATGTTAACTCAATGGAACTCTGTCTATGCACCTAGTTTCAAGAAAATACGATTAAAAAGGGGGATTTTTACAAAAATAATGTTTTTTTAAAAAATAATTACTAGGATTAAAGCGAGTTTGGAAAGTATTTTAAAAAACTAACGCTTTGTCATCGATAAGGCGAGGAAAGATTAACGTGACCAGCTTTGGCGCAGGGAGGGGATACGACAGCAGTGACGCAGGGCAGGCTAACAGAACTGGTGACGTGGAAGTGATTCACGCCACATGTGTGGCGTGAATATTATTCACGCCACCTTCCACACATGTGCGTGAAAACCAACAATCAGACCCACTTATTGATTCAATATAAAATATATATATATATATTAAATATAATATTAAATATAAAAATATTAATATAATAATAAATGATAAAAAAAAGTGGAATAATTTAAAAAATTTACTTACCATTTAATTTGAAGTCAAAAGAAAGAAAGCGTGGTGAAATAATTATTAAAACGCTTTTAAAAGATTACAGCTGATGCAAATTTGGTTATAGCAATATTATTGATTTTGGGATCTGTATAAAAAAGTGTCTTAAGCGTAAAAGTATATTCTAATAAGTTATACAAATCCTAGAAACACTTTTACGCGGTACACTTTTTTATACGATCCCAAAATCAATAATGTTGTTATAACTAAATATATTAATAGCGTAATCTTTTAAAAAAGCGTTAATGAGTTATTTTATTCCATTTTTTCTTTCTTTCGATTTCAAATTAAATGTAAATAAACTTTTTAAATTATTTCATTTTTTATCATTTATTATTATATTAATATTAATATTAATATATATATATATATATATATATATATATATATATATATATATATATATTATTGAATCAGACCCACTTAGTGGGTCTGATTGTTGGTTTTCACGCCACATGTGTGGCGTGAATATTTTTCACGCCACCTTGCACAAGGTATTATTCACGCCACACATGTGGCGTGAATCACTTCCACGTCACCAGTTCTGTTAGCCTGCCCTGCGTCACTGTTGTCGTATCCTCTCCTTCTTGAAATTGAAATGGGTTAATCTTTTCTGCGCCATTTGATGGCGTAAGCGTTAGTTTGGAAAATACTTTCCAAACTGCTTTAATCCGGTAATTATTTAAAAAAAAAAACATTATTTTGGTAAAAATCCCTTAAAAAGGTCTTTTAAAATTTTAAAATTATGGTGTAGTCTTGTTAGACTTCGTTTTGTAATATTTTTCATATATTAAAAAATCCAAATGCCTCTGTGAGGTTTATGGACTTATTAAAATATGCTCATGGACTGATGGACTTGTCAAAAGATATCTATGAACTTGTTAAAACATGTTCATGGACTAATGGACTTGTCAAAAGATCGCATGAACTTGTCAAAACATGTTCATTTATCAACATATACACATTTATTTGACAATCTGGTAGCGTGGACTTTTGTCCAAACATACATATAAATTAGTCAAAACAAACTCATGGACTTGTTTACACATGTACATGACATATTAGTATATTTTCACATATAGAAAAATATTACAAAAAAGTCTCATGAGACTTTACAACAACTTTGAGATTTTACAAGACCATTTTGTTGTAAACTCCCTTACTCAGGACTTATGTGCAATTTTCTTTAATTTTAACCATTTAAATTGTTTGTTTGTGTTTGTGTTTGTGTTTGTGTTTGTGTTTGTGTTGGTGTTGGAAAAAACACATTTACAAAAGTTAAGACAAAACTTTCCTCTCAAACTATCTCATATAACATAAATCACGTTAGAAAAATAACTTTTAAACTAATCCGAACAGACACTAAAATATATAAAGTGGTTAGGTTAAGTTTGTAATCTTTATATTAAATTCTCCTATGTAATCCAAACAGACTGTTTTTTTCCTTCTATGTCACCGTCACTTCTTTCAAGCTAATTAATAGAATTTTCTATTGGCAATATATATATATATATATATATATATATATATATATATATATATATATATTAAATTTTCAATCACAAGTTATCATTTATTTTATTTTTAAAATATTATCATTTAACTGAACCTAGGTAGAAAAGGAATATCTAATTAAGTATGATTGGAGAACTTCAATATAAAGAATTGGATGCAAATATGATCATTAAAATATTGATACTTTTATTAAAGAAAATAATTATATATTTTATAAAAATTAAAGATTAAATTCTGAAAATGACTAAAACCACGTGGATTAAATTGTATTATAGATTTTAATTATAAAAAGACTTTTGTAGTGTAAAAATCTTTTATAATTAGGGCCAGGGAGTAGTAAATTTAAACTTGGGCTCTAAGTTGAGAGCAATTCTAGTTGATGTGTTGTTAAATATTAAATATGAAAACCTCTCTCAACAAAAATTTGAATCTTGGTCGATGGATTTATCTTTTTCACTCAACCCAACCCCATTAGTTATTTTGTCACTAAGTTTTAATTGATTAAGTGCTTGTTTGAAATAGTTATTGGAGCCTTCAAAAACAGTTTTTCAATCGTGATTTATGGTAAATATGTAAGAAAAATTTTGTCTCGATTTATGTGAATAAACACTTTTAGAGTTTCAATCGTGATCCCAAACAAGAATTATAAAAATTAAGGGTATGTTTGATTTGAAGAGAAGAAGTGGGAGGGGAGAGAGTAAAGACTAATGTTTTCGGTTAATCACCAACTCTTTTCACACTAAACACACCCTAAGCTGAAATGAGTCCTGCATCAAAATTACAGGATTAAACATTAATTTTCACTTCAAAATATATATTAGATTTTGGGGTTTAAACTTTTAAGTATTCGTGAAAAAGAAGAAGGTCTACACACGTGAAATGGTAGGGCCGCATATATATATAATCTTAATTATATATATATATAGGTTCTACCATTTCAATTGTGTGTGTGGCGTGATGATGCAATACACTTCCTATAACATGATTTAAAACTAGATTTTTTATTTTTTGTTCGGGAAACATGTTCAAAGTTTTGTTGATGGTGATATGACTTTTCGTACACGACTAGTGCTTTGGAGATTTAAAATTATTTTAGTTCATTGGTTTGAAAATAAAAATAGTCGTTGGCAAAAAATAAAAAATAAAAAAAAATCATATCTTAGAGAGGAAGGTATATTGGGAGACAAACTTGTGGGGCCCGTTCGAGAAATGCATCATTTCAAACCAGATCTTCTTAACTGAAAAGTATTTATTGTGCGTGTCTGCCATATTTATATTCTTTATATTTCAAATTTAATTTAATTTATCCCTTTTTAAAATTGAATGTGGGCCCCTTGAACTTCTATAATGTTATAGTACAATAAAATATATAACTTAATGGAAGTAAACCTGTTTATTTCATTTTTTTTTCCTTTTTATTCTTCCAAAAATAATTAATTTTTTTTAAAATATCTCTTATTATTTTGAAAAACTTGTGAAAATAATATATATAAGGATGTTAGTAAAAACACAGAGATATCATAAAATTTAAAAATTACCAAAAAAATTATTTTCATGGTTATAACTTATAAGTTATAATAAAACATACAATAATTTATGTTTTCAGAAACCTCTAAATAATAAATAATTTTTCATAAAGTCTCCAAATAATTAGTAAACAAATGATTTTTCAAGTTGAAAGAAACATATAAATAAATTTATGAATATGATCCATGAGTATAATATCACTATGGATAAAAAATTATTGTAATTAAAAAAATATGTCAATAAAAAATTTTGGTATGTTATTTTAAAATCATTGTATTAATAAGTTGTTGGTTGAGATGATAAAGGCACTTTTCAGGAGAAATACTTATATACTTCAAAAGCGTCAACTCATCTATCTTTTCGACTAATTAAAATATAATAACTCATATAATTTTAATCCTATGTGGGACATAAGTCATATAGAGAAATTCAAATTTTATGATTTTAAAAAACACAAACACATGGGAGACTAAATTATGAAGTTTATATTTTTATAATAATATAATTTCAATTTCTCCATATGACTCATCTGTCATGTAGTATTAAAATAAAATGAGTTGTTGTATTTTAATTAGTTAGAAATACAGATGATGAGGCCATGCTTTGGGAATTGGGAGTATATAAGTATTTCTCCTCACCTCATAAGAAAGAGAGCATAAGTTTGAATTCCAGGAAGCAAGAGTGTCATCTGTCCAATAAAAAAGTAACAACTCAAATCATTTTTATTCTAGTTGGCTAATTACTCATATGATATAATCACATTTTATTTTGTTTTTAAAAAAATATTTGCCGATCATTTTGTTTTGACTTTTTCAAATTAATATGTTTATTTTTATTTAAAAAATATTTAAATTGTTATGTTTTTATTAGACATAGTTGAAACATTTCTGTTCATCTGACACATAAAAATATGAATAATAGGAAAATAAAGTTATTAATTAGAAGTGGTACTTTTCTTCTTGGCTAGACATTAAAATTGGTACCAAACATAAACAAATAAATGTACGCAACTTGATCATGTCACTATATTATAAATTCACTAATTCCTAACCTAGCCTTTTACACAACAAATATGTTATAATTTCTTACAAATTAAAACTTTCATTATGCCATTTTCCTTAACAGATGGGTTTCTAAAAGGGAAAATTGTTTGCAGGGTCCTTTTAGGTGTAAAATTCCCTGAAAAGGCATAAAAGCTGTCGTATTTTCAAACATTTTAACAACTGAATCATTTCGTTTAACAACTATATCGTCATAGTTAACATCTATATCATAAAGTTAACAACAATTTTCTAACAACCAGAATCAGCCAATTTAACAACTATATCGATCATATAGTTAACAATTATATCAAATTATTAACAACAATTTTAAAACAACTGAATCAGCCCATTTAACAACTATATCAGCCCCGTTAACAACTATATTAGCCTCATTAACAACTCACCCGAGACTTTGAAAATACCTGAAAAAGCCTTAGGCCTTTTCAGGTATTGTCAGTGTAATACCCGCATATTTATTTATCTGAAATATTACATTTTGGTAAATAAATTGGCTATTTCTGATAAGTGAAATTATTGTTGCAAGACTTGTGTTATTATAGCCTATTTTTCTAGGATGAGTTCTGTAGGAAATTAGAGAATTTAAGGGCCAAAGTGCCAAATGACCAAAATACCCACGATATGCGAGAATGACTTAGGAAAATTGTGAAAAATCCTAAAAGGCAATGAAATAATTATTTGAGTTAGGAGAGTATATTATCTCTAATTATGATAATTTGATAAATTATGAGCGTGGATAAATTGAATAAGAATGCTCAAAAAGTATTATAATGACCATAATACCCTCTCAAATTCTAGAATAATGCGGAAAACATGAAAACAGAAATGTCAGTCTAGAATTATGAGGTAATGAGGCATTTTAATTAAGAAAATTATCAACTAGTGATAATAAAGTAGTTAAGTAATTTCGGCTAATTACTTAAGCATAAGTAAAGGAAATTCATAAGTAATTTTGTAAAACCCTAAAATTAGTGGTTTTTGGCTTAAAATTAGTAAGAACATATTTAGTAATTAATTGGAGAATTTTGTGAAAAATAAGTGAGTTTAGGTATTTTTAAGCCTAAATACAAGAATGGACCAATTAGGTAATTTTGTGAAATTTTTGGAAAATTGGAATAAATAAATAATTAAATAAAAAAAAGGGGGGGCCTAGCCGAAAATTGGGAGAGAAAAATAGAGAAAGGAATAAATTTTTTAAAAATCATGATATTTTATTATTATATAATATAATTAAAGTTAGTGAATAGTAAATGAATAAATAGGAAAGCGGATCCTATCTAGAGAACCAGGAATAGGAATTCCAAAGTCAAGGTAAAATATTGATCAGTGAGTTTTTACCTTCAAGTGACCTCTTCCTAAGTTAATTAGAATTCGGTAGCGCATTTACCTAATAAGGCGAAATAGGGAAAAATGCGGATAGTCGCATTTTGGATCTGAAGAAAATAAATTATAACTCAACATCCGGAGATGAGTTTATGATTATATGGACATATTTGGAATCAGTGAATTTTTGTCCAGAGGTTGATGATTCCGAAACGATTTTAAATGCTGGACGCGTCGAACACGTTTTTTCGAGAAAACTTCAACTGACCGTCGGGACCTTGTAAGGGACTGGAATCTAAGTTAAATTGGATATTATTGATGAGGAAGAAAGATCTTCAAAGTTATGAATTCGGAATTTAGAGACTACGCGAAACGAACACCGATCGGGAAATTCTATCGGACCGGGCATAAAGTAAGCTTAAGTCACCACTCTTGGACCTATGGCTTGCTGCCACATCACTCCTCAATGTCGACTATGAGCTGCCCATGGTCAAGGATTTACCACCATTTCAACTTGATTTTACATGGTTAAAAAGAAAGGAAAAATTACAAAACTTGGAAAGTGAAAATTACCAAAGTAGCCCAATTTTTGCCTATATAAAGGCATGAACTCTTCATTCATTCTTCACACCTCCTCTTCTCTCTACCTTGGCGAAACTTAGAGTGAGAAGCTCGCAAAAGTTTTGCCTTAGCTCAAGTAAGTTCTTACGTCCTTAGCTCTTAGTTTTAAAGTAGTTCTTTCGGTAGTTATAGTAGAAGCTGTTGTTTTGATCTAGGAAGTTTCAGAATTTGTTCCTATGTTTGTTTTTATGCCTCATTGCATTGAAAGATTCTGACGAGGTAAAAACATAGTGGAGATAATTTTGAAATGGAATACGGTCAAAGTAACGAAGTTACGCGAAATTCCGCCAAATTAGGGGTAGAAGGGCAAAATGGTAATTTTTACCTAAAATGCCGGTTATGATGTCAAATCACTAATGAAAGTGATATTACTCGATAAGGCATCGAAACTTTGATTTCTTTGCATTATTCTGCCCCAGACGTGTCGGCTGAGTGAACATTTCACGTTTTTAGTAAAAGTACGTTTTTCCGCCGAAGTACCTAACGTCGTCAACGAAGGTACGGACGCGTCTTTGTAACACTAATCTTACTTAAATGCATATATATGTGATAGATACGTTCGTACCGATATACGAGACAGTTTTACACGGGTTATAGTCATGATAACGTAGTATGTTTTTAGCGGCGAGAACACGAGTGGTATCGTGGCATTGGTGAATAGTGCAAAGTTGTTATTGTTGTTTTACATCGTGGGGCTTTACATCTTTAGCGTAATGCTTATGTTTTGTCGGCACAATGATCATGCATCTGTTGTATGCTTATGTAGTGATATCTTGTTGTATTGTCTAGAATATATGTTATCGTATCTTTGGATTGTTTGGGTTTGAGATTAACGAGATTCACGAGATTGATGCGGTGAATTGAATCTCGGTATAGCTTCGGGATCGGAGGAATACGGATCGAAGATCGAAGCAAGCGACGTTAGGCGTGCGACGAGAGACTTATCTATCTTTACCGCTTTCGAGTTATTCACTTTCAAACTCTAGGATTCTTGTAATCATTACAATGTTACACTATGGTTGATGTTTGTTATGAATCGATTCTTTTCTCACATTTCCGTCTTTCTACTACGACTACTCTGCTTGAAATATTTGGAAACGTTTTAAAAAAAAAAATTCCGCCGTTTTCAAATAGGATGTTACAGTCAGTTTTTGTGAGTATTTTCAAGAAATTTTACACCTAAAAGGCCCTGGAAACAATTTTCCCTTTCTAAAATTGCATCACAACAGACCCGAGCTAATTCAAATCAAATGGTGGGGGCCATAAATTTTTTTTTATTACCCCAAAATTATGCCTCCTGGCGTCATCAATTTTTTTAATTACTATCAAATTCTTCTGGTCTTTCAAAATTAGTGCAGATAAGAATATTGTGTTGAACTTTTGAAATTACATTGTAAACAAGAAAAAATTGTTTAAAGTGTGTGTATATAAATCAGCGAACAAAAGTTAGTTTAGCCTATAAATAGTACTCCTCCGGTCCTAATTATAAGACAATATTTAAGGGTTGGTTTTGGTCCTAATTATAAGACAACTTTTTAGTTTTTGTCAATTTCTTCCTAAAATACCCTTATTTTATTCTCTCAAGTGTGTTTAGTTTTTGGTGAGTATATGTATGTAGGTTGTAATACACACACGCGCGCACATACACACACACATATATATATATGTATGTATGTATATGTGTGTGTCTATATATATGTGTCTGTGTATGTATGTATGTATATATGTGTGTGTATATGTGTGTGTACAACTATATGTATATCTGTGTTTATGTGTGTCAATATATGTGTGTGTAGATATATATATATATATATATATATATATGTGTGTGTACATACACAGACACCCACACACACATATATAAACATATATATATATATATATCTCTGTGTGTGTAGATATATATGTGTGTGTACATATAGGGGTGTGTGTGTGTCTATACATATATATGTATGTATGTAGGCACATATATATGTATATATATATACACATATATATGTATACATAGCAAGATTATTATTTCAATTAAAAAGCGTGTGGAAAGGAAAATTGGTTGGAGAGATATGTGGCGAGGTTGTTGATTCACTTTTACTTATGTCATTTTAAATTTATATAAGGGCATTTTAGGGAAATGAGTAAAATTAACTAATTTAACTCATCTCCTTAATCTCCTCAAAATTAGTTAAATATGTCCTATAATTAGGACCGGAGGGAGTAGTTTTTATATCCCACTTGGACGGGGTTTATGAGCTGTTTGAGTAGATATTTAAAAAACATATTCACCTAAGCTGAGAAAAAACTCTTATTACATGTTTATTTCGTATACCGTAAATCATGTTAGAAAAACAACTTCTACTAATCTAAACCCATGGTTAAATAAGAATATATATGTTTATATACTCCTTTGATCCTAATTATAGGGTAAAATTTTAAAATCACCTTTACTTTTTTTTTTTAATAACAAATCACCTTTAATTTTAAATACAATATAAAAAGATGTGGCAGTTGATTTTTTTTTTCCAACCTCGTTCCTTCTTAATAGCAACAAATTGAAGTTGTTGACATGCTTTTAAACTACCTACTAGAACAATATTTTATGTTGTGGTCATTAATTTCATTAAAATATAAAATTTGAAATTAATTCATTTTTTTTATAAATTTAATAAGACTATTAACTACTATTATTTTTTTATAAAATTAATTAATATTATTCTATTAACTTTTAGGGTTAAGGTGCAAAAATATACACATAATATTTTCAAAAGTGCACCTAACACCAAGGGTTTTTTTTTTTTTTGTGCAAAAGTGAAGCAAAAACAATTCATGTTAGTATTTTTGAAGCGAGCATAGACGATGATTTCTAAATAAATTTCATTCACAATTTATGAATAGAGAACTAGATAAAATTACGAGAAAAGGGCCCAGATAGTTTTAAAAATTACAGAAAGGCGGCAACAACGGCGATGAGCCGGAGATGGGCGGCCCGATGAGTAAGATTGAGAATGGGAGAAAGAAGAGGAATTGAAGACAAAAAGCCTGAACTGTAATTTCCAAAATATACATGTCATTTTTTACGTAATTTTCTCCAATTCTTTAGTGTCCAGTTGAAATCAAATTTAGCTAAGTTATCATTCATGTCAGCTTTAAAAATACAAAAAAGTTAAATTAACGGTCAGTGGGTATTTTTGCTCCATTTTTGTAACCACATAGTCCATTAACAACTAAATTAGTACCCGTTAACAACTATATCAGTCTCATTAACAACTAAAGTTTTATGAAATAATACCAGAAAAGGCCTTAAGGCCTTTTTTGATATGTGACTTTTTTTTAGGCATTTTTTTGCTAATATGAACCCTAAGATGAATTTTCCTATATTAATTCAAACTTTAATCCGTGACGTGGTTGCTGATTTGAGGAGTATACCTTCCCAGACCCCAATTCACTCTAAATCACTTAAAATAAAATAAACCAACCACCCCATTATGGAAGGAAATGAAAAGATATTTTATGGGGGAGATGTTTCATGGTTGAAAGTGAGAGATAAGGCACGTTGTACATACATATATAGGATATGCACTCACTAATCACTATACAACAAGATAAGCTAAGTGAACTCCACCACCCATCTCTCTTAGGCCTTAGCCTAACGTGGAATAGAAAATGTTGTTTCGATCTTCTCAATCAATCATTATATTCAATCAAACATGCTTCGTTCATATTTAAAACCATTATTTTCTCTTCCTACTTTGGACTGTTCATGTTAGTATTTGGACTGTTCTTCCCCCACTTGTATTTGTACCTCACCAGCCAGCTAGATACAATTATTTGCTTCTATGAATATATGTTTGAACGCACACAATCCAGTCTCTCATTTTTTTTAACCATGATTTTATATGTTAGCTTGACTTATATGAATATGCTTATGAATCGTGATTCTAGATAATGGCTATTAGAGTTTGGTTGATAAATCCCATTTCATGTCAGAGTGCTGAGTGATGGCTTCTAGAGAATCACAGTAACATTGATTTATTAGTTTAACTAGAGGTATGTTTTCTTGCATTTGCATATTACATGGAGTTTAAGAGCGAAATCTGATTGTTAGTATTTTACATGACATGTGATTTATCAACCAAATGGTACCATCTGTATTATATAAAATTTACAAAAGTAGATTAATTATTTATAATTTTTTAATAGTTAAGTTTACTGTAATTTTTATATTTCAGCTGGTATTTGTATTAACTTTTGGAGAATAACTTCTATACAATAGATTTTTAGAGAATAAATTCTGAAAAAGTAGAAAAAAAATAGCTCAAGGAAAACCGTGATTTTTCACCCCAAAACATGGTTTTTTTGCCAAAAATAAATTCTAAAGGAAAACATAGCGTTTAGCTGTCTTAAAAGAAAACTATGATTTTAGAAGAAAATTTGATTAAGAAAAAATTATGTTTGGGTTGCGTTTTTGGAAATCATAGTGCGAGAGACAAGGCTTAGCCTTAAGCCGCCTAACCTATTTAACTTTTTTAAATTTATTTATGATTATATAAGTATATTTAATATCACCTAAATAATTTTATAAATTATTTGGAAATTCACCCACTCAGTTTTAATATTAAGTTTCACATCTCATCGCCATTTACATACACTGATACACTCACACCTTGCATTTACATCAACCCACTCCTACCTCTCTTCTTTTGGATTGCTCAAGATGAAAATGCTATCTCACTCTCTACCCCTTGATTTCTATCATCTACTAAAGTATAATAATTGTTATAAGAGTTTATTTTAGTACTAAATGAAATATTATAATCTTAGTATGAGAAATTTGTCCCATTTACGTGAAAAAGTAAAATGTAAAATCTAGTTTTACATGTTGTTTGTTATGTTTGGCCGATTTCAGAAAATATCTCAATAGTCAATCAACAGATAATTATTTTTTCTTTTTGCTATTTGCTCAAAACAACTATTGTCATCATGCATTATTTTCTTTTTCTTACTAAGCCCTTATAGTACTATGAGAATGGATGTTAAGCTATTAAAACATAATGTAGAATTGTAAATAGCCTTAAAGAGTTATATATAAATTATGAAGCATAGGTTTTAAAGACTATTTAAATGCCTAAATTTTCAAAAAAAAAAAAAACTTATATTTTAAGTAGGCCTTTAAATAGGCTTTAGGCTTTGTCAGGCCTACATGTAGGTTCAAGTCCAGACTCAAACTTTAAATCTCTATTGCAAGCAAAATTCTAAAACCCGAATAAGCCACTAAATCGGCTGAGGTAGTAGGTTAAGGGGTCAGACCGGAGTAACCCTAGTCAAATTGGTGAAAAATTGAATATTTCGGGATAATTACTATGAAATTCAAAAGAAATTTAAAAAAATAATCATTTTAAAAAATATTGAATTGGGTTGATGTTAGGACCAAATTGATTTGCCAATTTTTAGTTCGGTTCGGGTTTTAAAACTTAGATTGTAGGCCAAGACCGATTTAAGTAAGGCCTAGCCTTGCCTTATCTTATCTGTTTCCACCCCTACATTTTATTAGATATAAAGACATTTCTAACCTTTAGTTACATGAGACGTTTTTATTGCAGACACTTGCACATTATTTACAACAAATACACATTTTTTTCATGCATGATTCGAAATAAAATTGGAACAATCTAGAGTTTGGACAGGAGACCATGTTAATTTTCTCACCTTCATTTTTTGGTTTATAATCTTTAAAATTATAGTCCACCCATGGGGTAAAGGTTGTAATAACTTTTTAAAGAGGAAATCCTAGATAATGACATATAAAATTTTAAAATCCTAAATTAGTGATTTCTTTTTAAAATGATTTCTTAATTAAATTATAAGAAATAAATTTGATTTGAGATTTTAAAATTTTAGAGGTCTTTTTCTGAGAATTTATGGGTTGATTCCTTACCTTGAGTTCAGTTAATCATAATTCCAGACACAAAAAAACTTAGAGGACCAAAATGAATAGATACATGATTCCTTGCATACTTATAAAGATATGCAAAGATATGAACTTTACTACTCCCTCCGGTCTTAATTATAGGACAACATTTGAGACTTGATTTTGGTTATAATTATAGACAACATTCTAATCTTTGTTACTTTCTTCCTAAAACACCCCTTCAATTTCTTCTTAAAATATAAATGAGGGATTATGTAAAATCAGCAAGGTAATTGAACGGCAGAATTTTATATAGGGACATTTTAAGAAAATGAGTAAAATTAACTAATTTAACTCATATATTTAATCTCTATAAAATTAGTTAAATATATTTTATAATTAAGAGCAGAGTAACATATTTTTCACATATTCTTTTGCTTGTTTCTTCCCAATTCTATGGTCCTGCGCCCAATTACCCCTCTATCTTCTTTTCAACTCTCATATCATTTTCACTTTTTTTTTTAGTTACATTTGAACACTTCATTTCATATTCAATATCAATAATTCATTTAAATTTTATTAGATATTTTTATATTTTTTTACATATATTATCTGAAACTTGCGTATCAGCAGTTGGGCGTACGTAGAGGAGGGGACCACAAAGGCACAAAGCCAGCTAGCTGATGCAATCCTTTATCGGTAAGCGGTTAGATATGCACTTAAAAGGGATAAAAAGAAAAATATATGACAAGTCTCACAAATTCTAGATGACAAGTGTACTTGGTGCATGTGCTGAAGATGTGCCTGTCATCTTGGTGGTCTAATAATACACACACAATAATTGAATTTTCAATAATATTTATAAACAAATTGGTTAAAAATACATATTTGAAAATTTTATTGCCTCCTGAAACTTATTACAACTCATCTTTAGCGGACGTAATCTAAAATGTTTCATTGTTTTGAAATCCGTACTGGAATGGTTGAACCGGATTGAAAATCGGTGAACCGGTCAGTAAACATGTTTGGTCCGTACATTAACCTGGTTCAATATTTTATTAAAAAAATTGATTTTTTTTAATAGAAATTTTCTTTATAATTTCATAGTAATTATTTTGAAATCTTTAATTTTTTACTAGTTTAGCTCCTGTCTAATCCTTGACCTAGTATCTTTCGACTGATTTAGTGGTCAATCCGAGTTTCAAAACTATAGTAATCTTCAACCATACACAACCCCTCTTTGACTATGTGCAACAATTTTCAAGACAAAATTAATCACATAACAAAAAATATGTTTCACATAGTTAAATAAGAGTTACATCCAATCAAATTCAAATTCAGGTTCAGGTTCATCTAACCAATAAAAATTTTAAATGTTCTAACCACTTTCTCATAATTTTTATAAAAGGTAATATACAAACTAATATTCATATTATACTTATTAACAAAAATAATATTTAAATTTCAAAATTACAAAAAAAAAAAAAAGAGAGTAAAATCTCAATTTTTTTAGTTAGAACCTACCTAGGCAACACACGTACTTGCAAGATAGATCCGTCCTAGATAAGATTTGGATTAGATTAGGTAGAATGACATCTCGGCCTTGAAAAATTAATTTAAAAAAGGTTGGGTCTCAAAAAAAAAATGTTGACAAATAAATTGTAAATATTTATTCGAACACATGCAAGTATAAAATATTAGTTGAAAATCATAATCTGGTCCAAAAAAAAGTTGGAAATCATAATGAGTAACTTATAAAAACTTAAATGCTTGATTTACAGCTAATATTTTCGTATTTATGACAATCTAAACCCATATTCACGGCACATTTTCAATAAATTTATGGGAACATTATAATAATTTAAATGAACATTTAGGACCTTAAACGTAATTATCCCTGTAAATAAAAAAGAAAGGAAAATCTAAATTGTGTAGATGTGATTCATATAGTACAAATGAAAACCAAGGGCACAGGAGTATACAGTTCTATACTATAGTCATTTCAATCCTTATTATAATTCACATCTAATAACATCATTAAAACCAAAAAAGGGGATGGGTCGTTAACTTTATCTGAAAATGAAAAAAAAAACTTTAAATTCCGTATTAATAATTTATATAAGTTGTAATTAATGAGATTTTATATAGGGACATTCTTTAAAAATGTAATTAATATCCCACTTAGTAACTAATAATAAGGAACACCGATTTTTATTAAATATGCCTTATAATAAAAAGTTCCACTTTGATCCTATTTATAAGTTTATTTTGTCTTAAAATTTTGGTTCTTATTATAAGTCCAAATTCATAATAATAAATTTTTTTTTTTACCTTTTTGCCCCTAATAATTGTAATAAACAAAAAAAATATTCTTATTAACTTTTAAAATCAATCATAAATAAGAGTAAAATTGAAAACTTAACTCATAGTTAATGAAATAATTAATTCTCTTTGATATATACTCCCTCTAATTTTATTATAAAGCACCAACTAACAATTAACACAAACCAATAAGAACAGTTAAAGTCAATAAAGTTGTCCTAAAATTTAAGTAATTTCTAATATTACCCCTACTAGTTATACTAAACTCTAATATTTTATTATTATTACTCTCACCCACTACCCTATTAATGATGGGCATACATGAAAAAAATAATAATTAATGCTCCTTGGAAACAAGTAAGTCTTTATAAAAAAGGATTAAATGTTTACTACTTTGGTTATATAAAAATGATTAAATGAGTAAGACTTAGTTGATTTAAACTTATAAATAAAAGCTAAAGTATCGTTTGATCCTATGTTTGCATCATTTTAGTCCTTTAAGTTTGTAAAGTGTACATTTGGTCCCTTAATGTAGAGTAAGACTTAGTTTATTTAAACTTATAAATATTTTAATAAATTAATATCAGAAGAAAACAAAATAACATTTATGGTTGGACAGAACGATTAAATTGCCTAAAAAAATATTTTTCATTAATAGCATTTAAAATATTAATTTATTAAAATACTAATATATAAGACGTGTTTAAGAGGGATTCAATGGATGAATGAATTAATGTCAGAAGAAACATAACATTTATGGTTGGACAGAACGTACCTTGCCTAAAAAATAATGCACTGAGGGATTCAATGGATGAATGAATTGAAAGGGTAGGAGTTAGTTGAAATATCTCATCAAGGAGATGGAGGAAAATGAAGGCGATTAATGAAAGAAGTTTGATGTTGAGCATGAAAAGAAGTGTAGGGCCTCGCACACACTATTAATTAACTGATTTTCTTGATTTGATTTTGAATTATTGCTTTGCTTTCAAGGAATCTTATGTTCATATCCATTGCTCCTTCCCCCTCTTGATATTTTTTCTCTCCCTTTCCCTTTTGTCCCCACTTGCCTTTTATGTCAATCACAATTTTCTTTATAACAATGAATAATAATAAACACATGGTCCCATTTTACAACTCTTCCTCTAACGGTGTGTTTATTACTTCATTATTTTGTTTTGTGGAGTTTTTATAAAATGTGTGGTTGAAGTTATGATTCAAATCCACCAACCTTCCTATTAAGAGGTGGTGATTGATGAGAGATAATAGATTTAGTTTTTTTCTTCTTCTTTTTTTAATGTTTTTTTTAGATACTACCACATGATCCTTATTATAAGTTTAGTTCTAAAGTAATAAATGCATTTTTAACAATTTTGTTGCTATTAATTACAATAAACAAAAAGAACTTATTGAGGTTGACTCTTGAAACTAATCATAAATAAGTGTAAAATTGAAAATTTAGCTCATAATTATAAGTCAATTTACTATTACAGGTGTTCTAGTGTAGAAGCATTCCCGTTGCCCATCTTGGATCGATTAACCCTGTCGGAGTATCTATGGAGGAGATTCCGGAAGGGGCGAGATCATTATAGACTATCTAATTATGTGTTCGGTGTGGATTGTGCAATTTACTAAATTACGTGTGCGCGCCTTCGACTCCTTCCTTGCATATATAGGGTATGTGAGATTATCTCATGTTAAATTGAAAAATCTAGATATGTAGAAATTAGATATAGGACCAAAGTGGTATTTAACTCCTTATTGAGTTAATGGTATCCAGTGATTCATGCAAAAAAAAATTAAAAATGTATGATTGAAATGATTTTTTGTTGTTGACATATTATATATGAATACAATTCTAAATAATCGACAAGGCATATATGAATACAATTCATGGAGTATAAAGAACAAGCTGCATAATTAACAATTAATAAAAAAAATTAAAAATTAAAGTTAAGGAAAGTATCATTTTCATCCAGTTAATAAGAATATAAAAATGTCAAATTCTTTATCAATAATCTCCCCACATTGATTGATGGCAAAAATACCCAAATAAAAAATATGCTTCCTTATCAAATTCAAAATCAAAAGACAATAATAAAAGGGCTGAAGGCATCATATTTGAAAACTAAAAGTAGTTTCTTTGGCTAAATGCTAACCACTTTTGGGAATAATTGTTTTCAATGATATAAATATATTTAATGTTCAAGTATTTTTTATTAGAGCGGATAATTGGCTAATTGGACAAGTAGGAGCTGAAGCATGCCTTCAAAAAATTATGTTTCTTATGACTAATTTATAAACAATTTATTATTTTTTTATTTTTTTTGGGTTTCGAATCCTAGCTTTTATATATGAAACAAATTTAATAAGGAAAATTTTGGTCTCCAAAAAATATTTTCTCCTTTATATTGAGTGATAAAATTGACCAAATTTACCAACAAGTTGTAATGATAAGTAGCTTCACCCCGTAAATAAAAGAATACAAATTCGAATACTTATAAGAACACTTATTGGGAGAGGCGCATTAAGTGAGTGTTTGAGTAACATCCAAACCACGGTTTAAGAAACCCTTTTCTGTAAGCCGAGATAAAACTTACCTCACATATTTACCTCGTAATCATAAAAACTATTCTCCAAAAATTAATCTAAACACACACTAAATCTCAAAAAGGAAAAGCTATTGATCAAATAAAAAAAGTAGACCAAATATCAAATTTTCCTTATTCACTTTGCATAATCATATTGAAATTTGTTATGCATATGTAAACTGGTAGACAAGCCACAACTTATAAGTTACTCCCTCCGGTCTTAATTATAAGAGCTAGTTAACTTTTTTTTGGAGAGGTTAAAGAAGCTAATTAAATTAGCTTAGAGTATTTTTATTTTTATTTTTTCTTTAAACTAAATAATTTAACTAATAAACTAATATATAATCTAAGAAAACATAACATATGAAATGATTAAGTAACTTATCTAGCTTCTTTAATCTCTCCAAAAAAAATCAACTAGTTCTTATAATTAGGAAGGTAGTCATTCTTTAAATCCCTATGTTCCAAATCAAGGTGGCATTCGGCCCAAAATTGTGATTAATGGGAGGCTTAAATGATTAAAATAACAAACATTTATCCATTATTTTATTAAAAAGTCAAATAATTGTTCCTTCACGAATACAAATCGAAGATGGTGTCACATCGAAAGGAACATAAATAATTCAGAGAAGAAGGTGAGTGTAATCTAATCGAACCTAATCATCTTCGGACTTGTTCAATCTATGTACTATTTACTTTTGGTATTTCCTTTAATAAAATTTAAAAATAATAACAAGACATGTTTCAAAATTAGAATTTAACAAAGTATTTTTTTAAGCATTAAAATGATCATATTAAATTTAAACATTGGAAAAAATAGAGAAAATTGAGCACTGATGAAAAAAGAGGAATAAAATAAAAATAACTTGGTTAATTAAAAATTATTTTAAATAAAAAAAATTAAAAAATAAGGCTAGAGTATATTTTTTGGTCCTTTAAGTTTTACATCACTTATAATTTTAGTCCATTAACTTTATAAAATATACTTTTTTGTCCTATATTTTTAACATCGTTAATGTTGTTAACGAAAAATATTAATACAAATAACTCAAGTGATGATTGTCTAGTTGGCAAGGCATATTTAATTTTTAATTTTTTCAATGTAATATATTTAGATTATTAAAGTAAAGTAAATCGACAAATCGCTGCAAATGAAACCAAGATTTTAATATTTAGTTTATAAACCAATATATTTAGATTATTAAACAATTTTTTTATACAATCTAGGGTTTGATATTGATTATTCATTAGATCTAAAAATATTTTTTAATTTAAACATATTTTAAATTTAAAATTAATAACATTTAATTACATGTATCATTTAAGTTTGTCACGTCGAGTTTTTTGTTAGAAAGACATTAACGATGTTAAAATTATAGACTCGAAATATGCTTTATGAAATTAAGTGACTAAAAGTATACGTCAGATAACTTAAAGGATTAGAAGTATATTTTAATTAAAAATTAATTAATAAAAACATTGAAGTTAGCTAGAGAGAGATTCTTGATAAAGGAATAGCGTAGAGGAGTGGTTTGGTTTGAAACTAACAGCTGTGGCCGTTGGAGAAAAGGAAGTGAATTGAAACCTTCAAATGAGACAAAGCACAAATACCTAAATAAATTGACGTTGATATTTTGTTATTTTTATAGCTACACACAACAAACCTAAGAAAAAAAGAATATATATATATTTTTCCTTAAAAAATGCTAATCACTCAATGTTATTTATCTTAAATGATATCATGACAATACACATGGAAAGCTGAATGTGAAGCTTGCTGTTCGCGGAACCACAGATTCTAAAGTTTATTTCCCAACCACATGCTATATAAAATATCAAACATAAATATTTATATGTCAAAGATATTTTATAACCTTTTCTATGGCTTGTATGCAAGAAAAAAATCAACTAGATCTTATAATTAGGGTCGAAGGTAGTAATATTTTGGGATGCGTTTTTTTTGGATTTGTAATCATAACAAAAATATTTGAGAAGCGTACTTTTATAAAGCAGGTTAATTAAAGTCTGATTCCTAAAAATTAAAAGAGAAGCGTGCTCAATTAATTTATCTGAGGAGAAGGAACTAGAAGAATGAATAAAAGTAATTTGTGATAAAAGTGGTGGGTATATTCGGTGCATTTTGAAAAACTTAATTGCATTATTGAACCTTGAAAGTGACTAGAGGTTGTGTCCAACGTTGTGAATAGGGTTTGGTAAAAAGTAAAAACCGCCGTGCTTTAGAGACGAGAGTAAAGAGTCGGATTTAAAATCCGATTAAAGAAAAATAGTCATTTTTTAATACCCGATTCTTAAGAATAAGGGTCAAAGCTAAAGCCATCTTAACATTTTTTTATTATTTTATTTTCATTTTTTTAACGAAATAAAATTAAAATAATGAAAATCCTAATTTAACACATAAATATTATCAAAGTTAAGGTGTAAACGATACATATCATACAACAAATAAATATAGTCACTAAGTCATAATTAAATGTAAGCTATTGTTCACATATCACAATTACAAAATAATTATTGGGAAGACTTAACAAAATTAAAATACTTCTTATAAATATCTCTTGAAAATTATAAGTAGTCAACAAAATAAATAATACTAGATATAAACAAAATAATAACTAGAAAATAAATTAAAAAATATAAAATTAGTAAGAATACTTATGAAATAAGTAATTTTAAGAATATTAAATAAAGAATATAAAAATTATTGATTTGCATTGAGTGGTTAAAATAAATTATAAATGCAGGAAAAAAAATACTCCCTCCATTTAAAAAAAATAAATTTTTAAGTTTTAAGCACAAATATTAGGAAATATGATTGATATAAATTAAAATATTGATTATACTGTCATATAAATTAAAATTATTGGAGTAAATAAGCGTATAGTAAGGAAGATCCTTGCTGGTAAAGAAAAAATAATAGGGAAAATCCGAATAAATGATGTTTTGGACTTTTAAAAAGACAATAAAATTAAAAGGCATATAAAAAAGACTTATATTTTGAAATAAAAAATATTCATTTATTCGAGGAGAAGCAATGAAATGCATCAATGCCTTTAAAGTTAAATAATAATAAAAAAATATTTTTTGTCTCAAATACAAATAACGTCTAATTAATTTACACATACCAATAAAGTTAATTAAAAACACTAAGTTTATTATAAAATTCAAGTGATTTACATTATTATATTTATTATCTAAACTAAATTATAACTTCATATTAATGTATGCTTTTTTAAGCTATCCTTACTATAAATTAGCATATATGAAAGATATTTTATATACTTTAGCAAATATTTAAAAAAATGATAAAAACACCTTTTACATCGCCGTCTATAATAGAGACCGGATATAAAAAAAGAAGAAGTAGGTTTTTTAATTTGGTGTGCAAGTGGGAAAACTTGCATTGCATTATTGAGAGTGATTAGTGGTTGTGGTTAACTTGTTGATTACTTAGCCAAAATTACAAGTTTGACCCTCGAGGTTGTCCCTTTCATGGCCACGTCATTAAGGTATGCTTTTGTACTACGGTTTGTTGAAATCTGCTTGTCCACCACAGAATTCAAATTGTCAATTTTCTATTGGATATCAAATAATGGAGGCAAAACATGACGTGATACATTTATAAACTATTCCTTGTTATTGACTAAGAATAAAAAAACCTTAGCCTTTGGAAATATACAGGAAATCCTTTTAAGCTTCTAAGGATTAAGAAAATATCAAAAAAAATCTTATAGAAGATTCTGATGTCGTAAAAATTCCATTAATAACTTTATTAATAGGGCATTAACAATTTCATCTGTAGATTTTAATAATTCTTTGAAACTTTTTTAATGTCAAAATTTTCTGTTGGACTTTTTTAACATTTTTTTATCCTTCTTGGGGCATTAAAGAGATTTTTCCAAAAATATAACTCATAAACTCTTATTTATGGGCCCCTTTGAATAATTTTCACTGGAACTAAAAAAAACTTTAAAACTTGTATGCTTTATCTAAAAATTTAATAAATTTTCCAGTTTACTCTTATTAAATACACATACTTTGCTATAGTTCAATAGCACAAATCAACATTTCATGGGGGGCAAATGTGTAAATCTATAAGAAAAAAAATAAAAAACCATTTCTTACAAATAGGACCAAGATAATCGTTCTCTCTCGTTGGTTGTTGTTGTAAGTTGGTTATTTTTATTTGGTCAAAGTATAATCAATTTTGAGACTTAACGCAAATAGTTTTCGTTTTTCTCAATACATATGCTTTCTAGAATTTGAATTTGTATTCTCTTTTTTTTATCCATTTTTATCCAGCATATTTTAAGTGTCCCTATGCCTTTTAGATTAGACAATAAGAGTATATGCTTTGCTTCCAAGTTGCGTATTCATTTTGTCTTTATCCTTTTCCTCTAGATGGATCCTTGACCAAACCTATATTGACTTTTAATATATTTTAATAACAATTAATTAAATCAACTCGTTTTTATTCTAGGGAAAATCCATCTTGGGGCCCTTTTTGGGAAAAAAATCTTAAAAAGGGCCCCAAGATTCTGAAAAAAAACAGAAAAAAGGGCCCTTGGGCTTTTTAGGATTTTTCATTAAATGTTTTAGTTGTTAATGAGACTGATATTGTTGTAAATATGGTTGTTTTAGTTGTAAAAAATATTGTTGCAAATATGACTGTTTTAGTTGTAAGCGGGGGGGCTGATATTGTTGTAAATATGATTTTTTTAGTTGTAAAAATTTATTTAATTTATCCTAAAAAAGCGACCGGGCCCTTTCTCAAGTTTTCAGATCTTGGGGCCTTTTTGGGATTTTTTTCCCAAAAAGGGCCCCAAGATAGATTTTCCCTTTATTCTATATCCATACTTGTAACCTTTTCCTTCCTTTTCCCCAAATAGCCATAAAGCAATCCAAAGAAATTATGTTTATCAGTTTGTTTGACTTTTCTGAATTTGAATTCCCAGTTTGTCAAATTAAATATCTGAATTAATCAATAATAACTGGGTGCTGTGAAAGAGACTCAATATTTTTTTAAATTAAAGTTGATAATTTTAAAGAAACTCATTTAATTTAATAATATTAAATATCATATAATTGTATATAAAAAAATATATGCATCCTCCACTTATCTCTAAAATGGTTTGGAGGGAATATGATAAAGATATAAATTCTAGCAGACAATTTTGAAATGGGCATATGTATCTGTGGAAAGTACGAAAATACCCCCTCTTACATATTATTTTAAAGAAATGTGCTGAAATCATTATCGCCAGACTGAGACAACTAGGATATAATTAATTTTTATTTAAATATTTCTAAATAAAAAATACTCAACAATTGAAATGGAATCTGCCCGATCCAAATACCCAACTGCTGTATCCGGTTCATAAATTTAGGCACAAAGATCAATTCAAGAACCATGTGCCCTAGTTGCAGATATTTAAGAGTTTGTTTTATTGTAATTTCGTATGATTAATAAAGTCTTATTTTTAAATCATTCATTTCTTAATAATTTTCCAGTTTCCAATTCCATCGTTTCAAGCGCCAGCCACTAGAACTCTGCCATGTGGCAACAGATAGAGTTTTTCTTTTTTAGTTAAACAACTATATCAGCCCTGTTAATAACTAACGTTTTATGAAATAATACCAGAGAAAAATCTGAGGCATTTTTGACATGTAACTTTTTTCTTGGATCTTTTTTGACATTTTTTCCTAATTTGGGTCATGAGGTAGATTTTCCCAATTATTTTCTCAGCATGCTGGTGTTGGACTCGTAATTTCTTTAAAAACTTTTTTGCCTAAAAAACTATTCGTGAATAGCATAAATGGAACGGTAAAGTGAAAAAAGATACTCCTGATATTTCTCTGGTCTTTAATATAAGACGTATATATCTTATTTGATTAAATTTTAAAATTTAGTTAAGTTAGTTAATATGAAATGTATTTTTTAAAATACTCTAGTTATCTTTCTTAATTCTTTCATTTCCTTTTCTCTTTAATTATTGTTGGGGGAGTATCAATAGGAGTAAAATAATAAAATATTTATAAATATGAAAAAAAATCTGTCTTATATTAAAAACTGAGATTAACTCTATAAATACGTTTTATATTAACCACCCTAGTACAAAGAGTTTATAATTCTTGTAGATAATAAAACTGGTAAAATATTGTGGGCTTCCAAAAGCACGTAAATGGATCGGGCTAGTTAGTTAAATAAAAAGCCCAATTAGATTTGTGTTGGAATTGGTTGCAAAATATTCAGAAAGGCCCATAAGTTTACCTCACATTGCTCTGCATCTCCAGGTTACAGCCGGAGAGCCGTCCGTACAAGGGACCCTCCAGTGGTTAATCGCTGGCCGTATGTATGATTGGGTTAACACGCATCATCGAGCACGTGAAGTATTTTTCCATGTGTATATAGTGGGTTAAAGTATTTTATGATGCACTCGGCACTATAAAATATTTTTTTTTTCTGGTGTGTAGACTAACCTGAAGTTTTTTTTTTCAAATGCGTCGAGTACGATAACCTATTTTTTGGTACATCTAACACCATGCAGTATTTTTTTAGTTATATCCAATATTCTAAATTATTTAGATTGTTAAGTGTAAAATTATATAAAAAAGTACTTTATGGTGATGAACACATCTAAAAAAACACTTTAGGGTATCGGATATACTACAAATTACTTTAGGTAACTAGATGCACCAAAAAAATATATTTCATGCACTAGTTCCTTGGGACAAGGAGAGTACAAAAGCACAATGAATCACATTTAATACACTTGGGGATTCAAAATGTTGCTGAAATTATAATCACATTTAAAAGTCACAGTTTTGATCGACCATTTCCACTCACTCACCACTGCTCTATAAAGTCGCACAAATATTTTTGTTATTTTAAAGCTTTACTCTTGTTTCTATGTTAAGGAGAGAATGGAGACCCCCGGTGGATGTGAAGGCTGTTTTTTTGATCACGTAATATAAATCATAGTTTTGTGCTTTTGGATTTTGTTGAAGATAGCAGAATTCCGAAACAAAACGGAGTGGCAACTTGTATAAATAGGACTTTCAAATTGGAAAATCGTTGTGAGACTTCAAGGTCAAGCCTTTTACAACATGGTTCCGAGTTTATTGCAGATAAAGCTGCTTCAGCACATGATCAACAAGATTGAAGAAGCTGCAAAACCGCTTGGTTTCGATGCGCACAAGAAAAATTACAAGGTAACTAAAATTGTGGAACTTGTTATTAACTCGCTCAAAGAAAAACTTGATCTACAGTTAGTTTAACTTATTTGAACCCACAGATGAGGCTTGAAAACGTAAAGGCTGGAAGGAAAGGAAACCTTAATGTTGCCACAGAGGTATGAAACATGAGCTTTTGTTATATAGTGAAGTGTAACACAATGTGTCTCGTGTGATGCTTATGGACGGTGTTTTATATTTTGAGCAGGTATTTCAAGTGGCACCTTCTCTTCACATGGTTGAGATGAGGAAAGCAAAAGGTGATACGCTGGAGTTCCATAAGGTATAACATTCTTTCTCTTTTTTTTTTTTTCAGTGGAGTTTTTGATTGATTGTTATAATTTAAGTGACTTTTCAAGCTATTACCAATTTGGAATACCAGTAACATTATTTTTGGAAAGATTCTTATGAGAGATTAATTTATTCAATAGAATTATGAAATGTGAAATACTACTTCTGGTCCTACAAATTGCATTGTAAAGTAGGTCTTACATTTAAGAATGGAGGATTTATATTTATTGCTGTTCAATAATTCTTCTATGAACAATGGTTCTCCTTCCCTTGTTTCTATTCTTTTTCTACATCTCAATTAGAGTAGGCCCTGTGCTTGTGAGAGAAGCTAGCTTCACTATTCATTACTTGAGGGAAATTTATTTCACAAGAAATCTGTGCTTTACATAGTTTTATCCTCAGATTTCTGTTCGATTCACAACTGTAAATCTTTGTAAAATGACAGCAAATTATTATTTATGTCCCTGAAAGATACATGTAATTTTGTCCTTAAGAGATCGTTACCAATTTACTATCATTTGACTCCCTTTATTTCAGGGAAATGGTCTCGGAGTGAGTTTTGTTGACAATTATGTTAGCCAATCTCAAGACCAGATTGTGATAATTTTCTTCTAAAGATTGGATTGATCAAACTTTTAGTAGAGCCATGTTTTGCTGATGGCCTGTTGTTATTGCTAAGGGATAATACAATAAGAACGAAAATCATAGAGATTAACTTGATGTAACTGAATCAAATTGTTGCTTGTCGCTGTCTGCAGTTTTAAAAAAATCCATCGACAACTCTTAAGGATGTGTTCTAGAAAAGTGATGATATGCAAGAAATAAAGTGAAATCATCTGAAGAAAATGCAAGAAACAGAGTGAAATCATCGATATTGATGTCAAGTGTAGTGTCTAGATGGTTTTATGATGCTTTTTTATTCAGGACTAAACTGTCATTTTTAAAATTCGGGACTGAATTGTCATTTTCAAAATTCGGGATTAAACTGTCATTTCTGAAATTTGTGACTTAACTGTCATTTCCAAAATTCGGGACTAAACTGTCATTTATGAAATTCGGGACTAAACTGTCATTTATGAAATTCGACTAAACTGTCATTTCCGAAATTCGGGACTAAACTGTCATTTATGAAATTCGGGACCAAACTGTCATTTCTGAAATTCGGGACCAAACTGTCATTTCTGAAATTCGGGACTAAACTGTCATTTATGAAATTCGGGACCAAACTGTCATTTATGAAATTCGGGACCAAACTGTCATTTCTGAAATTCGGGACTAAACTGTCATTTATGAAATTCGGGACTAAACTGTCATTTCTGAAATTCGGGACTTAACTGTCATTTTCAAATTTCGGGACTAAACTGTCATTTCTGAAATTCGGGACCAAATTGTCATTTCTGAAATTCGGGTCTAAACTGTCATTTCTGAAATTCGGGACTAAACTGTCATTTCTGAAATTCGGGACTTAACTGTCATTTTCAAATTTCGGTACTTAACTGTCATTTCTGAAATTCGGGACCAAATTGTCATTTCTGAAATTCGGGACCAAATTGTCATTTCTGAAATTCGGGACCAAACTGTCATTTATGAAATTCGGGACTAAACTGTCATTTATGAAATTCGGTACTAAAGTGTCATTTCCGAATTTCGGGACTAAACTGTCATTTCCAAATTTCGGGACTAAACTGTCATTTTCAAATTTCGGGACTAAAATGTCATTTTCGAAATTCGGGACTAAACTGTCATTTCTATAATTCGGACCTAACTGTCATTGCCGAAATTCAGGACTTAAACTGTCATTTCTTAAATTGGGGACTAAACTGTCATTTTTACTCTCAAGTCTCAACTCTTCTATTGTAATTGTAAGCATATAATCATAGATTTCATACTTCTTAATATGTGAATTTCTTAAAACTCGATCAACAACAATACATACAAATTTAAAATAAATAACAAGATTAAAATATTTAGCCGAATATATGTTAATCAATATTTAATAAGTTGGTAAATATTGCAAGAAAGTGTTGCTTTGTCAGAGATCCAACTTTAAAATAAATAACTAGATTAAAATATCCGAATATATGTCAACCAATATTTAGTAAGTTGGTAAATATTTCGAGAAAGTGTTGCTTTGTCAGAGTTATAGTCAAGAAATTGGAGGGGAATATCTCAAAATCAATCAAAAACACCATAAGTTTACCTCACATTCCTCTGCATCTCCCGGTTACGGTCGGAGAGCCATCCGTACAAGGGACCTCCAGTGGTTAATCGCTGGCCGTATATATGATTTAGTTAAAACGCATCGGGCACTTGAAGTATTTTTCCTTGTGCATTTACATTTAATGTGTTACAGTATTTTATGATGCACTCCGCACCATAAAATGTTTTTTCCTAGAGCGCAGACCAACCTGAAGTTTTTTTTTTCGTCCTATGATAACCTATTTTTTGATACATCTAACACCATGCAGTATTTTTTTTAGTTATATCTAACATTCTAAATTATCTAGATTGTTAAGTGTAAAATTACATAAAAAGTACTTTATTGTGATGAACACATCTAACAAAATACTTTAGGGTACATGACACACTACAAATTACTTTAGGTAACTAGATGAACCTAAAAAAACATTTCATTTAACCTTGTATAATTCTGGTTTGTCCCCTCCAACAAACATACTAGAGGTGTGCATGAAGCCTAAGAGCTCGGTGCGCCTGTCCAAGCCCGACGAAAAATCGCCCAGCCCAACCCAAAAAAAAGAAACCAAGAAAAGATAAGTATCGGTTTGGCAGGGTATGCCGCCCTACCCAATAAGTATATATTTTATTATGTTTGACATAAATATTTCTTATATAATACTTTATATACTTATATCATATTATATATTTACTAATACTCTAATATATTATTGAGTAGTATTTGACATTAGATCATTATATTACTAATGATTCCTTGTATTTTAATGGACTATCGATGTTATTTAATTCTTCACGTATAAGTATTTGACTATTTGTTATGACATATGATAGTCTTTTTAATTTCAAGACTCAAGTTATAGATTTATTTTGGAATATTCTAAAGTGTATAATTATGGATTACATTTGAAGTTTGCAATATTGTTTATCAGGTATGATTGAAGCTTTTTTTTCCCCATATAAGGTATGGCAGGGTATCATCATTTGGGTAGGGAAGCCCACCCTGCCCAACCCATTATCACCCAACCCAAAAATATTAGGAACTATCGGGTAGTAGGTAGGACAATGGTCATGGGGCATCGGGTAGGGGTCCCTACCCACCCCTGGCCATGCTCACCCCTAACACATACTAATTAAGCTGGAAAGGGAATGACATAAAAGTATAAAACTGATAGCTGCTAGTGATTTGCCAAAAGTATTCCCCCATCCTTAATATAAGACAATTTTGATGAGTTGGTTTTGGTCCTAAATATCATATATAGTTTTCATATTTGTTGATCTATTGTTAATATGTCTCTATTATTGATGCTTTCTCAACAATAGTCAAGGAGGAGAGGGAATGAATGAATTAAAGAAGATAACTGTTATATTAACTAACTTAACTAATTTCCTTAATCTAATCAAATTAATAAGTGTGTCTTCAGTGGTGGAGCCATAAAATATTTTTAGCTCGGACAAAAAAGTAAACATTTTGAACTATTTACTAAAATAATATTACATAATATTGAAAATACAAATAATAATAACCGACAATTATAAATCAAAACAAGATATAAGATGATACAAACCTTTTCAATAGGTATCTCAAATCAGAATTATATTGTCCTCTTGCAGCCCAATGAATAATGAACTAAACATTGTCTTTATAGAGAAGACAAGAGATTAGTTGAGGCCAAATTATTGTCCAAAATAAAATTTCATATAACAAATACATATATATACTAACAAATTTTAGAAGATCAACTGGCTCCAGTTGACCAGCAAGTGGTTCTGCCACTTTGTGTCTTGTATTTAGCACCGGAGATAACTATATAAATTTCAAATTAAATTATACTCTTTTTCTATTATTATTAGTTTTTTATAACCAGAATTATTATTAGTTAAACCATACGAACACTTGTTATGTGTTATTCAAAAATCTGATACCAATGATATGGAAAACTATCTCTAAATCTAATCAAAACAAAACAACCGTACTCATTTCTGATTATACATATATTTTGCTGCAAATTAATGATGGAACTATCGGAACATTTGAAAAGATTAATTAGAAACTAAATTCTTGTTCCATTTAATTAAAGCAAACGTACATAGACCCTAAACGTGTGTATGTGTATATAAGCCTTGTTAATGCTCCCTCCGGTCCGGATTATATGAACACTTTTATAGTGTAAATTATACTATAAAAATGTTCCTATAATTAGGACCATAGATAGTATAATGAAATAAATTAGGATTAGTTTTGACTTGCTAAGAGGCTGATAAAATAATCTCACTCTCCTCCTCAATAAGACAATAAGGCTGTTCCTTCATTTAAGCATGTACCCCTGCCTTCTGCTTCAAAATTCACGGGAAAATCCATATGGGGGACCTTTTAACCAAAACAAACCCAAAAAAGGCCTAAAGATTTTGTAAATCCCAGAAAAGATTTAGTATCACTTTCCTCTTTCCTCTCTCCTTTGTGTCAATATTCTCTCTCTTCTCTTGCTCGTTTTCCGGTAATGGAGGAGGAATATGTTTTCCGGCAAAGGAGGAAGAAGTAAAAGAGTGAAATATTTCTTCCATCCAACGTCCAAGGGGGCTGTTTTGTTTTTAATCACCATGCTACTTCATTTTTAATCACTGTAGGGTTGGGTTAGTAAAATCTTCCTATGTTTTTGGGCATGGAAACAGAGGGAAAGGTCTGTATTTGAGTGGGAATGGTTGAAAGTGATCAAGGAATGAATGCTGAAAAAACTTTGAAATTTGATAGTTGTTTATACCTACAGTTTTAGTTGTTAATATGACTGTTTAACTTGTTAATACGAGATGAAAGTGAAAAGTAGTATTTTTTATAACTGTTTTTTCAAGAACAGCCGTTAAAAGTGCTATTTTTATGACTGTTTTCTCTCATTTACTAAAGTACTTTTAACGAATGTTCTTGAAAAACAGTCATAAAAACTAGTACTTTTAACAACTGTTCTTGAAAAAACAGTCATAAAAAATAGCACTTTTAACAACTGTTCTTGAAAAAACAATCATAAAAAACAATACTTTTAACGACTGTTTTTGAAAAAACAGAAAAAAAAAAGTACTTCTCACTTTCATCTCGTATTAACAAATTAAACAACCATATTAACAACTAAAACTGAAGGTATTAATAATTAAAAAACTTTTCACTTTCATCTCGTATTAACAAGTTAAATAGCCATAATAATAACTAAAACTGAATGTATTAACAACTAAAACTGTAGGTATTAACAACTATCAAATTTCAGCGTTTTTTCAGCCTTCATTCCTTGATCACTTTCAACCATTCCTACTCAAATACAGACCTTTTCCTCTGTTACCATGCCCAAAAAACAGAGCAAGATTTTACTAACCCAATCCTACAGTGATTAAAAACGAAGTAGCATGGTGATTAAAAACGAAACAGCCCCCTTGGACGTTGGATGGAAGAATAAGCATTGATATTTCTTCCTTTCACTCTTCTACTTCTTCCTCCTTCGTCGGAAAACAGATTCCTCCTCCATTGCCGGAAAACGAGCAAGAGAAGAGAGAGAAATCGATACAGAGAAGAGAGGAAAGTGATACTAAAACTGATGGTGTTTTTGTCATTTTACTTAATATTCAGATGTCAAAAAGGGCACTAGGGCTTTTTTTTGGGATTTACAAAATCTTTGGGTCTTTTTTGCGTTTTTTTTGTTAAAAGGGCTCCCATATGGATTTTCCAAAAATTCACTATGCCACACTCTCTACGGGGCCATCACGTCACACGTGTTCGCGACATCTGAATCTGCTATTGGATCACATCCTTTTATGCTCCGTCAGTTGTAATTTTAATGAGAGAATGTAGGTCGCAATTAAAAGAAATAATTTATTGACAAGTATCATGAGTTATTAATGGTAATTGATTTATTTGTTAATCCCCATGTTCACTTGTCATTGAAGATTTTTTTAATATTATTTCCCTTGGTTAGGACCTAAAAGTCACTCTATCAATTTTTAATACCCTGCAACTCACTTTTTGTATAATTTTTATTGATTATAGTTTGATTGTTAAATGTGTTAACTTTAGTTTTAACCATTTAAAATATAAAAATTCTTTACATCGGTTACGGACCGTACGAGGCCCACCTAAGGTAGGGCCCAATAAGGGGCAATTTGTATCAGAATCCACTTACAATCAAGGAGGATATTAACCAAAGATTCTGACCTAGATATGGTGGCATAACACATGGGCTTGGAGGCACGAAGGCCGACGAGTCCAAACCCTAGAGGTAAGCCCTATAAATAAGAGGTAAAGCCTAAAGGTACGCACATTCTATTCTCATTTACTATTATGTCGTCACTGTGCATACACACCACCCCCTTTGGCGAAAGCCTTTAGTATCGTGCAAGTGATATACTATTCTCTTGGGTATCTAATTCATAGATATCTGGAAGCGAGTTATCTGATCTAATATCAACATACTAGTCCAGTAGGGCTAGATATCTGTTATTCTTATTGTTCTTATACAGAACATTGGCACCGACCGTGTGGAATCGATAAACTTAGATTCCTGCGACCAAAGATGGTTGCCACCAGAAGCAGTAGTTAGATGCCCTTGCACGAACAATTTCCTGGGAGAAAAGTTCTTGCTGAATTTTGCAACAAGCAAAATACAGCCGAAGTCCGAGTTCACTCTCGGCAAGGTCAACCAGCAATAGGGGGAAACACTCAAGAAGTATTTGGATCGTTTTAAAGATGCCGCTCTACAAGTGCATGGATTGCAGGAAATTGTGCACGTGCACTTAATCATAGCCGGCTTGGATGGTTCATCTTGGCTGGCAAGTCAATTTACAAGGATCCCGTCAAGACCCTGGTGGAGTTTAGAACTCGACAAAGTCAATTCGCAGATGTGATGCATCAAAGTTTTATTTTGGGGTAATGAGGTGAATCGTCATGCTGACTTTGATCAGGTTGAAATGTTTAACTTTTTGGTTAAAACTGAATTTGAACATGTGGCGGATTGCCCTTACTCCAGGTTAAATTTTGGTCAAATGAGCCGGAATGTAATGTGACGGATTAATTAAAATCTTCACAAATGTGATACCTGGTTTAATACTGGACGAATATCTAAGCAGACTGCGTAAATATTTTTTACTCTGGCCCAATCATTGAATAGAACTTTGAAAAATATGTTCGAGTTCATATAATTAACCCATTAAGGTGTTGAAGTTGAAACTCAAAATTATATCTGGGTTGGTCAAGAAAGGAACAAACTTTCATTGATTTGCAATTTGTATAAGTGCAACGAAGTCGAATGTTAAAGAATAAACCGGGTTAGTAATGCGGCAAATGTGGTTACAAAGCAAAAATGGGTTTAAGTGCCCCAAACCAAAAATACAAGCAAAACTGGCATCCTGGCCCTTCAGCTAGGTGGAGCTTCAGCCTCCGGTTGAACCTCTTCTTCAATGGAGACGACGACGTTGACCTCCTCACCTGGCGAGATTAACTTCCCATCGTCAACATAAACCTCGCAGTGCAACCCGAAAGTGCTAAGTTCAACGCTGGGGTTTAAAAGCCGGATTTGCTCCAAGGCGTGGTTAAAGACACTTTCCGCGGTGTCTTTTAATTCAGCTGCATATTCAGCGACGTTGGCATTGGTAGTTTCAAGTGCGGTTCTGGTCCAGTTTAATTCGGCTTTGACCTCCTCATGCGTCGTCTGCATCATTTTCAGTGCTTCGACATCGCTGAAATGAGTTCGTTAAAGATGAAGAAAGTCTGACTCTGCCTTCTTCAGGGCCTCCTTTGTTGCCAACAGCTCCTCATATGTTTTGCCCTTCTTCGCCTGGGCCGCTTGTAGCTGCTCATGAGCCTTATCCTTCTCTACCCGGACTTGTTGCAGCTCATCATAAGTCACTGCATATTTTTTTTTCCAGCTAACCCATGGTTTGGGTTAAGGCGACAACCTTCAAGGCATTCAGTTCAATATCTAGAAGCTCTTGATGTTCGGCATAAGACAGGCGAGTTGGCTTGTAGAAGCGCTTCGGAGGCTGGAGTGCTTTACCGAACTCCGCCGTTACCCCTTTCTCTCAAAGAAAATCACGGGCAAGTCAGGTAGGTGGAGAAGGAGGAGGTTGAGTAACGTGAGGAGGGGAAGTCTGAGGGACTCGTTGAGAAGAAGTTGGATCAGCAGAGACCGAGGCACCTTTAGAGGTGTGGGCTAGGAGGTCTTGGTTGCCTTGGGCGCCCTTTGATCTCTTGGCCGGGGCTTCTTTGGTGCCCATCCCGACACCAGCCTTCCCAGATTCAGGGGCAGGTCGCTTCTTGGTTTTATCCATACTGGGAGCCGTCGTGTTGCTTTTCATCATGGAAACGTAACGAGGCTGTTTCCCCATACTTGGAGCTGCAGGTCGAGAAAACAAAGATTAGTTATTTATCTAACAGAAAACAACAACAGACGAATGGAAAATACAAATACAAAGAGTCATACTCGTTGCTGAACCCAACCCGGCTTGAGGCTGTGGAATGTATTTGGCCGCTCTAACAGGGCCGTGTTTGTCGACATGTGCAAGTATAGAGGCTATCGAGTTGGCCTTGGAGTAAGAGAAACCCGTTTCAGGAAAGCGATAGGAAGAAGGAGTAAAGTTGTGATGGTCCCGAGTCTAGTACAATGGGAATTTCCACTCCACGTCTCTGGACTCGGGGGTTCTAAGGAACCAAGGCTGCTGTCCGGACTCGGAAACAACCTTGAAAAAGCCAATTTTAAATTTTTGAAGGATTAAAAAAAACTGTAAAATGTTTCCAGTTGGGGGCACCCCAGAGTGTGGTCCAACCTTTTTTAGTTGGGGGCTCTTTACCAGTACGAGCTACTTGGACGGTAAAAAAGTAAAACAAGAGAGGAATTGTACAAGTTATATCTAAAGACCTACAAAAACGTTCAAAGGCGATAACAAAAGCCCAACTATTGGGGTGAAGTTGGGAAGGAGCAAGGTGCAAATGATTTAAAAGATTTAGTAAGATGATCCTATGTTCTATGGCCGAAGCACAACACTAAAGATTTAGCGTTATGGCACTGGAAATGGTGTAGCAAGAACCCAAATTCAAAGAATATTCCAAGGAAGGCACCCAGAAACCAAGAAATCAAAGTTTACTTTGAAACCCAGAAGTTGAAACCTACCCAGAAACCTAGAGATCAAAGTGGCTAGAGATACAATCGAGAAGCAAGAACAAAGCAATAATGAATCAAAGAACGAAAGCACAAGCAAAAGGAACATGGAAAAACGGTGAGAGTACCTGGTGTTATGAAGATCTGAGAAACCTAAAAGGTGTGAACTAAAGGATTGCAAGAAAGTAGGACTTTGAAAACTAGAGGTTTCTTGGATGAAAGAGAAAGCAACGAATGAGAAGTAGCGAGAATGGAGGGAAATACGAAAATATGAACGTAACCGTTGAGACAGCGAAGCGAAAGAGTCAAGGGCAAAAGAGACAATTCACCCCAAAAAGCAATGATGACATATGCGAAACGATGTGGGCATTAAATACACATGAATATTGAAGACGACAAGAAGTGGCAGTGTTACGCTAAAGATGGAGGTTTTGCGCTATGGCAATGGCAGGTGTCTAGCAGTAAATTTGTCATACGCAAATTACGCATGTTCCTCTTCATCATAATCCGGATGGGGGAAAACCCGTTGCTAAAGTAGATGAACTTGGAAACCCGAATGATTGATGAAGAGGTCCCAACAATAGTGAAAAGGAATAAAGTAATGTGTTGAATCAACCCGGATTGGGGGAAATTTGCAACTAAAACGCGAGTGAATCCGGAGTTCGTTGAAACTCGGATAAAAGCTGAATGAAAAACCAAGAAACCTACAACGACTCGGATGTGAGATTTGGGTTAAATAACTAATGCACCCCGGTAGCCCAGAAAACTGGACTACCAGGTTGGGGGGCAATTGTTACGCACCCGTATGAGGCCCACTTAAGGTAAGGCCCAATAAGGGGCAATCTGTATCAGAATCCACCTACAATCAATGAAGATATTAACCGAAGATTCTGACTTAGATATGACGGCATAACACATGAGCTTGGAGGTACGAAGGCCTAGAGTCCAAACCCTAGAGGTAAATCCTATAAATAAGAGGTAAAGCCTAAAGGTACGCATATTTTATCTCATTTACTATTCTGCCGTCACTGTGCACACACACCACCCCCTTTGGCGAAAGTTTTCAGTCTCGTGCACAATGATCTACTATTCTTTTAGGTATCTAATTCATAAATATATGGGAGCGAGTTATCTAATCCAATATCAACATACTAGTCCAGTAGGGCTAGACATCTGTTGTTCTTATACAAAACAATATCAATTTTTTTTATAGGGAAAAATCCCCATCAAGGCCCAAATTACCCAAAAAATTGTCAAAAAAGTCACATTAAAAAAAGCCCCAGGGCCTTTTCTGGTATTATTTCATAAACGTTCACAACTATATCAGCATGGCTTGTTTGGGATACCGGTGGGCAATCGGACTTATGGAAAAGTCCGATTGTGAAACGTGATTTATGTTTGGATGGGTGGTTGCATAAGTAGCTTATGGAAAAGTCCGATTGGGTACAAACTTGTTTGGAATAACTTATGAATAAGTGATTTTTGAGATAATTATTAAAAAAAAATCAAAATTACCAAAAATATGAAAAATGATAAATTACAAAATTTGGCAATACTAAAATACATAATTTGATCAAATAAATATTACATAACTAACTAGAAAATTAGGCTTTGTACAATAATTTGGGATCTAATAAGAGCTTTTGAAATAAGAGCTTATGATAAGCTCCAAATTGGAGCTTGTGAAATAAGCTCAAGTTGGATCATAAGCTTTGTTGGCAATTTTTTTCAACCAAACATAAATTTTGACAAAAACCCCATAAGCACTTTTGATAAGCTGCATAAGCTCTCCCAAACAAGCACTAACAACTAAATCAGTAGACGTTAACAACAATATCCTAACAACTAAATCACTACCCGTTAACAACTATATCAGTACACGTTAACAACTAACTTTTATGAAATAATACCAGAAAAGGCCTTGGGACCTTTTTTGACATGCGACTTTTTTTGACAATTTTTTTACTAATTTGGGCCCCAAGATGGATTTTCCCTTTTTATATCAATTATATCAAGTTCTCAAATCACAAGTGATTATATTTTTAAAATGTTATTATTTAATTAAACTCGTTCTTTACTAATCATATTCTTCCTTATGCATAAGATTTTTAAAAGAGGCAAGTGTAGAGCATACTTAAATCCTTAAAAACAAACGCAAGATTTTACGTTGGGCTTTCATAAAAGTAGAGTGGAGGAGGGATTTTAGAGGGAACTCATGATAAAAAACACACGGGATTTTATTTATGAGGACTATTTTACAAGTTTAGTTTGTGTTTGAAGTTCTATGACTCACTCCTCATATAGACCATCAGGAGCATCTTACGCATAACAATACAAACTAAAGCACTCATACAATTTGAGAATATTAGTCCCATATTATTAAGTCAAAATTTTAATACAATATAATATGAATATATTATTTATTCGGAAAAATACTTAGGTTCATCTGCTTATATATTTTATAACGAATTCTCCCATCAGATTTTGTTACGTGGCCTTTTTTAGTAATAAAGATTCACATTGATAAAAGGGAGAATAGACGGTTGAAATAGGAAAATCACTATATAAGGCTTATAAACTCAATAAATCTTAAATTGGGTCAATGACCAAATCTAGAATATTTAAATATGGATTATTTTTCAGTAATACTTCAATAACCCAAAAAAGAGAGGAAAGGAATAGTCAGCCATGAATTTCTTGTCGGGTGAAAGTTCACCATTTATGCAGATAAAAGCAGAAATTCTGTTTACAGTTTTGATTAACAGTCTACTGGAATAGAAAATTAAATCCGGGTTTGGGTCGATTATCAAGTTCCTTTACAGCCCGTTCTTCATTATTGGGAAGCATTGGTGGTGGTATTGCAGATTTAGCTCCTATCATAACCACCAACGTAACCCATCAATCCATCATGACTAGCACCAGCTTTTATGACTCCCCAATTATTCATCCTCACTATTCCCCAACCAATCGATGAATCCCTCCAATGATGGCTACCTTCTTCTCCGACGACAAGGTCACTTACCAGTTCTTTCACCTGCTTGGTCACTTGAATGGAAAGAACACGATCGGAAAATTTGGCTTGGATCTCACTCGGGTTTGAATCTTCAAAATGTTTGATGGTTTTGGGAAAATTTGGCTCCGATTGTACTATAATATGCTATACTACCTCCAATACATATATCAACTAAAAGGGATTGGGAAATATAGATTTAACAATAGAACCAACTTATTTACCTTTCTTTACTGATTTTCTAAGGCCTTCCATGAATTTTTCATTGTTAGGGTTCTTAGGTACATCGTGATTTTTTAATAATAAAGAGATATAGAGGTAATTTGGACCAAATTCTAAATCCCTAATTAAGTCACATAACCTAATTAATAATTTATTAAGTTTAGTAACCCAAATTAGAATTTGTGTAATTCAACTGTCTTTATATGAGATTTTTCCTTAATAAAATTTTAAAATTTTATCGAACCGTTTTTAATAGAAAAATCACACATGAAAATATTTAATTGGTGAATTGAACCTAAGTTTTATCCTAATTATTTTCTCATCATGCTGATGTTGGACTCCTGCAAATTTTTTTTTTATTGTTTTGTCTATAAAACTATTTGTGAATAGTAAAGTGAAAAAGATATTTAATTCTTTTTTTTAATATAAGAAAGAGGCATCAGCCGTTATATATTAGAATCAACTAAAAGGGGATTGGATCCCATACAATCATTCAAAAGCACATTCCTAAATTTCTCAGGACAAACATTCAATAAAGCAGAATGAAAAAGCCCCTCCTTAGCCAAGAAATCAGCCAGAGAGTTCCCAGAACGAGGGATATAATGCAACTTAACATCCAAAGACTTGGAGATTAGGGTCCTAATCTGAAGGAGGACCAGATTGTCGTTATCCTCTTCCTTATGCAGCAAAAGTTCCTGGACTAGGATCTGGGAATCGGATTCAACTTGGATCTTATGGATACCTTCATCCCATGCTAAGCGAAGGCCATAGAGCAAGGCCCATTCTTCCGCTTGAATAACTTCACACTGACCCAAAAATTGAGTGAAACCAGTAATCCATTTGCCCTTATGGTCTCTGAGCACTCCATCGCAGCCTGCTCTTGATTCGTCCAAAAGCACTGCACCATCTACATTCAATTTAGCCCAGCCTTGTGGTGGAAGAGACCACTTTTTTGCTACATCGACGTCTACTGATGGAGGTTCCAAAGCTGGATAATGCATCTCAGTGAACAAATTCAGCGATCTTAGAATGACCGCAACAGGATCATTGGGTTTGCAGTAGTTTTCTTTAAAAATGTGGTTATTCCTCCATAACCATAAAAGCCAACACACAATCTCCCACACCGTATTCCAAGTTGTGCCACTTAGTCGATTTAAATATTCCTTCAGGTTGAAGGACATCCGGTCAGTGAGATTATATGAGAAAAAAGATGTGACATACCTTGGATCAATTAAGGCCAGCCAGATCTGAGTGGCATAACAACAGTCACGTAGAATGTGCAAGGTATCTTCAATTTCAGAATAACAAAACTGACAGAGAGAGGGGCAAGAAGACCACTTGCTCCTCCATTCAAGTGTAGGCAACCTGTTATTAAAAGTTTGCCATAAAAAGACTCTTATTCTTTCCACTCCTTTCCAATTCCAAATCTTCTTGTAGATGCCATTGTAGTAGTGATCTAGAGGTTTTTCAAGCATAAAATATGCACTCTTCACTGAGAAATTTCCGTGAGTAGTGCCACTCCAAAACATAATGTCCTCACCTGCATCTTCCTGAGGAGGTAAGAGAGCTAGAAGTTTTTGAATGACATCACCCTGAACAATATTCACCAGATGCGTGAAGTGCCAAGTACCACAAGTAACCCAGTCGGCCACAGAGCTACTTTCTTTGTCTGGAGATAACGGTCTAATGCAGCAATCCTTAATTTGCCTATCTTTGAGAAGCCAAAAATCAGAAAAGAATTGCACTGATCTCCCATTTCTTATCTGCCATATTTAATTCTTGTACCTATGCATACTGGTGAGGTATTGTGGGCCTCCAAAAGCACGTAAATAGATCGGGCTAGTTAGTTAAAGAAAAAGCCCAAATACATTTATATCGGAATTTGGGATTGGGTTTCCCTGTCTATCCAAAAGGATAGGCAGGGAGAGCCTGAAAGATCTGGCTATCACCCAAGAGGGGGGGTGAATTGGGTGTATGATAAAACTTTTGACGACTTGAAAATCTTTTCACAATTTACTGAAAGTAGTTTGTATGACAGTAATAATTTGTAAAGCAATAATCGTCATTCAAACTTATATGCTTTGAAATGTAAGAGTTAAGGGAAGAGAATATGCAACCGTGATTTATACTTGGTTCGGCCCAATCCTTGACCTACGTCCGGTCCCCAAGCTCCGCTTGAGATTTTCAATCCACTATCTTCTTGTAACTTGATTACACATTCGTACTTGAAGTAATCCTCTCTCTAGGATTCACTCCCCCTTACAAACCGTAATCAATACACTTGCTTGATTACACACTCGTACTCAAGTAATCCTCTCACTAGATTCACTCCCCTTACAAGCCGTAATCAACACAATGTGTTTCCCACTCAAGATTACCCAATCTTGAGTATCTCACAGATAGAATGATAGGATGTGTACAATAACTCTTCTCTCTCTCAGAAGTAGATGGATAAGCACTGAAGTACAATTACAAGTCATCTTACTCTCTATGATAAGCTATGTAAACATTAAGAACAGAGAGTAAATGATATGAAAATCAGAGTATTAGCATCTTGAAGATGTCAGCTTGTGTCTCTGCGTTTTTCTGCTCTGTGTATTCTGAGTTCTGTATGGAGCCTTCAAATCTCCAGGTATTTATGCTAGTTGAAGCTTATGACCGTTATAGATCCGTTCGAGACTTGAACCCATTCGAAAATGTAGTCATTATGAGTGTTTCTCCATGGATATAGCCGTTATGACCACTTCTTTGTTTGAATATAGTCATTGGGAACTTTTGCGATTTGAATATTTGAATTTTGGCTCTTCAAGAATGTGTCCCATGTGGTCTTGTTTGAGAAATGATGATGTACAACTTTAGTTGGTGGAGGCATTGTTGTCTGCATTGAGAAATGTCTGTCCATCTTTCCAGGCTATCTTCCATTTGCTTTGTTTGAGAAGATATAATAAAATAATACAAGTGGCTCATGGAGTTGCTTTATTTGACTTTAAAGCAAATTCAAATCTTCTCAAATCTGAAGTTAAAGGACATTGAACATTTGAATCCATTGAAGAACATTACCGTTCAGCATTCAACGTTGTTTCTTCAAGTTTCTCATTCAATTCTGCCTTCTTTGTTGTTTCTGAAAATATGTAGCAACCTTCATCTTCATGCTTATGACAGATTTTGGTTTCTGTCAAGTTTGATGTAATCTCAAACTTTAATCACCTGAAACTTATACACAAATGATATAAATGATGTTAAGAAGCTTTATAAATCATTTGAGTATTCATCTTGATGTTCTTGATGAGATATGATGTTTGAGTCATGGTGAATTTTCTTGAATCAGAGGTGTAAATCTGTTATGGTGTTCCAAGCTCGAGTTTATATAGGTAAGCTCGAGTTTGGTCTTCATTTAAACTTGGAATTTTGCCTCTGTAAGTCTCAAGCTCGAGCTTGTGACTTATAGACTCGAGTTTGGGTGTTTATCGGGACCTGCTTGCTCTCTGTCTGAGCTAAACTCGAGTTTGGTCACTTATAGACTCGAGTTTGACTTTTTCCAAAAGTTCATTTCTTCTCTGGAACTCTCGAGCTCGAGCTTGTAACTTCAAGCTCGAGTTTGGACTTCTTCAAAATCAAAATTTCCTCTCTGTAACCCGTAAGCTCGAGTTTGCTACTTGTAAGCTCGAGCTTGCTACTTGTAAACTTGGCCTTGCTGATTTTGAACTTTGTTCAGCGAGCTTACAAATTTGTCCACTTTCGAGGGCCATATCTCCCTGGTCTGAACTTCGTTTTTGTTGGTTCAACTCTTTATGGAAAGCTATTGGAGTATACTTTCCAATGCCACTGATTTCAGCTCAATTGAATTTGTAGATAGTGAGTTACACTCAAAACATTGAAGCTTGGTTTTCTGTGTGGCGTGGCTTTCTCTGTCAACTTCCACAATTTATAACTCCGTGACCTGAACTCCTTTGGGCTTGAATTTTATATCAAAATGACGCATTGGGAGTCTAGTTTCATATGCCACTGGTTTCACCTCAATCGGATCTCTGGTTTGGAAGATATCATCAAATTACCGGACGTTGCTGTCTTTGAACGTGAAACGAGTTGATCACCGTAAACTCGAGTTTGAGTCTTTAAGCTCGAGTTTTTTAGTCCGAAACACCAAAGTTGCTTGAAGACACTTATAGACTCGAGTTTGGAGTCTTAAGCTCGAGTTTGCTCATATCGATAGAAATTACTTGAAGGTAGTAAACTCGAGTTTAATACTTGAAGGCTCGAGTTTGCTTCATCCAAACCTCATATTTGTTGACTTTAACTCGAATTGAGCCAATCCAACTTCCATATGATCTTGGAGAACTTTCGATCAATATAAGAACTTGGATAATGATGTCTTCATTCCATTCAAAGAAGTTCTTCATTCTCCCATCTCCCAACTTGATGATTCTTCATCATTTAGCTTAAGATCTACATTAAATATGAGAATTAGTCAAAGTAAAAGATAAATGTAGCGTCTGGCCTTTTTCTTTCTCAAGAATGGCATCTATATAAGGCATCATCAAAACTAATCATAACCAACAGTACTCGCTCCCTGATCGTCTCCAGATCAGATCTGAATGATCATTTGATTTTGTTTATTTTCTATTTTTTTAAAAAAATATTTTAATAGTTAGAGAATCTAAAATAAAGATAATCTCTTAACTAATATTTTTTCAAAAAATATTTATTTTGTTTAAAAATTAAAAGATGAAAAAAAAAAAAGCGCGGATCGTCCAGATTTGATCTGGACGGTCCAGGAAAACTGGCTCGGCAGGGAAACCAGTCCCGGAATTTGTTCCAATTCAGAAACGCCCATAGGAGAAAGAAAAAGATTCAGAAAGGCCCATCAGTTTACTTCACACTCCTCTGCATCTCCAGGGTACAGCTGAAGGGTACAACTACAAGGGAGCCTCCGGTGGTTAATGGCTGGCTGTATATATAATTTTGGTTTGTCTCCTCGCACCAAACGTTCGACTGCTATCTATGTCTGTATATAAGTGCATCTTTATGAACTGCTTTTGCATTTCTGGGAGCGAAACAAATGATCGTCACAGAAATAACAGGTACACGGAAAATTTTCTATGTTTATTCTTTAGAATTTAGTAATTGTACGGACTGATCTTCAGTGTTCTTATTCTGAATTTGTTCCATCATTTTCTGTGAAAAAAATGGATGAAATAGAAAAAAAGTAGTTGATTGGCGAGCCTGCGTTACCAACTCTAACAAAGTGCATTTTGGCCATGCCATGCACACCAGGTGTTTGATTCTTTGCGCATGCCAAATGAAGAGCGAGGTGGCTGGTGATAGTAGGCTTCGTTGATGATGATGCATATTAGGCAGCTCTTCTCCAAGTTTAACATAATTGTCATATTAAACCAACAAGCTCGGTCCTATGCTCGTGATCCTTTTCCCAGTAAAGTCACCCACTACCTGTACCGTGCCAGACTAATAAACTCTATTCGACTCGTTCTTCGGTCTAATTGTCCCAACTCACTCCCTCGTATCCTAAATGATCGTCTCCTCGACTCTTTTGTAGTCACTCAGGCTCTTCGTTCTTCCCCATCTGCAAATTCTGCCCTCTTTCTTGTGGAAGAGCTTGAAAAAGTTGAAGGCTTTTCACATACCAAGAATACCCTCCATGCCCTGGCCACTGTGCTTGCCAAGTCACACCGAACTGCAGAACTCAAGTCTCTCATTGACGATATTACTGCTGGGAGATTTGGTAACGTACATGTCAGTTATATGAACCTCATGCAGTGGCATGCTGCAGCTGGAGATCTTGAGTCGGTTCTTGAGTTTTGGGATAAGTATAGATTCACTGCCAATAAGCGTGCCTGCACTGAATCATATAACATTGTTATGGCTCTGTATGCGAAAAAGGGTATGGACTCTGAGGCAGTAAATATTTTCTGCAGGATCCTTGATGAAGGAGCGAATCCAAATTGCAGAACTTATACAGTTATGATTGAGCACCTCGTGAATTCTGGAAAATCATTGGCAGCCTTGGAGGTTTTTAGATTACTACCTTCAATGCGGATCAAACGCACTTTAAAACAGTATTCAATTCTGATAGAGAGCTTCATCTACCTTAAACAGTTTGAGCAGGTCAAAACCTTACTAGATGAAATGCAAGTTGATGGAATATTGCCTAGTCGAGCCATGTGTTTGTCACTGCAACAGATTGTGGAGGAAGGATTTCTTAAGGATGACGAGTTCTTCAAAGAAAGTTTATCAGATGAAAGAATCAAGAGTATAGGATATTCTATTGACAGTAGCGATAATGACGAGGATGAAAATGAGAATTTAAGTCATGCTTGTCAATATGAGGATAAAAAACAGTTAAAACCCTGGCTAGACCCACAGGCTTTGGCAATTGCCTTGCAGGATTGGGGTCCCAGTGAAGTATCAGCCCTAGAGCGTGCAAACTTTGTGTGGACAAGAAGACTGGTCTGCAAGATCCTTAGGAATTTCAAATCCCCAGAAACTGCTTGGAATTTCTTCTGTTGGGTTGCTTGTCAACCTGGATTTACCCATGATATATACACAGTACAAAGAATCATGACTCTTCTTGCACGTCGTGGATATACAGAATTGGTTGACAGGCTTATATTCAAGATCAGAATAGAGGGAATGAGAATGCCATTCAGCACCATAAGGCTGATAATTGACTTCTATGGAATTTCAAAGAATGCTGATGCTGCTATGAAGGTTTTCAATGTTGACCGAGCACTTTGTGGACCCATATCAAATTTTCATTTGATGCTTCTTTATTCCTCTCTTCTAAGAGCACTAACCAAATGTGGAAGGAACACTGATGCACTGGAAACACTTGACGAGATGATTTTGAATGGAATTTTCCCAGATATTCAGACATTTTCTGGTCTAATGCAACATTTTGCAGACCTTGGAGACATAAAAACAGTTCAGAAGCTCTTTACAATGGTTAGGCAGAGCGGTTTAGAGCCAGATGCTTATCTGTATAAGGTACTAATCCAAGGTTATTGCAAATCAGAAAGAGCAGCACTGGCATGGAGGATATTTGAAGACATGAAGAATTTGGGTTTGATGCCTGATTCTGACACTAAAGAATTGCTTGTGAAGAGCCTTTGGAAAGAAGGGAGAAGGAGGGAAGCGGCTGCGGTGGAAGAGAGTTATGAGGAAATAAATGAGGTCCTTCCACTTGCATTGCGTGGTCATGAATGGTCTGTCAGCTCTGCGGATCTCACAAGAGTTTATAATATTTATTCAGAAAGTTTTCTGTTGTCTATTGGCTAGAATTATAGATATGTACTGTGTACAAGAGATGAATTCGTCGTACATTAGCCAGAGTGGCAGATGCCTTTTAAAGGTAAAAGCTATGACCAACTTTACTAACTTCGGAGGAAGGGACACTGTGGAAGAGAGTTGAAAGGAAATAAATGAGGTCCTTCCGCTTGCATTGCATAGTCATATGTGTTCTGTCTCCTCCTTCAGTCATAGGAGTCACAATAATTGTGCGCATATTCATTTTTTTTTTGGCAAGATCTAAGTTGTTACCTAAATCAACCCTTGATATATAGGCACTATCAAGTTTACTTAGTCAGGGTCGATATGTGGACATTTGCATTCAGAGTCAGCATCCATCTTTCAGATTGCTTTGGAAGGGAAATCAATTCATACAAGAGAAAAGTTGTAAGATCCTTGCTTTAACAGTTAGGTAAAACAACCATAATGCCTTTTGACATCTAATTGTAGGACTTCGAGACTTAAGTTGCAGGTTTTGTTGTATTAATTATTTTGAGTAATTTCAATTTCGAACCAATTTGTCAATGTTGTGACAGGCCATAAAATCAGCAGATCAATGTTTAAATGTAGAAGCATCAAATTCAAAGAAGCCATTTTGTACTATTGGAGATGTTTTAAAGAAATGGTAAAATGGCTTTGTGAACAGGTATTTCATTCTGAAACTTGGGAGTTCCTTTCCATTCTTTTGTCCAATGCCATTGACTAGCTGAAAAACTTGGTTTGGTGGATGGTTAATCAGTTCAAGATATCTTGGAGTCTGCCAGAACAATGTGCTTGCTCCTATAGGATTAAGATAAAAATTTTACTTTGCTACTCAATTTGTTCGACGTATTGAATTTTGAGAAGGCTCAACATTTTTCCCCATTATATGAGAATACCAAAATTGAAGTCTCTTGTCTATTCGTGGACATTTGCTTTCAGAGTCGGCATCTGTCTTTACATTTAGGAGGACATAATTTTGTTGTCATCCCTTTTTTGTCATGTTATTGGTAAACGTGCTGACTTTTGTGCTATTTCTATTGCAATAATCTTCAACATATTAACTTTGATTTTGATGAATATTTCTTGAGATTTATTTATGATATTGAGTCAGATTCAATGGGATGTTGCCACATGCTTAGCTATAGATGTGACGGGGACTGGTTGATGCCTCTAATATATAGAATGTAATCCTGCCAATCCTAAGTTTAAAGATGTCCTACTGTTATGCCACAACACAACACATCAAGAATCCTTGTCCTTAAAATATTATGAGGAAACGTCAATTTGTTTGTTCTTTAGGCGTGGGCTGGCTGATTTAGTATATAAAATTTGCTTGGATGCCATTAAGCATGATTCCAATTAGGTAGGCATTAGACTTCTTTCTCCAAATTAAAGATTCTCATTGGAAAAGGTTAAACTACTGTGCTTTTTTTTTTTTTTTTTTTTCCCTTGAAATTGCATACAATTTTTATGTTATTATTGCAACAGTTTGGGAATGTGAAAGAAGTAAAAAGAATTATATATGGATATCATTCAAGTTAAAGCGAAAGACAAAGTCACCTTTTGATTATGATATTTTATGATTAATTAAAAAATATTCTATTTTATTAGCCACGAAAGCTTCATTTAAACAATGCCAATTGTCTATCACAAATAACTTTCTTTTCTTTTCTTTTCTTTTCATATTCCCTCTGCTAAACTCTCATTAGCTCCTACATTTGACATTATTTTCTGTTGAAGCCTCCATTTCCAATCTAAAACTCTTTAACAATGGCCGTCTTCTTCCTTCCTTCTCATACTATATTACTTGCACTCATTTTCTTTCCCCCCTCCCTTATTGCAGCTCAATCGACAACCAACAGTGGAACAAACTTCTCATGCCCTGTTGATTCACCACCTTCTTGTGAAACTTATGTATCATACCATGCAGAGTCTCCTAACTATTTGAGTCTGGTGAACATATCGGATGTATTTGGGATCAGTCCTTTATCCATTGCAAGAGCTAGTAACTTATCAGATGAAGATAGTAAGCTGATTGCAGGCCAGCTCTTACTGGTTCCTGTGACTTGTGGCTGCGCCAGAAACCGCTCTTTCGCCAATATAATCTATGAGATCAAGGCAGGTGATACCTTCGACTTTGTTTCAAGCACTGCATTTGAGAATCTCACGAATTGGCATTTAGCAGAAGAGTTTAACCCCAATCAGAATCCATATCTTTTGATCCCAGGCACCAAAGTAGTCTTCCCTTTGTTCTGCAGGTGCCCTTCAAGAAGCCATTTGGCCAAAGGCATAAATTTTTTGATAACTTATGTTTGGCAACCTAGCGACACTGTTTCTGTCATTAGTACCAAGTTTAATGCATCTGAAATGGACATAATGACAGAAAACAAGTACCAGAACTTCACCTCTATAGCCAACCTTCCAATTATGATCCCAGTGTCGCAGCTTCCAGACGTTTCTCGATTTTATTCATCACCAAAGAGAAAGGGAAACAATCACCGCCTTTTGGTTATCGTAGGTATTATATTGGGATGCACTCTTCTAACTGTTCTTATAACTATGTCACTGGTTTATGTTTATTGTCTGAGAAAGAAAAAGATTAGCTTGAAAAAGAGTGCTTCATTTTTGGAGACAGCAGATAAGCTACTTTCTGGGGTCTCGGGTTTTGTAAGCAAGCCAACCATGTATGAGTTTAGTGTAATTATGGAAGCTACCATGAATCTTAATCAACAATGCAGGATTGGGGGATCAGTCTATAAGGCCAAAATCGACGGGCAGGTCTTAGCAGTGAAAGAAGTGAAGGAAGACGTCATGGAGGAGCTAAAGATTCTGCAGAAGGTAAATCACGCGAATCTGGTGAAATTAATGGGCTTCTCATCAGACAACAATGCTGGAAATTGCTTCTTGGTTTATGAATATGCTGAAAATGGATCTCTTGATAATTGGCTGTACTCCATGTCTGCTTCAGACGCTTCTTCTGGTTCTGTGTTATTTCTCACTTGGAGCCAAAGGATATGCATTGCACTAGACGTGGCCATGGGTTTGCAATACCTGCATGAACTCACTCAACCAAGAATAGTCCACAGGGACATCAGAACCAGTAACATACTTCTCGACTCAAGTTTCAAGGCCAAGATAGCGAACTTCCCGATGGCAAGAGCTTCTACAAACCCAATGATGCTAAAATCAGATGTTTTTGCTTTTGGGGTTGTTCTGCTGGATTTGCTCACAGGGAAGAAAAGCATGGCGACAAATGAAAAAGGCGAGGTAGTGATGGTGTGGAAGGATATCAGAGGAATCTTGGATGGAGAGGATGAGAAGAAGAAAAAGGAGAGACTGAGAAAATGGATAGATCCTAGGCTGGGAAACTTTTATGCCATTGATGATGCTCTAAGCTTGGCCTTCTTGGCAGTGACATGCACTGCAGATAAGCCTTTGTCCAGACCAACTATGGCACAAGTTGTTCTTAGCCTTTCGTTTCTGAGTAAATCATGTCCTGGTGTGATGGTAGAACGATGGACTTGTCCAGGTGGGTTAGATGCTGAAGTTCCTCAAATGATAAGTCCTATCACAGCTCGTTGATCTGAGTTTTTATTTCAAGTTCAACCTAGTCCTTTTGTTCACTGGGTCTCTTGTTCATAAAATAAATACCAATGTCTATGTAACTTGATTTGAGCTTCTTCTTCTTCTTCTTCTGTTAAGAAAAAGCACAGTCTAGTGCTTCTTCTTTTTGGATCAGAGATTGATATTTTCTTTTGCGGATGGGTGGGTGGGTTTGCGTTCAACGCCAGCTGCGAATCCGCAGAATATAAAAGGCAAAATCGTCAAGAAGAACAACAATAATGGTCCCATTTCACAATTCTTCCTCTAACGTGTATATCATTATTTTATTTTATTTAATAAAATATATGTTCAACTTATGATTCAAATGATGCATTATTTTTCAGGTAAAAGAAGATTATGCTTGTTTTTTTTGGTATAAAGGATGCATTTTTGTAGGCAAAGAAAAATGATGCATTTTTAACATATTAATTATAAATGAGTATATAATTATATATCAATAAGCTTCTAAAAATCAAACAAGAAAAGCATCATTTTCATCAAAACCATAGCTTATTATTTTTTTTTTTTCAATTATTGGACAACGAACTCATGCAATGCCAAAAGAATGAAGAGTTCTGATAAGTTTCATCTAAAAATTATAATTAATATAAATATATTAATTTTAATAATATTGATGCAATTTTTTTTTTTAAAAAAAATCTCTAATACATAGCTAAACTATCTATTTATTATTATTCTCATTTTGCTTTGCAATCAATGTGATGATGAATCTTTCTGTGAGAATATATTTTGTATTTAATAGATAAAAGGACATGTAAAGAGTAAGCAGTGTATATAAAAAATGTTATCTACTTTCTAATATATTTTTAACCAGGTTTTGACACTGTGTGTTGTGCATTGGTTGGCCAAAAAAAAAAGGTGTGAGATGCAATGTTTATAGAAAAAGTTAAAATTTAAATCAATTACAGCATCATTTTCTTCCACTTGAAACGAATATTAAAAATTCAAATTCTATATGAAAACAATCTCCACTGCATGATTGAAGGCAAGAAAAAATCTAGATTGACAAAATATGCTTCCTTTTAAAATTCAAAATCAAAAGATAATATAATAAAGACATAATGTATAATTATATTTGATTAAATAGCTGTGTAAATGCTAAGCACTACATGGGAATAATTGTTATTCAATAATATATTTGTATTTCATGTTCGATTGCTTTAATTTGAAAATAAATATTTTTGCCTATTCGTGTTTATATTTTGTGAGTAATTTATAAAATATTTTCTTCTTTAATCTTTATAATCAGGTTGGCCATTTTTTTAAAAAACTTTTTTATAGCAAAAACTTTTGTTTAATTTATACATTATTTTGAAATTTGTGGTGGCATCCAAAATATCAATACTCCCTCCCGTCTTTAATATAAGACATATTTAGGTAGTTGATCTTGGTCCTAAATATAAGATAAAGTTTTTATATTTGTCAATCTTTTCATAATTTATCTATATTGATGCTCTTCAACAATAATCAAGAATGAGAAGGAATGTTGAATTAAGGAAGTAAACTAGGGTGTTTTAGAAAATAAATGACATATTAACTAACTTAATCAACTTCCTTAATCTAATCAAATTAAGTAAATATGTTTTATATTAAAGATCGGAGGAATATTATTCTGTATATATAACTATATAAGCATGTAAATTGGATGACAACTTGACAAGGGACAGCTTATTTAGCTGTTTCCTTAAATATTTATGTTCTTAATCAAGGTGGCATTTGACCCTAAATTGCGGTTAACGGTATAGACTTTAATAATTAAAATATCATAAATTTACCCATTATTTTATGAAAATAAATAAATACTTTTTTTTTTTGCTCAAGGGGAAAATAAATAAATACTTGTCCCTTCAGAAAATAAAATTGAAGATGGTGTTAAGTTAAAAAGAACAAATAATAATTGAGCGAGGAGAGTGAGTTGTCATCTAATAATTGTATATGTTTAAATACTCCCCCATTAAGGTTCAATTTAACTATCGTGCACAAACAAAAAAAATTGTAATGAAATACTAAAAGTTATATCATTAAAGATATAAAAAAATTACAATATTTTTCAGATGTACTCTTACCACAAATCAAGACTATATTAATTACAATGAATTTTATAATATTTAATTATACAGAAGGACAAATTAGAAAAAAAATATTAAATGTTGTTATGGTTTGTTATATTTATAAGGGTTAAGGTACAAAAATACCTATCAGTTTTTATGAAGGGTGCGCTCAGCATCATATACTTTTTTTGGGTGTAAAAATACACATAAACATTCAAAATAAGAGCAAAAATGCCAACACTTTTAAATATAATCTAACACCCCGTTATATATGCATATGCAAAATGAGCATGGACCCCACTACAAAAAGTATCAATGTTAGGTTAAATTCAACGGTGTTGACATTTTTACTTCTATTTTAAATATATTTTTGCATCTTGAAAAAGTATATAGTACTAAATGCACATTGGGTAAAAGCTCGTGAGTATTTTTGTATCTTGATTCTATTTATAATATAAATGTGTAAATTTTATTTTATACTCCTTCAGTCTTAAACGTAAAAGTGCTCTATTTAGAATTAGAGATGTATATATCATGCCACTCATTCCTCAAATTTTGTATCATGTGAAAGCCGAACCCTTTCTAATAAGAGCTTCGTTATGAATAGTAGGCCACAGGTTCAACTTGTAATTTCAGGTTATTAATACCTGCCTTTAATTTTTTTATTTATTTAAAAAAGTACATTTTTTCAGCATTTTTCTTTTCTTTTTACTGACCTGATAGCTGTGTCTTTTCATTATTATATGAAAACTCACAATTAATCATGTAGGTATCGTAATATTTCATGTTTTTTCGTTTTTCGCCTTGTAAAACATTTTTTTTATATATAAGAAAATTTTAGAAAAGGGGTTGAAATTTCATCCACGATCCCAAAGCGACGGCTTTGGAAATAAATTACATCCACATACATCTTTTGGCCAAAGAAAGACACACGCATCCACCTCTATCAGCGTTTCCATCGCTTTCAGACACAGGATCGCTCTCCTCCAATACTTTCTTGACCAACGCAGAGATCGAACCCCCTCCCTTAGGTGAGAAAATCCGACCCCTTCACCAGTTGAACCTAAAGACGAGGGATCCTAGTAAAACATTAAACAAACTGTATATTAGGAAATAGCATAAAGCCATAAACTGAATAATAAAGCGATACAGGGTTTTTTCTTTTTGGTAGATATGTTGGAACTCCGAAAGCAAGCAAGTAGATTGGGCTAGTTAGTTAAACGAAAGGCCCAATTAGACCTTATTTGCTAGAAATTTTCAGAAAGGCCCGTCAACTTACTTCGCATTCAACATATTTCAGCTCGACCCTAACCAATAGTATTTTTGTAATAGAAATGTACTTTTAATCTTTTAACTTTATATTTTATTTTTATTTATTGATTTTGAAAAGTTTTTTTTTTTAAAAAAAAAATCTCTTAACTCGAACGTCGTTAACAAAAAATATTGAAATTGAAATTTTAAATGTTGGCATTCTCATTCTCAAATATTGATATATTAGTTTAATTTTCACAATAACAATTATTGTTACAAAAAAAGTAAGTGAAAAAATATTATTTGAGACTGATGATGTTAAAGTTGGAGGACAAAAAATATGCTTTCTAAAATTAAAGGACCTAATTGAAACCTTATGAAAAGTTAGAGGACTAAATGTGTGCTTTTACATGTTTTTATTAATGAGTGAATGTCTTACCTTTGTAATTTTAATAGTTTAACATGTAAAATTTATAAAGTGTATATTCCCTTCAGTTCTTAATACATGATGGAAAAAACAACTCTCTCTCTCTACTTAAATAATGGTATAATGTCTATACATAATTTAATGACGCTCAAGATGATGAATTTAGTAACCTCTCTTTTTTTGTTAAGGAAAGTTAATTTTTGAATAAAAAAATTGAGTTCACCATAATGGTAACTCAACCACAAGCTTAAAAGATTTCGCTATATAATACTCCCTCCGATCCTAATTATAAGAGCTAGTTGACTTTTTTGGAGAAATTAAAGAAGTTAATTAAATTAGCTTATAGTGTTTTTTCTTCTTCAAACTAAATAGTTTGACCAATAAATTAATATATAATCCAAGAAAACACAACATATAAAATAATTAAGTAACTTATTTAGCATCCTTAATCTCTTCAAAAAAAAGTCAACTAGCTCTTATAATTAAAAACGAAGATAGTATTAATTAAGACAATGACGACTTGGGTTCTGAAGCTACCTTGTTGTTGCATTGTACAGATATTTAAACCAATATATATGCAAGAATATGCCAAGATGCATTGAATATGCAGATTAAGCCAACAATTATAGGTCGAAAACTTACTCCATGGCCACCTACCAACTTCATTTTGATCCATCGTCATTATGTGTATTTCATCGTAGTCTTAGAAATATTGTTGGCATTTATGATACATCTACACACACCTGTTCATCTTTAGTACTCGTAATGTCTCAAGTATAGATTCCTCGTTATTGTACCCAAGAGGGTACTCCTCGCCAATAACCTCTTGGTTCAATATGAAGATGGTACAGATGGACCTAACTTTTCTCCGGTACTCTTACTGTCCATTGCCCTCATTTTCTACAAAACTGCATCATTTTGGTACAAAAAAGTCAATAGGAGAGTACCCTATTAACATGCAAGTATTCAATTGCATCATTTTGGTGCAAAAAGTCAATAGGAGAGTACCCTATTAGCATGCAAGTATTCAATTGCATGACCTCTTTTTTTTAAAAAAAAAAAAATATTTCAGAGCATTGAAAAGTATTAAAAATATACTTCAGGATTCTATCATGTCCGGTACTGAAAAAATACTTGATGATCTTGAAAAATTATATTAAAGATCTTTTTAAAATATCTTAATTTATCTTGAAATATTTTATCGATCAAGTCAAGATCTTTTAGTACAAGTATTTTTTCAATATGCTAAAGTAATTGTTCAAGATCATAAAGTATTTTTTTCAGTACTAGTCAGTATCATAAAATATCTTTTTAGTACCGGTCAACACTTTGATTTTTTTTTTTAATATTTAAAAAAGGCACCATTTTCATTGTTTTGAGCCAAAACCAGGGGCGGACCCGAAAAAAATACATAAGGGGGGGCACGATTAGTGGGGGATTCGGGCGCGCGCCCCCAAATTTTTTTTTTTTTAAAGGGAAAGTTTAAAATGCATTAAAAAACAAAAGAATATAAGCAAAAAAATTATTTATGAAATCAAGTGAATAATTATGTAATAAGAGAAACAAATATTTTACAAACCCGTCATTTAAAAGCATCTAAATACGGTTAGAACGCAACTACATAAATAAAAATGAAGAATGGGTACTCAATAATAAGTTTAAGTACATATTTTTAATAAAAAAAAAGTATATTACAATAAAAATAATTATAATGTCATCCTTCTAGGCCTATTTTTTGAAATTCCATCATAATTGTCTTGTTATCAATGCTATCAAATACATCTTTTTTCAATATAAGGCACTAAACAATCATTCAACCATTCATCCCCCATACTTTTTTCTTGATGTATTAAGAGTAAACACTTCATTTAAAAATGGGCAATCATTTAAACATGTATTTTATTATTATTATTTATTTATTAAAAAAAATAAAAAAAACCCTCAACTCTCCAATTCAATGGGGGCACTTGCCCATTTTCACTGTTAGTTTTATAGAAAAGAAGGAAGCGAACAGTAAGGGTAGAGGAGGAAAGCCGGTCCAGTATAGATGGTAGGTCATGATGGGAATAGGGTTTCTTTTTGGGAGTGTGAGTTGAGGTGGCGATGGATCTGAGTGGCAATTTCGGCTTTGATGTTATGGATAAAAGATTGCTTTTGTATAAATCTGATGGTGTTTGGTTAGGGAGAGTTTAGTGGTATATATCGTTTGGCATTAGTGGCCAATGTGTTGTTGTGTTAGTGTTAGTGCTCTTGACCTCGCAGCATAAGAGTTGTGTACGTGGTTCTTTCAAAACTAGCTACTTTGAGGGTAGCAGTTATATTTAGGATCTGTTTGAGTTGGCGTTGGAAAAATACGTTTACATAAGTAGAGACAAAACTCCTCTTTCAAACTTACCTCGTATATCGTAAATCATATTGAAAAAATAATAATTTATACCGTTAATACAAACATACACTAATATATAATCAGGGTGGTTCAATTAAACCAAATCCATTGTTTTTTGTGGGTTTATATCAGAGTTTCTTTGTCCTTTTCCAATGTACTTAAAATCCATCCGGTTTTGAAAAAAAATGATGTGAGAATTGATAAAGAAGCTGGGAAGCACATGAATACGGTAAAGGGAATTGGAGAAGGAAAGAGCATGCAGTGAGAATCAGAATGCAGGAGAGGTGTCTTGTGGCTCCTCCAATCTCGCGATATGTGTGTGTGTGAATTTCTCATCACCTTATGTGGATCCATCCATCACCAATCACGTTTATAGCTTCCCAAGTACTCATCATGTAAATAACCAACAAAAAAAAAAAAAGCCAATTGCCACTTTCTATATGACATCGCTCTGTTCTGATTTTTTAGCCCTGCAGCTAGCTCCACCCCGATCACGGTTCATTCAACTAAAATCAAGCACTCTTGCATTTACAGCTTGCAAACACATTCAAATAATTAATCCCATGAATCTGTAATTTTTCTATTGTTAATGCAAGTCCCATAATTTAGCTAGTCCACCAAACAATCACATGCTAAAATATGAATAATCTTAAACCCTTCTCCTCTCCTAAGCACCCAAATTGTCAATAAAGAATTCATATCATTTTTTTTTTAACAATAATTCACAAACCCCCTTTTGAGCATTTACACCAAAAATTGGTTTCGGTTTATAAGAACTACTTTGGAAGATCTTTCTCTCTTTATGAAGATAATAAAAAACATGCTTCAAAATATAATGAAAGATCAATTTCCTGATGATTCTTTAATTACATAAATTGAAAAAGAAATTGTTTTGAGTTTTAGTACGGATTCAATTATAGATGAATTTAACAATATAAAAACACGTATAGTAAAAGTCAAATAAAGTGAAGTGATTTTAATTCTTGTAATAGATTTCTTTCAACTTTTTGTATATTAGGTCTGTATTGTATTTCAAGAAGTTTTATTTATGATTTAACATTTTTTATTTTCGCCCCCATTCATTAACATTCCCGGCTCCGCCCCGACGACAGACCCATGTCATTCTTCTAATTTTTAAATAAGGATAAATTTTAAAAAATATTTTATTTATATGTAGTTCCAATGACTTAATGCATCTCCTTGAATCTAAAGAGATAATTAAAATATCCCATATCAAGAGTAGGACTATAGAAGGACAACGCTATAACACTCAATTTTCAGTTCCAGGTTGCAAGGATTGGCAGAGTAAATTAATACTTCCTCTGTTTCTTAGTATAATATCCACTTTAATTTTTTTTTTATTAAGTCGGTATTATATTAAATATTATAATATCGACTTTTTAATTTTTTCTTTTTATTAAGTCGGTATTATATTAAAGATGGAAAGAAGTACTCGTATTAACTTATGTGGCGGTATAATCACATACGGCATACCCAACACAAAATCCTAGGAAGCTACTATTTGATTCATATTAAGAATCAAACACTAACCATTTACTTAATGAACAAGAGCTACCATCACTAATATCAGTCTAATAAGTTGGCAACATTATAGTATTTTCTTAATAATTACTATTATCATAACATCAGAAAGTGGTGTAAGGAAAGGATAAATAAAAAGAAGTAAACATTGCATTAAAAAATTAAAATTGATTGATATTTAAATATTGTAGTTAAACTTGACATGTTAATCGATTTAAATTAATTTTTCCTGGCTCAATGACATTATTGAGCCAAATATTAAATTATTCATTGGTTTTGCTTATCTCAATTATTTTCGTCAATTATTTGCCTCGTATTATTAAAACTTAATTATACTAGCTCCAGTTTTAATTATAAGACCTAGTTGACTTTTTTTGGAGAGATTAGGAAGCTAAATAAATTACTTAATTATTTCATATGTTGTGTTTTCTTAGATTATATATTAGTTTATTAGTTAAACTATTTATTTTGAAGAAAAAAAAATACTCTAAGCTTATTTAATTAGCTTCCTTAATCTCTTTAAAAAAATTTAACTAGGTTTTATAATTAGGATCGAAGAGAGTAATATCTAATTGATGAAGATCAGATTCTAAATGTTGGACATGACCTGATTTTTTTTTTAATCATATTATTCGTTTCATCTGATGGCTATCAGCCTATTATAATTGAAATTATAAAAATTACTTCTACATAATAAAAAGCATACGACTTATATATATATATATATATATATATATATATATATATATATATATATATATATATATATATATGTATGTATGGAACGTTTGTGGTACAAGTTGGCTTTCTTTCATCTCTTGCCCATGTGAGTTTAACGAATATTTCTTTGTTAGTGTTTCGCGTCTCAGTCAATAATTAATATAAAGTTTAGTCCAGAAATTGAAATTTGAATATATTCCTGACCGACATCAATCAAAGCAGAAAAGTATAATTGGTAATGTGTTATACAGTATAATATATTTTATATGATATATTAACATTTATATATAACAACTTCTGGTCAAAAAAACATATATAACAACTAGAAGCGTGTCCAATACTGCTGAAAAATTGTATGCAGTGCACGCAACAACGCATTCCGATATATGACCCCAAAAAAATCATCTTTTTTTTTTTTGGAATATCTTAACTAGTCTATTATATACAAGCCAAAAAAACTAGTCTATTATATGCCCATGCTAAGAAAATATATAATCTCGGTTCTAATTATAAGATTTAATTGACTTTTTTTAAGAGATTAAGGAAGCTAAATAAGTTACTTAATCGTCTCATTTGTTGTGTATTATTAGATTATGTATTAGTTTATTAGTCAAACTAATTAGTTTGGAAAAAAATAAAAATACTTAAAAGTAATTTAATTAGCTTCTTTAATTTCTCCAAAAAAGTCAACTAGGTCTTATAATTAGGACCGGAGGGAGTAACATTTATAAGAAAAGTCTCTGAAAAAGCACTCATTATAAAATTTATTTCACAAGATACCCAATAACTCATAGGGAAAATCACTTTAGGGGCCCTTTTAACAGAAAAATCTTAAAAAGGCCCCAAGATTCAGAAAATCTCAAAAAAGGCCCAGGGTCTTTTCTGAGATTTTTCATTAAAACGTTAGTTGTTAACGGCTTACTGATATTGTTGTTAATGTAAATCGATTTAGTTGTTAAAATATTGTTGTTAATGCGACGATTTTTAGTTGTTAATGAGTATTGATTTAGTTGTTAACGTTTAATGAATTTATACCAAAAAAGGCCCTGGGATTTTTAGAATTTTGGGGTCTTTTTTGGGATTTTTTCTGTTAAAAGGGCCCTGATGTGAATTTTCCCTAACTCATATCCCTAAGCAGATACGGCTCGATTCAACCGTGTATTTTTAGTTATATATTGAGGGATAAATATCAATTTTGCTACGAAAGTTTTGGTTTTGGAGCACCCAGCACTCGAAAGATTTTTTAGTATCATTTTTGTCCTGGAAGTTTACAAACATAGCAATCTTCCCTATCGGTTGATCTTGACTGTTAGATTGATTATTTTTTGTATCATTTTTTCCCCAAAAGTTTACAAAAATTTACTCCTAAAAAAAACTTACAGGCCATATTTGCTTCTTTTTGTAAACTTTTGGAGCAAAAATGATACCAAACAAACTTTTAAATACTGAATGCCCCCTAGCCAATACTTTCGTGGTAAAAATGATATTTAACCCTATATATATTGATATCTTCCCGACGGCACAAATATAAAAAAGAGTTATACTCACTAAAGATACATTGCACTTGAATTTTTAGGCAAATTTTACGAAACCCAGGGCAAAATTTTTTGCATAATGGATTTTTTTTCATTTTAAAAAGGAAAAATGAATCGTTAAAAATAAATAATTAACTATAACATCAATAAAAAAAAAAATTAATAATACATGGACAAACACACACTAAGGAACAAAGAGTAAAAGTCTAGAATGCGAGTACAAGGAAAAGGAGAAAGTTTACCTAATCGTGTCGATCACTTTAAAGCAAAACCAACAAATCTAAAGCTTATGAGTTATGACGGAACCTAAGCATAACAAAAACTTAGATAACTACAAAGATAACAGAACTCTGTTATGATATTTCAGTTTATAAAATTATTATTTTTTGTCTAGAAAATATCGAAAATTTAATTTATTAATCCATGAAAATTAGATAGAAGCCTTTATATACTTTTACTAACAAATTATATATGTAAAAAAATGTTGAAGGGAGAAGTTATTTCCATACAGAAGCAACCATGTTATACAAATCTACACTGATATATTTTACAAGATAAGTTGTCAACAAGTATGTAGAAATTATTCTTAGTTTTTGTTTACAATATGAAAAAAGAAAAAGAAAAAAGAAGTTGAAAAGGATCGCGACATAAATTCCAGAACAATTAATAAATTAAGAAAAAAAGGACAATAAAGTTAAAAAGAGGGGGAAATCCAACAGGATCCAAATCTGTTCGGATTAAACGAGGGACTTCTAGAGCCAAAACCTTGTATGGGTGAGTTAGGACGGCACGTAAGCCCACCGCCGGCGACTGAACCTACGCGCCATCGCTCTCGTCAGCCTCAGGAGCCACAGCGTTCAAATCCAAGACTTCATTATTGATCGTCACCGCCACCTCCTCCTTCTCGCTCTCCTTCTTTTTCATCAATGGCAAGGTGTCATCACCGTCGTCGCCTCCGGCTTCTTCGGCGTTTTCTCCGTCATCCAGCTTGATCTCTGTCTGCTCTAATGCTTCTCTTCCACGCCTTCCTCTCTCATCAAAGTACTTCACGGCCACCTTCATCCTCCTCAGTATGGAAAAAAACTCCTCCACCTCCTCCTCCGACGGCGCAGCCGCGGCGCCTCCGTCGCCGGCATGTTCTTCCTCCTGCTTCTGCTTCTTTAATCTCTCTCTCCCTTCCTCCTCCCCCTCCTCTCTGATCACCCTCTTTTTCATCTTCTCCAATTCCACAACACAGGTGAATCGATCACAGCCACAAGCTCTCAGAGAACTTTATAAAATTACTTGCAGCGAAAACGGTTATCTCTCTCTCTCTCTCTCTCCCTCCCCCCTATAGTTCCTTTGGTGAAGACCATAAATTGAGATCGCAATATTTCAACTCGCATATTTGGGCAAAAAAAATAGCATATAAATTTTACCAGGAATGGGTCAGCGAGTGCTTTGCACGTGCTCTTTTTCCAGGAAGGGACAATACGGTAAATAAAGTTTGTAAGACTTTTTATTTTACCAGCTTTGATTTAGTAGATTTATTTATAAATTCATTTTAAAAACTGAAAGAAATTGAATAAATCTATTAAAACATTCTTTTTCGTCCTAAATATAAAACCAAGTGAATTTTTTTAAAAGAAAATTAATAAAACAAAATAAGTACAACATTTTAAAGTATTTATACTCATCATTTTTCTAAACTAATTTGTTTGAATTATAAACTGATATGTAATATAATGAACACAACATATAATATAATTAATTAACTTATTTAATTTAATTAATCTCTAAAAAAATCAACTGAATCTTATATCTAGAATTGAAGGTAATATTAAACAATATTAGTATCAACTATGAAGAGTTTATGGTTGAAGTGCAAATTTACCCATAACTTATCCTCAAAAAAATATTGTGTTGAAAGTATTTTTTTTTCAATATTAGTTTCAAAATCATAGAAAAGTTATTCAAACCAACTAAAAAAACTGATATTCACCATTAATAATATTAAAGGCGTTACCCTATTTTAATACTTTCGATAACCTAAAAAAGAAAATCCAAATATATTTACTTTTAAATAAAAATTCTCGAGATAAATTTACACCTAATTAACCCAAGAGGTGACAATTATTCTTTCTCACCTAGTGACCCTATTTTGAGGTGTGTAAAAGAAGGGTCGAGTGGTGATGATGTGATGGTGCAGCGCGTGGAGCAGCGCTGAGCCGTTGGATTCGGGAGGGACTGGTCGAAAAATCAACAACAATGGATGACGTAATAGATTCGTACCGTGACGTCGGTATGGTTGCGTCAGTGTAATTATGCGATTCCTGGGTCCTCATGTGTATCCCCCACTCGCACAAAACGACGGGCGCTCATTAAATGTAGATTTGCCCCTTGAGTGAGATTTTTTTTACCCGATCCTCATGTGTATAGTTGCTAGTTGGTGCCTTAGAAAATAATAATTGTTGTAAATATTGTGTGGGTATACAAAAACAAAAAAAATAAAGTATTACGTTGCTGGGAAAATTGAGAATAGAAGTCTATATATAACATATTATTTTGGACTAGAAAATGGGGATGGGCTCGTACGCACAACAACGTATTATCGGGGTACCTTTTGATATCGTCAATAGTCACTATATGATTTTTAAGACAGTTTATTTAGACGCGACCAAAGTCATTTGAATCTTTTCTTTAAACTAGATGTTTTTCAAACAGTAGAGTGCATCATAATTTGATATTTTGGTCACATGGAAGTGACAATGGACGAAAATCATGTATGTTGAAGTTAATTTCATTGGACCCCAAATTTCGAGGAAGTGGGGCTCAATATTCCTCGTATGAACACTTTTCAAACCCCGTTTCTTACCCGAAGAAACAAAGACAGTAAACAACACAAACTTGAAGAAGAATATTTAACATTCCCGTATCAATTGGAATTTATATCAAAATATCTGTCATAAAAACAAGGCTTATGAGATATTTAAATTAACTTATTTTAAATATTTTTATGTTCTACAAGATAAGTATATATAAAGAAAAAGTATATTATTATAGTCACTTATGAATAATTAATATTTTATCAAGTAAGGTAGTAGCTTGACCTACTTGTAACGGGCAAAAAAATTATCCAGCTCAATTAATGTACTAAAAATAAACGAGAGAATGATAAAAAAATAATTTTGAAATTGTAAAATATCAAAGCGGTTTTTTTTTTTAAATAAATAAATTGTGAATTACTTATCAAATCTCGTCGTTCATTTATCAATTATTAGTAACAAATCTGATTTAAAATTTTACAATTTTAAAGTTATTTTTCTATCATTTTCCCTTTATAAAAAACACTTTAATGAGTACGTGTGTAGCAATTTTGTTGACCAATATGGATAGTCCAAATGAAAAATGGACTATTCATATTTAATATTTTTATTTTCATATTGTAATAGGAATCAAATTTAAAATAATTTTTTTAACTAGTGTTGTTAAGAAAATTATTTTTATGTAATTATTAATTAAAATTTTAAAATAAAAAATGAATAATTCAAACCTTATTATATGACGATAATGATACCGTATGATGACTACTGAAACCAAACTCAAAGCAGTCAATAGGCGTTGATCCTAATGAAACAGTTTTCGATTGCTTAAACACAAGGTATTGAATTCGAGTTTGTACAAATACAAAAACACCTTTAGAAAATGTTGCTAATTAGGTCTAACAATATTTAAATTTAACTTAGTCTCATAAAAATGAGGAAAAACAGCATATGTGTAAATGAAAGGAAGAGATGAAAGGCGCGTGAGAAGGGTTGTTGTTGGCAGGCGGTAATACATTAAAAAACGAACAAAGGGAAGTGGTGGAAGAGGACCATAAACAAAGAGGTGAGCTTCCTTGAGGATTCCAATGAGACTCTCTCCTAGGTCTCACCCACCACAGTCAACTTTTTTTAATCCACCTTCTCTTCTCCATTATTGTCTTCCCTTTATTTTTCTTTATTATCATACATTATTGACTAATTTCACGTCTCATTTTTTTTGGGAGGAGAAATTTTGATAAATTATATATGGACATAGGAAATCAACTCATTAAGACTTAAACATACAATAATGTGACTTAGAAAAAAAAAGGAAAAACTTCATATAAACACCATTTGAATTAGAAAAACTCTAAAAAATCGGTTAAAACTTGAAAGGACACATAGGTCATAGGTGAGGAATTTGAAATTATGAAACGTTGTCATTTTATCAAAATGTCCACCTCAACTTTTTGTAAAACAAGGAAAGAGGGAACGCAGCCAGCACCGGAGCTCCACCATTGCCCGCACCAGAGCTCTGCCAACCGACCCCACCCCGTGGCGGGCTAGCCGCCAGAGCTCTAGCGCCGGCAACTAGAGCTCCAGTGACAAGTTGAGGAATGCGATTAACTACTTAAATATTGAAATTGACAACTTAAGCTCTCTAAATCCTATCAGGTGTTTTTGACAAGTTAGAAGAGGGGAATGACAACTTGATACAAGCATTGACAACTTAGGTATAAGAATTAGAAACTTGGAGAGCGCAAGTTGTCAATCTCTACTTAAATTGTCATTCCTTTTATTCAACATATCAATGACGCCTGATAGGGCTTAGGGATCTCAAATTGTCAATCTCATACTCAAATAGTTAATCGCATTACTCAACTTGTCACCAGAGCTCTAGCAGCCAGCTTATCGACAGGGTGGGGGCCGGCTGGTGGAGCTCTAGCACCGATGTTGGCTCTTTCCTTTTCTTAGAAAAAAGAAACCTGAGGGGCATTTTGGTAAAATGACAATATTTCAAAATTTCAAATTCCTCTCTTGTGACCTATGCGTTTTAACATAATTTTTGGGGTTTTCTTAATTCAAATGATACTTTATATGTCTTTAAAAAAATAACAACAGAATTTAGACTTTTCACTTTTTATGAATTATGAGTTGTAATATTTCACATTTAATTTATTTGAAACCATTTGACATTATATTAAAAACTATAATGTTCTTAAAAAAAGTAATAAAATAAAATAAGCTGCCACCTTTGCGTGAGGAGGAGGAAATAATGATGTCCCCCACTGCCTCTCCTCTCTTCTATATATATTTATGGGATTAAGGTATAAAAATACACATATGGTTTTTTCAAAAGTGCATCCAACACCAAGTGTTTTTTTTATGTGCAAAAGGGACTATGTGGTTACAAAAGTGGAGTAAAAGTACCCATTGACTGTTAATTTAACTTTTTCTATACTGAAAATGATGATGTGGATGTTGATGGGTTCTGAGTTGTTGTAAATTACAGTTCAACCCCAGACGCATTTCAACAAATTTCAATTTAGTCCCTTTATGAACTTTTGAAACTTTCATTTTAGTCCCTGGTTAAAACTTACATTTTGACTAGGGACTTTAGGTCAGATTTTGACCTTCTTCTTCCTCTAGAGACAGACCTGAGAGGCGGACTGAGAATAGACATAGAAAGACCCCGCCGCTAATTGAATCAAGCTAGGACCTTGAGCTTTGGACGAGGAAGAGAAAGAGGCAATCAGAGGAGGGAAGGAGACGAACACCACCACCACCTTCGAGGATTTCCCATATGTTAGTATTTAGGTATCCTAGAGACAATCTGTAGGGACAGATCATCACCTTTTTCTATGTTGTAGTATTTCATTATTAATAAATGAGCATATTTTATCTTTATCATATTTATGTCTCACCTTTATTTTAAAGTAAATATGTGTTTGAAGATAAAAGCCCTAGGAATAGAATATGTGTTTATCTCGAGGATCAATGATAGAGATCATGATCATGAAAACTCAAGAACACTGTATATATATTACCTAAAACTTGTTCCTAGTTTTGAATCACCAAGAAAGGGTATTGATGATCTCAATAAGACTAATACGACATTGTCTACTTGTATAGAGATACAAGGTAGGGACCTCATGGAATACAAGCATGGAGATGCCTTAGCTGATGTCATGGGTAGATCTGTTGGAGAACAGATAGTACCGAACAGACCCGCCGAGAGACTCCACAAAGATTCATTTTAGAGAGTATTGTTGGATATGTAAAGTCTTTCATTATTTGGTAGTACAGATTGTCATGGACTTAAGGATGTCATCGAACACTATGTCCTAGGGTTATACTTTGACTGTACAACTCTATCCACCTGAAAATGGGGAGAACAGTGTACTCTTGGGTGTAACTCAAATACATGAGTATAGATGGATATGCCAAGAGGACTCACAGTCCCCTACAATGGATTAGTTGTTCACAAGATTGGTAGAGCTTGGAAAACTTCCAATTAACTCGGGAGTCTGTGCGCACAGCAAGTGATCATGAAGAGTCATGATCTATTGTAGAGTTAATATAAGAAGATTCATAGTTCTGTGAATTAGCTACATTTAATCAATTAAGAGAGATGATACTTTATCTTTGCTCTCGACTAAATGTGAATGACAATGTGAGAGATGATGCATACACGGTGTCCAAATATGAAAGGTAGATCACTTAATCAACTCAATTAGTTCTGAGGCCGCAGAGCATTGCTAGTGTCTTATGAGGTTATTAAATAAATTGGGCCCGTTAAAGGAGTTTTAATTGGTTCAAGTTTATTTATGTCAGTGACTAATTGGGCCTAATGGGTCACATACAAAGGTTATTCCCAATTGTTTAAAATTAGCAAACTTGAGACAATAATTGTTATTGGGCTTTATCAAGAGTAATTGGGTTGGAGTAGGACTCCAAGCCCGATGAGGAGATTTGAATTTTAATTCAAAAGGTTAGGTTGTAAAAGATAATTCTAAATTATCTAATATGTGTGTGTGTGTGTGTGTGTGTAAAGATCTAATAATGATTGGATGAAGATAGGAGAAATAATAAATGAGGATTGATTTAAAATGATTTTTGAATTTTAGTTTAAGAGATGAATATGATTCATCGTCTTAAATTATTATTTAATATTCAAGATATGAATTTAATTCATTATGATTTTGATTTTCCAATTCGAATTTGGATTGGGTCTTTCTTGTGAGCACTTAAATTAGGGTTAATTAGACTCTTATAAAGTGTTGATTTTTATGTGCCCTTTTTATGGACGTTTTTTGAAGAAAGAAAAGGAAATAAATGTGATCCATCATCGTAAATCAATCCAACAATCAAGATATGAATATGATTCATCATATTAAATTCAATCAATCAATCAATCAAGATGTGAATTTAATTTGACTTGGTTGACAAGTAGTAAACTTATTACCTAAAACCTCTTTTCTTAATGCATAAACTGAAAATTCTTAAGGCAATTAGGACTAGGAATTTTTGGCCCATCAAGGCTATAAAAAGGGGAGGGTTGGACTTTTTTCCACATCCTTATGCTCTCTAAATTTCGGTCTTTACCAAAGGTTTAGAGAGGAAAATGCACCATCCATAAAAGGGTAAGGTTTCAACCTTGTTCGTCCTATCCATAACCTAATTCCAAGAAACCATCACCTTCTTGAAAAGAGTAAAACCCAAGGAAACTAAACATCAACCTTGTCTTCGCCTAGCAAGCATTCAAGGAGTGAGAGGTTTCAAGAGAAGGAGTTCTCGTTGAAATCATGGGGTAGCCGTGTGGATCAACGTTAGAGGACATCAACAACATTGAGGTCTTCAAGTGATCAAAGGTAATCTTAATCTCTAATAGTTGTGTTATCAAGTTATTCTAATCTCCAATAGTTGTTTTAACGAGTAATCCCAAAGTTCATGAATATTATAAATTGTTATGAATTCTCATGAGCGCCGTAAAGAGTTACAGATTAATAATTATTAACTAATTAATGTAATGAGTTAAGGTTAATAATTCATGAAGACCGTAAGGAGTTACGGGTTTCCGCAACAATTAAACAAAATTTTTGCTTTCAACCTCATGAACCTTTGCATGAAAGTCGTGTAATAGGCAAAATTAACCATCACCATCACCTTAGGTCTTCTCTTCACCACCATCGGAGCTTTCGATCGGCTTCTTTCTCTCAGAGCTCTTTACCATCGATTAATATTTCCATAGTCTCAGGTCCAGCATCATCATCACCTTCGGTCTCCACCTGTTCTCTAACTTCATTCACAACATCATCATCATAGTCGTTCTTCACCTTCCTTCCTCTGTTTTCCAGTTTAAAACATCATCATCACCGTCGGGGCTCCATTTTATATGGGAGTGTTCAACAGCGAAGGGTGTAAATAAAAAGTGGGTCTGTCGGATATGGTGAAAACAGAGGAAGGAATCTGTGATGGTGAAGAAGATAAGGCTGGAAGTTAAGTGGCAGTGTTGAATGGAAAATGATGGTGGTGTGGAGGCGAGATCAACTACGGCGATGAAGTGGAGGGAGGATGGCGAGAGAGAAGAATGTCGCCAGAAAAATGCAACACTCAACACCAGAACAAACAAAACCTCGCTAGAAAACTAGAAACAATGACCCATGGTGTTGTGCGAACAAAGAAAGATGAAGTGACGGTGGTGAATCGATCTCTAAGCTCTGAAGGTCCAAAACCAAATGGTGAAGCGAGATGCGACGGCGTTGCAATATTGTTGAGTCGTCGCCCCTCCTCTCTCTCTCTCTTCCTCGTCTAACTTTCTCCACTAAGAGGAAAACAAGGGGACAATGGGAGGAAGGGAGACACAAGCTTATGGATGAAGAGAGGAAGGAGACATGATCACATTGGATCTCTTTTAAATTTCTTCTTTTTTCCCTCATCGCCAACTAGGATAAAAATTCGATGAATCATCATCCATGTTAGCGTTTTTAATGAAACTAATGGTCAACATGACGGAAATGTGATTTTTCCCCCCTTTTTCATAACCATATAGTCACTTTTGCCTCTCAAAAAAGTATTTAGTGTTGGGTGCACTTTAGATACAAGCTTATGTGTATTTTTGCACCTTAACATGTTGTGTGTGTGTTTATGGAGGGTGAGGGTGAGAGAGTTGGAGAGTGAGACGAGAGAAGGAGAAGAAGAGATGAAGAGGATGTGATTTGAGTTTTTGAGGTAAATTATTTATTTTATAAGATCATTTAGAAAATTAAATTAATTTCTTTTCAACAAAATTTCTTCATGAAAGTTATTCTACATATTTTTCTTTTTCTAATAAGAGTAATATAGTATTGATTAATGAAAATTTTAGATTTAGAATTTTGGCAAAGTTTTGAGTTTTGATAATAGATATTGTATATATGTAAAGCATGATTAATAGATAGTTTTAATCTTTCTAGATTTATTAGTTGGTTATTGTACGAATTTAAATTTAATTTTCTATTTAAAAGAATTTAGGATTTATGTTTTATAGAATATTTCTACCGATTAAATATGGTTTAAGGTATTTGTTTGGATTACTATAAGTATTATGGTCGGTTTAATCAGTTAGGTTTTGCTAAATATTGAATTATATGAAATTATGTGTTGGGATTTGGAATTTAAACTAGAATTTGACATAATTTTGATTATGCGAAGGTTTAGAGATTTGTTTAGGGTTTAGAAATTATGTGTTTGTCGAGTACGACATCACTTGGTGCACGATAGATGACTTTAACATTTTCAGGGCCCTTGGTATCACACTTTTCCTTTGATCGGGTTAAGGTTTAGCTCAAGGGACAATGACACCTCCTTGATTTCATTAAAAGGAAGGAAGCCATAGTCCAATCGTGAAAAGCTAGAGACCCTGGCGAGGTGACGCCTCATGATTTGGAATCATGTGTAACCTAGTCAAATGGATGAATCATTTGTTAGCTATGACTCCAGTTAGTGGTTATAAGGCTAGTTTGGGGTAGTAAGGATGGTCGGTGCATCAATCTTTTACTTGACATGTTATATATGTGTGAATTATGATATGAAATTCGATATAAAAGTTGTAATACATAATTTGTGAAATTATATTTCTAATACTTTGTTACATAAAATGTTCCACTTGACACCTCACGAGCACGTATTAGTATTTGTAATAAATTGGATTGATGGTTACTATTATTTTTCAAGTGATATGTCTCATGTGGGGTCTATTAGGGAAAGCTTTGGAAGCTTAAACTACTTTTGCTAATAGTAGTGCTTTCGTCTTTTTTATACATATTGAATTATTGTATATTGCCACATTAAGGCTTATTTTGCATACTCTAATATATTTTGAATATTTTGATAAACCTTAAAGTAATATTTAGTTAAAGAGTTTGGGTCTGATTAAATCCAAAACTCAACTATAAGTATAAAACATCTTGATAAATGATTCAATCAAATCATCAAATAATTGTAGTTTTTTTAAAATGGAGGATGTTACCAATACAAATCTCCTGTCATCACTGAGATGTTACCACCACAATCTTTGAGTTATGTTTATAGGATATATATATATATATATATTTTTTTTTATTTTTTTTAACAAGTCATCATTTTAAATTTATCGTAAGAGTATACAATTGTATCTATAATTTTTTCTTTGAATTGAAAAGGAGGCCAAACTGGCCCCGTGGAATCGAAGAAATCGCTTTGCCATCTGGACAATGTACCATGTGCTTGTATCAATAATTTATTGTTCTGTAAATTGTTGTTTGCTTAGAATTCTCAGTTATTAAATTATGATAAAATTAGAAAGTTATTAAGTTTTAATATAGAACTAACGAGGCTTCATATTTTTCTTGATAGTACTAAAAATATTGAAAATGTCTGATAAATAAGACTATAAGCATACCTCCCAACAAAGAAAAGTTCACAAGATACTAGTATCTCGGTAGGTGAGTGTTGGGTGCCCATGTTTCTCCATTTTTTTCAAATAAAAAACAAATCTGTATTTAAGTTTTGTTTAATTGTTTTCAATAAATACTTATTTTTTTTCACGTCATCGTTGATATTTTTGAATGTCAATATTGTATTATAGAGTTCAGTCGTCTCTTAGTTTTTTATAAACAATTTTAAATGTGGTTGTTAATGGTATTATGGAGTATTATTTAATTCTTTGTAACTAAAAGAATAATTATTTTCAAATAAATATAATTTTTTTATTAACATAAACACATATTTACATTGTTAAATAATTTATACCATATAAATCAATCACATGATGAAAATTAACATAAAAACTATAATTATAATTTTACTGCAAAGAAAGTTTATTATTATTTTTTGTGTGTGAAAAAACTAACTCATGAAATCCAGTCAGGAGATGCTATGGTTTAGGAATAACTAGAATTTACAAAAAAAAATGTTTTGTCTAATATATTACGCATTTTACAACTATAGGACTTGCCTCTCTAATACCAATCTGTTTTTTTTTTCCTGCCACCCTCTCTAATATCAATCTAAATAATGTAAAATCCCTAACAAAAATTGTGCTACTCATAAATTATGTATGAATAGCATGTCCCACTAACTATTTATAAAGTTGGGTTAAGGTGTAGATTGACCAATAAACTATTAGGCCAGGAGTATCTAGTACAAAAATCAATTGAAAGGACCATAAGTACCAAAGAACAATTAAAAAGTGTCAATTATCACAATTCCGTTACAACTAAACTAACGGCGTTGGGAAGAAAGGTGTGGTATACACATGTCAGCGGGAAAAAAGGAAAGAGAAGCAACCTGGGTCAAAGCGATCCTCCATACCTCTCCCTTCGTCTTTCTCCTTTCTTGCCAGTGACTCCTTACCTTCATCACTGCCGGTGAGATTCTCTCATCACCACACTATCACCACCTCCATTCCTTCACCTTCTCAGCGTCACCGGAGAGCTCCGCTGCAATAGTGGAATACGCGATCGAGGAGGTAAAGGCGAAAGCGATATGAAAATGAGGGTTTAGCTTCTATGGGACATCTTCGTCATTGTTGACGGGAGAGAGGGAAAATACTGTGATTATGGAAGAGAAAGAACAAACGAAGCTAGTAGTGGAGAGAGTGATTGTCTGTCAGCATGGTTGATGGAGAAGTCACCGAAACTATGATTTTCCATAGTGAGTGCTAAAATTACAGGTTCTAGTTCAAACCTTTGAGAATGTTTCATATTCCATTCAACATCACCTTTCTAGTTTCATCATCTGTGAAAGTTGATTCTTTTGTTTATCCCAAGATATCCTTCGTAAGGTCTGCCGTTCTCGTTGCCTTGCAACTCTGAATTCCAAAATTTTTGCTTTTGGCTTTGTCATAGAGAGCTTGATTTTGTGTTTGCATTTTTGGGTTTTGAATTAAAGTAAATTATAGTTGCTGTATTTACAGTTGCCAACAATGCTTTGCTTTTATGCAATGAAGCTTAAGTTGGAATTTGTGTTTTCTGCTTTTGGTGTTAGAAATATTTGTCTTTCCTGTTTATTTCCTCACAAAATAAGTTATGCCCCTCGTCATTAAAATTTAAGCCCCCCCCCAATTGTCTTTAAAATTTCGGGTCCGCTACTGGTGTTGGTTTGACAAAGGTGGTAGCTAAAATTGATGATCGGTGGTTGTGTTCTCTTCCCTCTCATCTTCGAAGCTCACGGCCACGAAGTCTGAGATTCTGGTTCTCAGTCTCCTTTGTCGGGGCTCAATGATGAAAGAGTATTTGAGAGCATTTTTGGCGATGTGAAGGGAAGCAAAGGACTCACATTCTTATCCTTCAATCATCTCACCACGTGGACATCTTCAATTGACACCCAATGCCGTTAGTTTAGTTGTAACGGAATTGTGATAATTGGCACTTTTTAATTGTTCTTTGGTACTTATGGTCCTTTCAATTGTTTTTTGTGTTGGGTGCTTCTGACCTAATAGTTTAGTGGTCAATCTACACCTTAACCCTGTAAAGTTACACAAACACTGGATACCCACAGCCCAAAAACAAATTATTAAATCATATGATGTTGATCATTGCAAATGAATTTTTGCAATTTTAGGATAAAACATTTGTTCTTTTACATTATTTAATAAAAACCAACGGGTTTCTAAACAAAAAACTCTAACCCTTTGGGTTAGTGGTGGGAACGATGTCTTATTTTCTATCTAACTTTTATAGAACCCCAATAGGAAAAAAAAAAGTCAAGTTATAAATGTGATTTGTGTTTGGATTGACGGTGGCAAAAATGATTTTTCCCTAAAAGGAGATATGTTTGGGTTAGCGGTTGAAAAGTGAGTTGAGATTAAAAATGACTAAAAATGATATGAATCTTATTGAATACTAAGATACTTAATTATAATAAATATTTAATATATTGTAAATGTAGGCATGAAAATATATATTATAAAGCATAAGAATATTAATTTTTAACTAAATAATATTCCAATATAAATTGAAATTAAAAATCGTTTTTTAAATTTTAGAAATCAAATAGTTTTTGGGTGAGATTGCACAACTTTAGGGATGTTTGTGGGACCCATAGATTCCCCCCCCTCCTCCCCGTTGTTGGACGTTTGATACAAAGGCCGTTGAACGTTGGCTAGATGCTTAGACTTGTGGCTTTTGATAAAAAGCTACTTTTTGGTAGAAGTCGATAAAAATATATGAGCTGGCTTTTCCAACTGAACTTTTTTTTTTTTAAAAAAAAAAAAAAAAAAAAGTTACTAGTTGAAATGCTTCCAAATGGGAACTCAAACATGCACTAATTAGCTTATGAACGCCAATTCATATTTAAATTTAGAAAAACATTAGTGTCCTCAAATAAACATATAGATTTATAAATCTCATCTGTTTTTTTTTTTTTTTGGTTAAACTTGAATCTCATGATTACCTCCTTGGAATTTTTTGTTGTTTCCTTTTTATATGATTAAATGATATAATTTCCTAAAATATAAATTTCACCACACTAGGTTTTTAATTATAATTTTACTTATTTTATATTGTAAATTATGGGCTGGATTTATTTCAAAATTTTAAAAATAATAGTGTGTGTCTATATATATAACTAGTTTGATCCAAATCTATGTGCATGGATACAAATATACTCCCATATGTTTTTTGTTTTTTGGGTTGGATAAGTCACAGTTGGGTAACATATTTTTTCTTCATGAACTGGAGCAAAAAAATTAATTAATTTTAGAACGATGGAATAATATAATTCAAACATATTTTAAAAAATAGAAGCATATATTTAATATTTTAAATAAAATAATGATTAATAACATTGTTGGTCTTTAAGATTTAATCAAATTTTAATTTTGGTCCTTATAATTTTAAATCATAGTCATTATAATTTCATGAGAACTTAGGATTAATTTTAAGGAAAATATATTTATGAAGAATGACCATAAAAATTGTAATTTTTTAGAAGGACCAAATATTAAATTAAGAATACTAAAATGCCTCTAACAAAATCTTCTGCAATCCCTCCTATATTCTCTTCCTTATTCTATTTTTAAAACTAATACAAAATTTTAAGTTTCATTAAATTGAAAAATAGTTTTCTCAATTTTCATTTTCACAACTTGAATATATATATATATATATATATCAAAAAAAAAAGTATGCATTCTTCAATTTGTAAAAATTATAATTTTTTTAAAATCAACAAAAAATTTAATTAAAATGGAATTATAAAATTTTAAAAAAAGTCAAGGTCTTTTATAATTTATCATATATGTTAAATCAAGAAAGTTTGTATGATTTATGTTTGTTTTAGAAGCAATTGATGTGGGTTAAAAAATTCATGTAATGTTAATAAAATTTAAAAAATATAATTAACCTATTATATCCTAAAAAATATGAAATAAGTTTAGTTTATATTTTTATAAAAAGAGCTGAATTGATATCGTCGTTGATAATATAAATTAGTGAAAAATAAAAACTAAGAAAAATATGAGTTTAACTGTTGTTAATTAAATAATATATTAAAAATAAAAAAAGATATGATATATCATGAATGGTAGTTTTATTTTTAATTTTGGTTGTTTTTTTAAGAGTAAATACCTAATTTGGTCCCTGGAAAAAAATACGGACCCCTCTTTGGTCCCTAACTAAAAATAACTCGTCCCGTCATCCCTAGGAAAACAAAAAACATCCCACGTTAGTCCTTCCGTCAGTTAGCTTATAACGGCGTCACTAACGTTGCTGACGTGTAACGTGAGTTGTTCCACTCACATGCCACGAAGGAAGGCCACACCATCTTCACTCCTCATCACATATATTTATTAGAGTAAATACCCTTTTGGGTCCCGAAAAAAACACAGACCCTCTTTTTTGGTCCCTAACTAAAACGACGTTTCATTGCGAGAGGGGACCTTCTTCCTCCTACCGGCCGTTGCATATCATCTGAGTTAAGGCTACCAGATCTGAAATGAGTATATTCTTCAATTATACCGCCCGGATTTCGTTTTCTGATCTATGTCTATTGGATCCTCCATTTGCCGACATAGAAAAACCCTCCAAAGTCCGTAAAATTGGTATTTTTCTTGTTCAGTTCATGGATCATTCTGAGTTTTGACCGCTAAATTGATATATTTAGATCAGAAACAAATTGATACAAAGATGTTTTTGACGTTCAGGATCGCTGTGATCAAGTTGGAGTATAAGTATATTAAACCTTAATTAATATATGTTTTTGAGGTTCATGGATGATTTTGATGCTTTCGATCTGGATTTCGTTTGCCATTACCACGGGTTGTTTTTGCTATCATAATCGCTAGTTTTTTATTTGATTTTCGATTTCAATCATGTGATTATATGCAAGACTAATATACAAACTATATTTGCCCTTGTTTGCCATCGAAAATTGAGGAGCATATTTTTGTTAGTTTTGATTTCCGTTAAGATTATATCGAGCAAATCGAGTTCTGGATGGTTTTTCCCTGATTGCCATTGTTAAAATTGCCAAAAATAGGTGCTTGAATCGCTGGAAACCGCCGCAAAAAGATTCTGGTCGCAGCGTCCTTTAGCAGGTCATAGGGCTCCGGCTTGCCGAGGAGGAAGAAGGTCCCCCTCTCCCAATGAAACGTTGTTTTAGTTAGGGACCAAAGAGGGGTCTGTGTTTTTTTTTTCAGGGACCCAAAATGGTATTTACTCTAATAAATATATGTGATGAGGAGTGAAAATGGTGACAGGTGGGACGACGTCGTTTTGGCCTTCCTCCGTGGCATGTGAATAGGAACAACTCACGTTACACGTCAGCAACGTTAGTGACGCCATTATAAGCTAACTGACGGAAGGACTAACGTGGGATGTTTTTTGATTTCCTAGGATGACGGGACGAGTTATTTTTAGTTAGGGACCAAAGAGGGGTCCGTATTTTTTTCCAGGGACCAAATTAGGTATTTACTCTTTTTTTAATTATGAATACAAGAGATAGTATGTGAGGTTTGATTAAGGGTAATTTAGTATTTTAAAATTTATATTATGATGTTCGATCCTTCTAAATAATTACTATTTTTATAGTCTTTTATTATAAATATTATTTTTTTCTAGGTCCTTTATTTTAATTTTAACCTCTTAAATATAGTAACAAAAAATAAAAGCAGTGTTTATGGGGCGTGTGAGCAAACCAATGTTTGGGGCCTTAATGTGGGGTGTAATTGGTCCATTTTAAATATGTTTGCAGCAAAATTGTACTATAAAATATTTTAGAGAACATTCAATTCTTTCGATATAAAGATCTCCTTCCTCTTTCTGGTTACTTTCATAAGAGTCCTTCTAGAATGTTTGCTTGACCTTTAATGCAATGTACTTTAGAAATTGGATGAATTGCAGGCAAAAAAGAAGGAGAAGAAATTGTATGAATATATATATACTACCTCCCACAATTATATGAAAGACTTTTGTAGTGTAAATTGCTAAAAAGTCTTTCCTATATTAGAGGATATTTTAAGTAAAGGACGGCAACAGAGGCAAGCCATGTCCAGTTTTCTCCTACTAATAAAATTTTCAACACAATGGATTTTTACCGCTTTTTTTTTTTTTAAACAATTACTTTCAGGGAGAAAATAGGAATAAGATTTGAAGACGGCCAACTTTAGAAAATTGTAAGTTTCGTAGTGAGGAAGATGAAGAACATTAATGAAAAAGTAATTGCACACTTAAAATAATGAGGGCCGCTTCTAGAAAGCAGCCACAGATAGTTGCCTATTTTTATGACATCACAAAAGAATGAAAAAGTAATGGCCCACTTAAAAGCTTGATTTGACTAAAGATGTCTTCAACTATCTTGAAATTTCAAATGAATTTTACCGCTTAAAATATATTTTATAAATAAATCACGATCTACTTGTCAAATCTAGTCTCCTAATTACTTTATTAATTTTTAATAATAAATTTAATTTAAGATTTTATTTTATTTTATTTTTTCATTTTTCTTACTATTTATGCATGAATGTTCACATCATACATGTAAATATTAGCCATGTTTAAGATGGGAAGGAGACAAGTCTGTTTTGCATCCGGTCTTGATGCCAAAAACCAATTAAGATCGGGACCAAGATAGGAACAAGACATTCTATTTATTTTTTTAAAGGATCTAGACCAGTTGATAAGTTTTTTTAAAACTAATTTTTACACAAACACAAATGTATACCACTTTGGTCCTATTTATAAGTCCCTTTTGACCAAATTACACATATCGCTAAACAGGCGGGCTTAAAATTACGAAGGGGCACAATTGGCGGGGGATTCGGCAGTTTTTTTTTTTTTTTTACGCAGAGTTTTAAATGTATTAAAAAATAAAAGAATATAAACAAGAAAAAAAAATATTTATGAAATCAAGTGAATATTGATGATGTAATAAGAGAGGAAATTCTTTTACAAACCCGTCATTTAGAAAAGTAAAAAGCTAAATACTTTTATTAGAAATGCATTACATAAATTATAATGAAGGGTGAAGACTCATTAAGTTCAATCTGTATATTTTAATAAAAAAGATATTACAATAAAAATAATTACAATGTCATCCTTTTTTGCGCCTAATGTTTTGGAATTCCATCATAATTGTCTTATTATCAATGCTATCAAATACATATTTTTCAATATAAGACACTAAACAATCATTCAACGATTCATCTCCCCATCTGATTACAAAGTGCAATCTTGATGTATTAAGGGTGTGCACTTAATTTAAGGGTGGACAATCATTCAAACATGTATTAATTCAAAGAAAATAGACAAATAATGCTAATACTAATTTGAAACCATTATATTCAAATCTCCTTTAACTTGAATTTTTTTAAAAAAAAAAACCCAAATTTTTGGGCCCCCCCCCCCCCCCCAAAACAATGAACCTGGGTCGCCAGTGCCAATGAGAGGTAGATGATTCAATGATTATGAGATGCATTTCTAACTTTACCCTCATTTATGAATTAGTATCTTTCTACTCTTTATTCTCTCTCTATTTTCATTGGTACAATAATATGGACAAAATTATCACAATCTCATTTATATGGTCAAAAGGGACTTATAAATAAGACCAATTTTTTTATTATCAAAAATGACTTATGAATAGGACCAGAGTGATATATATACACACACATATATACGCAAATATATATGCATATGTGTACATATTATGTGTCTATATTTACATATATATACACATATGTGTATATGTATATATATAATCATCAATAAAGTTTTGAATTGATTCAGGTGGAAAGAGAATTAATTTTGTCGATGATGACAAATTTATTAAGAATGGCGAATTCAAATTATTATTATTATTATTTTATTTATGAATTTGAATTTCATGCCATCTATTTTTCTTGTTCTTTTTAAATTAAAATGTTTGTAATATTTAATTGTTTTATAAGAAGATGGGACTTTTGTCTTTTTCCCCCACGAGAATAAATTTAACCATCCCATGATTAATGGGTTTTCATTCAATGCCGCGTAAAGCGATTTTTGATTCATGATAACTTGTTTTTCCTCCCTCCTAATTATATAAGTATTTTTAAAGTGTAATTTGTACTATAAAGATATTTTTATAATTAGACCGGAGTATTATAACATTATTAATAATCACAGTAAAATCTTAATTTGGTTCTAGTCAAAAGAAAATTAATTTAAATGATCAATGTGTTGTTTTTGCCATCATTTGATTGTGATGATAATCTACTTGGGTTTTAATTTTACTATTTTTAATAACTAAAGGATAAAAATGTAATGTAACCTAAATTTTAAATCTCTAATTGATATATAATTTTTTAAATTTAATGATCTAAATTAAAATTTAAGTAATTTAACCATTTCTATAAAAGTTTTTTTTAAAAAAATATAACATGTGATCAGTAGGAGCATCCTAAACTACATTAGACTAGTAGGACAATTTTGCCTCATCCTAACGGGTCAATTTTAAGTAAATTGATAAATTACTTTAATTTGAGTAAATTGAAACAGTTTGAGAATTGATAAAGTAATAACTACATTTAATAAAAAATTTACAATTCATTTTACTCAAAAATACCGTATTTTATAATTCTCAAATTCTTTATCCCAAGATGGGATATGATATTGTCACTATCATTTTTTGTCATTACTATCACTTTTTTACCGTTAAATCAGAATTTCATCTCTTTTTATCATTTCTTTCTCCTATTGAGATTCGATCTAACGACAAAAAAATGGTAGTAACAATATTTTATCTCATAAAAGATAACCTCGTTGGTTGATATGGTAAACGGTTTCATTAACCTTAAGTTTAAAAAAGAAACCCTCAGTCAATTTTTTCTTTCTTCTAAAATAGACAACTTTATTTTTATTACTTAAATATTTTAACCTTTGCAATTTATTATTATTATTATCATCATCATTTAGAAAAATTTATGTACATGATATTACTATTATAGTTTATATATAAATTCAAACCATATTATCCAATTTTTAAATGCTCAAGAGTTACACATAAATTATAGGAAAAAAGATAAGAAAATACAACTTAAATTTCAAAATCTTAAATTAGTGATTTCCTACTAATATAAATTGTCAATTGCTATACATAAATTATAACCTTGTAAGCAATAAGATTGATTTGAGATTTTAAATTTCAAGTGGTGTTTTTTTTTGGATTTTACCTAAATTATATATACTAGTTATTATCAAACACATTCTTTAATTTTTTTTTTCTAGGGTTAAGCTACAAAAATACATACGTGGTTTTTCTAAAAATGTACCTAATACCAAGTGTTTTTTTTATGTGCAAAAGTAACTATGTGATTATAAAAGTAGATCAAAAGTCATATATTCCGTTAAAGTAAATTGTAAGCCCCACCAACATAAAGTAATGAAATATGTGACTTTTGCTCTATATTTGTAATCATATAGTCACTTTTGCACAAAAAATATATTTGGTATTGGATGTACTTTTAGAAAAATCAAAGATGTATTTTTACAGCTTAATCCTTTTTCGTATGAGAGAATAAAAAAAAAATATAATACAACATTTGTATAAATATTTAGAGTTCCATCAGTGACACATAATACCTATATGTAAAGCAAAGACTAAATTGAAAACTTGGTCGTAGCTAGGGATAGCCTCTCGCATACCTATATGTAAAGCAAAGAATAAATTGAAAACTTGGTCGTAGCTAGGGATAGCCTCTCGCCCACTCTCCAATCCACTCCCTTCAGTCTTCACGATTAGTCATTATTAAAAAAAAAAAAACATGTTACATATATACAATAGGTTACAAGTTATTCACGCCTTTTTATTATCCTCCGTGTTTATTATTACCTCCGGTCCTAATTATAAGATAACATTTAAGAGTTGGTTTTGATCCTAATTATAAGATAACATTTTAATTTTTGTCAATTTCTTCCTAAAACACCTCTATTTTATTCTCTCAACTGTATTTAGTTTTTGGTGAGTGTATGTATGTTGATACGTAAATTCTTACGGTAAGTAAATTTTTTAAATTGTTGGATTTTAATTTATTTATCAATCAGTTAATATTAATTTTTCAATACACACACACATATATATATATACATATATATAGACATTCATTTACACACACACAATATATGTGTGTGTGAGTTTATACATATATGTATATTTGTGTGTGTGTGTGTTTATACATATATGTATATTTGTGTATGTATGTGTGTACATATATATATAAATTTGTGTGTGTTTGTCATGTGTGTGTGTTTTATACATATATGTATATTTATGTATCTATGTGTGTGTACATATATGTATATCTTTGTGTGTTTGTCAATATATGTATGCCTGTGTGTGTGTGTATATATATGTTGTGTGTGTTTATACATATATGTATTTCTTTGTGTGTTTGTCAATATATGTGTGTGTATACAGATATCTATAAATATGTGTGTGTAAACATATGTACTCACACATATATATGTGTGTGTATAATATACATATATATACGCACAAATATGTATATATAAAAAAACAATTATTTCAATTAGAAAGCGTGTAGAAGGAAAAATTTTAGGTTGGAGAAGTATGTAGTAGGGGTTGTTGATTTACTTTTACTTATGTCATTTTAAATTTATATGAGGACATTTTAGAAAAAATGAGTAAAATTAACCAATTTAACTCCTCTCATTAATCTCTCCAAAATCGGTTAAATATGTCCTATAATTAGGACCGGAGGGAGTATAAAGCACCAAGTAACAAGTTTATTTGGTTTTTTTTTTATAAGGCACTTACTTGTTCCTAATGAGCATTAATTTTTTTTTTCATGTCTGCCCATAATTAATAAGGGTAGTGGGTGAGAGTAATAATTAATACTCCCTCCGGTCCTAATTATAGGACATATTTAACCGATTTTGGAGAGATTAAGGAGAGAAGTTAAATTAGTTAATTTTACTCATTTTCCTAAAATGACCTCATATAAATTTAAAATGACATAAATAAAAGTAAATCAACAACTCTTACCACATATTTCTCCAACCTAAATTTTTTCTTTCTACACGCTTTTTAATTGAAATAATGGTTTTGCTATATATACATATATGTGCGTATATATATGTATATTATACACACACATATATATGTGTGTACATATATTTAATAATTAATATAATATTACAAACACACGAGATATATATATATATATATATATATATATGTACACATAGATACACGAGATATACATATATGTATAAACACGATATACATATTACACATAGATACACAAATATACATATATGTATAAACACACACAATATATATATATATAAGTATGTATACACACGTATAACAAACACACACAAAGATATACATATATGTACACATACATAGATACAAAAATATACATATATGTATAAACACACACACATATTTATATATATCTGTACACACACACACAAAGATATACATATATGTACACACACATGGATACACAAATATACATATATGTATAAACACACACACATGTATGTGTGTGTGTGTGTGTATTTGTGTGTAGACACACACATTTTGTAAATGTGTGTCTATATATATAATATATATATATATATATATGTATTGAAAAATTAATATCAGCTGATTGATAAATAAATTAAAATCCAACAATTTAAAAGTTTTACTTACTGTAAAAGTTTATGCTTCAACATACATACACTCATCAAAAACTAAATACACTTAAGAGAATAAAATAAGGGTATTTTAGGAAGAAATTGACAAAAATTAAAATTTTATAATTAGGACCAAAACTAACTCTTAAATGTTGTCTTATAATTAGGGACCGGAGGGAGTATAATATTAGAGTTTAGTGCGATTAGTAGGGGTAATATTGATGTTAGATTGATTTGTGAGAAAAGTTAGTTGGTAATTAGTAGGAGGGTATGATAGTTTAATATTAAAATTATTACTTATAACTTTATTGACTTTTAACCGATTTTATTAGTTTGTGACAATGTTAAAATTTAGTTTTATTAAATTTAACTGATTTTATTAAAAAAAGTTAGTTGATATTTTATATATGAGATTTATATACAGAAATATGAATATGGCTATAAATATTGATAATGACCCAACACAAAAAAAGAAAGATTTTTATAAAGACTGATATATGATTGGCTATAATTCTGGTGCTGAGGGAAGTGATTTGCAAAAGTCACGGCACCAAATATTCCACCATTTATTAATTATTTATGACATGCACCATCATAGTAAAGAGAAAGGGCACTTCTTTATTTTATTATTTTCCTCAATCTTCACATTTTATTTCTTACACTTCAAGCAATCCATTCATTCCAACCTCCAACTACTACCACCACAACTTTAAACTCACATTTAAGAAACTCGACAAATGACGTAAACTCGTATCAGAACTTCAATCGTAAACTCGTAAAGAGTTTACTTTTATTATTAAATAGGTATTACTAGTGTATAATTAAATAATTAAAATATAAAAATGACAACAATTTGATTTAAATATATTTTAAATCCAAATAATTGAAATTAAATCCATCAACATTCATCATTTATCATATTTAATAAAGAAATTTCTATAAAATTTCTATATAAAGCTCATCAAATCAAAAAAAGTTAACACGAATTTAAGAGTGAGTGAACACGGTATTGTAAGCTAGAAAGCGTAAAACGGTAAACTCGGTGTATAAACTCGTGAGTTTAACCGAGTTTACAACTAAAGCACGAAGTTCTACCACTGACTCGACTCGTTTTTGTAAGCTAGTAGCGTAAAAACTAATACTCGAGTGTCAACTCGCGAGTTTGACAACAATGACCACAACTACCATCACACTTGTCAGTTTTCTTAAAAAACTTTGTTGTTATAATTTAATTGATTTTAATTTATCCTTTAATGATTTAAAATTTTGTAATTAATTATCTATTTTAAATGTTTCGTCTTATTCCATTTAATTATTTTCCATAAATATGGTCAATTAAATACTATCTGATCACAATAAATATACAAGTAAATCCTCTTAAATCACTTAACATAGATGGCATCATGTATTATACGAAATATGTTATTTAGGGTTCTCTTTTGAGAGAAAAAGGAATCATGTTCAAGATGCCAAAATAGTACATAATTGATTAAGTCACTAAAACAAAATGACATTATAGGTAGAAGATTAATTATGAATTTTTTTTATAAGAAAAACATTAACATGCAAGAATGTAAAAATAAAAAAGACAGAAAAATACCATCAAAATTGGTAAAAAAACAAATAAGTATGTTGAATTTCAATAATTTGAAAGGGACTTATTTTTTGAAATGTTGCAAATTTTTCACAATTTTTTTAAAAAATAAAAAAAAATTAACTACCCTTAGTTTTTTTTAAATTTTTGGATAAAAATCATCAACCCCATTTCTGGAAGCTAAAAAGCTTTTGGTGAGGGGTGACCATCAACGATTTACTCTAAAAAAATCCTCAATCCCATTGCTGGAAGCTAGAGCTTTGGCGCCTATGACCAGCAATGGTGGCACTCACCGACTCGACACAGACTGACAAGTCACCGACGGTGACTCCGGTGCACTAATTTTTTTTTTTGAATTTCTTAAATAAAAGTTGTCGATATAAATAGTTGAGTTGTTAATAATGATATTAAAGTTGTAAATGATAGCCTAATATATTTTTTCAAATATCTAAGGTAAAATTTATCAAAATGATAATTAATGTAAGGATAAATCACATGTGCTTATGTTTGAACACAAGCTATATGGCACTGATAAACATGCAATAATATGATATACATTGACCGAGTGACTAAAGAGGAAAGGAGTTAGTGAGTTTTGCTTTTGATCCGTGAATAAATTTAATATTTTTTTATTTTAAGGGAATATTCTTGGGACAAAGCTTACATGCTTCTATTTCATGAGTTTCAATTCATCTTGTGGTTCACCAATGATAGTCAAGTTAAGCAAAAAGTTTATATTTATTTTTAATTAAAGTCTTGAGCTTTTAACAAAAAAAAAAAAGGAACCCTTGTGAATAAAAAAAAAAAAGTCAGATTGGCATATAAAAAGCCACTACCCATAATTGGGCTCAAAATACTCAAATTTAAGCCGATATACAATTCCTTTATTTTGATTCATTGTTAAGGAAGGATTAGTGGACTAAAATAATTACAGTACAAAATAAGGGGGCAATATTTGAAGGTGGCGATTGAACTACTATCTTGAGTTATAAATATAAGTCAGAAAGCAATTATATACATACTTCGATTTAAAAAAGTCTAGTTAATTCTATTTGAATTCATTAATCTAATATAAAGTTGTTAATAGGTTTCTATAATAAAGACAAGAGGGGTGCTTTTTTAAAAAACGAATAGCATTCATAACATATAGATATTTTCTCATTGAAAAAGAATAAAAACTTCAAAATATTAGTCATTGAATACCATTCGCTCTTTATTTGTCTCTTTTCCCATTACATTTCTTTCTTTGTCTTTTAATTATTTTCTGGGATTATTTTCCTATTCAAGGAAGACAACAAGTCCCTTCTTGAATTCACGGACCAATACTGTTAACTGGTCGCTGTTCATTATATTGAATGAGAATATATACTATTTTTTTTGCCAACATTGAATGAGAATATTTGGATTATACAGGGTCCCCCCCCCCCCCCTCAAGATTATGCAGGGTTGAAATCTTAATTTTAGCATTCTCTTAATTTTTTTCATTGTAATATATATATATAGGGTTTATCATTTGTCGTACGCCACTAGCGTAAGTTTATGTCAAGTCCACCCCAAAACTACGTCGTTTTGGAGTTAGAGGAATTAATGAACTTTTAAAACGACGTAGTTTTGAGGTTAGAAGAATTAATGAAGGATCTTTTGGTAAAATTCATATAATAAATATAAAAATACCCTTTATTAATTCTCCTAACTCCCAACACGACGTAATTTTGGGGTGACTTGACATAATCTTATGTCAAGTGACATGATAAACAATAAACCTCTATATATATATATATATATATATTTTTTTTTGAAGTCACAAAAAGTTTCACTTAAAAGCAATAATATATTAAATAGATATAGAAGTGATGAAAAAGGCAAAAAAAAAATGTTTAATTTTTATATTTACAACAATTAAGAATTTTAAATATTATAATTTAATTTTATAAATATTATGAAGATGTTTTTAGAAATTAGCTGTATATATATCATATCCAGGCAGGCTAGGATAGCAAGATGTTTGGTGATTTTTGTGTGTGACAGATTTTAGTGATTTGACGGAGCCCAAACTTTTGGGCCAAAAGAAGATGAAGAACAAAGAATAATTAAATGGGTTAAGTTGTGTGTATATATATATATAAATGGGTTAAGGTCATTTTTTAAAAACAATTACTGAAAGAAAGATCCAAGAAAATATTAATTAAGGGTATCTTAAATACCAACAAACAATTAAAAATGTGCAGATTGGCGACGAATTTTTAAAAGGTGCGATTAGACAACGCAACGATTAGAAAAAGATAATGTTTGTTATCTAAGGTGACGTTAGTAAACTTACTTTTATTTCGGAGACAAAAAAGTTTTACTTTCGGGGAGCTCCCAACACAAAATTCTTAATTTCACTAAATTAAATAATTTTTTTCTCAATTGTCATTATTCAAAACTACTTATATAGATATCTATGGACAAAAATTACTCATTTGCTAAAATAAACAAAAAATATAATTAAAAATATAATTATATGATTTAAATAAAACTCAAGGTGTTTTATAATTTATTATATATGTTAAACAAAAAAATTATATGATTTATTTTTATTTTAGAAGAAATTTATGTGAGTTAAAAATTCATTTAATGTTAATAAAATTTAAAAAATCATTATATCCGGAAAGAAATGAAATGAATTTAATTTTTATTTTTATAAAAAGAGTTTAATTGATATCAACATTGACACTTAATAATATAAATTCAGCAACTTGATGATATTTTTCTTAATTAAATTATCTATTGATTATATCAATATGGGACTTGTTGGAAAAAAATTGTTATTAATTAAGTATCTTGGAATAGCCTAGCAAATTATTTATGAGACTTTTTTAATATATATTTTTTTCAACAAGTCTCATATTCATAAAATCAATAGATCATTTAATTAACAAAAATATCATCAAGTTGCCGATTTATATTATTAAGTGTCAATGTTGATAATAGATTTATATAATAATTTTTTTAGATTTTTTAAATTTTATTAACATTAAATGAATTTCTTAACTCACATAAACACACAAAAAAAATCAATTTTTTGTGGCGGAAAATTCCTCGCAAAACCGACGTTTTCCGTCGCAAAAACCGATTTGCGCGGAATTTGCGAAAAACCCGCCGTCGCAAAAACCGCTATCGCAAAACGATTTTCCGTCGCAAAAATACTCTTTTCCCTCGCAAATTCAAATTTGCGAGGAAGAATTTTCCCCGCAAAATATGAAATTTGCGAGGAAAGTCCTTTCCCTCGCAAATTCTGAAAATTGCGAGGGAAGATTGTTCCCTCGCAAAATTTGAAATTTGCGAGGGAAGATAGTTCCCTCGCAAAATATGGTATTTGCGAGGGTAAAAGCTTCAAATATGAAATTTGCGAGGAAATCCCTTTCCTCGCAAATTACGAATTTTTGCAAAGGAAGATTTTTCCTCGCAAAATTTGAAATTTGCGAGAAAGAACGTTTCTTCTAAAATAAAGATAAAAAAAATATAAAAAATTATTAAAAGAAAATTTACAAAAAAAATAAAAATTATAAAAAGACTAAATTATAAAACAATAACAAAATTTACAAATTATAATGTTTCGAAAATGAACTAAAAAAAAAGTCTAAATATAATTATATTTTTATTTTCATTTTTGCTCCCTTACCTTTTCACCTTCGCTTCTTGCTCCTTCAACTTCTCTTCTAACACCTTTACCATTTTATCTTTTGCAAAACCAATAAGTTCGAAATAATAGGGACATATGAATGATGGCGACGGATCGTTATTGTGTGTGTGTTTGAAGTCCCTTTTGCATCAATAAGTTCCCAGACAACAATATTTAAAGAAAATGCATAGACATAAAAATGTGGATTAGTTATTCAAGTCTTGTGGATACATACCGATGATGCCTAAGAATTTGAAGTCTGTCTAGTTGCGGAAAGTACTACTCGTTGACCTTTAAATTTTGGATCTTGGGGAAAATTTGAAGGACCTTTAGCAAGGTGACAGTGAAATTCCAAAAGTCGCGCCACGTTTTCTTGAACAAATGTCTGCCGTCGATACTTTTGGCGCGACATTTTAATGTCGCGCCAAAAGTTGACAATCGCACGACAAAAGTCGCGGAAAGTCACAATTTTTTACAAAAAATCTTTCGGTGGCGAAAAAGTCGTAAAAGTCATAAGTTTTTTTAAAAAAACTTTCGGGCGACTTTTTCGCCACTTGTCACAATTTTTTTTTTTTAAAAAATCTTTCAAATGGTGACAAAAGTTATCGCCGAAAGTCACATTTTATTTTTTTAAAAAAATAAATGGTAATTTTTTTATATACTCTTGCGGCTAATCTTTGTAACCCCTCCCATGGTCATAATAAATGGCAAAAATTCCAAAGCAATTGTATCACAGTGGCAACATATGCACTCCACAATAGGTAGTGTTTCAGGTTGCCTCACAAACTAAATCATTTACTTCAACCCTCAATAACCAGCAATATACAAATGCTAAACAGAACAAGTGGCACCAAGTAGTATATAAATGCACTCCACAAATGCTAACCAGCAGTATATAAATGGAAAATTTTTGTTCATTAAAGTAATATATTTATGCACAAGTGGCACTGGCACCAAGTTCCAACATAGTAATTCCTTGCCATTTAAGTACTGGATAAGCTCCTAATAGCATCGCCACATTTTCAATAATACTCTTAAGACTTCAAATAATTGGCATCACCAGAATTCAATAGCACATTGATCAAAATTGTGCAACACAATATAAAACACTAGAATAAGAAAAACAATTTTCAAACTTAAAAGTTGTGCCACATGTAACATCAATAGCACCAGAACACTACTTTGGTTGCATAAAATGAAAAAGCAGCTCTCAATTTCCTCACATCCCAAACCCTTCTCTTCTATATGTTTTTCTCTTCTTATACAACTAAAGCACGCTATAAATAAACTAAATAACATTTAAACACAAAAAATTGCAAACCTTAGACCCTGCAATATAACCTCCACATGATCCAAATAACTTGGTGAATGTCCCCATCAAGATGTCAACATCAGCCGTATCCACCCCTAAGAGCTCACAGACACCTCTTCCAGTTTTGTCCACTGCCCCAATGCTGTGTGCCTCATCCAAATATGTATATACCTATAAAGCAATGAAACAATGAAGAAAGCAAAACTAAATCCAAACAGAACTTCAGAAAGTATTATGCATTGCTTACCTAATGATTGGGGTTTATTTTGGGATAACAATCAGTTTTATATTTTCTGTCATTCTTTGCTTAGAATGATATCAGAGCTTCGTTGTAAATTTTAACCCAGATTCCGACTGTTCCAAACACACAAAATTGGAGATGCAAGAATAGAGGGGGCAACGCCACAATTTGAAGCAAAAGACGTCGGCAAGGATAGAATACAACTTCTTGAACCCCAGCCTAAGAGACAACGAACAGGCTAAAGAACCTAGATGACTTATAGTGAAGATTAATAATCCAGTTAACGGCCAGGTGGAACCAATCTTTGTCATTGGGATTGCGAGAGGGCATAATATATTTATTGGTTGAAATGGTTACTGCGTCAGAGCCACAACCAAACATGTCATACATCCTTCCTTGCCGCTGCTGCTGGAAGTACCTTTCAGACGATTATCCTTCCTTGCCGCTGCTGCTGGAAGTACCTTTCAGACGATTAAGACTGTAGTTGATGCCAACTTTCGGCTAAGAAGAAATATATGGAAATTTGACTGGGTCTTGTTACACTTGAAATGTCAAACGAAACTCCACCGGGTGCCATCCCTCGTCACCAGGCGCAATCCTAGCAACCCATCTGATGGGACTCCACCCCTTCATGAGGATTGAGGATCATGCCAAGCTCTGATATCATGTTAAGCAAAGAGAGAGAGAGAGAGATTTTTTTTTTTGGTATCCCACCTGGTTCATCGGAACCTTCAGTTCTGACTAATCCGGATTTTGCCCCGCGTTGAGCCCACGGTTGTGGGGGAAGAACTCCCAACACCATTTTCACCATTTCTACGCTTTAAACCGAGGACATGATGATGGAAAAGCAAATCCCTTACCACTTGCTCCTAATGGTTGTTGGTAAGAGAGAGAGAAATATTATGGGAAAAGATAAAAAATCTGTTGGAATATATTAGTTCACCTTAGTGGATTAGGGCCTAAGTCCGATTCAAGACGGGTTATCATGGAGACACACGAGTTCATAAAGAGAAATATCCCTTTACGGTTTAATAGTTATGTCTATTCTTTAGCGCTTAAGAGTTATATTTATTCCTATGTGACTATACGTATACTATATATAGGATGTGAGATTGAAGGAGTAAATAATCTGAATAACACCCCTTTAAAAGGTTTTTTCATAAGAATGTTTTATTCTCTTTCTCTTTGGTGTATTTGCCGTGTAACATGTTCAGGGTCCAAATTAGTGCTCTGGTTTTGTGTGGGTACTTCAACGAGTCAATTGGATTCCAGGTACTCCCAAAATTCTTCCAGAATCATTTGAATTATTAATATAGTAGGTAACCCACTTGGGTTTACCTTAATCATTCTTCACTTGAGTGTGATGAATCAACCCTACTTGAGGAAGTATTTGAGTGAGGGACCTAGTTACCCTCTCTCATTTACATCATGAGTGGAATTAATATCCCTTCATTCCTAATTAGTTAATGCATTAGGGCCTTTATACATCAACCAACTAAATAATCACATCAGTGTCTCTAACAAGGATAAGGAGAGAGGGAAGGCTCTGATACACAATTGTTGAAAAGTATCAGAGATACAAAAATAGATGAGGCTATAACTCACCTAATTTTTTATCAATAATTCAAGCCTATGTGGGGAATCAGATTTTACAGGATTACGATTTGACTTATTCAAACTAATAAATAACGATAATAAATAAATAGATAAATAATTCTAGCAACAGTAACCCGGGAAGCATATATATATATATTACTAAACGTGGTGTCCCTTCCATCTCCATCTTCTTTACTTGACGTCACTTCAAATAATAATATTATTATTATTGATATTAATAATTCATTGTGTAGTGATAATCACGGTTCTTCTGCAAAAGAGATCAATGTGAAAGCATATCAATATGAAGAAGAAGAAGGTGGATACATTCAACAGTTGTTAGAGAAGCCATTTGTGCCATCTTCGGAGGATGATAGAGAAATGGTTTTTTTTTTTTTTTTGTTGGTGATGAATCTACTGATAATAATTTGGTCAATAATCATTGTAATAATAATAACAATAATACTGAAGCTAACAACGGAGGTTTTGATCTGAATTGGTGGTAATAAGGAAGAAGGAGAAGGAGAAGAAGAAGAAGCTGAGGGAACAACTTGTGTTCCATTAATATCTGTTGAGATGGATTCAAGTGATGCAGGTTTAGGTTGGATTGATGAAACTTTCAATGATGATGAATAGTTAGAAAGTCTTAAATTGTCTAGTTTTTTGCTATAGAAATGAACCATTAAGCTCTATTTTTCCATATTTAATTTGAATGTTCTAAGATGAAACTGTTTGTTTGTTTTTAATTTGCAGACAATTAAATTTTCATGTTGAGACTCCATGGAAACAAAAAGGATGCTTAGTTTTTTTTTTTTTTTTTTTTTTTTTTTTTTTTTTTTGGGTTATGAATATAACGTTTGTGTAGATGTCTATATATCTCTATTATGTCTGTTATCATTAGATATGTAGATATTACTATATTTGATTGAGACTGTAAAGTTGTTCCTATAAATATAGGGTATATACCATGAATTCGATATATCTCAAATAGTGGAATAGAATCTTCTCTCTTACTCTCTCTCACTTCCTCCGGTTCTAATTATAGGAATACTTTTGTAGTACAAATTGCACTACAAAAGTGTCCTATAATTAGGACGGAAAGTAGTATCATCTTTCCCTTTTATTTATATCATGTTCTAAGCATGAGACTCTAACACCAAGTATGCTATTGTTTTCGATTTATCATTTTCTACTATAGATCTTTTATTTCAAACACAATTGAAACTTTTCTGATTTATCTTGAACTTGATGCAGTGTGATCTTTATGTAGTTTGATTCTACCCCTTATGAATCTCTTCAAATTTCTGTTGAATTTATAAATTTAGTAAATAGGTTTTGGGATGTTATAGAATATATATAAAATGAGTAGTCTTTTTCTTAAAGAGGTATTGAATATATAGATAAGATAGTTCCTGAAGGACTATATAAAGATATAACAACATATTGTAGTTCATGAAGAACTACAATATGACAGTTCCTTGAGAACTTTATTCAACTGATCATGAAAAAAACAAGAAGAAGAAGAAGAAGAAGAAGAAATTGATATAGTTCTTGAAGAATTAATATAGGAATATAATCAGTAAATTATGTTTGTATAACTCACATTTAAGTGGGATTATTGGAATAAAAGTGTGAATCATGTTGAATGAAGATATCAATTTTGTCATATGTTATAGAAATAAATTAAAGAATTTGTTATAGTAAATCAGAAGTTTACTGATTTAGACAAATTTATTGTTGGTGTGACTAGTTTGGTTATCCAAGCCACATAAATGATGCAACAACTTATTAGATAGGGTTAAGGTGCAGATTGGCCAACAAATTTTTACTTCAGGAGCGCCCAGCACAAAAAACTTTTAGTGGATCAAAAATATCAAAAAACTTTTAAAAATGTAAACTTTTTAAGTGTTAAGGTGCATATTGTCCAACGAACTTTTACTCCAGGAGCGCTCAGCACAAAAAAGTCCATGTGCAATCCATCCAAAATTTGACTGTTGCAAATCCTTGTCTGGACCCCAACCATATGCATTGAGGTTAGGAAAAGTGAATGCAACAAAAAAATTACAAATGTAACGAGTAGATTTCATTTTGAGTAAGGTGGTAAGTTTTCGAACGTGCCCGGGCAAGTCCATGTGCAATCCACCCACAATCCGACTATTGCAAATCCTTGCTCGGACCCCCTAATCATGTGCATTAGGGTTAGAAGGAGTGAATGTAACAAAAAAAATCACAAGTGTAACGAGTAGATATTTAGGTCAACTTAAAAATCAAAATCTGCATTTGCACCGGGCAAGTTTGAAAACTTACCACCCTTACTCAAAATGAAATCTACTTGTTATATTTGTGATTTTTTGTTGTTGGATTCGCTCTTTCTAACCTTAATGCACATGGTTAGAGGGTCCGGCTAAGGATTTGTAACAGTTGGATTTTGGGTGGATTGTATATGGATTTGCCTGGACACGTTCGAAAACTTACCACCCTTACTTAAAATGAAATCTACTCGTTACATTTGTGATTTTTTTTTTTTTTTGCATTCACTTTTCCTAACCTCAATGGACATGGTTGGGGGTCTGGACAAAAATTTGCAACAGTCAGATTTTGGGTGGATTGCACATGGACTTTTTTGTGCTGGGCACTCCTGGAGTAAAAGTTTGTTGGCTAATTTGTACTTTAACCCTTAAAAAGTTTACATTTTAACTAACTTTGGTGTTTTTCTAACGGCGTTGTGCTTACTTTACATTTTTAATCGTTTTTTTTTTGGTAATTTTGGTCAACTTAAAAGTTTTTTGTGCTGGACGCTCTTGGAGTAAAAGTTCGTTGACCAATCTACACCTTAACCCTATTAGATATTATCTATTGACTAAAGAACTGGAATTTTTTTATGAACAATCAACATATTATTATATGCTGTTTGTTCTTATAGAAAATTGACTATGAGAATATTACCAGCTGTGATTTGGGATGGATCTTTGAATTTATTGAAATATATCAAACTCATATATATGGGCCTATTCAAATTGCATATAAATCAAACAAGTGCTCAATAAATTTGATAGATGCATCTAGTAGATGATTACATACATGAGTGATTATGTGATTATTATTAGTTTGCAACGTGAAGTTTGCAAGATTTTTTGAATAATTTATAATGTTGAGTGGTTAATTTTAGACTATACGATCTAGATAATTCCCATTGAAAATGTTAGTGCATTTATATCTCAAGATTTTAGAAGAATAGTTTGAAAGCCTGCTTATAAAATGATCTAACAAAATTATTTACTAAAGCCTTTATAAGTAGCAAGATCAAAATTTATGAGAACAAAATTCTCATTTTAGTGTGGATATTATTTATTTTACATATTGTAATACATATAAATGCATCAAACCAACGATGTATTATAAATTCTCCCATTATAATTGCCTTTTGATAGAAACCAGACATTTTTCATCTTAGAATTTTGAATGTGCATGAAATATTATTCCACCACAATATTACACATTGATGGATAAATGTTGAGTAAGAATCTTCTTCCTCTTGCTTGTATCATCTTTCCCTTTTATTTATATATATAGCACTTTCTGCTTTTCTGTTTGATTCTTATCATCGTTATTTTTTCCACTTTTTTCCAAATTGTCTTCTTTTGATTCATTTTGGCTTTACAGAGAGGGATTTTTATGCAAGCATGGTGAGGTAAGAATTTTTTTGTTTCTTTCATGGCGATTACAAGACGTTAAAATTAATTTTTGTGAAGGCAGGAAGAAAGGATACCGTTGAGTAGGGCCGTAGGAAATACTATTTTTAAAAATTTAATGGCTCTCATAGAAATACTGAAATATACGATATAACTTGTTGGAACAAGTCAATTTTTTTTTTTTTTTTTTTATCAAGCCGAAGCATATGCTTATCATTACGTGAAGAAAAGCTTACATGAGAAGTGCAATACAAGGAAAAATGAGAAACAAACTCAAACGCAAGAAAAAACAAAACCATACAAACAGCACAAACGTCCAAATGCAAAATAAAGCTAAATGGAAATGAAACAAACATAAAGTGAGCTAGCCTTCCTTTCTGAAACACCAGCGTAGTCCTGGTTGTAAGACATGCTTGAGCTTCTAACATCAGCTGCTAGTATAAGTGAAACTGAAAACCCAGCATGTGATGACAAGAAGTTCAGAATATACTCCAACACAGTCCTGCAAGTCCACTCACCAAGATTGGAGTGGCCTTTCTGCATATATTTCACTAGTATTTGGCAGTGAGATTCAAAAATAACACTCGAATTGCTTGATTAGAATCAAGTCCATTGAACAACTTTGCATTCCTACCCTTCTAAATGAGCCATGGGATCCAGCTATAACGAATGTAATATCTGTATCAATCAGGGACTTTGGGAGACAATTGCTCATCAACCTTGGGCGTTCATATAGAGGGAGTAAAATTGTCTTAAGGAAACAACGTGAGTTGGACCCGGATTTCTGCATTGTTCATTACCATATTCGGCAGTCTTGTGAGTTTTTACTGGTTTTTTTCTTGTGCAGTAATATTGTATGTTTACAGATTATGCATATTGATTACACAGATTCTTATCTTAGTAATATTTCTATATTGAAAGTATTTTCATCAACAATCTTAAGACAATTTTATTGAATCTGTGTTCAACTGTTCTTATATAGTAACTCATGTTTTCCATGTATGATTTTGCATGATTCTTGATTTTGAAAAGTTAGGGTTGATAATTCCAGTTTTGTTTCGGACTTGTATATATAAATCTGAAAAAAAAAATGGGGATTCGTTGTATCTAACTTGACAATAGTTGGAAGTTGAAACAATATTTTGTTTTAATAAATCTATAGATATTTGGGAATATCTTTGCCATTATTTAATTTATTAAGAAGGATTTATTATTTTCATTTGAAAATAAATGTGGTAAATTATCAAATATTTTTTGGTTGTATGAAAATTTAATCATTTATCTAGTGTAGAGATAAATGTGCTTTAATTTTCATAATATTATTATTTCTCTTGATACAAACATGCATGATATCGTGAAATATCTAAATATAATGAGATTGACTTGCATGATATTGGTAGAAATGTGATTATAGCCTTAACCTTATAATTATGGATGATTTTGTGGCTATGATTTTATGTTGTTTGAATATTGTGAATAGCATTTATATGAATGCTAAATATTTAAATTTTGGAATTAAGTATGGTGGATTTATTAATCACCAAAGTGGTCAATTCTTTATGAATTATTTTAATTCCAAATACTATGTGGTAAGAGTATGGTTGATGTGTTAGTCACCAAAATGGTCAATTCTTTATGAATTATTACGGTGATTACCCATAACGTTGATGCTATGATGTTATGTTTGTGTTATGGGTGAATTAAAATTTGTTATTATAAGTTGTGTAGTGATCAACCCAAAGGTTGATTATTTGTCTCTATAATTATTGAATATAAATGTTGGTAGTTTTATTTAGACATCCAAAGATGATAAATATTTCTAGTTGGGGTATGCATCACTACCATATTATGTGAAATCTTTATAGCATCATTATGGTTGAATGATGTATATTAGTGAAAAATCAGACATTGAATTAAATGATGAATACAATGTTGATTACGTCTAATTTACCACAAAACTTGTGGGGGAAGCCATTTTAATGGCTAATTTTCTAATTAATAGAATGCCCCACAAAAGGAAACAAAGTATACCATACAAAATATGGAAAGGAAAGAAATATTCCTTGAAATATTTGAAAGTGTGGGGGTGTTTGGCTAAGGTTGCAATTTTTAAACCCAAAAGGTTGAGAGTCAAACCTAAGACAATGGACTATGTGTTTATTGGCTATGTACTTGACAATAGTGCATATCAATTTTTGGTTTGATGTATCAGTTATCCTGGTTAATACGGTTATTGAGTTAAGGGACATTACGTTCTTTGAGAATGTATTTCCGTATAACAAGGGAAGTGAAGCAAGTGGTAATAATGATAACATTATTGTTCTACCGTAGGATACTACGACAAGTGATAATTATGTAGAGAAGGAACATGGACGTGGTATAACACAAAGGACCAAAATATCTTTTGGTCTTGATTTTCTGACCTTTTTGTTAGAAAATGAGCCTCGAATATATGGAGAGGATATTGGCTCCCCTGAAGCACCATTTTGGGAAAAGGCTATTAATAGTGAAGTTGGATCAATTATGTTAAACCACACCTAGAAATTGGTTGACTTTCCTCCTGACAATAAACCTCTAGGAACTAAGTGGGTCTTCAAAAAGAAAATGAAAGCAAGTGGCATTATTGATAAGTACAAAGCTAGGCTGATAGTAAAAGTAGATAACGTGAAGGCCTAGATTACTTTGATATCTATTCACCTATTACAAAAATTGAAGGTGGAATATCACCTAGAGGGGGGGTGAATAGGTGATCTTAAAATTCTTTCACTAATTGCTCAAGAACACTTAAAACAGAGATAGAGAGAAGAGCAATGAACACAAGAGGTTATACTGGTTCGGTCCAACTCTTGACCTACGTCTAGTCCCCAGAAACGCTCTGGGATTTCACTATCTCCAAACTTGATTACAGACTCTGTAAATCTCGAGTAATCCTCTCACTAGGACTTACTCCTCTTTACAAGTTGTAACCAACTAATCGTGGACACAATTACACACTCTGTAAACGAAGGATGATCCTTTCACTCTCGGACTCACTCCCCCTTACAAGTTGTAATTGATACACCCACACTCAAGATACCTCTATCTTGAGATTTGAAAGATTAGTAAAACAAATGATAAAACTCTCTCACAGAGTAGATGAATGATGAACACTGAAGCTTAGTAATATCCAAAGATATATATGTACAAAATAGAATTTGATCGCTTGAAAGCTTTGTCTCAGGTATATGTCTCTGTTTCGCCATTGATGAATTCAATCCTTCGGGTATTTATAGTACTTGAAGATTGAGGACCGTTGAAGGATTTGAATGTTGAAGTTACCGTTTTGAGCATTCGACCGTTGGGAATGGCTACTGGAGCGTTGATGTTTCTCTATGTGTTGTCTGCCATTTAACTTTGTAAATGTCTGTTGAGAGATTTAAACATCCGCGCCTTCTGCTAACCACGTTTGAATGTTTGTTTGGTTGAGTCTCTTTACAGGTTGTCATTCATGTGGTTCTGATCGGAAGATGACTTAAATAATATTCAGATGCTTTTGACGTTATGGGCATCCTTCATCTTGTCGGCTCTGTTCCTCGATACTTTCGGTGCTCCATAGCTAGTCTGTTTGAACCTGATTGTGTATCTTGGAAATCACTCAGAAAGATGATTAGCAATATCACAGGTCATATTGAAGTATATGATTTGTGTTTGCAAATAAATATTACTCAATGATAACCATATGCTGAAACAGAGACAGCTTTACCTCGAGGTGAAATAATTATAGGCTCGAGTTAATCAATTGATAATATTCAAACAAGAGAATCCAGATGAGAAAATAACTCGAGGTATTGTTTATCCTGACTCGAGGTAGCTAACTTGAGGCATCATTCTTGTAACCTCGAGTTCCATCGTGACAGCAGAGAAGCACAGAGATTGAACCTGCCTTCACTCGAGGTTCCAGACTCGAGGCGACATTCCTTAACTCGAGGTTGTCGACTCGAGGCTCCATTCCTAGCGACTCGAGGCAATAACCATTTTCACTAGTGTAATTTTAAGAGACTGACTCGAGGCTGCATAACTGACTTGAGGTAAATTGACAGCAAGTGTTTTTCTCAAATAGGATGACCACTTACTGACTCGAGGCAGCAACATTGACTTGAGGTATTGTGACAGCAAGTGCTTTTCACAGATAAGATGTGATTTTGATTGGAGGCACCACTTACTGACTCGAGGTAGTACGATCCTTGGCTCGAGTGTCCAAACTCGAGGTTGCAGAAATTATGACTCGAAGTTGCACGACAGATTTGTTCTTCATGCTCTGGCTTCACTTGGCTCAAGTTAAATAAATCCTTGGCTCGAGGTAAAAAGTACAGAAACAAGATTCTGAAATATAGACTCGAGGCAATACAAAGTTTTGACTCGAGTTCACCAACTCGAGGCACAATTATCACAGGCTCGAGGATGTTCATGGTTTGAATGATACATGCTTAAAGGTCTGGCTCGAGGTGAATACTTTCTTAACTTGAGATCAGAGACTCGAGGTAGAATTTGGAAAGACTCGAGTTAATCCATCGTGATAATTTCTGAGTTCAAAACAGGTTTTCTGTCATTCTGACTTGAGGTGAGCGTGCTGACTCGAGGTAAAAAGTGCTCTCCATTCTTCAAACTCTCTGGTTGCCTTTTGACTCGAGGCACCACTTCAGACTTGAGGTAAAAAGCCTTCTCAATTCTTCTAACTTTCTGTTTGCACTGAGACTCGAGGTGAATAAGATGACTCGAGGCAAACTCTTCAATTCTGTGCTCTTTGACTTGAAGTTGACTTGAGAAGATGCTCATTAAAATTGGTTTCTTCCAACATCTATGAAACCCTTGTTGTGTCTAGAATCATATGAAATTGGTTTGATTTGATTTGGTTGTGTATAGAAGGCAAACCGAAGCCATGCTGAACTGATTCCAGAATCACCTGTGTCAACTTTCGAAGGTCATATATCCTTGTTATTAACTCCGTTTTGGATGGTTCAATTCTTGATAGAAAGCTATGTGAGTCTACTGTCATATGCCACCAATTTCATCTCAATCGGATTTGTTGTTTGTGAGTTACACTCAAAACACTGAAGCTTGGTCTGGACTGTGACGGTGATTGTTGTGCCAACGTGTAGAATTCCTATATATCTCATCTGAACTCCTTTGGACTTGGATTATATATCAAAATGATGCATTTGGAGTCTAGTTTCATATGCCACTGGTTTCACATCAATCCGATTCTTGGTTTGGGAGATATCATCGAATTACGAGGTCACCCGAGCTGAGTGTGAAACAGAGTGTGCTGAAGCTGCATTTAACTCGAGGTAACTGAATGCTTGACTCGAGGTAGCCAATTCGAGGTGAATGAAGTCCTGCCTCGAGGTAAATTGTTCCAGAGGCCAAAATCACTGTAGCAATCATTTCAACTCTAGGTGAATGGTGCATTGCCTCGAGGTAAACATCCTAGATGACCAAAACACTGTAGATAGCCATTCTAACTCGAGGTAGTCTTCCTGGCTCGAGGTAGCTCATTGATTTTGCTCATTTTAACTCCGATTTGAGCCGTTCCAACTTCTATATCATCGTGGGGACTTCTAGAATCAATCTAAGAACTTGTATAATGATTTTCTCATTCCATTGAGCAAGTTCTTCTTTCTTCTTCTTCTCTTTGATTATTCTCCATCATTAAACTTCACATCTACATTAGATATAAGAATTAGTCTAAGTATAATGTAAATGTAGTGTGTAACCTTTTTGCTTCTTAAGAATGACATCTATATAAGACATCATCAAAACTAATCAAAACCAACAAACATTACATCCATTTGGATGTTAATCGCGTTAGCAGCTTTGAATGGGTTGGATTTACATCAAATGGACGTAAAGACATCCTTCTTGAATGGTGAATCAGAGGAAGAGATTTATCTAGAACAACCTGAGGGATTTGTTGTCTCAGGACAAGAGTGAAAAGTTTGTCACTTAATAAAGTCCCTTGATGGACTTAAGCAAGCCCCAAAACAATGGCATGCAAAATTTGATGAAGTTATCAAATGGCTTTAGTATTAATGATTGTGACAAGTGTGTCTATATTCGAAATACTGTAAACGGTTTTGCCATAGTCTGTCTTTATGTAGATGACATATTGACAACATGTAGTAATAATCAAATGATTAAAGCTACTAAGCGGTTGCTTACCAGTAAGTTTGACATGAAAGATATGGTCTAGTAGATGCTATTTTTGGGAATTAAAATCTATAAAACATCTGTTGGGTTGGCTTTATCACAAGAACATCTATATTGCTAAAAAATTCTTGAGAAATTCAAGAGTTTAAACATAGCTCTTGTGACGAACCCTATAGACTCTAGTCTTTGTCTATCGAGAAATACTGGCGAAGCTGAAAAACATAAGAAGCATGCTCGAGTGTTGGGCAGTCTTATGTATGTTATGAACTGCACTAGACCTAATATTACCTACTAGTAAGCATGTTGAGTCACTTTACAAGTAGTCCAAACGAGCTCCATTGGAGAGCTATGATAAGAGTTTTGGGTTACTTAAAGCAAACTCAAAACTTTGGTTTTCATCATGAGAAGTACCTTGCATTGCTAGAAGGGTATTGTGATGCAAATTGGATCACTAGCTTTAACGACACAAGATCCACAAGTGGTTATGTATTCACCCTTAGTGGGGGTGCTGCGTCTTGGAAGTCATCCAAGCAGATTTGCATTGCAAGATTAACTATGGAAGCATAATTTATTGCTTAAGATAAAGCTGATGAGGAAGCCGAGTGGCTTCATAATTTTCTTGAAGACATTCCTAATTGGCCAAAGCCAGTACCGGTAATGTGTATACACTATGATAGTCAAGCAGCTATTGGTAGGGCCAAGAATGTCATATACAACGGCAAGTTTGGACATATACATCATAGACTTGATACCGTTAGACAACTACTCTTGAATGGAATCATCTCAATTGATTAGGTGAAATCAAAAGAGAATATAACATATCCATTGACTAAAGGGATTCCTAGAGAGTTAGTTAAAAATTTGTCCAAAGGAATGGGTTTAAGGCCGATCCATTATTGATTATTCCGGTAACTCTACCTAGAAGAGTGGAGATCCCATGAACTAGGTTCAAAGAGACAACTAAGTGATGATCAACTATTAACATTGTGGAGTTTTAAACTCATACTCATTAGTGCATATATATATAAGGGTAAGATTTTAAGCTTTTAATGGTTTCTTAATCTGATGTGTTTAGATGATGTATGTTGACTTACATCACAAGGAATCACCTATGTGAGTGTGAAGTGTGTGCCGCTTCTATGAGAATTTAAAACAATCGATTCTCTAGAACACCACAGAACCAGGCGGTGTACAATGCCAAAATGGACACAGCATGACAACCAACGATGCTAGAGGAGCAACTATGTGACTCCTATTATCTTGGTATACACAAAACGGTCGACAGTTCAAGACAGCACGTCCCCTGATTGACCAGTATATCCGATAGGTTTTTACTAGAGAAGGTTCAAAGGTAACCCCTACCTTTCTCGATGCAGTTGCTGCTCGTAGAGGAATCGCATTTTGCATACATATTCATTTGCACTTGGTCACAATGGAATGACTTCTTATCCATGTGGGGGATTGTTAGATATTTGTTTAATCCCATGGGTTATGAATAAGAAGTCGCGTCGGTTCACCACCGCTGGTCACGTCGGTTCACCGAGGAGACTCCATCTTATCATTTCATTGTCTATAAATAGACATGCGTATGACAGAAAAATTATCTCGTTTTTCTAACACTACGCTCCCAAACATATAGTTTAATGCATTTTGCTATAAGTCACATCCATGCGATTCTGAAAGCAGACTCGTGTTCGCTTGGGCTTCTAATTGAGAGTGTCATCATTCTGAAGACAAAAAATCCGCTCTATCCTGGGAGACAATTGCTCATCAACCTTGGGCATCCATATAGAGGTAGCAAAATTGTCTTAAGGAAACAACGTGAGTTGGGCCCGGATTTCTGCATTGTTCATTACCATATTCGGCAGTCTTGTGAGTCTTTACTGGTTTTCTTCTTGTGCAGTAATATTGTATGTTTACAGATTATGCGTATTGATTACACAGATTCTTATCTTAGTAATATTTCTATATTGAAAGTATTTTCACCAACATCAACATATCATTTGTGGCAGTTGCCTGAGATAGTATTCTCCAAATAAAGTTCATCACTATCCTGGGGATAGATTTGATCTTCCATGTTTGTGTCCAAACATCTCTGCTAATTACAAGCGATGTAGTTCTTCTGGTAACATTGCTAGTCCTACTACTTGAGAGAAGATTGTACCCTCTTTTCACCGTGTATTGTCCATCAACCACAAGTACCCAAGCTAATTTGTTTGCTTTCTGCACCATAGGTAAAGGGATTTGTCTATGTTAGAATATATAGGTAGTTAGCCTATTAGTTAGAGAGTTAGTTAGGATTCTAATCTATAAATAGGAGATCTTAGCTAATATGAATAGTTAGTGAGTGTTGGGTATTGAGCCCTCACTATTACTCCTTGTATGAGCCTCATTGCTCTATTCTCTATTGATAATAGACAATTGATTCTTCATCTTGATCCTTTCTCCTTCTTATCTTCTCTAATTATACACAACTTTACATGGTATCAAAGCTAGGATTGGCTAATTTTTCTATTCCTTGGCGCATCTGAGTGTCTCTCTTTGCAAAGTATCTTCCAAGAAAATATCATATGTTCCAGGCAATATTCAAACAATTGTCTACAAATCCATCACCAGAAATTAAAGAACCAAGGCCCATTTTCAAGAATTGGCCCAAGATCCTTTTTCTTTAAGGCAAGATCCGTGGAGCACTGGATCTTCTTTATCTCCACCTGGTTGTCCACCCAACCCAAGCAGATTCATTTGCTGTGATAGGAGCTTTCTGTCGATTTCCAGGTGTTCTTGGAACCTAGCTCTTGCGTGATTCTTGCGACCCTTTGCTTGTGTTTCCTAGATCCTGTGATACGAGCACCACTGGGGTCTCACCGTGATTGTTCTTGGTGGTTCCATGATTTTCGTTAAGATCGCTGAAATTAAAGATAAGGAATTTCGCATCCTTCATCGCTGGTTTTCCCTATGAATCGAGTCTCAGTACAGATATGTCAAGAATGGATTTGTTCAACCATGAATCGTCTTTGATTTCTCCATACTCAAAGCTATTATTACCGATCGGGGTTTTGATCTTGTAATCGCTTCCATCGGCTCTTAGAAGAGTTTCTTTGTGATTTTGTCGTCGATTCGTCCGTTGGCGCTGACAGCAGTTTCCGGCACCAATCCTTCGCGGTTTCTTGCTTTGTTTTGGGCTTCTCTGACTAGTTTGCTCCGGTCCGTTGGCTTCTGTGTTCGTGCCTCTCATTGAAGATTCTACGTTGGTGATTTTGCTCTAGTTTGATTGGTCCTCTGATTCGTGATTTGCCATTTCTTCGAAGGAGTGAATTTTGGATCTGACGCTATTTTTTGCACAGCCTCCTGGATTTGTGATCAAGAATGCTAGAGTTATGTCTCCGATGAAACAATCATTTGGGCATCGATCAAAGAATCAAGAATGCTCAAAACTTTCCAATCGTTGAGATGAAGTAACTGCACAAGAGGTTTGATGAACTTCTTACAAGCATCTTAATGATTTATCTCTCTTGGTCACTGTTCTGTGGCTTTTTAGTGTTGCTTTGAATTTGGGATTGCTAGACTCTTCTATACACCTAAGGCTGAAATCACAACTTAATTAGTGGTTCTGTTATCTTTTGGAAATTGTGATGGTTCCATGAGCTCTTGAGGTTGGATGCCTTGAAATTTTACAAATTAAATTCTCTGGGTGTGATTCTTTGATGTGATGCTGCATATTGCTGTTGGATTTCTCGATGACATTTTTCTGCCAAGAATTTTGCTGCTGCCAGATGTTTTTCGCTGGTAGAAGGGCAGAGTTGAAATGTGGCCTCCTTACCCCTGATTTCATGATTTTCAATTGAGAACAGAGTTGTCGCCTCCTTGCTCCTGACTTACGATTCCGGTCACATTCGGGCCTTTATATGTTTTGTTGAGTGTTGATTTGTCACCTCCAGACATATCCCATTCGTGATCTTACTTGTCTCTTGTGATTCCGGTCACATCCGGGCCTTTATATGTTCTGTTGAGTGTTGGTTTGTCGCCTCCATACATATCTTGTTTGTGATCTTTCTTGTCTGTTGAGTGTTGTTATTCAGGCCTTTATATGTTTTGTTGAGTGTTGGTTTATCGCCTCCAGACATATCCCCAATGCTCAAGGCAAACATTTAGGTAAAACCCTACCAAGATTGTGAGGCAATTCATAGTTGGTGTTGTAAATGTGTACAATGAAATGAGGCTGGAGGAAGTTGCAGAGATGGGCCATAATCCTTTGGAAGTCCTTCATGTGGTGAAATATGTGAGAGGCAAATCAATTTTTTTGTGGGTTGCTACAAGAGAAGATTTTCAGAACTAGTGAATGGGAGAAGATTGTTTTGAAGAGATCATTGTATCATTGTATTTTTTTGTTTTTTTTTGTTTTAAAGAGATCATTGTTAATTACCTCTTATTTTTGTGTTGTTCAAGTTGAGCACATTTAAGATAAATGATGTTTAACTTGAGGGGGGGTGTTAGAATATATAGGTAGTTAGCCTATTAGTTAGAGAGTTGGTTAGGATTCTAATATATAAATATGGGATCTTAGCTAATATGAATAGTTAGTGAGTGTTGGGTATTGAGCTCTCACTATTACTCCTTGTATGAGCCTCATTGCTCTATTCTCTATTGATAATATATATACAATTGATTCTTCATCTTGATCTTTTTTCCTTATTATCTTCTCTAATTATACACAACTTTACACTCTAATTGCAGCAATAATTTCTTCGAATATCATGTCATTATTAATAAGGTTGGAGACCATGTCATCATATTCATTAAGAGAAGCATCATGTGAAACAATTCTGCGAATATCATGTCAAGGGATTTCTCTAGAGCCACGGAAGCATATCCTCTCATTGGCTCTCTTTCTTATAATCCCTCGTAAGCCTATCTGGAGTGTTGATTAAGACGAGGAGAGAAAAATTAAAATAGTATTGTGACTTTTCAAATTAATTGAATGAACATGATTTAGAAATTACGGAAGATGATGAGAGAAACCGAACCCCAAGATAGCAATAAAAAAGATTCTTAGAAAAAGCATTTACGAGATGTTAAGATTCTTTTTCATGAAGGTAAAAAAGAATATAATGATAAAAAAAAAATAATAATAATTGCAAACTCCTCGAAGATATCAATGTTAATTGAAAGCCTCTCCTTATTGAAACGTCATGAAAGGGCGATGATTTTTTTATTTCAATTTAAAAATAAATGTTTTTATAAAATTATCTTTATCTTCAAATATATATATATATATATATATATATATATATATATATATATATATATATATATATTTTCTAATTATAAAGACCAACTAACAATTCACACCAACCAATAAAAATAGTTAAAGTCAATAAAGTTGTCCGAAAATTTAGGTAACTTCCAATATTACCCCTACTAATTGCATTAAACTCTAATATTATATTAATTATAGATCTGTTAGGCATAGTTTCAAAAGCTAAAAAAATCCATTAGAAGCCCATCATAAGTAGAAGCTTGATAATTAGATGTTTGGATAGCTTTATTATTTGGTAGGCTTCAAAGTCTGAAGCTTCTTTTTTTGTGAAGCCACCTAACCAAGCTTTAAGGTCTGAAGCCACTTCTGTCACCGTTATCTCAAACATAAATCACATCAGAATAAGTCCATCAGAAACAAAAGTTACTTCTATCACTGTTATCCCAAACATGCCATATTACTCTCACCTACTACCCTTATTAATTAGGGGCATATATGAAAACAAATAATTAATGCTTCTTGGGAACAAGCAAATGCCTTATAAAAAGGAACCAAATAAACTTGTTAGTTGGTACGTTATAATAAAGATACACACACACACACCACTATGATCCTATTTATATGTCCACTTTGACCAAAAAAATTGGTCATATTTATAAGTTCAGTTTCATATAATAAATGAGATTGTGACAATTTTACCTATATTAATTACACTATGAAGATAGAGAGAAGAAACAGTTAAAACATATTCAATCATAAATGAGGGACAAAGTTAAAAAGTTACCTTATAATCATTATATCAACTAACTTTTTTTAGTATGTGACATTCGAATCACTCATCAATATAAGTTGTGAATTTGTGAAAACATCAACATCCCAGACAAAAACACGTGACTCTACGTCTATACTTATTGAAACACACGGTTTATTATCTTTATATAATAACGTCTCAAACTCACATGGGATATCACGCATGACAAAAAAAACATTCTTAGCCCGTAAAAAAAAATCTAATGCTATGTACATTTTTGAGAAAATCACAGGTATATTTTTATACCTCAGTCCATAAAAAAATTCTAATGGGGTCGAGACATGCAAAAAATAGGAAAGTTTAAGAAGTTCATTAGCATTTTTACACCCAAGTAAAGTTTTAATTTGTCTCTTAACCCTTAGTTATTCATAAGCAATGTATATTAGTTTTCATAAAATATCCTTTCAAGTCGCTGCTTTGAACTACTTACAACTTGATGCAAACTCATTCCTTAATCAATAGTGATGATTTAAGAAAAATGATAAATATGAGGGATAAAGTGGATTAATGACTTACATTTAAGATTAAATCCAACCTCTAACTAGCTAGCTCTTATATATTAAGGACCTGAGTTAGCATTTAAAAAAAAAAAAAAAAAACCAGCCAATAGCAGCTTTTAACACTAGTAAGCAGTCAGCACCCTTGTGTGTAAAACATTTAAGGGAAAATTATATATATAAAAAAAAAATACCACTTAAACTTCAAAATCTTAAATAGATGATTTTTCAATAAAACAAGTTGTCAATTGCTTTACTGTTCTTGTAAATCCTATTACTATTGTTGTCAATAGAATTTTGGAGTTCAAGTAGTATTTTTATGTTATTTTCCCAACATTTAATAACAGCATCAATTTATAAAATCACTATACAAATTTTGTCAACTCTCACACTCTCATCCAAATGATATTAGTCTCAGAACAATACCTGCAAGTGACTTTAAGGACTTTATAAGAGGCTATACAACAAGTAATGTTTATGCAAATAGCCTAAGGAGGCAACAGAAAACATATAGCTCAAATTTTGTTTTTTATTTTTTCTTTGTAAGTATAATAATGAGGCAACAGAAAACATAGGCTGTACAACTTTGTTTCTTTTTCTTTTTCTTGTTTTGATACAAAAATGATTTATAGTCAATCTGACTTATGGAAAAATCAGATTGTGAAATGTGATTTATATTTAGATTGACGGTAGCATAAGTAGCTTTTGTGATTTAAACTTATAGACAATCTGAAATATTTTTTAGGGTACTGATTGGTACTAAAAATATACTTCAGGATACTGGACGGTACTAAAAAAATACCTCATGATCTTGAAAAATTATTTTAGGAATTTGAAAAAAATATTTTTAGTACTCGTTAGTACCCTAAAATATTTTTTAGCGTATTGAATGGTACTAAAAATATATTCAGGATACTAAACAGTACTAAAAAAAATCTCATGATCTTGAAAAATTATTTTTAGTACCAGTCAGTACTCTAAAATATTTTTTATGGTACTGAATGGTATTAAAAATATATTTCAAGATACTGAACAATACTAAAAAAATACCTCATAAGTCCATAAATAACTTTTAGTCCATAAATCTGATTGGAACAACTTCTCAACTAAAAAAAAAAAAACCCCTATAAGTCCAATAAGTTAGTCCAATAAGTTGATCAATCTGCGTACCAAACATGCACATTGAAAACCATCCGTATGAACAAAATTTCTCTTCAAATACTAAAGCAAAAATTTATAGTCTACAAGCTTGAAAATATATTAGGACCAGGAGATTTGGGTCTCACCTTGAAGGAATTAGTAATTGTACGTATAATGCAACCCCAACGGCTGAGCAAATAGGACAAGTACGCCTAGCTTGATGATGTCTCCTCCATCTGGGTTGAACAGGACATACATTTATATATATTTCCAACTAAAAAAGAAAATTAGGGAAGTGGCGTTAGAAGTTTATTACTCCTCCGGTCCTAATTATAAGGCATAGTTGAATTTTTGGAAAATTAAAGGAAGCTAATTAAATTATTTTAGAGTATTTTTATTTTTATTTTTTTCTTCAAAGTAATTAGTTTGACTAATAAACTAATATATAATCTAAAGATACACAATATATAAAATAATTAAGTAACTTATTTAACTTCCTTAATCTCTCTAAACAAAGTTAACTATGTCTTATAATTAGACCAAGGTAGTATTATTTTTTCTAACTCTTTTATCTTACGTATTCTCTGTATTAAAATCTTAGAATCCCAATACTTCTCCAAATTTTTAAAACTCAACTTATAAAAATTTCTTCTCCCTCCCCTCGGGGCGGGCGGAGTCAAAAATTGAAATTATGGGGTAAAAATTATAGAATAGAACTCATGTGTTCATAATATTACATTTCAACATTATAAATATTTCAATATTTTCATTTTAGTTCTTATATGAAACTTTTAGTGGGGATTAAAGTAAAAATATTAAAAATTTTATGAGGATAAAATATAATATTCTAAAAATTGGGGTTAAATTATGAACCTTTAGAGGGCCACCCCTAACCCCCCTATTCTCCTCCTTCAAGTCCTTCGTACTAAACAGCCTGATGTCTGTCCATGCAGGTAAGTTATAGTTGAGGCAAGATTTTGCACTTAAAAAACCAGATGCAACATATGATAAACATGCACTTTCCAAGGTTTGGCCCACGTCATTATTTGGTTGGTCTCCGGCACATTTGTCTTAAATCATATACAAAACTTGTAGTATGTGTTTATTGAAAATTTTGATAGCAAATTAAACAAGATAACTTACCTAAAATCGGATCCTTTCAACAAGAGTAGATAAAATATATTTAATTGAATATTTGCTATCAAATTTTTTAGTAAGGATATAGTACGCATGATGATGTGACTTTGAGTTATAAAAAGTTAAGGTTTAAAAATATACATGTGGTTTTCTAAAAAGGGCACCAAACACTAAGTATTTTTGTGTGTGTAAAAGTGACTATATGGTTATAAAAGTGGAGCAAAAATACCCATTGACCGTCAATTGACTATTAATTTGACTTTTTTTTTGTATTTTTAAGGCTAATATGAACGATGACTTAGTTAAATTTCATCCTAGTTGGCAATATAGAACTAGAGAAAATTATAGAAAATGACATAGATATTTTGAAAATTACATTTCAGCCTTTTTTTCTCCAATTCCCCTTCTCTTACTCAATCTCAATCTTACCCATCTCCGCTTCCTCACCGCCGTTGCCGTCTTTCTGTAGTTTTCAAAATTATCTGGGCCCTTTTCTGTAACTTTTTCCAGTTCTCTATTGCCAATTGGAATGAAATATAGCTGAGTAACTGAGTTATCGACTTATCGTCCATGTCAATCTTAAAAATACAAAAAAGTTAAACTAACTGTCGATGAGTATTTTTGCTCCACTTTTATAATCACATAATCACTTTTACACACACAAAAAACACTTAGTGTTGGATGTATTTTTAGAAAAATCATATGTATATTTTTGCACAATAACCCCAGTTATAAAATACATTCTCTTAATATGTGAATGAACTTGATGCTGGCCATTGTGAGACATAAAGGGAAGTGAAAGTTGGTGAATTTGACGAGGGAGAGGTATAAAGGGAAGTGAGGATATAAAGTTGGTCAAATCACTTAAAATAAGTCAAACAAAACAAACATTAATACTATTATCTATAATTAATAGCATATTTGATTACAGTTAGTCTTTATTTTAGTTTTGATTTATATAGTTTCAAACTATAGGTGTTCGCTTTTTAAAGGCCAAAATGAATCTGGTTCTTATTAGACTAAAATGACTAACATTTTAAACAAAAAGAAACTTAAAAGACCAAATGAAATTATTGGAAGCAAAACTAAAATAAGGGAAAATAATTATAAAGACCAAATATTGCATTTGCCCTATTATCTTGCCTTTTGTGTTGGCTTCTGAGGCTGCGGTGCAGAAGATTTTTTTTTTTCCCAAATGACATATAACCTCTCTTGGTTGCTACTATATAGTTATTTCATTAAAAATGTTTCATGGTTTCCTTTAAGTAATGGAAACAATTTATGAAATGATAATTTAAATTTCTCTAGTTTCCATATATTATTTTCCTTTGTTTGAGTTTACCGAGGAAAGAAGAGTTACGCGGCAAATATGTAGAGTGTGAGCTGTGTTCTTACTGGGGCAGTTCCAAAAGCGAGCAGCCCACCCATTTGTTCGTCTCTGTTCGTTGACATTCTGACATTCTCAAAAAAAAAAAAAAAAACCGTTCTCTCCAACGTTTTCCATCACCCAAACCGGTTGGTTCATGCAAGCTCCTTTCTTTATTACCACTATGATATGATTCACCCTCACTCACACATTATTGGTTTTTGAAGACTTCAAGGTTCTTCTTCTTGTTCTTCAGCTCTCTGTCTCTCTGAAATTACGTTCATTTTGTTTCTCACGCAGGTTTTGAATGTTTCTGGTTTTCTTTCTTTCTTTTCTTTTGTTCTGACTTTCAATTCTGGGTTTAGCTGAAAAATGACAGGCTCATCATCAAGAAATGTTCTAAAGCCGCAGCGAGAAAGATTAAAGAAGACGAGCTTTGTGATGAGAAAAGTTCGAGTGACTTACACAGACCCAGATGCTACAGATTGTTCAAGCGAAGAAGAAGAAGAAGGTGGTGAATCTTTGAAGATCATCAATGGCTGCAAGAGAGTTGTGAAGGACATTCTTGTTCCGACCAAATTGTGCGAATCAGTAGTGGGTCCCAGTTTTGTGGCGAGCACCAGCAATACTAATAAGGGGACGAATCGTCGGAAATCGTCAGGCTTGCCGATAGGAGTACGACGTCGTAAATGGGGGACCTACGTGGCGGAGATCCGAGACCCGTTTCGCAAGACCCGAATATGGCTTGGAACTTACAACACTGTGGAAGAAGCTGCTTTGGCTTATGAGAAGAAGAATAAGGAATTTGAAAGCTTGATGATGTCTGCTCCATCTATATCATCTGTGCTTGACGTCACCCCAAATAATAATAATAATATTGTTAATAATAATAGTAATTCATTGGGTAGTGGCAGTGACGATTCTTCTGTGAAAGCAGAACAGTATGATGAAGAAGAAGAAGCGTACATTCAACAGTTACTAAAGGAGCCATTTGTGCCATCACTGGAGGATGATAGAGAAATGGGGTTTTTTGTTGGTGAGGAATTTGCTGATAATAATTTGGTCAATAATAATTGTAATAATAATAATGATGCTAATGGAGGTTTTATCTGCCTTGATGGTGAAAAGGAAGAAGGTGAGGGAAGAAGCAGTGTTCCATTAATATCTGTTGAGAGTGATTCAAGTGATATAGAGTTAGATTGGATTGATGAAGCTTTCAATGATGATGAATGGTTAGATAGTTTTTAATTGTCTGGTTTTTTCCCCCCTATAGAAATGGGGGATTTGGGAATAATTAAGCTCTATTTTTCCAGATTTGAATGTTATTATTATTATTTTTGGTCAAAAGATTTGAATGTTATTAAGGTGAAACTGTCTATTCTCTTTCTCCTTTTTTGTTCAATTTGCAGACAAATTTGTATGATGATGAGACTCTATGGAAACAAGAAGGATGCTTAGTTTGTTTTTCCCTTTTTGTTTGATTCTTATCATTATTATTATTTTTCCACTTTTTCTAAATTGTCTTCTTTTGATTCAGTTTAGCTTTACAGAGAGGGAATGATTATGCAAGCATGGTGAGAAAAATGTTTTCATATCGATAGCGGTTATGAGACGTTAAGATTGGGTTTTGTGAAGGCGGGAAGAAAGAAGGCCCTGATTATAAAACAAATTAACGGCTCATATAGATGTCAGTGACTCAATTTGTTGGGCCAAAGTTATTAAACCAGGATGGCCATTAAACCGGTCTAGATTAAGGGTTTTAAACCGGTGAGAAATTAAAGATTTCATGATTATTAATATGAAATTCAAAAAAAAATTGATTTACAAAATAGTGAAATGGGTTGATGTCACGACCGAACCAATTTTCCGGTTTTCGGGTGGTTGGGACACATCAATTCATTAAAAAACCACAACATTCTGTTATTGACTCTAAAGTTTATTAGAGTTTATTCATTTGTTATATTGTTAAGGTGGTAATAAATTTAAGGATTCTCTTTCATGAAGAAAGGTGGGGAAAAAAAGAATATAATGATAAAGAAAAATAATAACTGTAGACTTTATGAATGCACTAATGTTAATTGAAAACCCCTAATTATAGAAAATAAATAAATAATGATTTTACAAAATCATCCTTGTCGCCAAATGTAAAAAAATAGCTTAGTGAAAGGTCACTTAAGAATCTAAACGAAGTTAGTTGTAAATCTATAAAGAAAAATCATCAACTTAGGAAAAAACACGTGACCCAACTTATTGGAAAGCACGGTCCCTCTGGTATCAAATATAAAATAAAATTGATTTTTTTAGAAATATTAAGAAAACTAATTAAATTACTTTAAAATATTTATATTTATTGTTTGTTTATTTTTAACTATTTTACCAAACTTATAAACTAATATATAATATGTTGATATACAATATATGATATGAGTAAATAACTTATTTAATTTTCTTAATCTCTAAAAAAATCAACTTTATCTTATATTTAAAACCAAAAAAATATACAATTACGTCTCAAACTGGTTTTTTGTAATTGGGCCAGATTGGTGGATCATATAGACGCAGCTTCAGTCCACTTCGGTTAGCATCCACTGCCAATCACTTCCTCCAAAACAGCGCCGTTTTGGCGCAAAAGTGACACTGCTAACCTTTTTTTTTTTTTTTACACACATATTTCAGGGTATTGTAATCTTAAAAAGATCTTGGATCTTGATCAGTGCGAAAAAAATATTGACTGGTACTTGCCAGTATCCTAAAGTATCTTTTTAGTACCAATCAGTACCCTGAAATATTTTTTCAACGTTCTAAAATAATTTTTTAAGATCATGAATTATTTTTTCAGTATCGGCCAGTATCCTAAAATATCTTTTTAATATGTACAGTACCCTAAAATATGTGTATATAAAAAAAAAGGGACCAGCAGTGTCATTTTAGCCAAAACGACGCTATTTTGGGGAAGTGATTGATAGTGGATGCTAACATAAGTGAACTGAAGCCGCGTCCGGATCATATGGCCTCCATGTCCATATTGCTTTAGAAGTTTGCGGTTGAATAGAAAGTAGAGTACCCAAACAATGTACTATATCTATCTAAGCCATAAATCGCTTTAATAATTTAAAGTTTTTTTTTCCTTTTGTGGAAAATAAAGAGTATTTTAATGGAAAAAATATGACATATTAATCAGCAATAAATGGAAATTAAAGAAATTAATGCTATGGTAATATAGTTTAATATTTTGAGATATTTAATTTAATATAGTCGATCCACCCAGCATCCACATCTTTTTCTTTGATAGTTGACCTTTTGTTTAATTGAATGTATCTTCTTAAGATCACAAAAGTAGGGTCTTAAAAAACGGTAACTTAATTTTGACCAAATAAACTTATAACCAATATTGTCAAACTTGTGAGTTTAAGCAAACTTATAAGAGGGAAGTAAACTCGTGTCTTGAACTCATAAGAGTTTACCTATATTAAATGCCATGGAAGTTTTTGCTCAGGAGCACTGGTAAGACGGAAGTTTTTTTTGGACAAAAAATGTCACGGAAGTTCACAAAATGTAGCAATTTTGATTCGGAAGTTTACAAAATGTAGCAATTTTGCCCCTCCGTTAATTTTGACCGTTAAGTTTAACTGAGTGCACACGTGGCATGCCACCTCATCAATCAAATAAGAGTTAAGTATCAATTTTGCCCCGGAAGTTTTCACTGATGAGCAATTTTGCCCCGGAAATTTTCACTAAGGAGCAATGTTGCCCAGGAAATTTACAAAATGTAGCAATTTTGCCCTTACAATCTCCCATATTAAATTTGACTATTAAATCAATCAAAATTACACATGTCATGCCTTGAAAAATCGAACTTTGAGTCGGAGAAGGAGATTCTTGAGATGTTGAGTTTAAGGCGGCGAGAATTTGTGGCCGAACGGTCAAAAGGAATTGAAAGGTGCATCGCAAAAACCCGGAGGAAGCATCACTTATGATCTAAGCAAATGATCAATCTATACAAACGTAAATATTATCACTATTGATTTGTTTTACTAAACCAATTTTTGGAACAATTCATTTCTCGTTTTGCATTTCATTTGCTTAGATCATAAATGATGCTTCCTCAGGTTTTTGCGACTGCATCTTTCAATCCCTTTGACTAGTTTGGCTTCACAAATTCGACTGGTCGCTTTGAGCTCAACATCTCAAAGATCTCCTTCTCTCCCAAGTTCGACGCTTTTTAAGCATTTACACGTGTGTGTTTTAACTAATTTAATAGTCAAATTTAATAAATGATGGGACGAATAGCAAAATTGCTACGTTTTGTAAACTTCCGGGGAAAAATTGCTCCTTAGTGAAAATTTCGGGACAAAATTGCTCCTCGAAAAACTTCCTGGAGCAAAAATGATACTTTTGATTGATGAGGTGGCATGCGCACGTGTGCACTTCGATTAAACTTAATAATCAAAATTAATGGATGGGGCAAAATTGTTATGTTTTGTAAACTTCCGTGGCATTTTTTGTCCAAAAAAAAAAACTTTCGTCTTACCATCAATGCTTTCTTGAACGAAAACTTCCATGACATTTAAGACCCTTATCCCCAATAAATAACAATTAAAATTATATGATAAAATAAGTAAAATACTAAAAATGTCAACAATTTTGTTTAACAACATTGCTTACTTCTGTTACTAATATAATGTAATTCAATAGAGTTTATTCTTATCATTTTTTTTTCATGATTTGGGATTTATTTATTTGATGTTAAAAAGTCTAAAATATAGTATTTACAAATTTTGACCGTGGGGTCAAATACATTGTGGTATGACCATATATTCTACGGCGATGAGAGAAAAAAATGAAGAAAAGATGAGAAATTTAACTTAAATGTTGTTATGGACCTATGTAACAGGCTCGACAGAATCTAGGCCTAGTAAGGGCACTTTATGACAAGATCATCCTCAATCAGGTAAAATATCAATCATTCCACGATCATGCCTATAATCCTGGATAGTGCAGAAAGTAGAGCGGAAGTTATGCAGGTCGTGAAAGGACACGATTGGGGAGGAGGCGAAAGCACAGATGGGAGACTGAAACCCTAGGCGATAGGAGGACATTCACCAGGTGCGATCCATCCACTCTCTATTCCATTACTTTATATTCGATCGCATTTGTCTGCACCCCACCCTCCGCGAAACGTCTTACTTGTGTGAAGACAACGATCTGAACGAACGCTTCGATATATCTTCTTCATAGTTATCACTGAGCGATCACCTTCTCATTGAAGTTTAATTCTAGACATCCTTGAGGAACCTATTGATCCAATATCAACCAATCACTAGTCTTGGAGGCTAGACATATGTGTTCTATACCAGAACAAATGTCATACTCATAAAAAACCTATCATACTCACAATCTTGCTACAAGTCTGCGAGTCATTACATTTTTTTATTCTTCCAAGTTTGTCACAAAATTGACACGTAAGGGGAAGGTGCAAGTATAAATTCATTCGATTTTACAAGTTGAAGCGTGATTTTAACAATGCTCATGGGAATATTTTTCTTTTTTTCCCCTTTTATTCAATTCCAGGGAAAGCAACCTTTTTTGTTCCATATGGCGCTATAATTTGTATTTTTTAAACATTTAAATTTAATAAGCCTAAGCCTAATAAAAATTATCTTATCCTTAGGATTTAGAATGAAACACTTGTCCCAACTATGGACATTTCCAACTCGCCATGCAGAGGTCTTGGATTCAAATTGCATGTGTGTTTTTACATTGACTTACTACTATTAAAAAACTCTAATAACAGCTGTAAAACATTTAATAATAGCAGTAATTTATAAAATCACAGTACAAATTGGTTCAACTCACCCTCTCATTCAAAAGCGTCACGCCTTCTCTTTTAAATTTAATTATTTTCAACTTTCGTCAGTTATTATTAATGTAAGATTGGCGTTATCTTAAATAACTTTTAATTTTATTTTATTTATAGGATTAAAGGGATTAAGATTTCTCCAGTGACTAGAGATAAGACTCTCTCCGATGGCGCCAAAACTACACCGTTTTACACCTAACAAATAAAAAACATCAAATTTGTTATTCTCCCTCCTTCATCACCAAGCACTCTACTTCTTCTCCGCCTTTCTCGTCGTTTTTCTTGTTGTCTCATCCTCAATTTCACCGTCAATTTCGTCTCTACGACTGTGCACTTGGTACCTGGCTTGACGTCTCTCTCTCTTCTCCGATTTATTTCACATCTCTGCTCACTCTGCTCTGGTCTCTTCCTCTGGTAGCCTTTTTTGTTTGTCTGACTTCAATTCATCATCCTTGCTTTTGCTTGTTTGCAATCTCTTGGCCAAATCCTCCAGAAAGATCAATCTCCCAACCTACCCTTATCGTTTGGAGCATCTCACCCTTGTCTCTACTGCTATTGGGTACAAGATATTCGTTCTCTCTTCTGAGTCAACCTCAAACAGTGCCTTCGTTTATGACTCAGATTCACTTTGCTGGGAACGATTTGATCGTTCTGATTTGTTTCTCAGCGACCACTATCACCAGCAAGGTGTTTCGGAGCCAGAACCAAAAGCGGAATCCACCTTATTGTATGGTTCATACTGCTTTATCACATCATTCGAAGGATTCATCGTCTCTTCCGTCTTCAAATTCGCATATGAACTGATTTTGCAATTGCACGATGCTCTGACTGATTGTTCCTAATCTCTGTTGTTATTTGTGTTTAGTCGATGGTTCTGAGTTGAAATACGGAGGACCTGTGGTTCTCCTATTTGCCATCCTTGATCCACGATTCATTGCTCCAAGATTCACTGTGAAGGTTTCCGATCTCTGGTTATGTCCCTTGGAGGAGGCAAAGCAGGGAGAGAACACTGTAAAAGTTGAACCATCTCCCTGCTTCTGGAATTGATTGCTCGGGCTCAATGCTTGGTGGCGTGGCAACGCGTAAAGACAGATGTTCCCTGATTTTTCATTCTTCCATCGTTTTCATCTTTTTTTTTAGTGAAACGGTGTAGTTTGAAACTTCTTAAAGTCTTATCTTGATCGGCTGGAGAATCTTAATCCCTCACTAAAAAAAACATCTAATTTGCTCCCAAATAACCCTAAACCCCAACGACCGGAAGCCACCCTTCGTTCTCCGGCTCACTTCGATCTCTTCGCTCTTCACCTGACCTGCTCTTTTGTCATTGGTATCAATCTCCACTCCCCATTTCTCCAGTTCAATTTCTGCAATTGGCAGATTTTAGGGTTCTTTCATATTTTTTTACCAATTGTTTCATTGCTTGGGTTTGATTCCATTGAAATCTGGATAATTTTGATGTTTGCTTCAATAAATTTTTAAAATAAAAAATATTATTTGATGAATCAAATCATTATCACACGATTTTTTGCGGCAGAAAATATCCCAAAAAAGCAGGAGAGATTATTGGGATTGATTGTATATATGATTTGATTTTGTTTTCATAATTGTAATGGCATTGTATCCAACCATCTTTAATCGATCTTGATTCTTCCTCCGCTCAGAATAGAAGCACGGAAGATATGGAGATATGGGGTGGGGAGGAAAAACCGATGATAAGCATCACCGGTATTCAATCTGTTTCTGTAGCCTATAGTTTCTATAAATGGAGTGTTTTGATTCTCACTCTCGTTGCTGCTTTCCATAGATGTTTTTTTTAGTGAAACGGTGTAGTTTAGGGCTTACTGGAGGGAGTCTTATCTCCAATCACTGGAGAAATCTTAATCACTTTATTTATATATGGAAATCAGTTTTTTATGTCATCAATGTCAATACATATATAAATGTCTGTAAGAAATTAATTTGATGTATTTGACTCGGATAAAGTAAAAAGTGCATTAATTTGAGATATTTGGCTTATAGTTGGTTTTGTGTTTTTCCATTTATTGCATCAATTTATTTATTTATTTGTTACAGAATTAATTTATTTATTTGAAGTTTCATTTTTCCAAATGATGCGGGGCCCATGTGATATATATATATATTTAAAAAAAAAACACTTTACTTCATTGAAAAATCTAACTTTTTTTTTGCACGAAAAAAATATTAACATCAATGAATAGAAGGTTTATTTTCGGTTTATCCAAAAAAAATAAAGAAGTGGAATGAATTAATTTGATTAGTCAAAAGAATGGTTGAAATTAAATTAAAAAGAAAATCCTCCAAATGCTTTCCCATGCATGAGAGTGCTTTAGTTTAGCTAATACTACCTTATATTCTAAATATAAAATATAGCTGACTTTTTTTTGTTAAAATTTTAAAAAAGCTAATTAAAATACTTTAAAGTATTTATATTTATTATTTTTTCTCCAAATTATTTTGCCTAACTCATAAATTGATATATATATATATATATATATATATATTTGGTAAAACATAAATTGATATATAATCTAATGATTCACATCATATGATATAATTAAGTAACTTATTTAAAAAAAATTTGATTTTATATCTAGAAAAAATCAATTGAGTTTTATATCTAGGACCAAAGGAAATAAATATCATATTTATCCCTAAAACATGATATCTATACCATCTTGGTAAAATAAAGATCTACCTAGCGTTTCTACTATAACTACCGAAAGAACTACTAAAGTTTAAGACAGTACATTTCATTCTCACCTAGTTCCTTTTCTTCTTTTCTTTTTTGCAATAAAAGGAGAGCAAACAAGCTAATAAGGAAACATAACATAAGAAGCACTGATACAGGCATGTGTGTCAAATTCGATGCAACTTAAGGTTAGTTAGGAGCATTAATGGTGACAGAAGTTTCTTTTATTTCAATAGACATTTGGAAACTCGAGTTAGGGTAGGAGTCAATTAGTGTGTAACGTGATTTATGTTAAAATTGACTTGTGTAAATAAGTTAGTCTGATAAATTAAATTGTTTGAATGATATAATTAAAAAGCATATTTGGATTAAAATAACAAAAAAATACATTAATTGTACTAAATAGTAAATACAGACATACAATTGGATAACTTTAATAGAAATATTTAAAGTAAAATTATATAAAAAAAATTAATATGTTATTGGAAAAATTGTAAATACTAAAAAGCACTTTATTAGTTTTTTTTTCCTTGTAGGGTGTTTTTGCAAACATAAACTTATTGAATCATTTAAAGTAATTTTATATTTTCTTCCATTAACCAGTGCACAATTTTTCGAGAGAATCTTATATAAAGACAGTTGAAATAGGAAAATTCTATAAAAGGCTAAAAAAGTTAACAAATTTTAAATTGAGTCAATGATCCAATCTAAAATATTTAAATTCTTATTATTTTCCAATAATAACCCTAATCATGGTCCAAAGAAAAGAGGAAAGGAAAACCAAGAAGTCTGATGTTTCTCATGGCTCTCTCCCGTGTGTTTTGCGGAGCATGAACGACACCATGAGAAGTTGCCGCTTTCGCCGTGGTTAGATCATTGAGTTTGAAGATTTAAAAACACAACAGTTTGAGGCTCCTCCTTTTTGGTCATTCCTTTAGTATTTGAAAGTAGCAATTATTTTGCTTCCCCCTTTTGATGTTATCTGATATCTCTCCACCGGATTTGGTAGCTAGTTTCTTTTTTTGTCCGTCGTGTATTGGAAATGAACGCTATTCTGATCTCTCTCCAGTGGCTGTCAAATAAAAAATGAAACTCAGAGGAATGTGGGCCTGTTGCCTATTCTTAGTTAATTACTATCGTACAGCAGATTTTGGAATTACAATTATTGGGTATGATTTTTTTGCTAACAATGCTCAAATGATGCTGGCCTATGATCTTGATTTGAGGTTCTTGCTCACTGGAAACTGATGCTGAGGAGGTTTTAAAGCTGATTGCTGATCAAAATCACCTTGAGGTTAGCCTTACGGTGCTGAGAATTAGAGAGTTACTTAAACGAAACTGCGAGTCGATTTAGAGCTATTCCGCGTGATGCAAATTCTGCGGACGCTTTAGCCAAATCTGGAATCTCTAGAACTGCTATAATGAGAGAATGTCCTAGCTATTTGAGGTCTTGTATTGACCATGAGAGTTTGGGATTTATTTCCCCTTTGTGTTATTTCAATTCACTGTAATGTAGGCCTTTGCCTTCTCTTCTTTTATCAAAAAAAAAAAAAGATTATTTTCCGATGGCTTCAATTCTTTCAGCCCAGTATGGATGTAATTTTATTTTATTTTTTGGAACACAAAAGAGACATTACATGCGCATCATCCAATGAATTTTTTGTGATTAGGGTTCTTAGGTTTGTTTTATCTCCAATTTTTCTTTTTTTTTTTCTTTAAATAACTAAGAGATATAGAGGTAATTTAACTCAAAGCCTAAATCCTTAATTGTGTCACGTAATCTAATTAATAATTTGTTAAATTTAGTAACCCAAATTAGAATTTGGGTGATTCAACCTTCTTTGTATGAGATTTTTCCCATTTTTCCCCCAACTTCTGCATCACTTTTCTCTCTCAAGAGTACAGATAGAGTAGCCATAATAAGTTGTCAATCTTTGGATGTCTTGTTAGTTAGTTGAGAGGAACAATTTCCTCATCACATGTCACGAGTTCTGTTAAAATTCAATCCAGAGGAGTATTTCCTCTTTTTCATTCCTTCGTTTATTCATTTTTTTTCCTCTTGAATGAGGTAAATTTATACAAGCAAAGGTTAACAACCTGAGCACAATAGTAGGTAACAACCTTTCAAATATTCCCATATTCTGGATAACTTATTCTAATCTAATAACAATAATTTAAATTCAAATACTAACAATAATTCAAATTCAAATAATACAAATAATAATTCAAATTCAATTCATATCTTCAACACTCCCCCTCAAGTTAGTGCATGAATGTTGTTCACGCCCAACTTACCAATCACTTCTTCAAACACTTCTCTTGAGAAGATGCTGGAATAGGAGGCATAGAGACAGACAACCAGAGTTCTTCTTCTGCAAAGGTCTTGAGTAATAAGATCCAAAGCATTCGAGTACATTCATCGATGAAAGATACATATTCGAGTACATTAATCAATGAAGATACATATTCGATTCGAGTACATTCATCTGCAATGGTCTTGAGTAATGATGAGATCCAAAGCATTTGAGTACATTCATCGACGAAAGATACATAATAATAAGAAGGAGAGAAAGAAGGGATTCGATGGCTTTTAGCCATTTCACAAGTAGGAGGGATTCGGGATTCGATGGCTTTTAGCCGTTTGACAAGTATAAGGGATTCGAGATTCGGTAGCTTTTAGCCATTTCACAAGAAAAAAGGATTCGGGTTTCCCATGGAGGATGGTGGGAAGGCGGAATTTATGGCAGAGTCAGGGTTCTCCATGGGAAATTAGGGATTTGGTCGGGTAACAAGAAAAAGAATATAAGACTTTAGTTTCCCTGGATCGAAACGCTTTGATACCATGTTAAAATTCAATCTAGAGGAGTATTTCCTCTTTTTCATTCCTTCGTTTATTCATTTTTTCCTCTTGAATGAGGTAAATTTATACAAGCAAAGGTTAACAACCTGAGCACAATAGTAGGTAACAACCTTTTAAATATTCTCCTATTCTAGATAACTTATTCTAATCTAATAACAATAATTTAAATTCAAATACTAACAATAATTCAAATTCAAATAATACAAATAATAATTCAAATTCAATTCATATCTTCAACAAGTTCGAACAACAAAAAGTAAAGCAAGGAGTAGTGATAATAAATTTAAGCCATGTGTTTGGATTAATTGTGGCAATAGTGTTTTTTTTTTTTAATATGATTTTTGTAAACTTAAGATAAGGTAGAAATTAGATTGTGTGATATGATTTATATTTGAATTTTTTCAATCTAACTTTTAAAAACTTAAATAATACATAATTATATTATGGGGAAATCTGGACATAACATTATATCCTGTGAGCGACGTCGTTTGGTCCAGTGAGGGAGCTCGTCAGATACTGTAGCACACTCAAAACTTTTGTCTACTGATAGCACGCAAAACTCACTCTCTTCCTCTGCTAGATTCACTGACACAAGAATGAGCTCTTCATTACCATGAGCCTCTACCCGGCCCGGTTCTCCTTCCATCTACCTTCCTCCTCCGCTTGATTCGTCTCCTTACGCCGCCGCCGCTAACGACCGTGACAGCTGCTCCTACGACGGCAGTAGCACAACTCTGAGGGAGCACGTGTCCTGTTTCTCATTAAACAACGTTGGTGTTCCTACGTTCCCGAGCCTGAGATACCGGGAGAATCTTCAACGCCTTTTCTAGCTCATGGTGGCTCCAATGGTGGTGACATGAACGGATGGGTGAAGTCGGAGGAGCAGACATCATTCAAGCGGGATATGCACAAGCTTCACTTCTTTTCCATCCATATATTTTATATAATTATTGAATCTCCACTCCCTCAAGAATCAGGTCAGGCTCATTTCTTCACTTTCATTGGAATGTTAGAGTTCATTCTTACTGAAAATGCTCACATAGTCATATATGAAAAATGTAAAATATGCATGTATTTACTTAAATCTGTGCATATATATATATATATATATATACTTGAATCAGGAGCTGAGACTGCGCACGCACATTGGGTGTGGGCGGCCGGAGACGCTGGCACATGAGTTCCGGCGATGCTCCGTTTGTGGGAAGGTGAACTATTGCTCGCGTGGGTGTCAAGCGCTTGATTGGAAGTTACGACACAAGATGGAATGCTCTCCTGTTGAAGGGTGGATGGTGGAGAACGTCGGTGTCGGTGGTGGTGGTGACGCTGTCAGAGAAGGAAATGGTGAAGGTGGTGCCGACGTGGTCGCTCAGGATGTGGCCACTGGATGAAGTAGATTTTAGCTTTTTGGTGTTTAGAAAAAAAAATCAATTTATTATTATGTTTTTTCAGTGTACAGATAGGGGAAGAAAATAAATTATTTCTTTTGTAAGCACCTGGGAAATCACTTCTAAACTCAATCATGACTTTTTAAAAAAAATTATACTCTAAATCGTAACCTTAGTTAAGGTAAAAGGGGTGTGTGTTTTTTTTTTTCGTTACTACTAAATTTAAATTGAAATTGAATGAAGGAAACAAAAATGGGAAAAGGTAACTGTAGGTATTGATAAGGCGTTGAATTTGAATGTAGAGGGTGACCATTTTCATAGGCTTTTTATTTGTTGGGGAAGGCACTTGGAGATTCATGCATCAATATTTAAAAGGCCGTTGAATCAGGGATTCGCTCCTCCTAGTCAGTATATGGCCCAGCATTGCATGGGAAAGGTTGTGTTTGTTTTCAGCGTCTTCGTAAACACACGTACGCCTAGAAAGAAATCGGATCATGCAATGCTTCTCACGTCGTAGCAACACAAACCTCTCCCATACCTCTCGAGCTCAACGCCTCAATACTCCCTGTGTACTCCTCCTTGGACCTGACCCTTAGTTCATTATATATCTATTGATTCATGGTTTTGTCGTTTTTTTTTTCTTTTATTTTGGCGCGCCATCACTACTTGAATCTGTGCAGTATCTCAGGCTCGGGAACGCAGGAACACCAACGTTGTTTAACGAGAAACAGGACACGTGCTCCCTCGGAGTTGGGCTACTATCGTCGTAGGAGCAGCTGTCACGGTCGTTAGTGGCGGCAGCGTAAGGAGACGAATCAAGCAGAGGAGGAAGGTAGATGGAAGGAGAACTGGGTTTTGGGTAGAGGCTCATGGTAACAGAAGAGCTCATTCTTGTGTCAGTGAATCTAGCAGAGGAAGAGAGTGAGTTTTGCATGCTATCAGTAGACAAAAGTTTTGAGTGCGCTACAGTGTCTGACGAGCTCCCTCACTAGACCAAACGACGTTCACAGGATATAATGTTATGTCCAGTGATAGGACAAATCATTTCCCCTTATATTATATGTATCTAAATTATAAAATCTATAATGATAGTGTACAAAATTTGTAGGGTATTGATCCCATGTGTATAAAAATTTATGAGGTTCTTCTCACCAATTTTTCTCTAAAATTTATTATTTAATTTTTTTCCTTCTTTGAATAATTTTATAAACGGAAAATTATTGAGGCTTTTGAAGTGAGGTTTTTTTTCCCATTTAAAGCAAGGTAGGACTCGTATCAAAATCTCTTGCTGCACATGACATCTTCTCTCTCCATTGTGAGAAGTGTATGTTTGGATCTTCTTATTTTTAGCTTATCTTCTTCTTATAAGCAAAAACTAGGCCAAACAGATTTTTACAAAAACTTTTATAATAAAAAGAGCTTTTTTTTACATGAAGGAAAAAGTCAAAAGTTCTCTAAGAGGAGCTTTTTTTTAAGAGAACCCTAATTTTATTCCGCACGGCTCATCGTCTCCTTTGCGACTCCTGAACCTGTCACACTCTCATAGATTTCAGTCCTCTCCTACTCGCTATCTCTAGTCTCAAGTGGCAAATCACCTCCCTAAAGTCCCAAATCGATGGGCTGTGGCAAAATCGCCGATCCAATCACTCTCGGCTTTATCAAACAGCTTTTAGTTTAAAAAAAAGAGGATCCAAATAGGCTCTAAAAGCAACCAATGTTGGCTTTTACTTAAAAGCGATTTTTCCATCAGAAGTCCAATTATTCAATCTTTAAATTCAAACACTGTCAAATGAGTGAAACACACGTTTCGCCCAAACTGCACTATTGGGACGGCCATACATCACCAAGATGCCATCTCAAGCACGGATCTAGATCCTCTCCTTATCACTTTTCTCCTCATCCCTCCCCATCAAAGACATCCTCAAATTCAAATCTAGATCCAAGGGCCCGAATTTTTTAAAAAAACATACTCTACTAATCAGCTTTTTGGGCCGCTTGGATCGTGATTTCACACGTTTGATGATAGGAGGGATGGGGAAAAAATGATGCGAGTATGTTTTTTTTTTTAAAAAAATCTGGGTTTAGGAGAGGATCCGGATCCCTCAAGCACACACTTAGCATGTCAAATAAGTAGTAACAAAATGTTAGGACTGGTTTTTTTAAGTTTTCAAGTCATATAGAAATATCTGGATTTAAAAATATAGTAATGCAAATGGTAAAATATACATATCATGATGGTCACTATCATTATCAAATACGAACATGTTTACTTCTTTTCAAGTATTTCCGCTTTATAGTCCTGTGGCAATTTTTATTTTACTTTAAGGCTATGTTTAGTATGTAAAATAAGATTTAAATGTGAAGATAAACATTTTTATTGAATTTAGTAGATAGTAAATTGAATTTTTTCAATGGGGAAAAAACTTCATCTATTTATAAAAGAAAGCTTTTGCCTGCTCATTATCTTTACAAATCTCATTTTGTTAATAAAATAAACAATATCTAAAATTATATTAATAAATATTTATTCCCAAAATCTCTAACTTTCTGCAACTTCCATTATCTCACGTGAATCCATCACGAGGGGTGCTAGCAGTCCAAGCAATGAGCGGAGAAAGATTAAGAGGACCATGAAGGGTAAGAAACTGAGCATTGATCATTGGTTTAAAAGTGATCATTGACGGCGCCGGTTCTTCAAGTTCCTCCCCGCACTTGTCAGATCACCTCGAAAGCTTGTTCATCCAGCACGAGATTGGAATAACTTACTCAAGCCAATCAGGACCCATCTTCGTTGTTTGCGAAAGCAAACTCACATACAAGAGCAAGATGGTCACTTCCCCATTTCTGCAGAGCCAAAAATAGTCATGAACACACTGAGAATCCGACATGGATACAAGACTTGGATTTTAAAGTGCGGTACCTTACTAGGAAGTCCTTTAGTTCTTCTTAAAATATCAATGGGCAAGGTTTCAAGAACTCTAACTGGGACAAACTCCTCTGTATGCCTGTTAATAAATCACATCATTAACCACTATTTATAACGGCAAACAATTTGAGTGCATATTAGGAAACCATAGAACTACCATATATAATCAACAGTTCCCATGAACTTGGAGTGGTACGATGTTGCCAAGGGCTCCCCAGTGTCATCCCTAGTTTTATTGTTTCCCTGCCAGGAGTAGATATACAAGATTTATGCAAGAACAGCCAGAATGAGGTGAAATGGAAATGTAGCCCAGACAACCAAGTGCCGGGAAAAATTTGCCAAGAGGGAGAAATAGAATTGGCAGATCAAAACTTCATACAGGAACACCGGCATATGCACTGTGGAGCTTTAGATGACTCTGTAGATGAGTGACTCCTTCTGCACCAGCTGCAAGTCCTAATTCTTCCTTACTCCATCTATGTACCAATTGCCTTGAAACAGACATTGAAATGCTGCACCATATACCCACCAAAATAATTAATTACAAAGTACTCATAAATCAGCCACAGATAATGACGCCAAACCTTACTATTAAGCACAAAGCCTGTGTAATTACTATCTATTGATAGTTGGTAGGTCAAGATATGCTTTGCATCACATAAAATAGTTCAAGATAAAGGACTTTATAAGGATTTGAAAACAACCTTGCCTCATAACCAACTTGAGATCTGAAAACTCTACAACTGGACGTGGCTTCAAGCTGCCCTGACATATTTCTGCGATTATATAATTGGATGTCCAACTGTTACAAGTGGGGCAGTAGCTTCAGTACACTGAAACTCAATAAGAGACTATACAACTTAGTGCTCATGCAATGGGAAAACTGCAACCAGGTCCCAAGTAACAGAAATAATAACAACCCGGACCCTCGAAATTATCAAATTACAGTGAAGTCCTATGGGACCTGAGTGATATTAATTTTTAACGTGAAAATACTAGTTTACCCTATTTCATTTAGAATGAAAAATGAATCAAAATAGCCTTGTGAACCTGTTTCGTGCGGGTATTCTGTCGGTCAAGAGAAAGAGAAGCACAAGCGGTGGGGCAGAATACGCACACAAAATAGGATCACAAAGCTCTTCTTATTCGTTTTTTTTTTTCATTTTGAATGAAAGAGGGAAAAAAGGTATTTTCACATTAAAAATTAATATCACCCAGGTCCCATTAGACTTCAATGCAATTTGATAATTTCAAAGGACCTAATTGTTATTATTTCTGTTACTTGGGACTTGGTTGCAATTTTCCCTTATGCAATAGTCCTAAGGGGGCAACAGAAAACATATTGCTTAAAAAAAAAATTCTTGGTAAGTATAATGAGCAGCTTGCTTGATTAAAATATTCATAAGAATAAATTTCTCTTTGAATAGTAAAACAAAAAGTTATTGACCAAACGCTTGAAAATATACTACGACCAGGAGATTTGAGTCTCACCTTGGAAGAAGCCAGGAATTCATATATCGCGCTCTAGTAAAATGTGACATGAAAAGGAAATACGAGTGATCAAGTAATAGCCTGGCAAGGAGCCTTAAATCTGAAGCTTCCTCAACAAAAATGATTTTAAAAAAAAAAAACCCTACTTGTGGAACACTATTTAAATCACCAGCAAGAATAACAGGAATGTTGCCCCATCCTTGGGATAGCTTGTAAGCTTTATCAACAAAAAGTCTGACCTAAATCATCAAGTCACAGAAAATTATTAGCAGGACCAATAAAATAGGGTTAAAGTGCAAATTTGCCTGGAAGTTTTTGATGAGGAGCAATGTTACCCTGAAAGTTTGTTCAGGTTCAATATCACCCCGGAAGTTTCAAAACGTAACAATGTTGCCCCATACCGTTAAAAAACTAACGTTGACAGTTAACTTTTTAACAGAAAGGAAAAAAAAGCAACATTGCTCCATTTTAACACTTTCGGGGTGATATTGAACCTAAAAAAACTTTCAGAATAACATTGCTCCTCAGTGAAAACTTTCTGGGCAAATTTTCACCTTAATCCCAATAAAATAAATGGGAAATTTAATTAACTAAAGGCAACTACTAGTATTTTCTTCTGAAAACAAAGGAAACATCCGGTCACAATTAGAAGGAAAAATTGTTAGTAACACTCCCAGGCCGAGTACATAGAAGGAATTGCAAGCACAAATGAAATGCCCACATGTTAAATATACGTATAATGCAACCTCAGAAACTGAGAAAATCAGACAAGTACCTGGCCTAGCTTGATGTCTCCTCGATTTGGGTTGAACAGCACATGTATATTTCCAACTAAAAATCTTCTATTACTGGTACATGGTTTCCTAGATGTAAATGGAAGTTCAATAAACAAGTAGAAAATAGACACAAAAATTAGTGGTTCAGTAAGGCTCTTCCATTTTCAAAAGAGAGCATGCCTGTCTGTGAGTATGCAGGTAAGTTATTGTTAAGCCAAGATTTTCCACTTAAAAAACCAGATACAGCATATGTTGAACACTTTCCAAGGTTTGGGCAACTTCATCATTACCACTCAAAGATACTTCAATAAAATTACACCAAGCAATACACATATGAAAAGGCATATCAGACAATTGATGATTGATTCGCTATGCATGCTGAGTTCTACTGATTTATGAGATGCAAAACTCACAATGGTGTCGGGCTGCAAGCATCAGATTCCAATTTATCATGGTTCACCTGCCCAATAGATGGAAATATAAAGCAATAAATAATAAAAATAATAAAACCAACTTTAATGTATAAAGGAACAGCTGGCAAGAAAATATATTAGCAAGGCTACAGCGCAGGGGGGAAAAGCAATACCAGGAAACAAGATAGTGGAAAGACGCTATGGGGAAAAATGGGGGAAGATGTTCACCATATGTAGATCAGTTAAACAGATGTGCCTGATCTTAGTTTTAAATCTATTTTCCAAACGATTAATAAAATGAAGAATTGGTAAAAGGAGTAAATAAAATTCACACATCTGCAGTCTACACCACTTTTACAAATTGCAGTCTACACTACCCACAAATCTCAACACTAGAGCAACACATCGAACTGATATATGGCATCAAGAACAGCATACCACTTTTTTTTTTTTTTTTTTTTTTGCCAACAAAGAACAGCACATCACTTGAACTAAGGACTGCAAGACATAATTAAGGTATGCTACTAGAAGCAGCAAAATAAGTTATGGGAAATTTTGATAATATTAGTGTAATAATGTGATCACATATATTATGTCAACCAGAGAATAGATCAGACCCATAACAGATATAAGAGAAACCAAAATTAATAATAAATCAAATCCTAAATACCTCCAATATGCAAAGCTGGGCAACATTGTTACGAAGGCCAAACTGCTGGAACTCTATATCTTCTTGATACAAAAGGGTAAATCTGCTTACAAAATATGGCCTAGATTGATTCAGCAAAGTGACGCAGAGGGCAAACAATAGCAATAGAGAAGCAAACATCATCCTAATTTAGATGCCCATACTTTTTTTTGGGAAAAAGAATATGACACACAAATAACATGAGAAGGAATGCCCATATAAACTATGTGCCAAAATAATCATATTTTTAAGCTGTTAAAATTCTGTACAAATCAATTACACCCATATTAACATGTAGAAGAATATTTAGACAGCCTGTCTGCCCAGTACTCATTGACAAAGAGTAGGCAATGGTAATTACCAGAGAGAGAGAAAAAGGTAGGCAATGTTATATACAGAACGATTTTGTAGAATAAGCAAAAACTTAGCAACATTAATCAATTAGGGGTAATGGAAACCCACAATTTGTCTTTCCAGAAAACAGCACACCCATCATATGCTTCCCCTGTGCGAGCCTGAAGATGATTAATAATGCTAATCCATGTGAGCTAATAAACTGATTATTTGGACCGTAAAAATTGATATGAAAGTTTACACGCACATTGCCATAAAATACCTTGTAAACACCTTTAAAGCCATCATTTTGGAGAAGATTATCCAAGTTATCAAAGCGATCAACCTCCTGTAGCCATATAGGAGGTTAGAAGAATACAGTCCCTGATAAACAAGAATCAATCCTATTCTACCATGCATCAACAATAACATAGATCTTGATATATACAATAGGGAAGAAAAGTCAACTATACTAACATAGATCTTGATATGTACAATAGGGAAGAAAAGTCAACTATACTGATGTCTGTTAATTCCATTTTCAACTTTTCTAAGCTTCTTGTGGATAATTAGATGTTGAAATTCCAACATATACTGCATGCCATGCATAACAGACGTACATAACAAACTACCTGGAAACATAGAATGCTGGCATTATAGCTATAAACCTCCTCACGTATGAGTAATTTCCGCCGGTCCCACTCCAAAAAACGATGTGGAATGTCAGAATACAAATCCGGATGCTTTAACGCATTTTCAACACCGAGGATATTGTACGACACAACCACAATTTTATCTGCAGGAAAATGAAAGGGTTGAGAAGAATGATGACCGGATCAACATAAACTAGTCCCACTACCCCATACTACCTCATCATTATATAGCCACACATCCTCTTTTGTTTATCTTAAAATGTGAACCACACACCACACCACTATCCGTTTTCCCTCTCAACTTTCAATGCAGTATATGAACATAATCCAGAAGCAACGTTTAAGAGGAAATCAGAATTCACGCACTTATCCCTCAATTTGTTCTTCCAAAAAGCTATGTTAATCGCTTACCCTTATAGTTAATATGATCTTTGGAAGAAAAAACCCATCTCCGAGAAGACACATCGTTACTGGATTTTCTTGCCATTTTCTTCCTGCGAACTCGAGATGAAGAACGGAAGGCTTCAAATTGATTCGAAGTGTGCAGGCTCCAATTAGGCCTAGGGTTTCGGGTTAGAGGCTCCGAATTCGGAAACAACCGCCGCTTCTTAAAAGGAGTGCTAGAAGATTCCGATTGATAGGACATCCTCCGCTTCGCCAAATGATTGGCGCCTGAGATTTCCTGGTTTGGTCTTCCGCGATTGGAGTTTGTCATCCTGCCGATGTATAAGGATAACGACTCCGAATGAGAATAAGTTAACCTTTAATCTTGTCGAACGGTTACAGAAATCACCAATATCAATTCGTTGGATTCAAAGCCAATGGTATTGCAGTGCCTCTGTTTCTCAATGAAAAGCCACTCTCAGTTCAGGCTTCGCGATGAGCTCCAAGTGGATCCAGCCGAAGTTCAGAGTCCGGTCACCCCGTTGGTCAAGTGTCCCCGACTAGGGTCTTAGACGGGAAATAATGTTTTCAATTATACTTTTACCCTTTGAGCTTACTCGAGATCTTATTGTAATCATTGTCCAAAAACAAAAGATCTTATTGTAATCTTTTAAATTTGTAAAATATATTTTTAATCATTAAAACTTAATACCGTTAATAACAGAAAATACTAACTAAATAAAGTGGAGTGGCAACTATATTATACTGAATGTCATTATTCTATATGGCATTTACTTAATTTATATTATTTTATTTTTAAAATAAAAAATTTAAGTAAAAATTTCATTTAAATATCAAATAAAATTTTAAAATCTCCAAATGTCTGTTAAAATTTATAAAAGACTTAAATATGATGGGGACCAAATTAAAATTTTAAAATGTTGGTGAAATTATCTTTTTGCCCTCAGTTTTTAAATAAATTAAAAAAGAAAAAAAATAATAACCCTCACCGGAGGCCCAGGTGCGGCTGGTTGCTAAACGACCTAAGATTACACAAGGGATATTTTGTGTGTGTTATGGTGTGTGGAGCTGAATCTTTTTTTTTTAAAAAAAAAAAATTGAATAAAAGTGGGAGGGTGGGTTCGAACTCACACGACCTTCATAAAGGCTAAGTGGTTGGGTCATTTAGTTCTTTTGATGTGTATGTATATATATATACATGCATTAATATATATATATATATATATATAACTTTTTAACATTTTTTCATCAAAAATACTTTTGTAAATCTCATTCTTTTGTAAATTCCATTAATAAAAGTGTTATTCTTATTACAAATTATATATATATATATATATATTATATGGGTTTATCATTTGTCAATCACTTGATATAAAGTTATGTCGAAGTCACCCCAAAACTACGTCGTTTTGGGGTTAGGCGAATTAATAAAAGGAGGTAACGTTTTTTCCGTGAGCTCCATACTGTCGTTTTTTGTCCAGAGTTCCATGTCACCGAAAAAGAAAAACGCGCAATAACAATTTCCAAAACCAAAGATTTCTGTTCAATGATAAAATCAATTTATAGCAAACCTAATTCATCGCAACAATACGTGGGATCAATTTCCAACAAACCTAATTCCTAAATTCTCTGTTAATTCATTGCAACAATAATTCATTGGGACAATAATTCATCGCAAGAGAGTAATCGGGACAATAATCCCCGATTATGGATTTTGGATTATGAAACAGAAATCCCAAATCCCAATGAAACAGTAATCGGGACAAAAATCCATAATCTCCGTTTCATTAGGATCCATCGCAAGAGAATAATTCATCAATAATATGACCTCCAGTTGAAAGCAAAATCCCGATTTATCTCGCTTTCTTCAATTTCTATCATCCACCCCACAAAGCCCCGACTTTGAGGTCAATTGAACAATTAGTTGCTAAAATAATAAAGGGGGCAATTTCTATCATCCACCACCACAAGCAAAGAAGTGAAGTGGTTTGATGCGAGGATTGCCGACCACAAAGACGACGCAGAGATGAAGATGCGCATGCTGGCGAATGAAGAGAGGAAGACGCTGACAATGGCTCCGATTCCCGGAGGGCAATATTTTTTATTTTTATTGTTCACTAAACCAAACGACGTAGTATGTTGCTCACTGGGCAAAAGCTTATATCCAGTGACAGGATATATCATAAGCCCTATATATATATATATATATATATGAAAAAAGAATTCACAAGATTGAACAAAATATGAGCACTATGAACAAAATTTGTAATGAGAATAATAAGTTCATTAATGGAATTTACAAGTTCAGTAATGAAATTTACAAGAGTGTTTCTTGATATGAAAAATGTTAAGAGGAATATATATATTTGTTACAACATGATATATCAAAGAAACTAAAGTGGTCCAACCTCTATAAAGGTGGGGTGGGTTTGAACTCCACCCTCCTACTTTCAGTCAATGTTTTTTAAAAACAAAATCAACCTCACCCAAAAAAAAAAAAAAAAAAAAAAAAAAAAAAAAAAAACCCTCACTAGATCTCAAGCCGTCAGAGGTTGCAGGACGTTTGGCAGCCGGCCACGGTAGCCCTCTGGCGAGGGTTTATTTCTTTAAGGGTAAAGGAGCAAAAATACACATGTGCTTTACCCTTGGAAGCGCTCAGCACCATATGTTTTTTTTTTTGAGCAAAAATACACATGAACTTTCAAAACTGAAGCAAATTTACCATCTCCGTTAAACTGAGTTAGTTGACTGTTACTTTGACCAAAAATGTTGACATGGAAGCTGATTTGGCTACACCTAAGCATATGAACAAGCCTTATGCATTAAACCTGGCTTTTGCCTTCGCCTTCATTTTGGCTTTCCTCTGTTTCACAAAATCTCTGTGTTTAGCTCAGAGAGTATATAGTAGTACTGTGATTTCATCCAAACCATGGTGTATATTGCACCAGAGAGAGAGAGAGAGAGAGAGAGAGAGTTTTCAGCAAATTAAATACTGGGTAATAATTGAAAGTTTATCAGAAGGAAGCTACGGAATAAACACGAAGCTGTTTAACAAACTCACAGTCATCACATCACAATTTGGAAGTGGTATGAAACAATTGTCCTGTTTCCTCGTAGAACAGCTTCCTGAAAGCTACCATATGTGACGCTTGCAAACATATGGCTACAATGAAGCCATCATCACCAGCGCCATCATTCATCAAGAAAGCTCTCCCCTCAGAGTTAATATTTCCTGGCCCCATATAAACAAGTTCTCCCCACCCAAAATCAGAATCCTGGACTGAAAAATTCGTCCAACTAACAATAGTTAGATTTGGGTTTCCCTTAGATTTTCCCGTAGAAGTGTTCCTCAGCAACCTCACATCCTTCTGACCTCCAACATAATCCAGAGCTGACCTTACGTAATCATCTGTCAGCTTCTCCAATGCTTATCTTATTTCCCCAACAGCATAACCAGGAGGCTTACTCATGACAGCATCAAAGGTACTCGTTTTAGTCACAGTGGGAATTGTTACGGTTCCAAAGTAAGCATTAGGAAGAGGTGGCCTCAACCGATTTCGACAGTTAACCAAAGTGGACAACCTCGTTGGTTAGTCACAGTAGATGCTTAAGAGAAGCTATTCCTGGTGGAATCTCGCCGGAGAAGTCGTTGTGGGAGACGTAAAATAGCCTGAGACGGGTACAGTTGGAGAGAGGCGCAATGCTTCCGTTTAAACACAGAGATATTGTGAAACATAGGAAAGCCAAAGTGAAGGCGAAGGCAAAAGCCAGGTTTAATGCATAAGGCTTGTTCATATGCTTAGGTGTAGCCAGCTTCTATGTCAACATTTTTGGTCAAAGTAACAGTCAACTAACTCAGTTTAACAGAGATGGTAAATTTGCTTCAGTTTTGAAAGTTCATGTGTATTTTTACTCCAAAAAAAAAACATATGGTGATGGGCGCTCCCGAGGGTAAAGTACATGTGTATTTTTGTTCTTTTACCCTTTCTTTAATTTATTTAAAAACTAACGGTAAAAAGGTGAATTCGCCAATATTTTAAAATCTCAATTTGGTCTTTATCACCTTTAAATCCTTTATAAATTTTTACAGGTTTTAAATTTCATTTGGTATTTAAATAGAATTTTTTCATATTAAATACCATGGACCGAGATAAATGGGCCTCGGAAGATAAGGCCCGCCAACGTGCTCCTACGGGACAAACCCATGACCCCGATCCCATGATCTCGGATCCCACGATCCCCATCATCATGAATGATGGGGAGAGGACATCTTGAGCAAAGCGGCCAACGAGATGAAGAGAACCCCGCCTCTATAAATAGCAAGGATCCAACAAAGTGCACGGTACACACAATTCTCTCGAACCTATCTACATATCGCATACACCGAACACACACCCCACGCCTTTGGGTGAAAACCCTTGTGTTTAAAGCTCTGTGATCTCCTATCTATCTGGATATCTCACCCCTAGATATCTAGGAGAAGACTAAAAGATCCTATATCGACTTACTAGCTGACCTAAAGCTAGACATTTGTGTTCTACACCAGAACATTGGTGCCGACCGTGGGGATGATAAATTTCGAATCCCATACCGCAAAGCTACGGGTTCAACCGGAAGCATGGCGAACACCAGAAGAAAAAACATAGAAACTCGGCACAACCAACTGCCAGAAGGAGCGGGGCAAAATCTCCGGGAGCCAACATCACGCCGGGAAGGCTCTACCAACCCGACGAAGCGAAAAATGTGATGGTAGAAACCGAGCATGAGACATCGGATACGGCAAATTCCCCGCTCTCGGGAACGCCGTCATCCAAAATCAATCCGCGAGATTCCACCGCAAAGAACACCCATCGAGTCCCAACATGTAGACCCCGACATTCGCATTATGCAAACCGCACTCGGCTCCATGTATAACCGGATGGAGGCAATGGAAACCCGGAATCGCCTACTGCGTGAAGAGGATGCCCGAGCATTCAGGGAGGAGTTAAACAGTCGAAATGAAGAGTGGAAGCGAATGTTCGAGCGACAGTTTGGACAGGAAGGAAACTATACTCGGATCCCGGGTAAAAAAGTAATCGATCACGGCAGAGATGAAGTTTCCATGTCACAGAAGGCGGGAACTTCACAGGCACCATTGAGAGAAGACCCCATGCTCGGGGAAGATCAAGAGCAATTCATCGAGGAGCGGTCGCGGAAGATACGAGCTTTGCGGAACAAATCGAATTCCCGAAACAATCGGACGGAACCCAAGTGAGCGCGATCAGGAAGCAAATTCTCGGGCAAACATTGGCAAAGAAGGGCGAAATGGGGCAGAGGCAGAGAAGTTAATCGGTGAAAAAGCAAAAGAACCGCTACAGGCCCGCAAGCACTCAAAGAAAGATGCGACGCCGACTTCATCTCGAGCGGACACATATGATGACAATATTCGAGTCCTTTCGTGGATAAAATAATGGCCGCCCCATATCCAAAGCGCTTGGATACCAAAGACTTTCCTAAATATGACGGGAGTCAAGATCCGCAGTTGCACATCGGTCACTTTAAAACTGATATAATGGTGAAAGGGTTTACCGGGCCGGTGATCCCCGACTATTTGCCGGAACGTTTCGAGGTCCGGCTCAAATATGGTTTAGCTCTCTACCTATGAAGTCAATAACGGACATGAAGGATTTTGAAAAGAAATTCTTGCGAGAACTTTGCGACAAGTCGGAAACAACAAAAACCGAGTTTCAACTCGACCGGGTTAAGCGTCGCCGGAGAGACAAGACAAAGATATTTGGAGCGTTTCAAGGACGTAGCCTTACATGTCCCCGGGTTAAAGGATGAGGTACACTTGCATTGTGTCATTTCAGGCTTAGACAAGGATTCTCGCTTGAAAACATCCGTGATGAAGCGTCGACCCAAAACTCTGTCAGATTTCAGAGACCGCTCAAAACAGTACATAGAACTAGAATAGATGGACATCATGACCCACGCGCCTCGAAGTAAGGCGAAAAGCCCGTCTCTCAGAGAGAAACAACAATTCGAAATGAATCAAAGGGATACTCGGACGCATGTAAGGGATAGCAAATCAAGAAGAGACAAGGCTGAAGGAAGATACAATCGATATGCCCCGTTAAAGATGCCGCAAGCGCAAATTTGGAAGGAAGTCTCCTTAACGGAAATGAAGAAGGTAGAACGACCACGGCCAATGCGTAGTGAGACCACTCTGGATAAATCTCGATATTGCGAGTTCCATGATCGCATGGCCACACGACGGACATGTCTTTGGGACTTGCGGGACACCATTGAAAAATTCATTCGAGAAGGAAAACTGCGCCGTTATGTTATACAAACACAAGGACGGCAAAACAAGCGTCGGGAAGGTAGAAGTAGGAGCCCGGACTGAAAAGAAGAGAAGAGAATGAGAAAACCGGGGCAAGGCCGGATGACGAATTTCCCGAGTCAAAGTACGACCGTAATGTCATAGTCGGAGGTTTTGCGGAGGGGGAGATTCGATTAGTCGAGGAAAAAATATTTGAAAGAAATCCTCTGCGTGAGAAGTCGTCCCGAGTTCAAGGGAGAATCGGGAAAAACTCCCGCCCCGCACTCGGTTTCACGGATGAAGAACTGGAGGAGGTAATACCAGTCATCATGACGGCTGGTCATCACGGGATGTTGGTGAATTGCCGAGTAAGGAAAATCTTTCTTGATAATGGCAACGCCGTTAATCTTATCCTTTGGGACGCGTTCAAACGCATGAGGTTTGATTCTGAGGAGCTGAAACCCTGTAAGACCGTGTTAACGGGTTTTAACGGTCAAGATACCCGTCCAAAAGGATTCATTGATCTCAAACTCACTCACGGGCACCAAGGAAGCTTTTAAGACAGAGATGGTTCGGTTCATAGTGGCCGACTTCCTCCACATACAATATCATCCCGGGACGACCCGCCATTCATGACTTGGAATATGTTGGTATCTTCAAATCACCGAAACTCAAGTTCATCAACAAGGGTAACCAAGTGGTCACCGTCAGAGGCGACCAAAAAGACTCTCGACAATGCTACTTTGACACAGTCAAAGGTAATAAAGATTCAAAGAAAGGCGAACCAGAGAAAGAAGTCAAGGCGGTCCATGTTGTGGAGTTAGATTTGAGGGAGGAGGACAAGATCCAAAGAGCGGAACCAAATGATGAACTCGAGGACTACGTCTTGGGAGACACCCCAGAGAAAATCACTAAAGTCGGGAAATGGTTGGATCCCGAGATCCGCAAAGACATTTGAAAAACTGAGAAAGCATCGAATCAGACTGAACCCGGCCAAATGTGCCTTTGGAGTACCATCGGGCAAATTTTTGGGTTTTTACTGACCCACCGGGGAATAGAGGCAAATCCTGAAAAATGCAAAGCAGTGTTGGAAATGAAGGCTCCAGCCAACAAAAAAGAAGTCCAACAATTAACAGATCGATTGGCCGCGTTGACAAGGTTTTTGCCTAGGTCGTAGAAAGGTCACTTCCGTTTTTAAACTTCGAAAAAAGAGGCACACGGAGGATGGAACTCGGATTGTGAGGAGGCATTTGCAAACATAAAGTCCCGTCGGCATCTCCGCCGCACTTTCCAAACCCGAACCCGAGAAACACCGATCCTATATTTATCGGTAGGAGAAGAAGCGGTCGATCTTAGTTCTCGTCCGAGAAGCTGGAAGAGGGCAAAAGCCCGTATACTTCGTTAGCGAGGGTTTTGCAAGGTTCTGAAATGAGATATCGAAATTGAAGAAAATGGCATTTGCACCGCTCACTGCGGCAAGGCGACTGCGCCATTACTTTCACGGGCACTCTATTGTCGTCAGGACCAATCAACCTATTCGCCAAGTACTGCATAAACCAGACTTAGCCGAACGAATGACAAGCTGGGTTGTCCAATTGTCCGAGTTCGACATCAGCTACGAAGCCCGGCAATCAATCAAATCTCAGGCATTGGCTGATTTCATAATGGAGTTAACCCCGTCTACTCCAATGCAGGAAACGCCAAATGAGCCGTGGAAGGTGTTTGTAGACGGCTCATCAAATGTTAAGGGAAGCGGCGCGGGAGTCATAGTGGAGAGTCCCGAAGGAGTGGCAATGGAATTATCACTTCGGGCCGGATTTCCCGACATCAAATAATCGTGCCGAGTATGAGGCACTCATCGCAGCTTACTACGAGCTAAGGAGAATGGAGCTCAACAGTACATTTAGCAATGATTCTCAACCGGTGGCCTCCCGGATACAAGGAACCTACCAAGCCAAAGGCCCGTTGTTGGCAAAATACTTGCGAAAAGTGAAGGATATCATTGCCGAGTTTGATAAAGTGGAAATTGTGCACATTCCTCGACGAAAACGTTAGAGCCGATGTCCCGTCTAAACTCGCTAGCACTAAAAGTCCGGTAATCTTCGCACCGTAATACAACTGAGAATCTCTTAGAACCAAGCTGCATCATGCTTATTTCAGATGATCGCGATTGGAGAAAGCCAATTGCCGATTATTTGGAAAGGGGGATTGTTCCAGAAGACGCGGTGAAATCAAAGAGACTGATCAGAACAGCAGCCGCTTACTCAATGATGGATGATCAGTTATATCGAAGGGGCTTACACTCCCCGATGGCCAAATGTCTCGACCAAATTGAAGCCCGACGTACTTGCGAGAAATCCATGAAGGAATAAACGGGACAAAGACATGGGAGCAAAGGCGTTGGCTCGAAAAGCAATACGAGCCGGATATTATTGGCCTACCATGGCCCAAGATGCCAAGGATCATGTCCAGAAATGTGAAAGTTGCCAGAAACACGGTAGAATAATATGGACCCCTCCATCCGAGCTGACACAGATCTCGGCCCCTTGGCCGTTTTACAAGTGGGGCATGGATCTGTTGGGACCATTCAAGGCGGCACAAGGACAACTGAAGTGGCTCATTGTTGCGGTGGATTACTTCACCAAATGGATTGAAGCCGAACCTTTGGCGACCATCACCTCGGCAAATGTGCGAAATTCCTCAAGAGAAGCATTATTTCGCGTTTGAATACCAAATGAGTTGGTGACCGACAATGGAACCCAATTCGTGGACAAAAATTTCAAAAATTAGTAGCCGACTTTCGGATTAAACATCATTTCGCCTCGGTTGAACACCCACAATTCAATGGGCGGCCGGCAGGCCAACAAGGTCATAGTGGATGGATGAAGAAGCGGATGGAATATGCTTTGAAAGTAGTTGGGTTGAACATTTACATTCGGTGTTATGGGGACATCGGACTACTTCTCGACTTCAACAGCGAGACCCCGTTTCGACTCACGTATGGATGCGAAGCAATGATCCCAGTCGAAGTCGGGGAACCTTCATGGAGAAGGCTACATGCGTGGGAGCAGAATGATCAAGGGTTGGCGATTGAAATGGACCTCATAGACGAAGTCAGAGCCACAGCTCACCTTCAGGATTTAGCCGCCAAGCAACTCATCGCCTCGAGATACAATAGGAAGGTAATTCCACGCTCCTTCGTAAAGGGCGACTGGTACTCCGAAGGGCCGACATCGGCAATAAAAACGCTCGAGATGGCAAACTCGCCGCAAATTGGGAAGGGCCTTACCGTATTATAGACGAACTCGGAAAAGGGGCCTATGTCTTTGGAATCTCGACAGCAAAGCAATCAAAAGAACCGGAACGCGACAAACTTAAAGCCTACTATAGTTAAACTCGGGAGAGTAGTTTCTAATTGGGTTTGTTTTCTCGCTTTTAGCAATTTCACTCGGCTTTATTTTCAGAAAATCGGTCGCAAGTACATTTAAATTCTCATGTGAATCAAATATGATGTAACTTCCTCGACTGAAGAAATAAAGAATGTAGGGTCATGAAGCCCGTATTTGGCAATCTGCAAGAGAACTTAAAAACGCTAACATGTATGAATAGAGGTTCGAAACTCCTTCATAAATCATGTGGTGGGAAAGGCGAATATAAATATAGACACGAGCGACTCGGGGTACAAAGCCCGATTACGCGAAATTTGTCATAACGGCAAGGCCATCAAAGAAAAAACATACCCCGAGTCCAAACAGACAAAGCGGGTATAAACATAAGACATGAGCGACTCAGGGTAATAAGCCCGATTACGCGAAATTTGTTATAATGGCAAGGCCGTCAAAAAGACATGAGCGACTCTGGGTAAAAAGCCCGATTACGCGAAATTTGTCATAGCGGCAAGGCCGCCAAAGAAGAAACATACCCGAGTCTAAAATGACTAGGAGAGTATCGATCGAGAAGGGTTTCCCGACGCTGATCACGTCGGTCCCGACTTCTATTAACAGCGAGAATAGAAAAGCAGTAAGCGCAAAGAGAAATTCAGAGTCAATTCGGATAAAAAGAAAAAAGCAAGTATGTTATTTAATAGATTGTCTATTACAAAACCCCGAAAGCGGCAAAGCGATAACTACAAAACAAGACAATCGGTCGGGGAGGATCTTCCCCATGAGATTGGTCTTCCCCATCGGCCTCTGGAACCACCACGGAGCCGGGAGCGGAGTGAGCCAACACCGAGGAGCGGGGAAAAATTTCCCGTCTTCAACATAGGCATTCATGTGTGCCCCTTCCGCATTCAACGTCACCGTTGGGTTCAAAAATTGAACCTGCTCCGGGGCATTGGTAAAAGCATCCGAGACATCATTCTTCGGCCTTGGCAACATCGGCATCGAGACGTGAAAGAACATCCTTGTACAAAGCCGGCTCGGACTCTAGGGCTGAAATCATAGTCTTATGATGGCTCGGGGCCTTCAAGTCCTCTTGGTCAATCTGCGCCTCCCGGGTAATCTCGGATTCAGCCTTTGTTAAGGCATCACGTGTGCGTCCCAAGCTCCTCATCCAAGCTCTCCTTCGGACCTTTGCCAACTCCAAGTCCTCCAAATATTGGGCTAACCGTTCCTCGGCCTTCTTTCTTCTCCTCCTCAAGCCAATCCATCTCTTCCTCACGAAGGCCGACCGTATCCTTCGGATGGGCGGCAAGTTCACGAGGCCGGCATTTTTTTAAATTGATGGCCGCCACCGCAAAGCTCTTCCTTCTCGAGTCGGCAAGCCTCTTCCCGTCAAAAAGTTTGCGGGAGCACGCGAGCTTTGCGAAGGCCGGAGGAAAACGGCCGCCCCGCAGAGATGAAGCGGGAAGTCGGACCGGGACCGAACCGAGACCACGAGGGCACACCTCCTTGAGCCTCGACTCGGAACCGAAGGCCCGAGAACCGAAGAGGATGGGACATTAGCCTTCTTGTTCTTGGAAGTTTTTGACTTCTTGGAAACCCGGGGACGCTAGGCTCTCCACTCGGGGTGCTCGTTTCCCACCGCGGGTGTATGGACCGGTTCCGGCGGCAAGTCACGTCAAGATACTCGGGCCTTTTCCCCATTTGCCCACTCCGAAAAGAAGACGAAACGCATCACGTATCTAAGCAAAGACAACAAAATTTGAGCCAATGAGAAATATCATACCCAAAACGGGTTTTGATCTATCACAAATAATATACTCGGCCGAGTCCACCAAAGGCCCCTTTTTGCTGGCAAGAGATGTTAAAGTAACAATGGCTTCATCCTCGGAATCAGAACGCTGCGAAGGGGCAGGCAAGAAATCCTTGGAATGAAACTTATGATGACTTTCACCCCAATACAGAGGAAAGTGTTCCTCAATTTCCCCGGACGGACTCCTCTGTAGAAACCAAGGTACCTCCCCGACTTTGGCAACAACTTTGAAAAAGAAGTTTTGAACCCTTTCCACGAATCGGTGAACGGCTTTAAGAATTTACGTCCGTGACAAGCGCGAAGAGACGTCCAACCATACCACATCTTTTCCTCCTCCACCGTCATATTGGTTTCTAAAGGTGATAAGAAGCTACAAAACACATGTACCGAACACTTGAGTTCATGCTTTTTGCGCAATTCTCAAACGCCAAGGCAAAGGCCCAACCATTCGGGTGTAATTGCGAGGGGGCCGGGTGCAAGTGGCGGAGTAGGCACATTTGGAAGTCGGAAAATGGGAACTGAAGGCCAAGACGGGTAATTACGTCCTGATAAAAATAAAAGAAATTGCCACCTTTATTAGCCAACCGACCAGAAGCTACGATTCGTTCAATGAGGGCAAAACTACGTTATACCCCGGCCACCCCGGATGATTCGGTCAAGCTCTCTTTCGGGCATTTTGTTCCGTACTCCGGTTACAAAAGATTGCTAATGACACATTCCTTCGCCGTCGCCATCCGAGAAGACCCTTAAGGGACAGATTCTCCGGTCTCGGATTGATGAGACGGGTGAGAGGGGAAGACATCTAATACCTATAATAAACAAAAAGCGAAGGGTAGAATCGAATCATGAAGTATACCCGACATAACGGGATTGTGAAGACGAGTATCGAAAAACAAAGGAACGGGAGGAATGGGAAGCAACACCAAAGTCGTCGTGGTTTGAGGAGATAGCGACATCCGTCCATTAATAAATCGGCGTCTCTATCTCGGCCAGAACGGCCCACTCTATCGCCTTATCACGGCAATTTTCGCACGGGTTGCAACCTCGGAATACGGTTGACGGATTATCGACCACGGGCGTCGAAGAAGACGTTGCCAAAGACATAGCTAGCGCACTTGCGGCAGACAAAAATGGCGATGCAAAACCTCAGATGTCTCCACTTCTCCCACCTACCCGAGATCCACCTCTCCGAGAAGAGCCACCCCCCTGGGGGGGCCAAGTAATCTTGCCATCCTTTCTTCTTCGGTAGGAAGAAGGGACCATAGCCATTGTTTGGCCGTACCGGGGTGTTTTTAATAATTTCCCCCGTCTTCCTCCGGATGGGTCTACCATACATGTCTAGCATCTCGGGATCGGAATCCATCTTTATTTTCGGCAAGAGTTTTCAGGCAAATAACCTTTAGACGCTCAACTCAGAACACCCCGAAAACCAAGAACGCCAAGAAAACCCAGAAAACTGACGAATAGAGAAATCTCCTAATCGTGTATAGGAGCAGAAGGGAATACAGTTCAAATGGAAGAGCACGAACGAAAGGTCAAAGAAAATACCTGAAAGGAAGAAGATGGAACTACGTTTGGAGTAAAACGAACAGAGAAGATGCTTTGCAAATGGGTTCTCTTTCAAGATCTTCAAATGCAGTGATGGGTGCGTAAAGGATGAGATCAAGTCCACCAACTATATATAGGCAGAGCCAAGCGAAGGAATCCGAAACGCCTACCGTCATGACAATAACGAGGCGTAAACCCTAAGGCAATAATGACAGATATGTCGAAAGACGTGAAACGACAGGGGCCATTAATGGGCACGATAACCGAAGGCGGCGTTTGAGGACGTATGGCTGTAGGCGTCAGAATAGAGGTTATCCGCTGCTACGCGGGTAAATGAAAGGGCGCCCAGTCAACCTAGCTGATCGACAAGGCGGAAGCAACTCGTCCAAGTATAAAGTTGATACCCGAGTGTAAAGTCGGGCATTCATAGGCTACAGGTCGAAGATTACTCAATTCCGAAAGTCGGTCGTAGCAGCAAAATCTTCCAGGTAGATTCATCCACAATAAAATCAACTCGGCCGATCAGAAACCTGAACAACCGAGCTTGGGGGCAACTGTTATGGACCGAGATAAATGGGCCTCGGAAGATAAGGCCCGCCAACGTGCTCTACGGGGACGTAACCCATGACCCCATGATCCCATGATCTCGGATCCCACGATCCCCATCATCATGAATGATGGGGAGAGGACATGCCGAGCAAAGCGGCCAACAGATGAAGAGAACCCTGCCTCTATAAATAGGAAGGATCCAACAGGTGCACGGTACACACAATTCTCTGAACCTATCTACATATCGCATACACAGAACACACACCCCACGCCTTTGGGTGAAAACCCTTGTGTTTAAAGCTCTGTGATCTCCTATCTATCTGGATATCTCACCCCTAGATATCTGGGAGAAGACTAAAAGATCCTATATCGACTTACTAGCTGACCTAAAGCTAGACATTTGTGTTCTACACCAGAACAAATTTAAATACATTCTTTTAATTAGTTTGTTCTTTTCTTTTTATCTAGAATCAAATTTGACAAGGCGAAGATGGATTAATAAAAAATATACTAGAGTCTAGACATAAAATACATGTTTGGATTAATAGTAAAATCTGTTTTTACCATACGTGAGATAATTATATGAAAGAAGTTTTATCTACATAAACATGTTTTTCAAACACTAATTCTAACGGAAAGAAGAGTACAAGACTTATACACGCAGTTTTAAAACCCAAAACATTCCAGTATGCTTATTTAAGGGGCAAACTATGTACCCTCAATTCGAGGAGGTGGTCACCGATCTCACAAAATAATTTATTTTAAAAACAAAATAATGTAAATTAAGTAAAGGGCATTTGGATTAAAATTAAACAAGGTGTTGTGCGGCAAATGGCATCTTCCACGTCCTTACTTCACTTTATTTAGTCGGTATTTTCCATTAGTAATATTAACGTGGTGAAGTTTTAAGGACTAAAAATATACTTTACAAATTTAAAGGATTAAAATAAAACCTCACATAAACTTAAATGACTAAAAGTATGCTTTAACCTTATATAAATATTTTAAAGTTTATTACAAATCAAATTTTTTTCTAAATTAAAATTTAAGATATCTTTACCATTTCATATGCGTGTGTAGATAGTTTTATTTTGATTTAAAATTATATGGAACCAATTTTTAATAAAATTTCTTGGTTGATATTTTTTTTTTGAGCTAAAGTATACTTTTAGTCTTTGAAATTTTACCTGAGGTATACAATTAGTCCCTTAATTTTATAAAGTACATATACTTTTGATCCTATATTTTTAACACCGTCAATGTTACTAATGAAAAATGTTGACGCAACAAACTCAAGTAATGATCAAAACTAACAAAGCATATTTAAGTTTTAATTTTTTAATATCATATAATTAGATTATTAAACTAAAATAAACCAAAAAATCGTTGCAAATGAAATCGATGTTTTGATATTTAGATTATTAAACTAATATTTTTAAATAAAATCGAGGTTTTGATATTGATCTGCTTCATTAGATTTTTAGATGTTTTTCAATTTACACATATTTTAAATTAAATATTAATAAAATTTAATTACACAAATCATCACTTGAGTTTGGTACGTCGGTGTTTTTTGTTAGCAATATTAATGTCTTAGAATTATAGGATCAAAAGTATACTTTGTAAAGTTAAGGGACCAAAAGTATATCTCATATAAACTTAAAGGATTAAAAGTATACTTGACCCAAATTTTAAAGGGAAAATTCCATTTAAATACCATTTGAATTTGCGAAACCCCCGGAGGTCCTGCGAATTTGTAAAAAGACTCGGAGGTACTAAAGACCTATGAGGGATATGCAAATTCGGGTGAAATTACCTTTTTGCCCTTACTTTTAAATAAAAAAAAAAGCCCATCACCGGAGAGCCGCATGGGCCACCGACCACCGACCATAGGTGGGGGTGGGGGTTTTTTTTTGGGAGGGGTGGGGTTTTTTTTTGAAAAAACAAAACTATTTTTTGAAAGTGTAGGGGTGGGTTCGAACCCCCACCCCAACACAAAACCAAGTAGCCCAACCAAATTGAGTTGGGCTACTTGGTTCTTTAATTATATATATACATTAATAAATATATATATTCTTCTTAACATTTTTTTTTGTATTTACCATTCCACAAAACGCGAATTACCATTCCACAAAACGCGAATTACCATTACTTTCCAAGGTTGTCATTTTTTACTCTTTCATGTATGTTATGGATAACAAAAAAAATGACACTTTAACCATTCCACAAAACGCGAATTACCATTACTTTCCAAGGTTGTCATTTTTTACTCTTTCATGTATGTTATGGATAACAAAAAAAATGACACTTTAACCATTCCTTCAAACGCGAATTACCATTCCACAAAACGCCAATTACCATTACTTTCCCAGGTTGTCATTTTTTACTCTTTCATGTATGTTATGGATAACAAAAAAAAATGACACTTTAATCATTCCACAAAACGCGAATTACCATTCCACAAAACGCCAATTACCATTGTTTTCCCAGGGTGCCATTTTTTACTATTTCATGTATGTTATGGATAACAAAAAAAATGACATTTTTACCATTCCACAAACGCTATTTACCATTCCACAAACGCCATTTACCATTCCAAAAACGTCAATTACCATTTGAAAGAGAAAAAAATCATAACATAATTGGCGTTTTTGGAATGGTAAATGGCGTTTGTGGAATGGTAATTCGCGTTTTGTGGAATGGTTAAAGTGTCATTTTTTTGTTATCCATAACATACATGAAAGAGTAAAAAATGACAACCTGGGAAAGTAATGGTAATTGGCGTTTTGTGGAATGGTAATTCGCGTTTTGTGGAATGGTTAAAGTGTCATTTTTTTTTGTTATCCATAACATACATGAAAGAGTAAAAAATGACAACCTGGGAAAGTAATGGTAATTGGCGTTTTGTGGAATAGTAATTCGCGTTTTGTGGAATGGTAATTCACGTTTGAAGAAATGGTTAAAGTGTCATTTTTTTTGTTATCCATAACATACATGAAAGAGTAAAAAATGACAACCTTGGAAAGTAATGGTAATTCGCGTTTTGTGGAATGGTTAAAGTGTCATTTTTTTTTTGTTATCCATAACATACATGAAAGAGTAAAAAATGACAACCTTGGAAAGTAATGGTAATTCGCGTTTTGTAGAATGGTAATTCGCGTTTTGTGTAATGGTAAATACAATTGAAAAAATGTTAAGAAGAATATATATATTTATTAATGTATATATATAATTAAAGAACCAGTGGGGGTTCGAACCCCACCCCTACACTTTCAAAAAATAGTTTTGTTTTTTCAAAAAATAAAACCCCACCCCCTCAAAAAAAAAAAAAACCCCCCACCCCCACCGATGGGCGGCGGCGGCCTGCAGTGAGGGGCTTTTTTTAAAAAAATTTAAAAGTAAGGGCAAAAAGGTAATTTCACCCGAATTTGCATATCCCTCATAGGTCCTTAGTACCTCTGAGTCTTTTTACAAATTTAGATGACCTCTGAGGGTTTTGCAAATTCAAATGGTATTTAAATGGAATTTTCCCAATTTTAAAGCATATCATAACAAATAAAATTTTTCTTAATGAGATATTTATGCGTAGTTAAAAGTTTTGCTTAAGGATGCGCATGGATGAAATCAAACTGAATTTGACATCAACCCAAGGTCTGGTCTAGAGAGAACCTCGAGTCATAAAAGGCGACATGGTCCAAATCTGGTTTAGCATCAACCTGTGGCCGGACTAGACCAAACTGAGTCTGATGGCCCGCTGGATTGATCCGGAGGAACCACATTTGATTTTTTTTAATGCCTTTTTCCCTCTTTGAAAGGAAAATTTTGAACCTATTAAACAAAATAAAGACCATAAGAAATATATATAATAATATAAAAATCATAAATTTATAAGAATCTTCAACAACATTCAACAACAATAAAAAAAATATGTTAGAAAAAACATTTGAACCTAATAAATACAATTAAGATAATAAAAATACCTATAGTCATATAAAAACCATCTTAAAGTAATAAAACTTGTAAATCCTTAAAAAACTCCAACAACATTAAATAATAATAAAAAGTAACGTTTAAATTACAAAATATTTAAAAAAAAATTGACATGGACCGTCCCAAGTGGCTTGATCAACCGGTCCAGAACCAAGCTAGCTCAACTGTCAGTCTAGTCTGATTTCTATATGTTACTTATTTGAATCAAGTTGGACTAGTTCAGGTTGGATTAGACTGGACTAAACCACCAGGTTTTTACTTTCTTTCTTTTCTTTTTTGGTCAAGGTTTTGGCACACCCCTTTTTGCTATTATAAAATGTCCCATAAGGACCCGAGCCAGCCATTGGTATTCTGAGGTATATGACAGAGCATTTTCACTTTGGGGCTATGAACTGGTCCTTTTTGGTTCATGAAGAAGTAATTGAGATCCTAAAGTAATTACTCTTCTGGCTTAATATAAGATATATTTGAAGAGTTGATATTGATTCTAAATATAAGACATAGTTTTCATATTTGTCATTGTTTTTCTAATGTATCACAATTGATGCTCTCTCAACCATAATCATAGAGGAGATGAAATAAGAGAATCAAGGAAGATGCCAAGAGTATTTTAGAAAATGCATGTCATATTAACTAACTTAAACAACATCCTTAATATAATCAAATTACGTAAATATGTCTTATATTAAGGACTAGATGAGCAATTTATAAATTTTATTAAAATTAATTAAGTTTGTTATTTTTAATAAATACTCCCTCGAGTCCTAATTATATGACACCTTTACCTGATTTTTGAGAGATTAAGGATAGTAATTATATTTGTTTTTCTAAAATACCTTTATTTAAAATTTAAATAAGAGTGTTAATAGATGGGCCCATATACCAGACCCAAAAAAAAAGACGAAGAAGTTATTAGATGTTACAAGATGGGGCCAAGGAAAAAAAAAAAAAAAAAAGCCTCCTCCGCTTCAACCGCTCCTCTTCTCGATGGGGGCCCTTCAAATGCAAACCAGAGCTCCACATTAGTTCAAATATGACTTGGATAATGTATATAAAAAAAAATGACTTGGATATTTACCAAAAAAAAAATGACTTGGATACATAAGCGGACGCAGGTTAGAGAGAAGGGGTAAGTGTTCACCCTTGAATTATATTTTCCCGTAATATGAAAATGCCTTATATTAAAAAAAATGTATTTGATAGCATTGATAATAAGACAATTATGATGGAATTCCAAAAAAAAAAAAGCCTAGAAGGATGATAATGTAATTATTTTTATTGTAATATACTTTTGTTTTAAAAATATATGTACTTGAACTTATTGAGTGCCCACCCTTCATTGTAATTTATGTAGCTGCATTTCTAACAGCACTTAGCCTTGCTTTTCTAAATGACAGGTTTGTAAAACAACTGTCTCTCTTATTACATCATCGATTCACTTGATTTCATGATTTTTTTTTAAAATATTCTTTTGTTTTCTTGTTATATTCTTTTGTTTTTTTAATGTATTTAAAACTTTCCTTAAAAAAATTGGGGGAGTTGTCCCCCAACCTCACTAATTGTGCAGACACAAACAAAAAATCCTAGCCCCGCTATTGGTGCCCACCCTTCATTAATTTCCTGAATCCCCACTGCTTAGATATATATATCCGTTCCCAAGACTATATATCCGTCTTAATTATAAAAAAATAATAGAATTGAGGTGTATATGACATTTATGAGTTGCAAGCATTACTTACTTTATAGAATATATAGGTGTATTATTAAATTATTATTGTGTTTAATGATTATTGAGAAAATATCAATAAGGGTATTTGAGGAAGAAATTGATAAAAATTATAACTTTGTCCTATAGTTAGGACTAAGATTAACTTTCAAATGTTGTCTTATAATTATGACCGGAGAAAGTATATGTTAGTTTCATTAAAATATTCTTCTTAGTCATATATATTATAACTACGCATAGATGAAATCCTACTTACTACTACCTCCGGTCCTAATTATAAGACATAGTTGACTTTGTTTGGAGAGATTAAGGAAACCAAATAAGTTACTTAATCATTTTATATGTTGCGTATCTTTAGATTATATATTAGTTTATTAGTCAAACTAATTACTTTGAAGAAAAAAATAAAAATAAAAATACTCGAAAGTAATTTAATTAGCTTCCTTAATTTCTTCAAAAAAGTCAACTATGTCTTATAATTAGGACCTAGGAGGGAGTATATGTAATCAATCTATGGCATCATATTTAGGAATAAAGTAAACTTCTACCTCTGGTTCTAAATATAAGATTTAGTTGACTTTTTTGAAGATCTTAATCAAGCTAATTAAATTACTTTTAAAAAAAATTCATATTTGTCCTTTTTAAAAAATATATATATATATATATTGTCTAACTTATAAACTGATATATAGCTAATAATACACCGATGACATGATTAAGTAACTTATTTAATTTCATCAAGAAAATTCAACTGGATCTTATGTTTAGGATTGGAGGTAGTACTTGTCTATCTCTTATATGTTATATTCCCTTCGTCTCTAATATAAGACCTAGTTGATTTTTTTTAGAGATAAAGGAAACTGAATAAGTTAGTTATTTGTAACATATGTTGTGTATTATTTGATTATATACTAGTTTATAAGTTAGACAAATTAGTTTGGTGTATATATAAAAAAAAATATAAATAATCTAAGATAATTTATTTAATTTCATTAATTTTTTAAAAAAGTATATTAAAGACAGAAGGTAGTACTTAGAGCTGTCAAAATGAGCTGGAGCTCGCGGACCAACTCATTAAGCCCCATCTTTAACCCTTTATTTTTAGCCCCATGTGATAGGGTTATTTTTGACCCTAGCCCAAAATAACCCCTACCCCTCTTGATGTGTGCACGCTCGGATTCTTTGGAGCACGCCTTAGGTAGGTCCGTAACACATACTAACACATACAACCTATGCTTCCTTCTTTGATTTTAACTTTGTCACTTATAAAAGATGACATCCTGTATACATATAATAATAATAAAAAAAATTATTATTATTATTTTAAACATAGAAAACAAATAGATGTGTGCACGCTCAAGCAGTCTCGATCTTTCATTCTTGGAAAACTTCACAGCTATATATGTATCAAAACAACATAAAAATTTTAATAAATTAATTTAAATGGATTTGTATCATATATGCAAATAGTAATCAATATGTAATGCTTCCTTCTTTTTTTAATATAAAAGCTAGCTAGTTGTAATTTGATTTTGTCGTGTTAATTAATTTTGTCCTATATCATATTTATCATTTTTTTAACTACTTTATTGATAACTTTTAATTTTGTAAGGGGTAGTTCTCATGGAGAAATGGATTAGTGGAGATACTTTTTTCTCGGTTTAATGCAAATAATTAAAAAAGTATTTTAATAAAACCAACAAATATTCTTTTCTAAAATGATTTTTGGCTCGCGGGCTGGCCTTAACTCTTAGGGTTATAGAATTTTTTGACCCGTGCGGGTTTTTTAACATGCGAGCATTTTGGCCCTGTAAGCTTTTTGGTCCTAGCTCGCACGGGTTAGGACCTAACGAGCTGAGGTGAGTTGTTTTGATAGCTCTAATAGTACTAAAGATACTAATATAAAGCAATTGATAGGTTACTATTTTTTTTCCTTACCAAAACATATGGAATCATGCTTGCGAGGCTAATTAAGTAAGGGGCATTCAATCAAAGACGGAGTATTGTTCTTTTAATGAAAAGATCAAATGCCTTTAATAAAGAAGTTCAAAAGTTACATAACAGTTTGTAAAGTAGAACATCAATTAATTAAGAGCATAAAGAAGTCTTGCAGGTAAAGTATTTTCACTACTAAAAATTTCGGTAGCAAAAACCCATTTTTCCGTAGCAAAACATGTTTGCTACGGATTTTGTCCGTAGCAAAATATCGTGTGGCAATTGCTACGGATTTCGGGAAATCCGTAGCAATTGCGACGGATCCGAAAATCCGTAGCAAATTTGCTACTGATTTTAATATCCGTAGCAATTGCCACGGATTTTAATATCCGTAGCAATTGCCACGGATTTTAATATCCGTAGCAATTGCCACGGATTTTAATATCCGTAGCAATTTGCTACGGATTTTCGGATCCGTCGCAATTGCTACGGAAAAAAAATCCGTAGCAAATTTGAAAATTTGCTACGAGATATTTTCTCCGTAGCAAATTTCACAAATTTTGAAATTTGCTACGGATTTTTTTCCGTAGCAATTTCAGAATTTGCTACGGATTTTTTTCCATAGCAGATTTGTTTTTCCGTAGCAAATTTCGAATTTGCGGAGATTTTCTTTTCGGTAGCAAATTTTAAATTTTTTAAATTTTTTTAATAGAAAATTGAATACAAATAGTAAAGTAATGTACCATGAATATATTAACGATAAAAAAGAGTTTACATAGTGAAAACACAATATATATAATCCGTAGCAACAAACAAATACAAAAAAGTAGTAGCAACAAGCAAATACAAAAAAGTAGGCTAAACAGCAGCATTGTGATCATCGTCATCACCAAAGATGGTCATCATCACCGGAGTCAACCCGAACCTCTCGTCTTTCATAAGGGACATGATTTGAAGCCGCATCACCCTCATCAACTCATTCCGTTGAGTCATCTCCTATCGCATCATCGCCCGTTCTGCGCAACGCCCGCTTGATCTAATCTTTTTCCCGCTGCAACGCCGCTTGATCGATCTTGTTCTCGAATCATCTCGCTGCCTCATCATCTCTCGTTTCTGAGTCGCCCGCCGGCTCATCATCTCCCGTTCTGGGTCATCTGTGTTGCTTGCTCCTCCACCAACGCCTTCATCTTCTTCACTCATCTACAAAATTGATTAGTACATTTATTATTTGTACTTCATTTGAATGGACAAGAGAATGAAAATTATCAAAAACAAATGTATTATGTTTACCCGAACAAACCCCTACAAGGCCATATGAGAGGCGCTTTGTATGCCTTCGGTCGGGCCGACGACTCACCGTATCCAAAGACCCTCCCCTTCTTGTCAAATCCGCCAATAGCCTCAAAGAACAGACTCTCGTTGTCGGATATAGAGGATGAGGGGTCAGTCTCACACTACGTGGCTCTCTCCTGCGACAGCTTCTCAAAGTTTTCCTACAAGCAAACAAATACATAACAAATAAGACATGTAAAATGAAATAAATATGGTGGTGCATAAAACAAGTAATAAAGGCAATAAATGTCTAACCGCTATTTGTTGCGCCCTTGGATTAATCCATTGCCTCTCCCTTCAGTCAGTTTGTCGGGAATGGGTCCGCCGAAAGGTAACCCACTCAACCGATCCAAATGGAGCTTCCCGACTCTACCCGCAAACGCAAATGATGACCTTAATTAATTACTTCAAAGTACAAAATATTGAATACGTAAATAGAAAATAACGTGTACTTACAACTTTGCGTCGATGCTCACTAATTGATATGGAGCCGCCAGCATATGATGGTCCTTCCATTTTGGCCCTATTTTGCTTATTTTTCGCACTTATGGTCTTAAACTTGTCATTGTTTTCCCAATTGCCAAATAATTCATCTCTAGTGTCCTGTGGAAGCCACTCTGTCTTGCCTCTCAACCTTCTCAATGCATAGAGCTTTCGACGCACCATCACGTCGGCCCCGTGGTTATAAGCTTTTTTCATATTTTCAAGATGCTCGAGCAACGTCATATGCTTATCCCGAAAATCAATAACGAACAATTAGTGCTCAAAATTTTAAAAGTACTAAATTAACACGCATAAAAATAACTTACCAAGAACTCCTTGAACTACGTTTCTCGTTGCTTCTTAGGAATCTTTGTCCACGCGGTCCAAGCTTGAGTGTAATTACGGAATATTTGGTCCGACATGAAAGTCGCCACCGGAGTATCAGTCAAAAATCTGAAAACAGAGATTATCATGCAAATATTAGCATACAAACCAATTAGAAAAGAAAATTGTAACATTACGGTAACTTGGCATGACTTACTCGTTGCCGTCGGGACGGATCCAAAGAAACCCCGTCTTAGGATCTCTTGAGCCTCGATTGGTACCTCGAAGAACTACCTTCTTCCCCGACGTGGCTACGAGGCGACGCGCGTGTGCTAAGGAAGAAATGTGAAATATTGACGATGTTTGTACATAGATGGTTTCAAGAAACTAAACAAATGTAAATCAATCAGAAATGATAAAGTAAACATGTGGTCCTCCTTGCTGTGCATCAGGGGGTAGCCGCCGGTGATGACGATGTATAAAGTGACGGTGAAGATGACAAATATCCCGACGGTGACGACGAAAAATCAAATAGTGGCACCTCGGAGAAGAGCCGAGCCCTCGCTCCATTTGGAGCGGTTGGCGTCGCCCTACCCCCTCTTATAGTACGGGGTCGGGCTCGACCACTTTGCCACGTCCACTACCCGAACGTCCTCCCGGATGCTCCATCTCGAACACTTATAGACATCATGGCAAAATATATATATAAAAAAAATTAGTTAATATGACAAGTAGCAAAGAAACAAAGTATGTAGTATAACATATCGTCATAAACAAAGAACTAACACAAATCAACCGGACGATTCCCGTTCATCGACATCTACTTGCATGTCTTCATCTCGAACTCTCATAGTCGTCGAACTCGCATTCACTATCGAGAAGCTCATTTCGCGCTCATCCTCATCGTCGATTTCTCATCGTCAATTTGTATAGGAATCAACTCTAACTCCGCACGAGAATCAAAGAGATTGCTTGGTACTTCGTCATCGAAGATGTTTATGGGCGCACATGTTCCACATCGGCTTGGAAAGGTTCACCATACTTGTCATTTGATTCCTGCTCTTTCGACTTTGGTATAATATTTCGTGCTTTGGTTTTAACAACTCCCGTCCACCCTTGGCGAGATGTAGGGTATGGTGTATAGTAAACTTGTTCCGCTTTGTTGAGCAAGGATGAATGGGTCATAACCAACCGAATATCTCCTTGTCCAAATGGATCTCAATATTTCCATGTTTGTCCACTTTTGTCCCACGCGGACCGTTATCAAACCACTCACACTTAAAAAGGGTCACCACCTTGTCCCACCGGTAACTCAAAAATTATCTCAACTAACTTCCCGTAGTAGTCGGTCTCCACCCCGTCAATTTGGTCACCTCGACAACATACACCGTAATTGCAACATAGTGTACCTGCGTTCACGTCAACAGTTGCAAATCGATACCCATTGATTATGTAACACCCCTACCGGCCTCGCCCTTCACGGGTGGCGGGTAGTGTGATTCTAACAACCCATCTGGATCTTCTTTATTTGGCATATGCGGAAGCGTTCTTAAACACATACTCAAAAGTAGACACCCGGCCTTTTGCTATTCGTACAAACCATCTGGATCTTCTCTGCCCAATACATTCAACCTTTCGGCTTAGTTCATTCTAGCCTTTCGGCTTATTTCATTCTAGCCTTTCGGCTCATTTCATTCTGGCCTTTCGGCTTATTTCATTCTATTACCATAGCACTGGATATTCTTGCCTTTACTGCTTAGGGAATTACCCTCAAGCCATAAGCATCACAACTACAACTTGGTACAGTCCGAATGTTCTTCCAATCTCAAGATATACTCTAGTCACACTGATCTAATGTCACCCTGCAAGGTAACAAACACAAAGCTAGGCTTCTTCAATTCAAGTTCTCAAACTTCTTTCTCTTAGCTAACTCGTGGTTAGCAAGTACTATCTCGGCTTAACCAGTTCAAATTTCTAAACCATTCTATAGTTTCGTTCGTATCAACAAAGTCACCAACTGCACCTCTTCTCAATTCAAAACATCGCGATGACAATTACATCATCACATTTCAATTCTTCTATGTTGTCTCATATTCAAAATTCGATTTTCAAATTCAAATATTCAAAATTCTGTGGTAGCAAAGACATTTTCAAAATCATTCTATACAAAATAGTTCTTTTGTATTTTCAACAAAATCGTTGCCATTCAAGTTCAAGAAGGTACATTCATTCTATTGCGAGACCATAATGGTCGCTTCATTTCAAACTGTAATATTCCCTTGCCGAAGTACCACACCCGGCCTAAACCGCCATGGCATTCAGGGTTACCCCACATTCTAGGGCACTACCTCCCGGATTAACCGGCGACAAGATTACAGTATTCAAATTCCCTCATCGAACAACCACCCCCGGCCTTAACCGTGATGGTATCTAGGTTACCCCACATTCTAGGGCATTACCTCCCGGCCTTAACCGGCGATGAGTTTTCTTTCATTCTCAGATCGAAATATTCAATTCTGGTGTGCACAATTCTTTCTTTCAATTCTTCATTCAAAATATTCAATTCTCATGTGCACAATTCTTTCTTTCAATTCTCAGTTCAAATGAGCTTTTTCAATGGCAAGCGTTTCAAAAACATTCTAAACACATCTCGGCAAGATCCAAGAACCGAGTATTACTACAACGCTTTCGACCTTTCCAGATTCATCGCTTTCACAACCACATAATTCAAAATTCAATTTCAAATTCTGGGTTCAAACCCATTCTTTGAGACAACATCATTTCAAAAGTGACCATTACCTTGGTCTCAAATTCTGTTGAAAACTTTTCATTCAAAGATTCAGTTCATAAAATTCAAAAATTCAATTCCACCTCGGGTTCCACAAGGATCCCTTCCATGAAACAATATCGTTCAAAAGTGACCACAAAATGGGTCTCAGATTCTGTTCAAAACATTTCATTCAAAAATTCATTTAAGAAAATTCACAATTGTGCAGGTGCATTGGTAATTTCAAAGTTCAATTTCCAAACATTCACAAGAACTAGACAACTGCTATAGAAGATCATTACTTCTAATCACATTTCAGACTTTATCATTTGCTACCCAGGCCATTCATAGGACTCTCAGTCCATTCTATGCCTATCTTACTCACCACGCTTCCACTGCGCTACTCTAATTGGTCAGCCCTTCTGGTGAGTATCCTCTGTAGGTAGCCCTCATACACATTGTCACAACATTCTAGTGCCTTAATTCATTCAATTCAATCGGTACCATATTCTAGTACCTCATTTCATTCAAATCATTCTATTCAATATCCTAATACCTCAATTCGTTCAGATCAATTCAATTGCCCAAAGAATCAATTCAACGATTATCTAATTCTTAGGTCTTGATTCATTTGGTAGCAATCCTTCGGGATGCTTATCCAACTTCTAGGTTCAACAACCTTACCGTATTCATTCTAGTATTCTCATGGCGTCCGTAAGGATCACCATATTTCATACCTCAAGGCACTCAGACCATAAATCAAGAGGTTTCAAACTTCTATGACACTTCCCAAAGGTCATCCATCCTGGGATTCTCTCGCCTAAGCACACTTAATCATGGACTTCCATTAGGATCCAAACTAAAGGTTAGCTAGGCATCAAATTCTCTGGAGCTCGTACCCTTTTTGATTAGGTATACATCACTAATGCTCTGTTTCTTGTGATTATGTAACCAAATATCAGTAATCAGAACCTAAGTTCTGATTGAACTTTTAAATTCAGAGCAGATAATTCTATTACCGAAATTTCCATTCTAATTCTGACTTATCAATCAGAATTATCCAAGTATCGATATAGATACTATTCACTTCATCAGAGCATTCAAGCCGAATGAATGCTCTGATACCATTTAACTGTAACACCCCTACCGGCCTCGCCCTTCACGGGTGGCGGGTAGTGTGATTCTAACAACCCATCTGGATCTTCTTTATTTGGCATATGCGGAAGCGTTCTTAAACACATACTCAAAAGTAGACACCCGGCCTTTTGCTATTCGTACGGAAGCGTCAACATTTTTCGGGGCCGTTGTCATAGCTATTCAAAGTGTCTTTGCTCTCTCGCTTTCGCTCATTCTTTCTACAAAGAACTTCAAGCACTCCCTTCAGGTGTGCCGTCTTCAAGTGACACTCCATTCTTACGCGATCCGGTGCAACATTTCTCTGTCGTGCTCACCGCCTAATGGTTGGTTGTGGGGGTGAGATTACTGGGAATCTCGTAGCAAACATTACCGAACAATGCATGTAAGATAAATGCTAGTGTATGATATGTTTGCCTTACATAGGCTCATGTTAACATAATGACATTTCTGCATGCTTCAATGCTTCATAAAATATACTCATGGCCATAGCATAATTAGAAACAGAGCTTCAACCATTCAAACATGTTAAACAAGCAAGTAAAGCAAACATGCATATTAACACACAAGCAGATAAATCAATACACGCAAGTAGGTAAGTCCACTACCTTAGACCGTGTCCTCCGCTTGTACCTTTTCTTCCAACCACTGAAGTTGCTTGAAGCATCTTCCATTCTTTTTCTTTCTTTCTTTCTTTCTCGACTTCTCATGGCCCTAAACATGTATTCATATTATTAGAACCATGGAAATAAATACCTAATGGGTTATCTTAGCCTCATAGGCTTTCTTACACCCTTGGAGTTCATTCTTATTACCTTTGACCATTTCTTTCTTAATTTCGCGAGGTAGCTAAAAGCTGTCAACATATTGGCTAAACTTCGAAAAATCATAATTAATTCTACAGGATTCCGATTGGGGTGGTTCAAATTTCTATGTGTCACTAACTAAGTCTAGTTTCATATAAAAATAATCACTAGACCTATTTCTTGCTGTATCATTCCCAGTGTTTCATTCTTTCTTCGCTGTCCAGAAAACATTTCAGATTAATAGGTCAACTTCAAAAATTCGTTTCTCTCTGGATACAACTCCGAATAAAGTGTGTGACCTATCCAAGTAAACCTTGTTATGTCTAGTTTATATCTGGAAAATTTCACAGCAAAACGTGATCATTTACCATTTCAAAATTGATCACGAAAACTACTGTTCACTTCTGAAAACCGACAACCTTTCAGTTTTTCTTTCCAACTTTGGAAATTCATCATTCTTATTGTACACATCGGTTTTGGGTGTTCTTTGGCTCATGTTAAAGGTTATGATGTGTACTAATTACCCACAAAATTTCAGGGTCAAAAGAGTTCGTTTACCCCGGTTTTACCTTTCTCAAAGACTACTGCTTCAGCTGAAAGTTCAATTTCCAGAACCATGACAAAGAACTTATATCTTCATGTTCAAACCGTATTCCCGAAGCAACAAACCCTCACGATCAGCAATAACTAATGAGAGCCCACTCACATTTTCATTCAACGTGAAGCTTCATATATTCTCTGTTTCAACACACAAATCACGAGATGAAATGGACATACAACGTTAACATTTTCCGTTTTAGTTCCCAAGCAACAGTGTCATTATGCGAGAACCTAGATCATGTTGCATAAGCTTCTTCACAGAACCCAAATGGGTGGGAAGAGCAAGGAAAGAGATTCAAGACTCACCTTGTTTGATATACAAGTTTGCATGCACGTTCATACTCCTTTCCTTCCAACCGTCGTGCTTCTCACGTTCTCGTTTTCTTCGTTTACGTGCGAGAGATGAACCATAGCACTTCCTCTCGGTTTCGCTTCTCTTCACGCTCTCACTTCAGCGTTTCGTTTTCCCGTATGCGCGCCTCCTTACTCTACTTCTTCCAACAATCACTCTCTATTCTCAAGCTTTCTTCCTTATTCTCACCGTGCTTTCGGTGAAAGGTGAAAACGAATGAATGGAGAAATGGGTGTTGACCGATATTTGGAGAAAGGAGGAAGTGTTCTTTAGCTCTTCCAGCTCTTCTTCTCTATCACAGCTCCCCTCTCGTTCTCGGTCTCTTCTATCTTTCCTTCTCAACTCTTCTTGTTCTTGGTCTCTCATTCTCTGTCTATCAAACTCTCACTGTGTTTTGTCTCTCGTCCTTGGTTTTGAGTTTCTGTGAAGAAGTGAATGAGAATGAAGGAATGGGACGAGATGGTTCTGTCCGAATGGTTATACGCGGCTGAGATCAAAACACACAGTGGAGCATTACTGAAAACTCGAGAATGCAGAAGCAGTGGAATATGGCGCTGAAATATTGAGTTCCGAGAGATAGTGGAGCATGGCGCTGACAAGCTGCGTTCCGAGAGAAACAAATGTGGGACGTGGAGGTTGCATGAGCTTGATGATCTGTCCTAAAATGCTTGCAACGATGATCTCTCACCGCCTATCATTCCCTCTCGTGTTTTTACGGTGTTGGGCGAATGAATTAATCAAATGGAGAGTGAATAGTGAGGAATTTTGGTTCTGCACTATGTGCTTTGCTAGACGCATGTGGGCCGAAAAAATAATGAAACAAATGAAAGTGCATAGGTGTTTATACTTTGGCCCGATGCAATGGATTTCAAAGAGAAGTATAAGTGCTTGAGTCTTTGTGTGACTATTAAAATATTACATTAAGAGGGTAGATGTTGCCAACGCATAATAGCATAACATTAGCTTCTCCTTTTCTTCCTAATATATCCTAATATTAGGCTATTAACTTCAACCATTCTTTTCTCCAAAATTCGATTAGGCATACCCTTGATTTATAAAATTGGGCTTTAACCTTGCCTAAATTCTTTTGGAGCTTGGCGTAGTAAAATACCATTTATCCCTTCTTGATTTTGGCATTGAACTTCAATAATTCTTCTCCCAAAATTCATGGAAAATAGGCCTCAAATTCCAAACATTCATTTTATTAGTTATTCGTGCCAAATTTCATAATAAATTTCGATTCAATATTTCTAATTTCCCAATTCCAAAATTTGGGATGTTACAATATTCCCCCCGTTCAATAAAATTTCGTCCTCGAAATTTGAACATTTCTACTTCGGGGAATAATTCTAAATACTTAGTATATCCTTTTCATGTGCATGCTCACTAAGCATACACCATATCATTCAATCTTCTCATTCTTCCTGTACCCAGTGTATAGTGTTCAATCTGAGGACCACCAGTCCATTCTCACAGCGCTTGGTTACTTAGGCTTCTCTACCCAATACATTCAACCTTTCGGCTTAGTTCATTCTAGCCTTTCGGCTTATTTCATTCTGGCCTTTCGGCTCATTTCATTCTATTACCATAGCACTGGATATTCTTGCCTTTACTGCTCAGGGAATTACCCTCAAGCCATAAGCATCACAACTACAACTTGGTACAGTCCGAATGTTCTTCCAATCTCAAGATATACTCTAGTCACACGATCTAATGTCACCCCGCAAGGTAACAAACACAAGCTAGGCTTCTTCAATTCAAGTTCTCAAACTTCTTTCTCTTAGCTAACTCTGTGGTTAGCAAGTACTATCTGGCTTAACCAGTTCAAATTTCTAAACCATTCTATAGTTTCTGTTCCTGTATCAACAAAGTCACCAACTGCACCTCTTCTCAATTCAAAACATCAGCGATGACAATTACATCATCACATTTCAATTCTTCTATGTTGTCTCATATTCAAAATTCTGATTTTCAAATTCAAATATTCAAAATTCTGTGGTAGCAGTACATTTTCAAAATCATTCTATACAAAATAGTTCTTTTGTATTTTCAACAAAATCGCTGCCAGCTCAAGTTCAAGAAGGTACATTCATTCTATTGCAGACCATAATGGTCGCTTCATTTCAAACTGTAATATTCCCTTGCCGAAGTACCACACCCGGCCTAAACCGCCATGGCATTCAGGGTTACCCCACATTCTAGGGCACTACCTCCCGGATTAACCGGCGACAAGATTACAGTATTCAAATTCCCTCATCGAACAACCACCCCCGGCCTTAACCGTGATGGTATCTAGGTTACCCCACATTCTAGGGCATTACCTCCCGGCCTTAACCGGCGATGAGTTTTCTTTCATTCTCAGATCGAAATATTCAATTCTGGTGTGCACAATTCTTTCTTTCAATTCTTCATTCAAAATATTCAATTCTCATGTGCACAATTCTTTCTTTCAATTCTCGCTTCAAATGAGCTTTTTCAATGGCAAGCGTTTCAAAAACATTCTAAACACATCCGGCAAGATCCAGTAATCGAGTATTACTACAACAGTTTCTGACCTTTCCAGTTCTGTAACGCTTTCACAACCACATAATTCAAAATTCAATTTCAAATTCTGGGTTCAAACCCATTCTTTGAGACAACATCATTTCAAAAGTGACCATTACCTTGGTCTCAAATTCTCGTTGAAAACTTTTCATTCAAAGATTCGATTCATAAAATTCAAAAATTCAATTCCAATTGGGTTCCACAAGGATCCCTTCCATGAAACAATATCGTTCAAAAGTGACCACAAAATGGGTCTCGATTCATTCAAAACATTTCATTCAAAAATTCATTTAAGAAAATTCACAATTGTGCGAGTGCATTGGTAATTTCAAAGTTCAATTTCCAAACATTCACAAGAACTAGACAACTTGCTATAGAAGATCATTACTTCTAATCACATTTCGAGACTTTATCATTTGCTACCCGTGGCCATTCATAGGACTCTCAGTCCATTCTATGCCTATCTTACTCACCACGCTTCCACTGCGCTACTCTAATTGGTCAGTCCTTCTGGTGAGTATCCTCCGTAGGTAGCCCTCATACACATTGTCACAACATTCTAGTGCCTTAATTCATTCAATTCAATCGGTACCATATTCTAGTACCTCATTTCATTCAAATCATTCTATTCAATATCCTAATACCTCAATTCGTTCGTATCAATTCAATTGCCCAAAGAATCAATTCAACGATTATCTAATTCTTAGGTCTTGATTCATTTGGTAGCAATCCTTCGGGATGCTTATCCAACTTCTAGGTTCAACAACCTTACCGTATTCATTCTAGTATTCTCATGGCGTCCGTAAGGATCACCATATTTCATACCTCAAGGCACTCGAGACCATAAATCAAGAGGTTTCAAACTTCTATGACACTTCCCAAAGGTCATCCATCCCGATTCTCTCGCCTAAGCACACTTAATCATGGACTTCCATTAGGATCCAAACTAAAGGTTAGCTAGGCATCAAATTCTCTGGAGCTCGTACCCTTTTTGATTAGGTATACATCACTAATGCTCTGTTTCTTGTGATTATGTAACCAAATATCGATGTCGAAACCTAAGTTCGATTGAACTTTTAAATTCAGAGCAGATAATTCTATTACCGAAATTTCCATTCTAATTCGACTTATCAATCAGAATTATCCAAGTATCGATATAGATACTATTCACTTCATCAGAGCATTCAAGCCGAATGAATGCTCTGATACCATTTAACCTTGTAACACCCCTACCGGCCTCGCCCTTCACGGGTGGCGGGTAGTGTGATTCTAACAACCCATCTGGATCTTCTTTATTTGGCATATGCGGAAGCGTTCTTAAACACATACTCAAAAGTAGACACCCGGCCTTTTGCTATTCGTACGGAAGCGTCAACATTTTTCAGGGCCGTTGTCATAGCTATTCAAAGTGTCTTTGCTCTCTGCTCTGCTCATTCTTTCTACAGCAACTTCAAGCACTCCCTTCAGTGTGCCGTCTTCAAGTGACACTCCATTCTGCAGTCTGGTGCAACATTTCTCTGTCGTGCTCACCTGCCTAATGGTTGGTTGTGGGGGTGAGATTCTGGGAATCTCAATAGCAAACAATACCAAACAATGCATGTAAAATAAATGTTAGTGAATGATATGTTTGCCTTACATAAGTCATGTTAATATAATGACATTTCTACATACTCAATGCTTCATACAACATACTCATGGCCATAGCATAAATAGACATAGAGCTTCAACCATTCAAACATGTTAAACAAGCAAGTAAAGCAAACATGCATATTAACACACAAGCAGATAAATCAATACACGCAAGTAGGGTAAGTCCACTACCTTAGACTGTGTCCTCCGCTTGTACCTTTTCTTCCAACCACTGAAGTTGCTTGAAGCATCTTCCATTCTTTTTCTTTCTTTCTTTCTTTCTCGACTTCTCATGGCCCTAAACATGTATTCATATTATTAGAACCATGGAAATAAATACCTAATGGGTTATCTTAGCCTCATAGGCTTTCTTACACCCTTGGAGTTCATTCTTATTACCTTTGACCATTTCTTTCTTAATTTCGCGAGGTAGCTAAAAGCTGTCAACATATTGGCTAAACTTCGAAAAATCATAATTAATTCTACGATTCCGATTGGGGTGGTTCAAATTTCTATGTGTCACTAACTAAGTCTAGTTTCATATAAAAATAATCACTAGACCTATTTCTTGCTGTATCATTCCCAGTGTTTCATTCTTTCTTCGCTGTCCAGAAAACATTTCAGATTAATAGGTCAACTTCAAAAATTCGTTTCTCTCTGGATACAACTCCGAATAAAGTGTGTGACCTATCCAAGTAAACCTTGTTATGTCTAGTTTATATCTGGAAAATTTCACAGCAAAACGTGATCATTTACCATTTCAAAATTGATCACGAAAACTACTGTTCACTTCTGAAAACTGACAACCTTTCAGTTTTTCTTTCCAACTTTGGAAATTCATCATTCTTATTGTACACATCGGTTTTGGGTGTTCTTTGGCTCATGTTAAAGGTTATGATGTGTACTAATTACCCACAAAATTTCAGGGTCAAAAGAGTTCGTTTACCCCGGTTTTACCTTTCTCAAAGACTACGCTTCAGCTGAAAGTTCAATTTCCAGAACCATGACAAGAACTTATATCTTCATGTTCACCGTGTATTCCCGAAGCAACAAACCCTCACGATCAGCAATAACTAATGAGAGCCCACTCACATTTTCATTCAACGTGAAGCTTCATATATTCTCTGTTTCAACACACAAATCACAGAGATGAAATGGACATACAACGTTAACATTTTCCGTTTTAGTTCCCAAGCAACAGAGTGTCATTATGCGAACCTAGATCATGTTGCATAAGCTTCTTCACGGAACCCAAATGGGTGGGAAGAGCAAGGAAAGAGATTCAAGACTCACCTTGTTTGATATACAAGTTTGCATGCACGTTCATACTCCTTTCCTTCCAACCGTCGTGCTTCTCACGTTCTCTCGTTTCTTCGTTTACGTGCGAGATGAACCATAGCACTTCCTCTCGGTTTCGCTTCTCTTCACGCTCTCACTTCAGCGTTTCGTTTTCTCCCCTATGCAGCGCCTCCTTACTCTACTTCTTCCAACAATCACTCTCTATTCTCAAAGCTTTCTTCCTTATTCTCACCGTGCTTTCGGTGAAAGGTCGAAACGAATGAATGGAGAAATGGGTGTTGACCGATATTTGGAGAAAGGAGGAAGTGTTCTTTAGCTCTTCCATTCTTCTTCTCTATCACGGCTCCTCTCGTTCTCGGTCTCTTCTATCTTTCCTTCTCAACTCTTCTTGTTCTTGGTCTCTCATTCTCTCGTCTATCAAACTCTCACCGTGTTTTGTCTCTCGTCCTTGGTTTTGAGTTTCGTGAAGAAGTGAATGAGAATGAAGGAATGGGACGAGATGGTTACGTCCGAATGGTTATACGCGGCCGAGATCAAAACACACAGTGGAGCATTCCTGAAAACTCGAGAATGCAGAAGCAGTGGAATATGGCGCTGAAATATTGAGTTCCGAGAGATAGTGGAGCATGGCGCTGACAAGCTGCATTCCGAGAGAAACAGTGGGACGTGGAGGTTGCATGAGCTTGATGATCTGTCCTAAAATGCTTGCAACAGCGATGATCTCTCACTGCCTATCATTCCCTCTGTGTTTTCTGGTGTTGGGCCGAATGAATTAATCAAATGGAGAGTGAATAGTGAGGAATTTTGGTTCTGCACTATGTGCTTTGCTAGACGCATGTGGGCCGAAAAAATAATGAAACAAATGAAAGTGCATAGGTGTTTATACTTTGGCCCGATGCAATGGATTTCAAAGAGAAGTATAAGTGCTTGAGTCTTTGTGTGACTATTAAAATATTACATTAAGAGGGTAGATGTTGCCAACGCATAATAGCATAACATTAGCTTCTCCTTTTCTTCCTAATATATCCTAATATTAGGCTATTAACTTCAACCATTCTTTTCTCCAAAATTCTGATTAGGCATACCCTTGATTTATAAAATTGGGCTTTAACCTTGCCTAAATTCTTTTGGAGCTTGGCGTAGTAAAATACCATTTATCCCTTCTTGATTTTGGCATTGAACTTCAATAATTCTTCTCCCAAAAATTCATGGAAAATAGGCCTCAAATTCCAAACATTCATTTTATTAGTTATTCAGGCCAAATTTCATAATAAATTTCGATTCAATATTTCTAATTTCCCAATTCCAAAATTTGGGATGTTACAGATTATATATTTGTTGCATCGGGTAACTGTCATTGCAGCTCCATAAGATAAACTCCACGCAACTTCATTGGGATCTGATGGATTTTCCAAGAAATATGATCGAAACCATTTTGGAAACTCGAATTAGTGAATTGATCAACTTGGGACACCGACATTGAAGGATTTCCGATCGACCCAATTAGAGAAGTAACGTAACAAAAAAACTTAAGTTAATACTTTAATACTTACCGTAATAGTAAACAAAAAAAAAAACTTACTCTAGGTACTTTGCAGCCTCTTCACGTTGTTTAGAATGTACCACTCTTGCAACTCGCTTATCTCTTCCGTCAAGAGTTGACTTCCAACGTTTTCCCACGACTCGCCCCGTAAAATTAAATATTGATTTTTGATCCTCGTATCACCGGCATCATCGTTACGAGGTACCCTCTCCATCTTGACATCATTTCGTGGATAATAGTATGACGCAAATTTTGCGGCCTCTTCGACTAGATAAGTTTCAACGATAGATCCTTCAACGTACCTTGTATTTTTGATCTTGTGCTTAAGTGTGCGTAAAAACCTACAATGGAATATCTCGAGCTAAAGTATCATGTCGGTCAATTAATAACATCGCAAATCAATATATATATTACCTCTCAAACGGATACATCCATCTATACTGTTGCGGGCCTCCTACCTTTGCTTCGTATGCCAAGTGAACGGGCAAATGTTCCATTGAGTCAAACAAGCTAGGAGGAAACACCATTTCTAACTTGCATAGCGTTATGGGCATGCTCGCCTCCGTGTGTCGTAACTTTTCAACATTAAGCTCGAAGCACAAATTTCTCTAAAGAACATGGACAACTCCGTTAGAATAGACCATACATGCTTCGGTAGTGCTTTGAAGGCCCATGGCAACAATCTCTCGGAAAAACACATGACAATCATGACTCTTCATCTTGCTCAACTTCACCTCGTGCATGTCGACACATCTTTTCCAGTTTGACGTATAACCGTCGAGTTTCGAGATCTTTAACCCATTGCAACAATTCTAAATTCTCGCTCTTTATTGAATGTGTACGGCGCTATGGGTTTGGAAATTCGTCCGTGCCACCGTCCACCAAATGCAAAGCAGCCTTCTACAAATCGCTTCAACGTCCAATCTTGCGTTGACCGTGTCTTTCGTCTTGCCCTTGGTGTCCATCACGGTGTACGAATATTGCAAAACACATTCCTCTCAATATGCATGACATCGAGGTTGTGTCTTAACAATTGATCTTTCCAATATGGTAGTTCCCGAAGATACTACGTTTGTTCCAATGATGATCAATGCCGTACCCTCGGGTTCGCTTGAAGCGGCCCCCTCTTCGACACTCGGAATGTGCCGACCCCCGTCCCATATTTCTTGTCCACTTAAACGACGAGGTGGATCTCGCTCGTTCGACAACCTTCGCGTGAAGTCTTTTCTATTTCTCCTAAACGGATGATCGGGGTAGGAATCGTCGGTTCTGTCAAACCAACCGACCTTGCGACCGTGTTCCAAGCTAAAACCCATGTTCTCGTTCAAGACATACCGGCATGCGAGCTTTCCCGACGTTTGCCGCCCACTCAACATCCCATATGCGGGAAATCATTTATCGTCCACATTAAGGCGGCCCGCATGGTGAAATTCGACTTAATGATATATCATACGTAAGAACACCTTCACTCCACAACATTTTCAACTCGTCTATCAAAGGCCCGAGGTACACATCTATCTTCTTTTTTTGGGTTCAACGGCCCAAGGATTAACGCGTTAAGGAAGAAAAACTCTCTTCTCATGCACATAGAAGGTGGGAGGTTGTACGGAGTCACAATGACCGCCAACGGGAATAATTTCTGCCCGTATTGTTGAAAGGAGCGAACCCATCCGAACATAGACCAAGACGAACATTACGGGGATCCATAGCAAAGAAAGGATTCGCCTCGTCAAATTTACGCCAAGCTTCGGCATCGATGGATGCGTCACAAAGTTCTCATCCCTACGATGCTCCGGTGCCATCTCACGTGAGCGGTTTGTTTGTTCGGATGCATACAATCTCGTAAGTCCGGGCACCGGAGGAAAGTACCACATCTTGCTTAATGCATGACGGGTCTTTTTCCTTCCTTTCCCCACAACTTTATATCTCGTCATGTCCACAGAATTTGCAATTTGTCACTCAAAGATCATCCTTGTAATACAACATACATCCTCCGGGGCGGAATGAATTTTTTCACATCCAAGCCCAAGCTCTTTCACCTTTTTTTTTGCTTGGTAAAAGTCCTTCGGAAAATTATTGTCTTTGGGAACAACCTTACTCATGATCTGCATCATTTCGTTGTAATTCCTCTCACTCATATGGTGATCAGTCTTCAAGCTTAGTGTTGCTAGGGTAGCCGATAGTGATGAATATTCACTATTTTCAAAGTGGTCGCAACCTTCCCATAACGGACGTTGTGCTTCTTGAAGCATTTTATAGAACCTAGCGGCTTCGGATGAGGATCCTCACCCATGTTTGATGGTTGAGGATGGGTACCGTCTCCTCTCCCATGTATGACGGTTCAAAGATGAGTAACAGGATCAAAATATTGGCCGATCGACGGTCCCGCGGCATCCATAACCAACTTCTCATATTGATTAAGGTTTTCTCGATGACTACTCATCCCCGTAATAACCACTCGGTGTCCGTCGGACTTCGCCATGACATTCCCAACATTCATAATCTTTTATGAATCCCTTTTGACACAAATGAATCCCGACCGTGTCCGCATCGTAAATCTTAAACACTTACATTTGGCACACGGACACCCGATCTCCCTTCTTGAATTATTTGAATTCGCCAAAGCAAATTGACGAACTCTTCCAAACCTGCGAAGAATGATGTTGTTACTTGTCTTCTATCGGTTAGACGATTGTACATCCAACTTCTATCACGGTTGCCTTCCATACTTCCTAGCTAGTTCGATTACTAACCTAATTAACATCTCAACATACCACAAATATATATAAGTCACCTCTTATGCCTACCAATTGCCACTTAATCAAGAAAGTGAAAAACAAACACATGCATTGAACAAAGAACATATTCCAAAGAAACAACCGTGAGAAATGAGGATAAGACACCAAAACATGGGGACATGCATGTGGAGGGCAAACAAAGAATAGAATACTAAGTATTTTGGAGTTTGTAACCTATATGGGCTAGATCAAAGAGATTACTTAACATTTAATCAAATTTATTGTATAACTTGTTAAACATAGATTCAAATAAAAAAATTAAATGAAATATTTTTTAAACAAATTACTAACTCGTCATTTTTATAATAGCCTAAATCAAATAATAAATTCTACTAATTTTTATAGTACATACAAATGTGATTATTCTTCAATGTCACATCTTCCTCCTCCCACTTGACATTAATTAATTAATTGTCTTATCCCTAAATTTCATTTCTAAACACTTCACTTTTCTAGTTTCAACATAATCCTATTTAAAGATTTATGTATCAATACCAACTAATACAAAATCTTAATTTTATCACACCAAAATCGAATTGGAATTTCTAAATTCCTAAAAAGTGCTAGATAAAAATACTTCATTATTCATTATTTTCATTATTCCAAATAAGCAAACATAATACAAAATCTTAAAGTGCTAGAATTGGAATTTCTAAATACTTCATCAATACCAACATTATAATTATATAATTATTATATTTAATATTGAATTCTATTTTATTTTTTTATTACTAATTATACTAATTTTATTATAATAATAATATATAATAATAATAAATGATAAAAAAATTGAATATTTTAAAGCTCTACTTCATTTAATTTGTTATTGTTCTATTAATATTTTTACCTGTTATTTTTCTATTTTTATATTGTTATAAAGAGATTTTTGAATCACTAGAATTCATATCATATATACTTATACAAAGTAGATTTTTATATAGAAATCTATATAGAATTCTACTAAGTATATCTAAATGAGTATGAGTATATATAATAAATTATTCAATTTTTAATATAAATTCAATATTAATTAGAATTCTAATTTTAAATATAAAAAAAATAGTAATATTGAATATTCATTTTAGAATGAATTTTAGAATAGTATAATTCTATTATAATTATATAATTATTATATTTAAATACAAAATCTTAATTTTATCTTAATTTCACAATTTATCTTATGTCAAAAAAAACGATTTAAACTCATGTAATCGATAATCTTCTACCAACATACATATTTTCATAATAAAAAGTGCTAGAATTGGAATTTCTAAATACTTCATCAATAACAACTAATACAAAATCTTAATTTTATCTTAATTTCACAATTTATCTTATGTAAAAAAAACAATTTAAACTCATGTAATCGATAATTCCATACCAACATACATATTTTCATTATTCCAAATAAGCAAACATAACATAAATATCAAATTGTAATAAAAAGAAAATATACTTCAAGCTAACCCGCAAAATCGAAAAATCGAAGTGGATTTGTTTGTAACCCGCAAAAAAATGAAAGGTAAAAAAAACCGCAAAAAGGCGGAAAAAAAAAAGGCGACTTACATACCTTGCAAAATGGGGGATCGATCGGGAGAAGCCGACGAGAGAAGGGGGCGACGGAGATGGGGGAGGAGGGGAAGGGGGGTTGGGATGAGGGAGGGAGGCCTGAAGTGGGGAGGGGGAGGGGGTCGGGTGAGGGGGAGAAGGGGGGTCGTGGGTGAGGGGGGAGGAGGGGGGTTGGGATGAGGGAGGGCGGCGGAGGCGGGGAGGGGGGCCGGAGGAGGGAAGGGGCGGGGAAAATTGGGAATACGGGGGTGATGCAAAATGTTGCGGCTTTTTAGTCGCAACATTTTGCGACGGATCGAGATCCGTCGCAAAAAGCGTATAAATGGCGGCCAAGACGGATGGCCGATCCGTCGCAAGATTTTGCGACGCTCGCCGATCCGTCGCAAAAATGTATTAATGGCGGCCTTTTTTGGCGCCACTTTGCGACGGATAGCCGATCCGTCGCACAATTTTGCGACGGATTAGAGATCCGTCTCAAAAAAACCGTAAAAATGGCGGCCTTTTTGTCGCCATTTTGCGACGGATGGTCGATTGTCGCACGCTTTTGCGACGGATCGCCGATCCGTCGCAAAAACGTATAATGGCGCCTTTTGGCCGTCGCCACTTTGCGACGGATGGCGATCCGTCGCACAATTTTGCGACGGATCGAGATCCGTCGCATAATTTGCGACGGACGGACGAGATCCGTCGCAAAAAAGTTTATAATGGCGGCCTTTTTGGCCGCTGTTTCAAGGACAGATTTACTTTTCCGTCGCAATATCCGTAGCTATTGCGACGGAAATTTTATTCCGTCACTGTTTTTTTTTTTGCTACGGATTTAGAAATCCGTAGCAAAATCCGACACCATTGCTACGGAAAATTTTCCGTAGCAAATTCCGTAGCTATTTCCTATTTTTCTAGTAGTGTTTTTTTTTAAATATAAGCATGTAATATGTCAGTCAAATGATTTTCTTACGGGATCATTGGCATAAAACGACATATAATTGTAGTACTCACTCCGGTCCTAATTATAAGACATATCTAACTTTTTTGAAGAAATTAAGAAAGCTAATTAAATTAGCTTAGAGTAGTTTTATTTTTATTTTTTTCTTCAAACTAAATAGCTTGACTAATAAATTAATATATAATCTAAGAAAACATAACATATGAAATGATTAAGTAATTATTTAGCTTCCTTAATCTCTCCAAAAAAAGTTAACTAGATCTTATAATTAAGATCAGAGATAGTAATATTTTACATTTGGGTTATGGCAAAAACAAAAAAGGGAGGTGACATTGTTGCACTTGTTACATTGTATGTATAAGATTCTTCATCCTGAATTTAAGTGATCAGTAAGACTTCAAATGCAATAAGAAGTTACATCTTTCCAGTTCGAGTAAATGTGTAAATTTGTCTTAAAAAGTGATAGTAATGTCCTAAAAAAAATTGCATTTAACGTTGTCCTGAAACTGAAAGCTTAAAATAAATCAATGTTTTTCTTTATTATGAGAAATGTTAACGGTCAATATGAAATTTTTAATAGAGAGGGACAACAACATTATTAGAAACTTTCGGGCAATACCATTTTTTTAAAAAAAAAAAAACACACACACTTTTGGGAAAATTTTCAGAACAAATTATCACTATTTCAGTCTTTTTTGTTCGGATCTCTAATCTATGTTTGATCTGAGGGGAGGGGATCTTCCCTCCTTAGTGTAAAAAGTTAAATATAACTATAATGTGAAATGTTTGTGCTGAAAATGATGTAGCACTCTGGTTCTATTTATAAGTTCATTTTGACCAAAAAATTTGGTCCTATTTATAAGTCCATTTTGACCAAATAAATGAGATTGTGACAATTTTGCCTATATTAATTGTACCAATGAAAACAGAGAGAGAAGAGAAAGTAGAAAAGTACCCAATCATAAATTAGGCATAATCATTGAGTTAACTACCTCTTTGTATGTGTGATTTAGTCAAAAATAATTTATAAATAAAACCAGAGTGGTAAATTCATCGACTTTTCACATTAAAAATACCTCAAACCAAACATAGCCTATATGTGTTGTTGGCAGTCCGTTGAGCCTTAAAAATAAAAATATTCCCCTCGTGTCAGACCTCCCCTTCTTCCGTATTCCCCTTGCTTCAGGAAGTGGGGCCAACATCCCGTTGGTCAGTGAGTCAGTGGTCACCCTCTCTTTAAGAGGCCTCCCTCACCCGCCATTATTGCTTATCGGTTTCTTCTTCTTTTTTAACCTGCATGGGAAGAGTTTTATCACAATCTAACGTACATCATACATAATCATGAATGGTAATTTCAAACAAACATTTTACTGTTAAATATTGGTATTCATAAATCAGATTTTTCCAAAGAGAAGATCAATAAATGTTCAACTGGAAAATCAATCTACTGTATGATTGCCAAGGTGGGTTTTTGTTTGTCCTTGATAAAATATACAGTTACAGTTTGTTTCGTAAACTTGTAATGTGGCAGCTCCTTTAAATTCTTTACATAAATGCAAGTTCTATAATCTATCTCTTCTTAAATGACTGGTAGGTTGCTAGCAATTACTCACTACCAGAATCCCCTATTCTTGCTTGCTAAATCATAATCACTCATCGTCTCTTCAAACCAGAAACATTCTATCTACACCACAAGCTAGCTTCCAAAAATTTCAACAGCATATCCATGTGCATATCTACCTACCCAGTTTCCCCCAAATTTACTCACACCAAATAAGAACAATCATCAAACACTCACCGTACCGATCTCTGTTTTTTCTTCCACATTCTCGCCAAACATGAGAAGCCATATCCAATTTCTGTTAGGCCTCGCGCTCTTCAGCATTCTCTGTCTCGTTCAAACCAAATCCATCATCGAACCTTGCTCCTCCTCAGACTCCTGCTTCTCGCTTCTTTCCTTCGTCGTCCCCTGGGACTCCAAGCTCTCTGAAATAGCCTCGCGCTTCCAGGTAAATGTCTCCGACATCCTCGCCGCCAACTCCGTCTGGCCGATATCGCAGAAACTCTCCGATCAGATCATCAGATCCAAATCCATCGTGAAGATCCCAATGTCGTGCCCTTGCGTCGACGGAATCCGAAGATCCATGTCCACAATCTACACCGTGCTAGCATCGGACACACTGGAGATCATATCGGAGGGATTCGGCGGTCTGGTGAGCGCCGACCAGATAGCGACGGTGAACAGCATCAATGCGACAAATCGGTTAGCGAACGGAGGGAGATTGGTGATACCGTTGCCGTGTTCGTGCTTGAATAATGTGAGGAACGGTGAAACGACAGTGTATATGTCGTATGTGGTGAGAGAGGGAGAGAGCTTGGGGAGTATAGCGTCGGGTTCAAAAACGACAGTCTCTGATTTGGAAGCTGTCAATGGATTGAGTCACGACTCGGTCGAACCAGGAGATGTCGTTGCCATTCCTGTTGCAGGTTGGTACAGTAAAATTTGTCCTCTCTTCCATTTTTTTTTGGGGTACTTATCTTGCGTACGTCTTTTTCAGCCAGAAACAAATCTTAATTTTTTTTTAACAATGGGGAGAAACAAATCTTATAGGAACCGGAAACACGACATGAAAAAATTGGGAAAATTTTATACGGGGAGCTAATTAAATAAATACAATAAATATAAGACATCAAAATCACTAAATTATCAAAATTTATTATTTTTTAATATTATTTTATCTAAACAAAATCTAAATTTTTAAATTTTAAGTTTAAATATGACATTTCCTATCAACATGTCACATTTATTATTATTAAATAATTTATCACACGTTTTTATCCACCTTAGTTTGAAACAAAATCTAGTTTAGTTGAAATGTTGTTATAAATATTGATACAATTTTTTGTTGTAAATAAATTTTTCTCATTTTAAATAATCCCTTTTTTAAATTTTGTTGTAAATATAAACAGAACTGGTTTTATTATAGGGATTATTTCTGAATGAAATACAAATAATATCAAAAAAATCCTATGATTTATAACTTGAGAATTTAAAATTTGAAATAAGAACTCTTTATATTTATTTCTGAAAACAAGACAATTTTTCCAAAAAAATTTGAATTTACAAAATTTAAAATAAGGTATTTCACCCAAAAAAAAAAGTGAACTATAAATTGCTTATTAAATTTCGTCATTCCCTTATCAACTCTACCTAATTTAGGATTTTACAATTTTAAAACTTTCTTTTTGTCCTCAATAATTATTAGAATTTCTTTAGAATATCAAAATTATTAATAAAGCGAGTGAGGCGTACATGCTCATATTTAGAACTAGGAATGGGTTGGAGGGGCATTTTTACCAAAATAATCAGTTAAAAAAAATTACCAATCTGGGGCACTTCTGAAACTATTTTCCGATATAAGGTTGTTTTGGGGTAGTCTTGCCGGGGTCGTACGACGCAAGACCAGTAGTGCCGTCGGGGACCCTGACGCACGGAGAGTGCCGTCGTCACGGCTGACGGCAGACCGGGTGCTCATGTCCAAGGTCCCCGACGGCACTAAGCATAGACCGTCCGGACATTTGGCCTCGACACCGAGTGCCGTCAGCCGTACGACGCACGAACACCCGGTCTGCCGTCGCCGTCGACGGCACTCGTGCCGTCGGTCCCGATGGCACCGCCCGATCTTGTCGTCTTCCCGACTTTAGACGCCTAACAACCTTATATCGGAAATAGTTTCAGAAGTGCCCCAGATTGGTTTTTTTTTTTTTTTAAATTATTATTTTGGTAAAAATGCCAGTTGGAGGCTTGGGTCTCAAGATCTTCAAGCCGGAATTGGGAAAAAAGCTGCTGACTTGCAGAAGAGCATGGGTATGTAGTGGTAGGGATCGGACTTCGGCATTTGGATATATATGTTTGTAAAATCTAGTGAGAAACAAATGTAAATAACGTCACTTGAAATATTTTTCAAAATCTATCTTAGAATAATTTAAATTTCTTCTATGAAGTTCTAACAACTATTCTAAAATTAATTTTTTTGTGTGAAATGACTTACTTGTCTGCAAGAAATTGTTGTTTTCTTCATTTGATAAGTTACAGTGATTAGGGAAATTAGCTCATAAATACTTATTTAAAAATTTATTTGTGAAATGAGACTTAAGACCATGTAAATGTGTGAGGTCTTTGAATATGAATAATTGTGAAAGGAGAAAGACAAAATTGATCTTAAGGAAAACATTCCCCTTGTGCAATCTCTCCCTAGGAACCAAACCATTCATCATGAAACAATTCTCCTTCACTAGTACTGATTTCATCAAAGGACCCTCAACGAGGTTTAGCTTGAAGAACCATGGAAACAAATCATCATCTTCAAGCACAGCCTGATTAAATCTAGAAATAATTAATCTCAATAATATCAAACACATAACCAATGAAAATAAAAACAAAAAATCTTGTCTTTAATTTATCAAATGCCCATATAACAAAAGCCACCATTAAGCTTAAGGCCCAATTCTTTAAAAGAATATCTACAAAATAAGCTACCATCAAACAAAGACATCACCTTGCTTCCACCATAAAGACAGTGATGGGGAGTAGGGATAAGAAGAAGAAGATTGAAGAAGAGACCCAAATCTATGAGGGTGGAGGTGCAGCTGTCAACAAGGAGCCTAATCTAAAGGTGGGGTGGAGAAGATGGAAGAAGCAAAAATCGGTGAAATAGATGGAGGTGGTCATTGATGGTGGTGGCGGCGCACCGATTATTGGAGAGGTCAATGGTGGCAACGACTTGATGAGTGGGGTGGTTGGTGATGATCATCACACATCTCTCACTGGTCATGAAAGTAGAAGGACCACAAACTTAAAGAAGGGGAGGGCCAAAAATAAATTGTGGGTTAAGGAATTGAAAATCTTGGATTTTTTAGGAGAGATGAACTGCACATAAGGGAAGATGAACAACACAAAAGGAAGATAGTTTGCACATAGGAAGATGGATTGCATGAAGATCATTTGCATATAGGGGAAGATAGTTTGCACATAGGAAGATGGATTGCATGAAGATCATCTGCATATAGGGGAAGATAGTTTGCACAAAATGTATGTAATCATGTATCAAAAACTAATTTTGCACATATGGAAGATGAGTTGCACATAAGGGAAGATAGTTTGAGCTTAGGAAGATGAATTACATGAAAAGAATATTGTTTGTAGATAATGAAAGACCGTTTGCAACACAAGGGAGTATAAATTGCTCATAAGAAGTATGAATTGGATACAAAGAAATATATATTGCACAAAAGGAATGTGTTCATTAAGGGTAATGTTGTCTTTGTTGTCTTTCTCCTATCGCAATTATTTACCCTAAAAAACCCCACACATATACAAGATTCTAGGTCCTAATTAATAAATAAATTTTTAAATAGGGATTTATCGGCAATTTTCTCAAGTTATTACTTGTTAAAAGAAATTGATGTTTAGGTAATTTTAGTATAAAACCTAATTAGGATTGGTCCATTGAAACTTCAGTGATTAGGTCATTTTAGGGGTTTAGAATTGAGATTTACATATGTGGGAGGTACTTACTTTTGTGTCTTTCTCCCTTGTATCTATTACAAAAATGAAAATAACGTTTTATCTGAGATGTTATAAGAATATGGGAAACAAGTAATACTTAGTGTCACATCTCATATTAAAAATATAAGTTGTTAAAGGACATCTTTGACTTTTATTTTAATGTTATATATTTGTATTAAGTTACCATTTTATTTTCACCAAAAAAAAAAATTAAGTTAGTTCAATACATTTTGATCTTTTTTAAAAAAAAAGGTGTTATGTAAGGAAGCAATTATACACAAGGCAAAATGAAAGGAAAGAGTAATATGTGTTAAGCATATGAACAAAGTGTCATTAACCATCATCACAAATACAATATAACCCCCTTAAGTGTTAACCGAATTCTTATTTGAAGGATAACCAACAACCTAAAACTATTAAGATCTTGGAGGGAGACCCAAGTTATCCTTACCAAGAATTAGCCTTTCTAACAATATGATTTAGTCATATTCAATTATAAGGCCCAAATCTTCCATAAGAGTATTAATGCATACAAGTAACATTTAGATTCATTTACAATATATGCATGGGTGTAGACTTGTACCGTGGTTTGCATTTGCAGCATGTTCTTCAGCAGCACTGAGTTGGTACAACGAGAGTCTCATTGTCCCCAATGGCTCATATGTTCTTACAGCCTCCAACTGCATTAAATGCTCTTGTAGCCCCATTGATCTCAGGTCATTTTAATATCTATATACTATCTCATGTTCTAAATGCATGCTTGCTCTGCAAATTAGGTTCTACATTTAGGATTGGTTGAGCAAATTAACATGTAAATTTGTAATCAAGTTCAGTTTCACCACATACATACATACATACATTATAACACATATTTTACGATTGTCTTCTCTCTTGGTGTGTCTGTGTGCGTAGGCTGCAATGTTATCCATCTGCTCTACCAGTTCCCTGCTTCAACTTACAGTGCAAAGATTCCAATCTTGTAATTGGAGACCAACATGTCACTTATTTCAATCCTGGCTGTAATGTCACTCAGTGTGTATATCGTGGCCACATAGGTGGTAAGATCCTAAGAAGGTCCGTACATATACTACACATTTACCAATTACACAGTGTGCATTTTATATAGCATGCTAATAACCTTATAGTCTAGTGATATGAGCATGCCATTATCGTCTAACAATATGAGAGCTTGTGTTGATTGTATTGCAGTGTGTCAAAATCTTCTTATCTCAAGTGCCCAGGTAAGTTATTAATTCATGATGAGCAAGTCATCTTCGTGTATAATATTTATATCAAGAGGTTTAAGAATAGTTTCTGAACTCTGGCTGTGTAAATATCAATTTTGTACAGAAAATGAGACTTATAATGCAGCACCTACTCCTTGGCCATCAATAAATTTCAATCCCTCGGTTATGCCATTTGGGGAACTTTCTCCATACCCGTCGCCAAGTCCTGTTTCTGATGCTTCGATGATGATGCACACCACTCAAGTTTCAATCAACTTGCTCCTACTATTCATTTGGATTTGTTTCCTATGATTATTTCATAAATTAACTTACATTTATTGTTTATTGCCTCTAGGTTTTGAGGATCTTGTATATTTATTGCCTCTGGATTTAGTTTATTAAGAGTAATTATCATTATCTATAAAATACCCTTAATTAATAAATATTTATATACTTGACCCCACCATTAATTTGGTTCATTGAGTCAACTGTATTCAATAAATGATGAGTATATTTGAAAATATTAAAATGTTTTAGGGAAGTTGACTTATTTCATTGGCATTCTTCAGAAGAAAATGCCTTACTATAACAAACGAATGGGGTAGTAATTTTATAGAGATCTTCAAAAGTGATCCCATTCATGTATATGTGTTTTCATCTTAACTTTTAAGTTTGTAATACAATCAATTAAATTTATCTTATATGAAACTCAATTTATCAAAAAGTGAAATTTTCTCTATAAATTTTTAAATTATTGGCCAAATACATATAAGCTAGGATTGTTTTTTGAGAATAACAAAATACAATTTTTTTTTTATTTGGTTTATATACAAATAGATTATATGATTTTGAAGTTCCATTGATCATCTGATGCATTTTTTATGTTTTTCAAACAAATAAAATTTAACAATACCTTAAAACCTATGTATAAAATCTTTTTGTTCCTGAACATGCACTTCTTTGAAAGGACGTTCATCTCCTTGGTAAAGAGTTTAGATCTGTCAGCTCCTTTATAGTGCCTTCGCATGTAGGTCATCATTTGATGGCATTTGACAGGGCTCGATTCCTACATGCAAATGGTGCTTGCCAATGAAAAACAGAGAGTTAAGACCCGTTTAAGTTGGAACTTGGGGCTTGTCTCATTTTCTGTTATCATCCGCACTCATTATTTACACTTTTTATGATTATTGGATCAAGATATAATAGTCTTTATTTAATATTTCTTTTGCTTCCTTCTCTCTATTGAAATAATATTTTTATAAAATTGATAGAGGTGCAAGTGGAATCTTATGTGGTGTCTAACAAAACATTAAAGTTAGCATCCGAGGTGGCGACAAAGTACTACATGATAGCTTAGGTGACATCTAAAATGAACAAGAAGTTGTCTATGTTATCTAAGTGGATTCTAAGCAAGCCTAAAATCCTCTTCATGACTTTGACTAGAAGCCCAGAAAAGAGTGAGATGTTCAAAAAGGCTTAAGAAAACATTTGTACTTCAATTTACTTTATTAAAAGCCCATAATATTAGTATATATGTTAACCATGCATATTTTAGCCCATGTGCATGGTCTTACAACACTTAGAAACTTGAGCACATGGCAATGCATGAAAGTCCATGAAATTGGTGTTACGCAAAGCAGTAAGATCAACAAGATGATTAGTATATATATAGTGGGATGTATTATATATTTAGAATGCAGTCGGCGCGCATAAAAAATTAATCCAGCTTTATTTTGTTATATAAATATTAAATAAATATAATTATATTTATATCATATAAATAAGATAATATTTATTGTTTTTCATTTTTATATTATAATTTCAAGATATATTTATATAAGTTACGATAAGGCCTAAAAAGGCTTTCAATGACAAGGCGCTTATGAAGGCTCAGTTCAAAAAATGGCATGAATTCGTGATCGGGCTTATTTAGCCAAAGCTGGCATTGGCTATTATTTCCATATATATATATATATATAAAAAAAAACAAGATGATGTCCAAGGTTCATGTGCAGTCCAAAATGAAGAATTCACTTAAAATACCATTTGACAAGCATGTGCCTTGGAGGAGGAGCATAAGTGATATCCAAGATCATTCAAGAAACACTTTGAGGATGTCATTATTCATTAATTAGGGTTTAATTTCATTTCAAGTAAGTTTCCCATTTTTATTTGCATTGAATAAGGCCTTTTGGTCAAAGATTGTTTTATAAGACTTTGTTTTTGTTTCTCATTTTTAGGGAGTTGGCTTAGTCTTGAAGAATAAATAATTTCTTAATTCCTTTAAACTTGAATGGTGCCAACCAAGCCCATAATCATCATTAAGGGATCATTTAATGCATTTTTTTTTACTAGGGTTTAAGTTCTAGAGTGTTCTATGGTGGCCTATATATGAAGGATGCGTTTTTTGTACTTGAAGAAGATTATAATGACATGAATAAGAACTTTGTTCTTGGGAGAACTATATTTCTCTTGTGGGAGAACTTTGCTTGCATCCCTGTATTCTTGTGAGAATACTATGACTGTATTAATAGTTGATCATCCTTATAGTGTTTTTATTGTTAGGGTTGTAAGAGACAAGTTCTTTTAAGGTCCTACATTCGATCATTCGTCTCGTTTATGTCTTTACACTTGTTTTCTAGCCAATGGCAGAATTTGGGGGCGGGGTTAGGGTCCCCACAAAAAAAAAAAAAAGCACATGAGAAATTACATGGATTCTTCTCCTCTAATCTCTAAGCCCAGACCAAGCAAATACTCACGTATTGGTCATAATTACATGAAACTCTCTGTCTCTACACTCAACATACACGTACTGTTTAGCCACTTCTTAGCTAAAATAATATTTCTTTTGGTGCTTACTATAAGACTCACTTGAATGAAAGAAATTATGGTTATTACGTACTAAAGTCCTTTGTTAAGCTTTACAGCAAGAGTCTTAAGATATTTTAAATGCTTTATGTCTGGTTTCAACCAAAAAAAAAATTACTTTAGAAATTAAGAGAGATAGGTTGGGATGCTTTCTTAGTTCATGTTCAAGAATTTTGCATAAAATATAACATTGACATTCTAGATATGAGTGTAAAATATATTGGATGAACAAGGTGATTTTTCTATTGAAAAATTTTATAGGGTAAATATCTTTTGTGCTACAAGTGATTATCAATTGCAATAATTAAATAGCAGATTCAATAATGATACTGTTGAATTACTTGCTTTGAGCATGACAAGTATTTTTTATCCATACAGAAATCAGGTCTATCTTCCTCACCTTTTGATCTAGTATTTTTTATTTTCGCCCCCCTAATTAAAATTTCCTGCCCCCACCCCTGTTTCTAGCTAGTTTGTTTTCCTCCCCCATCATATCAAAAATATTAAATGTGGATCATTAGATTTTGATCCAATGTTTCTCTATTGAAATAATATTTTTATAAAATATTAAATGTGAATCATTGGATCTTGATCCAATATTTATGAAGGGAGTAAAAGATGAGGACGGATGGAAGCGACCGAAAAAGAAAATGAGAGAAGTCATGTCCATTTAAGCTTAGGTCCCCTTGAATCGAGAGTGTATTGGGCCAGAATTGGATCAACAGCAATCCTCGATGGGCCAGGCCCAATCATAATAAAATGGTAGAAATAGAATCTCTCTTTCACTTGCTTCACCGTTCGGCAAACGAGTATCCAAAGCTTCGCGGAGGGTTCAACGACCGGTTAATATCCGGTAAGGGGTAACACAAAAGCACGAGAAATACAGGACATGGTTTCTTGAAATGAAAAATGGAACAACTCTCTGAGGCTCCCACACTACAGTCTACAGCCATTACAAGGCTTTTTTGCAGATTTTCCACCAGAATCCGCCATGATTTCCGGCCAGATGGTATCTCTTTGCTTTCACATTTTCTTTTCCTCCAATCATTCTAATTCGATCTCCCTCCATTTTTTAATATTTGGCATGTTTTCTGCTTTTGCCAGAGATTCTTTGCCTTCGTAATTGAAGTTTGAAGCCTCTGTTTTCGCAAGTTCATTATCCAAGCACCTCTCCTGGTTTGCGCTTTCAGAATTCGCTCCGTTTCGATTGTGAGGTACTTCATCTATCTTATTTTGCAATGTGGAACCATATTAATTAGCCAGAAAATCTGAGTTTTAATTCCACGAGTTGAATTTTGCAGAGATTGACGAACTTGATTGAGCAGCAGAAATGCTTACGTGCATAGCTCGTCCGAAGAAACTTGGACATGAGTCAGTGAATCAGCCCGATGAATCCGATTCTAGCAACTCAAGCGCCGCCAAGAGTCAAGCTACCAAATCCCTCACTTCTCAGGTACCTAAATTCTTCTTCAGTGGTTTTTAATTAGAAGTTTCCTCTGATTGGAGTATCAAATTCAAATCTCAATGTTTTGTTTAGCTTAAGGATATGGCGTTGAAGGCATCCGGAGCTTACAAGAATTGCGCCCCCTGCACCGGACCACAGACACAGAATCGACTCAGGGCCAGTACTGAGTCAGAGGCGGAATCGGATCGGTTCCGATGGCCCTACCGGCGAACGGGGAGCTTAAACTCGACATCGACGAGGACATGGGGGAAGGAGATGGAAGCGAGGCTGAAGGGGATTTCGAGCGGGGAGGGGACGCCGAACTCTGCCAGCGGACGGCGGGTTGAGCCGGTGGTTCTGTTTGTCGAAGAGAACGAACCTAAGGAGTGGGTGGCGCAGGTGGAAACCGGCGTATTAATCACCTTTGTATCACTTCCGAGCGGAGGGAATGATTTGAAGCGAATCCGGTTCAGGTACGCCTCCAATTCCTTTCTCTATATTGGGGGACACTAGGCATCGTATTGTTTCTTTAGGTGCCGTTTTGAGTTTTGATCGGACGGTGACTGTTCGTGACAGTTTTGGTCAAAGGTGGGCATATGGAATTGGACTCTGCTGCATCAAGCTAATAGTGATGTGATGATAATGACAATGAGTGCCTTTGCCTTCGGTGAACTGTCTATTTGTCTCACATCACTAATGGTACATGTACAGCCAAGTTCTTATGTCTTCCTTGATTTAGGATTAGTGGTTCATATATATACGAAGCTAAATATATCCTAAAAAGCATTAATTGTATCTAAAAAAATATCTCCCTTTAGGATATGACTTCTAATGAGTTGACCTGACTTGATGATACTGTAGGGTTAACCTTTGTCAGCCCTCATTAGGCCATTTAACCCCATCAAAATTTAATGACTTTACTATGAACCCACCATTTTTTTTTCCAGAAACCATTAAACCCATGAAGCTTAAAAAGCTTTGAATGTTTGACATTAAAATCTCCACAGTCCACACACTAACGTGGTTGGATGCGTGACTTCATTTAATATCTCTTGCAGAAATAATGTGCCGATGAAAATTTTCAAAAACAATTGCGAAAGTTCATTGAAACCTCCCCAACTGCACAATCGTTGAAACAATACCAACAGTATTAGTGTTCCAAAAAACAATCATCAGTATTAAAATAAAAAAAGATGAAACTAACAACCACTCTTTCCCATGCTTTTTATAAGGAAGAATCTCTTTCATAGTGATAGTTTTTAATATAAAAAACAAATATTTTTTGTCTAAAATTTTAAACTGGTTGTTTCATTCTTATCATCATTATATATATGTCGTTCATTAACTCTTTACAATAAATTTTTACTCATTATCTCTTTATAAATAAGGATATAAATTAAAAGAAATGTCTCTCATATTCTCTTTATAAATAAAGATATAAATTAAAAAAAATGTATTTATCTTTCTAATTATACTTTCATTTAAAAAGGTTTTGAGAGATAATCAGTAACTATACTCCCTCCAATCCTTTTTATAAATGGGATAACTAGTAAATATACATTTATTTATGAAAAGAGCAGGAGAGAAAATGCAATAATCATAAAAAGTTACTTATATTAAATACAAAAATATGATTTAATAGGCTCCAAGAGAGTTTACAAAACACAAAATAAAGTTACTTATAAAAAGGATCATAAAAAGGATCAGAGGGAGTATTTAATGAGGGTACAAATAGAAAAATCAGATTAAATTTTCAGACAAAATGATTTTGTTTCTTATATTAAGGACCATCATTATAAAAGAAAATGTTCCTTATAAAAAACATCGGAGAGTAAAATTTTGAACATTTTACAGAGAGAATGTTTGTTATATTAAGGATCACCCTTAATATTTTTTTCCTTATAAAAAGGAGCACAGTGAGTAATATGCATCACCTCTTTATTTAGATATTCGCCAATATATGATTGATTGTCATATTATGTTCAAGATGATTTTTTTTTATTTTAAAATATAGCATGTAGCCACTTTGATCTAGTTCAATTAATAAACATGAAAAAGTAGAACCTAATAGTGGCTGCCGATTTAAAACTTCATAAGGTAACTAATTAAAAAATATATAACATGAATGACTTTTAATTGAAATAAGATGAATGTATTGTTTATTTTAAAAAAATCAATCATATACTTATTTATAACTATTATACATTCGTTATATTATTATGAAAATATTATAAATTGTATTTTTATTGGAAAATTTAAAAGTAGTTCTATAAAAAATTCCATTTGATGTTGTAGTGTAAGCAATGATTTAAGCCTGGCCATTCACAGTCCATTTTGTTGGAGTAATGTCACAAGATAATCAAAATAAAAACAATTATCGCTGTGTCAATAAATCATTGAATTGACATCTCTTTATGAAGTGAAAACTTTAAAACTTTATCTTTTTCTTAAAGTAGCGTGACCCTTCCGTCCTAGCATCCAAAGTCCAAATACTATTCCATAAATGTGAAAGGGATTAAGTAGGGGACCCCCATTTCCTTGTAATTTCACGCCCTTCCCATAAAGCAATAAAAGAAGGTTCAAAAGGAGAGCTTACTGTGGCTTGTTCATTGGTGGTGGGCCAGTGTTAATTTTTATAGGTCCTTTAACCCGGTCTTGGTTGTCTGGTGGGAGGAAATTCTTGTCTTGTGTTCTCGTCATGACAGAAACTTTTGTATAAACTAAACCAATTAACAAAGCCATATACATTCATGCTAACAAATTTTTGAGAGATCTCTAAAGCTTCTATGTACAAAACAAATCTATTATTTGTTTGTTTTACCTTTCGTAGTTTTTAGTTCGATATGAACAGTAGCTAATATAATTAATCTGCCAAGAATTAGTTGATCAAATTTGTACATAAAGTTTTAACTTGAGTATTTGTCTTTTAAGTTTTAATGTGTGCTGTGTTGAGGAATGCCCTCATCATCGCCCACTCAGAAACTGTATACATGACAAAAGTGAACTCTGACTTGGTGGGCACCAAACACAGATTAAGAAACATAACATAAGAGAAGGCTGTTTGCCATATTTATATTGTTTTTGTTTTAACTTATTGTATGATTAAAGATCAAAGAGAGTCTGCATAGGGTGTTGGTCCTCCTTGGTGACTTGTGGTGCAATCCCATATAATATGAACATAGTTTGACGATTTTTAGCCATATATTAAATCCTATTCATCCTAGAAATCATTTCATGCTTAGGTGAGTTTAGTGGAATTGTTAATATTAACTCATTTTGGACCCACCTTGTTTTGATTGCTTAGACAAACCCCCAAGCCAAGGTCAAAATGTTGGCCTAAGAACTGCTTTACTCCATGCTCCGACCGACCCAGTTTTTAATTATTCATTTTGAGTATACTTTGTCAAAAAGTATCCACTTGAGTGGCTCGCCATTATTGACAATAGTGTTAAAAATTTCTTAAAAGCATGTCAAGCATAACAAACATAATAATACATAACAAAAAATATCACAGATAATAACTTAAAAGTCATATCCTCTGAGATTGAAGATCCATAAATTTCTTTTAAGTTTGCTGTTTTAGGAGTCTCTCTTTTTTCTTTTTTCTTTTTTTCATTTTCTATAAAATATTAAGACATTCCATAATTAGTAGATTTCAGCAAATCCATTGATCTTAACTTCAAAGAATCATATTCATCACAAGAAACACTTAAGCAACATGGGGAGGAATAAACATGGTAAAAGCTGGCCAACTTGATTTAGATCGGGCCGAAAACTAATTTGATTAGATTGGGTTAGATTTTGGGCCAGTTTTTTGGGTGTGTGTGTGGAAAGTTTAGGGTCCAGCCGTCCAGCTGTGTTGAATACTTTGTCTTTTGTCTTAAGGGTTAATTTTCAAGAAGATATAATAAAAACTATTTTTGAGATCATTTTCAATTTTTATTTGGCTCGACCAACTAAAACTGAAATAGGCTTAGCAAATGCCTTGGCAGTGAGCATCCCAAATAGAAAAGTTTAATTATTTTCTTAAAGGAAAGAATTAATGATAACGGTGAGATAGTGTAATTGATTAGGTTTCAAATACTTAGTCTATGGTGCCAGCACCTTTGTGGTGCAGTGGCACAAAAGGTGCCCTATGATGGCACTTCCTATGGGTTTGAATCCTACAAGCAATACCTTGCCAAACATACACCAAAATACGTGATCTATGACTATGATGCAATACTTCAGCTATAAAATGTCATTAGGATTAAGGAGTGAAGAGTCATTAGCAGTGAATTGAATTGTGTGGCTTATTATCTATCCACAGTCGAGAAATGTATAACAAATGGCAAGCGCAAAAATGGTGGGCAGAGAACTATGAAAGGGTCATGGAACTTTACAACGTTCAGAAGCTTAATCGCCAAGCCTTCCCTCTTCCAACACCACCAAGATCTGAAGATGAGGTAAACTCTGGATTTATGTATATCTTAGACATGTGATCATCATACTCTCTCGTAATTTCTAGATTACAGCAGCTACTCTAGCCAATGTTTATATGCATTTTTTATTAGTTATGCCATTTTAATATTACTGAAATTTTCTCCTCTTAAAGAGGTCAAAGCATCTTTATAATTGTTTTCAATTCATGTAACTGGCAAAAAAAGAATAGACAGCTAAAAGAAGTTGGTTTCATTTTGTTTATTTTATATTGGGTTTGTGGTTGTGACGACAGCTCTCAAAGCTTGAATCAGTGGAAGATTTCCCTGTGACGCCTCCTCTAACCAAAGAACGATTACCTCGTAATCAACATCGCCCAACGGGGATGGGAACGGGATACTCATCATCGGATTCTTTTGATCACCGTTCAATGCAATCCCGGCATCATCATGACTCGGCTGGCCTCAACTCAACCCCTAAAGTCTCCACCATAAGCACGGCCAAGACAGAAGCATCATCCATGGACGCCTCTATCAGAAGCAGCTCATCCAGGGAGGCTGATCCTTCAATCAGCAATGTCAGTGATCAAGACACTGAATGGGTCGAACAGGATGAACCTGGGGTTTATCTTACTATCAGAGCATTGCCAGGTGGCAAAAGAGAGCTCAGACGAGTCAGATTCAGGTATGTTTGCCGCCAACTATTGCGAAAATATAGGAATCAGAAATAGAAGAAATTATTGTATAAGATTGCCTAGGTAGGATCCATGTCATAAAGAGAAGAACCCAAAATTCTGGTTGGTTCAGTTGAAGAGCCTTAAGGCCTAAATTTAATTTGTGTCTTTGTTAAATTACCTATGATCTTTAATATAAAATTTTGTTCGTAGTATAATTTGTACTATAAACTATATTTTATATTTAAGAACCGGAGGTAGTACTTAAGATAGATGTAGTGTATGTACTATAAACTATATTTTATATTTAAGGACCGGAGGTAGTACTTAAGATAGATGTAGTGTATATATTAGGTAACTCAAACACGTGCCTTGTAGAGTTGGTGATACAGTTGTCCCAAGTGCCCTTATATCTGGTATAGGTTTGAGGTTTCAGATTGTTGAAATTTTTATTTCACTCATTGTTCATTTTGATTTAGAACCAAATAGAATTTGATTTCTGATCATTCTCTCACTTTGTGATGCAGCCGAGAAAAATTTGGGGAGGTGCATGCTAGATTATGGTGGGAAGAGAATCGAGGCAGGGTACATGAACAATACTTGTGAGGGATTGAGGAAACAAAGTGGGTGACTGCGGATACTTCACAGAGCATGGAGGTGGTGGTTTTGCATGCTCATGAAATTGCTTCATACCTTGTCTTACCCATAATACTAGAAAATCCCATTATAGGTATATTAGATATATCACAAGAGGTGTTCCTGCCACCTTGCTGTTTTTTTAGGCTACATACATATAGCTAGTCACACTCCCTATATTTGTGTGATCGGTTCCATTTTTCTCTTGGATATATGTATGTGGTAAATTTACCTTGTATTATTTCCTTCTTCACATAGTGATGGATAAGAGTACCAATTATTTTGTTACATGAAAGTGAGATGGTTGTAAATTCTTTAGTAAAGTCAGATTGGGCACAAGAATGAATGAATCTACCAGTCACGTTTTGTTTTCATTTCTTTACTCGTTTTTGAACTTTTCTATTGAGAATGAGGTTTATTCTTATAATCTTATTATTGCTCTTTAACAAGAAGGAAAATCTCTGAAATCTCAACCAACGAAGAATAACAATACATTAGGACAACCTTTTTCTTTTCAAGATTGGTGGCGTGGCATCCTTTGAGTTTATTTATTTATTTATTCATTTTTTTATTTTGAAAAAAGAGCAAGAACTGGAATAATTGATATAGGGCTCTGATTTCAGCCCAGAAATTGACTGTTTATAATTGGGCCTAGCCCAATCTGGCATTACCTAAGTTCGCCACCCTCCATCATTAACTAAACCATCCCCCAAATTTATCAAACTATCTCAGCCCATTATCCTAGTGGGAAAAATTAATTACAATATGAAAACTAGTAGTAAATAGTATGGTTATTAAACTCGGACTGGTTACTGAACTGGTTGGGGTACTGAATCAATTATCAGTGGGTCAGACCAAAGCTAACCCGAGGTCAAACTGGTGAAAAAGTGAAAATTTCAGGATTATTAATATGAAATTATAAAAAATAAACCGGGTTAATGCCTATACAGATTTACCGACCGGTTCACCAGTTTTTAGTCCAATCCGGGTTTAATAACACTAGTAAATAGAGAATGATTTTTTATATATATTGAAAATTGTTGCAAAATCTGCTCAGGGATCCGTATTCTTGGATAATTCAAGTAATTTTGGTAATTTTCATGGTGTTTAGGGAAAAAAAATAGGCCACAAGCATGTCGTGGGACAAATTATACTCTTTATTAGCAAATGTGAGGTTCAATCTTTAGCATGTTCAAGAGTTTATTTTCTGATCTTCCAACTCCCCAAAAGCTTGAAAAGAAATCCTATCACATCTCTTTTTTATGAAATTGGTATAAACAACTCAAAGTCTGGAGGAATTAAGATGCACAACATCCAATTTTCAATTGGTATGCAAAAAATGAGTTTCAGATGTTGGGTACCGATCAGTTCTTCATTTTGGCGGTGTAATTGGCAATATTTTTTAAAGGAACAAAGTTTAATATTTCCTTAGGGATTGGGAAATCTAATTCCTCAAAATATGTGGCCTTGTGAAATTTGATCTTCCAAGAGTATGTGGTCACTTTATATTTGTCGTTATTCTCCAGCACCTCAAAATTTTCAATATGATAGACTTCTCCCTCCTTAATCTCTTTCACGTAACGTTCCAACAATATCTGTTGCGTTGTGAAACCCCGCATCTGCATACCCTGCAAGTATTAGAAAAGTTACCATAAGTAATAGCGGGTTAAACATCACAAGGAATGGTGGAAGGACACTATACATATTCCTGCTCATCCTCCAAAATCATGCCAACTTTTTAGGGGTGGGGTCTTTTTACAGGAAACAAAACTCTGTAAGAACACATGCGATAATAAACTATGTGTCCTTCCGATAATCGATTTTGCAGAATTTTGCATGGCCAATAGTGGTCATATTGTACTTTGAAGGGTTCACGTGGCAATAAATATGTGCAATCTGCAATGTTGTTTTAGTAAAAAATAAATAGACAAGTAGGGAGGGTTCTTGGTTGTGGTAACATCTACAGATGAGACCATTTATAAGAAATTACATGTAGGTATAATAATAACAAATTTTAATTTTAATTAATTAGTATTAAATGGTAGCTTTTTCAAGGTAGCCGAACAGTGTAACTCGGGGCATGGAAAGGTGTATGTGTTGCATACTTCTACATTGAAAAGGAGGGGGGAAGGATTTGAGTTCGTAAAGTGTTTGTGCTGAAAATAGATAAAGATGAGGTTTCATTATTATTAAATGGGTCTAAAGGTTAGGAATTTGAAGTGGAGGGAGGGGTTTTGAGGTGAAAATAATTAGGGGGGTTACATATTATTTTAATTACACCCAAAAGTAATTAACAACAAAAGAAGAGTATCATAAACAGTGTTAGCAATCAATATCCAAAAAGAAGGATTAACAACAAAAGAGGAGTATTATCAGTTGTCTAGCAGTTGTGTTATTATTTGGTTGGCAAAAAAAATTGTGTTGTTATTGAATGAAAAAAAAAATCCAATCTTTTGAGTATCAATCACTATGTTTTTTTCATTATACTACCTCCATATCAAAATATAAGAGACAAACAATTAAAATATGTAATTCAAAAAGTTCGTTAAAATTGATTAAGGACAATAAATATGTAAAAAAAAGGGGGGGGGGGGGGAATTTGTGCGGTCCCAAGGACAAAAAATAATTACAAAAAAGTGAAATCACTAAATTACACAAAAATCTCTAGGGACTTTTTTTGATATTATTTGTATCGAAACAAAATCTAGGTTTTTAAATTTTATTGTAAATATGGCACTTCCGGTTGTAAATATGATTTTTTCTGTTATAAATGGCCAAATTTTAAATTTTGTTATAAATATAGCACTTCCTGTTGTAAATCTAGCTGTTTTCTGTTGTAAATGACCTATCAACGTTCAAAATCTAGGTGTTCAAATATTGTTGTAAATATGACACTTTCTATTGTAAAAATGGTTTTTTCTGTTGTAAATGACCAGATTTTAAATTTTGTTGTAAATACAAGACTTCTTATTGTAAATATAGCATTTTTTCATTGTAAATGACCTCTACGCTTCAAAATTCGGTGTTTAAATGTTGTTGTAAATATTGTTTTTTCTGTTATAAATGGTTAGGTGTTTAAATGTTGTTGTAAATATGGCACTTTCTATTGTAAATATGACATTTCACATTGTTAATACAAATAATATCAAAAAAAATCCCTTGGGACTTACGTGTAATTGATGATTTGAAAAACTTTTTTAATTATTTAAATTCCCTGGGGCTGCGCGTAATTTTCCCTAAAAAAATCCTAAAAAGTCCCTATTTATTGAGAGGGTGAGTGGATAGAGAATGGGAGGAAATATACATGAGAGAGAATGAGTGGAAAAAATAAATGATAGAGACATATAATTAATTAGGGTAAAATTGAAAAAATATTTAAATGATGAGACAAAAACAAAGTGGCTCTTATATATAAATAACCACACATCTTCACAAGTTTAATTCTTATATTTTGAATAAGAGGAGTTGTTCATTACATGTAAAAGCTTTAAAATAAAACGAGAAAAATGTGAATGTGATGATCCAAACATAATAATATTGTTTTCTACAAATAAATCAAAAAACGAATAAAGAATGCTAATAATATAATCACCATAGCTTTTTTTCCTTTTTTTTGGTGAAAAATTTTAGGGAAAAAGAAAAAAAATATCACTTGAACTTTAAAATCTCAAATCAGTCTATAGAGATTAACTATAAGAGTATAGTAATTGAAAATTCATTTTAATAGGAAATAACTTATTTAGGATTTTAAAGTTTAAGTGATATTTTTTTGCTAATATTTCTAAATTTTATAGTTGCTTACTCCTTTTTTTTTCTCCCCCATGTACTTTTTAATAAGAGCCTGGAATTTTAAATTTAAATTGCTTCAATCCTTTTTACAGGATTTTGAAACCTGGACCATCAAGTTCAGATAAAAAACCTACAAACCGATCAGTAAATCGGTCTGATCCAGGCATCAACCTGGTTAGTTTTTTTTTTAAAAAATAATTTTATTTAAAATTTTATATTAATAATCCTGAAATCTTCAATTTCTCGTTGTTTGACTTTCGCCTAACCCACTGACCACTGATCTAAGACTCCGTAGGTTTAGTGGTCCGTTCGGGTTTAAAAATCTTGCTTTCTTATAAGAAATCACTATGGGTTGCCTAAATATTTAATGTGTTTTTTTTTATCATTTTTGTTCTAAATTAATTCTATTATCTCTACTTATCTTCTTCCGATACCACATTCTTCATATTTTCTCTCATTACTACTATATCCCTCTCTCTTTTACTTACATCCTTACAAATATGGATATATTTGAGAGGATAAAAGTTAAATAATAACATATTTACTACTTTCAACTAATTTCTTAAGCCTGTAATTTGATTATTAAGCTTAGAGCTGGGAAATTGGGCTTTTTAAGCCCTAACCTTTTAAGGGTTGAAATAAATTGGAGAATAAATAAAGTAGCGCAGGGCCGAATTTGAAGCTACAAGGCCTACTTATTAGGTCCTTTATTTTTATTTTTATTTTCATTAACATGACTTGATTTAATTTATTAATTTATATGTATTTTGTATTTGTTATAAAGTTATTTATCCATTTAATTACAAATACATAATTATTATACTTTAATTTTATGATTTGGTTTAATATTTGTTGCAAATAAAGATTATGGATGTATTCATGATGTAAGAGAAGATTCTTGATATTTTTACCTATGAAGCAGAGCCTACTACTTGAAGTGAAGCATAATCAAATGTCTTTAAAATTAATGATAGTAGTGATTTTATACTCATATCGCTTAGTAATAAGGCATTGTTATCTTTTGTGTGAGTTCTTTATGGGCAATAGTTTCTTTCTTGATTATGAATTAGTATCAAGCGTTTGTTTATCGCATTTAGTGTGTTGTGTAGACATTAATGTTGACAACATTTATTTGATAAATTAGAACTTTAATTGTTGTAATTCAGTAATTATATTTCTTTGAAAAAAAAAAACAGAAGAAAAATAGTTAAAATTTAGAATAGTAACTTTGGGCGCATAAAGCCCCAATTCCACGACCTAGTCTTCGAGACGACTTTTTGAAAAAAGAGATGTTTTTCTTATCTCAGGTCCTGTTGGACCTTGGTTTTTCAAGGACCGATCCTAATTTCCAGCTCTAAGCTCTTAAAAAAAATAGATAAATATGTACTGAAAAAAAAAAACCTAAAACTAATCTTGCGAAACCAGGTGATATCTGTTTTAGAAGAGAAAAGAAAACCCGGAAAGGAACATGATTGAGCAAAAATATAAAGGGAAAATCACTCTAAGTCTTAAGAAACTAAAAAAATATTTAAAAAGTTCCATATAAAATTTTGATATCAAAAAAGTCTCACTGACAACTTTTTTAGTAGGTAATTAACAATTCTTTAGATCTTTTTAACATCAAAATTGTTTGTGAGACTTTTTTTTATATATTTTTTTGGTTTTTTAAGACTTTAAAAAGAGATTTTCCCAAATATAAAATTGAAACCACGTGATAAGATATTTGTTAAATCTCGTTTAATCACAGTAAAACATAAAACAGAATTTAATAACTGTATTGATTCAGGAACTCCATTGATAAAAAGCTGAAGCAACCACCATCGTCGGTGTGTTCTGAAAAGATAACCCGCACGCGCGGAAGTCACTTTCCCCTTTTAATTTTTCCCCTCAGAAAGCAAATTCCCTCGCTTCCAATCCAACAACACTGTCATATCACCCTCTTCATCATTACCCTCTTAACCCTTTTTTTTTCCTCTCTAAACAAATTTGAAATTTCTCTGTCTCATATTTTCTTCTCTTCCTTGTTAACCTAAAGGTCTACATTTACACAACACCTCAACGTGACCTCTGTTCACATAAACAGAGTCACACACAAATATCTCTTCTTCTAAATCTCACACGCTTTCTCTGTTGCTCACATGACCACCCATTTGCCTTCTGTTTATTATTATTAATTCTTAATTTGCAGCTTTTGACGTTCTCTGCCTCCAACATTACAGCTTGTTTCCTCTCTTAAACTAAACTCCTCTGTCTCCTTCTCTCCTTGGTGTTTATAAATTCTGCCTTCTTCTTTGTTGAACTGTGCTCGGAGGAAAAAAAACATGTACACAGAGAGATCCATGCGAGACTTCGAATCTTTCCCACAGAGAAGAAGAACCCCTTCTTTCTCTTCCAGCCTCCTTGACACCATTTACCGTTCGATCGACGAGTCAAAATCCGGTCTTGGTGAGGGACTTGATCTGGGTGTCTCAAAACAGAGTAATTTCACATATAAACAGAGTGTTTATATGGAAAAAGGAGGAGGGAAAGTGAGGATGAATCTTCGTCGAGCCGTTATGATGGAGGATTGGATGGAGAAACAGAGTTCTATGTTGTTTAATTCTTGTTCGAGCTCATCGGAATGTTGCTCTCTTAGCGGTGGCGCACCAGCATTTTCATTCTCAGAAACAGAAGCCAGCTTCAGGAAACTAAGGCCAAAGCTCAGATCCGAGAGGACACACCAAAAGCATGAGAAGACAAAGAAAGTGAAGCAGCCAATTTCACCAGGAAGTCGAATAGCTAGCTTCTTATGCTCCATCTTCAATTCTGGGAATGTTAAGAAGGCCAAGATGTGTTACGTTGGAGCTGTAGAAGATGTCGGACTCGAGAGAAAATCAAAATCACCATGCTTATCTACTTCCTCTGCTTCATCCTTCTCTTGCATGAGAAAAACTCAGAAAGGCAAGAAGTCCAACAATGGCAGTGTCAAAAGATGCGTGAGATTTTACCCTGTTAGTGTAATACTGGGCGAAAATGAAAACTCTCAACCCTTCAAGAATGATCAAAACAGTGTTGTTAGGAAATTCTCAAGAAAACCTTCAATGAAGAAATTGAAGAGCTGCTCTGTTGTGGCTAAAGAAAACAGAGGAGATGCAAAACAAGCCTGTGGTGAGTTAAATTTCAGAGGGTTTTATGATCGTAACAATGAACATGAGGTTGATGAACAAGACGACGACGTCTTGAGCTGTTCGAGTTCAGATTTGTTTGAATTGGATCATCTTATTGGAACTGCAAAGTACCGACAAGAGCTTCCAGTTTATGAAACTACTGATTTAGAAACTAACAAGGCCATTGCTAATGGTCTTCGTTCGTAGTACTGTAACATCCAGAATCAGAGTCTTTCTATTTCATTCCTCAATTTGTTGAATTTTTCTTTCAATAATTATTTATGTATTTTTTTTTGTTGGTTTTCCTCTCCAATGAGAGGCACAAAAACTATGTATTTAAATTTATATATTTAACATATTCATTTAAATTTTAATAACAAATTCTAGTTACATTATAGTACATTAGATATTAAAAATCACAAGTCCTAATTTATTTGAAAAAATAACTTAAATGTACAAGAGTAAACCTAATTTTTCCACTAAGAGCAAACCCCTGAATCCACTTGAAGAATATTATGCATGTCTTTACTTGGGAATTTTTGTTTGTGAGATAAAAATTCATTTCAATTAAATCCTTGTTTATTTAATTAATTTGAACAATTTAATTTTTTTGTTGGAAACAAAAAAATATTAACGATAAATATAAAGAATTCAAATTGACTGAAATTCATAATAAAAAAATCAATATTGTTTCCTTGTTTAGAATTAAGAAGCATGTAATGTAATCTCAACCAAGATTATCAAACTCAACCATCCATTGAATTGGTTGAGTTCTTGGATGAAATATCAGGATCAAATCGAAATTAAACCAAAGCTAACTCAAAAAATAAAAATTAGAATATTTCAGGATTGTTTATATGAAATTCTAAAAAAATAAAATAAAAAAATGAACAATTATTTTTATATAAAAAAATATCAAACTTGTCAAATCATACCCGTTGGACCACCAATTTTCCAATTTCCAGCTCAAACCGACTAGTTCAGTCTAGTTTAAACAACATTGATCTCAACATTATTCTTCATAATGTCTCTTAGTAGCTCCAAATGATTTATCCTGGTTTTCAAACACTAGTTCCACATAAAAAATGTAGAAGGTTTGATGTCAATTTCTTCTTTTTTTAAAAAACTTGGTGTAAGTTTCATAGGTTATACAAAATTGAAATATTAATATTAATGTTAGAGTTTTTATACTACATCAAATTCTTAATATAAGATTTTTTTGTAGAGTAATATGTATTATGATCGAGATTCTATATTAAAGAGAAAAGATAACATTATATATATATACACGTGCACAATCAAACAATTTCACTTTTGCTAATACTTCAAAAATCATGGTTTTTTTTTTTTTAAAAAAAAAAACCACCCAAATACCCTTATATATGTCAAAATTAATTATAAATCTATAAAACAAAATATTTATATACATGTCAAAATCGATTATGAACTCAAAATCATGATTATCTTATAAGAATATAAATTATGAACCATCTTCCAAATCAATTATCAATTTATCCAAAATAATGTTTATCTCATAGATTACTATTATCAGTTTTTCAATTTCATAATTGATTTTCACATATATAGAAATATTTAGATTTTTTAAGAAAATAATGATTTTCTTATTTTTTTTAACTTTTGTAATTGATTACAATCAAAATCCAAACAGACTTAATAATGGAGAGTTAAGAGATATGTAATACTTAAAAAAAGATGGTTGATATAATATTGAATTAAAAAGTACAGCTAACAGTGATTTTAGTAATCCACATTTGGATGGCAGGGTTTGTTAAGAGATACCAAGACAAACTGAACAGATAAAAAGTGAAAAGCAGCCTCAACGATAAGAAATGAAACAAAAAAGTTATTTTAAAAGCAAAGCTTAAGCCTTTTCCACCAGCTTAGCACATGGCTTCAGTGAGTAACTTGGTTATAAAAAAAAAAAGGAACACAGTTTCAAAACTTATAATTACACTTCTTCTTCTTGCCCGTTTCAAAACTCATAATTACACTCTCAATTTGAAACTCCTCAACTAAACAATAAACAATAGAAGAAGGAACATAACATCAAAGGACAAAGCAAAACCTTAAGAGTACGTACGAACACGAAGAAGCAACAACAAAACAACAATATTTTACATTGAGGCCTGAGCAGTTTTTTTGCAGAGAATAACAATGTGGGAAGACAGAGCTAAAACAGGAAGAAACAGAGCAATGACATGTATAAAACAGAGTGCCAGTGAGTTTAAGAGGTCATGTTTCTCACCAACCTAACACAACTTAGGCAACTTCTGTATTTATTTGTGTATGCATTAATAGCAACTTCATGTGGAGAAGCAGAAGCAATATCTCATTATCACTCTATCCAACCACCACCTGTCATCCCTTCCCAACCCTTTGTACTTTATATTTAATTGTTATTTCAAATTCCATTGTGTTGCTATGAATTTAATCATGTTTGGACTAGCTTTGGAAAAAAGTTGTTTGGATTAGCTTATTTTAAAAGGGTTTGAGTTGTATAACATCTTAGCGTATCGCTTTCGATATTGTCCGCTTTGGGATCTATCACCTCACAACTTTAAAACGTTTTATAAAGGTCTAAATACTTTCCCTTTCGACACGTTTTAAATCCGTAAGGAATTACATACCCTAATGCAGATAAGGTCAAGAGTCGGACGATAGGATGTTACATGTCATATAAGTTAAATGTGCTAGAGAAATTTGTCTCAGAAAACATAATATATTTTTATTGATTTTGTTGTTAAACAAATGGGCTTTCTTTTTTAACATTGAACAAATGTTTTTTCTTTTAGTTCTAGGTATCGACCGTCGGTAGCGGTGACATGTGACTAATCCCCTTGTAATATATATAAACTTTTCTATAACTTTCTCCATTGCACACATTTATGTGCGTGGTGCAGCATGTACACTACTGCATACCATTAGGTAATATCTAAAGTCTAATAATCTAACAATTACGCACAACACAACCCCCACTAAACACATACCCCTCCCCCCACTGGCGAACGGCCTTGTGTTTGGTGATTCCTTGCTCACGGATATCTCCACTCATAGATACTCCTGAGACAACCCAATCCAAAATCAAACCACCAGCCGCGCAGGGAACGGCTGGACATCCAGTTCCACACGGAACATTGGCGCGTCCGTGGGGACCGTAAATTTCGATCCCCGTGACCAACAATGGCTACTACCAGAAGCAGCACTCGGAACCCTCACCGGGAGAGTCCATCGCGTGCGCAGGCTGAGACAGGTCAGCAGCAACAAACTCAAGGACCTCCCCGGCCTGAGGATATCCCCAATAACAATGATAGCAAGGATGGGAACAGTGTGTCAGACACAACCTCGTCTCCCCCGCTTGGAGCTAAGTGTAACGACATACCGAACCAGGACCTCATCCTCCTCCCGAATACACAGCAATCAATTCTGAGGAGGATAGAAAACATGGAGAAGCGACATGACCTCCAGCGTCAAGAAGACTTTAGAGTAATGCAACAGATCATGGAAGACAACCACCGGCAAGCCAAAACGTCGGAACACGAGCAAGACCGGGATACACGGAGAAAGAAAGTAAAGATATCCGGAAACACGGAGGCCCTCGGCCGATCGAAGCTCAAGGAATGACCGGTATGCAAAGAAAACGACCTCTTCGGAAACGGACTCCGAGCATGAGACCCGAGACCCCAGGTCGGGTCGAAAGAAACGTTTTCTAGGGAAAACCTCGGAGGGCGAAGAACGAGATGGAGAGAGGCCGCCCCAGCCAAAGGGCTCGCCCCGGGAATATCATGTGAAATACATAGCGGGACACAACACCAGCCCTTTCTCGGAAGAAATCGAGAATGCTCCATACCCCGACAAGTTTGAGTGACTATTTTACCCAAGTATGATGGCGTGTCCGACCCGAGGGGCCCATCTCGACGCCTTCGAGCTACTCATGTTCGTAAGGCAAATCAAAGGCCCGGTCATTAGTCGGCTCTTCGCGGCCACTTTAATCGGTCCGGCCCAAATTTGGTTACACACACCGCCGAGAAGGTCCATCCACGACTTTCAAGGCCTCGGGCGCAAATTCGAACCGAATTTCGCAACTAGCCTTTAACAACCCAAATCTCGGATACCCCGAGTAAGATAAAACAACGGAGGGGGAAACGCTACAAAAATACAGACGACGTTTAAGGTGGTAGCCCTCCCGGGTAAGGTCCCTCCCATAAAGCGTTCATGTGCATTGTCTCGTGGACGGCTTGGAACCCTCTTCCCTACCGGGCAAACTCCATCTTCAAGAACCGAGTATACACTCTCTCACCGAGTTCAACACCCGCGAAGCAATATCTCGGAAGTAGAAATCGATGGAGATCGCTAATACTAATGGCGATGGCAAAGCGAAGCACACCACCCCGAGTCAAGAATCAACCGAGCGGTCGTAAGAGGAACCCCGTGCTCGTAACCGAGACAAAGAAAAACAAAGCCGGACAAGTCGAGAGGAGGCCGAGGTACGGGAGGTACACCCTCAATGTTTCGCGGGGCCGGTTATGGAAAGAAGTGGCCACCACAGAGATGAGGAAGGTAGACCGACCCAGGCCCCCACGTTTCCGACCAACCACGGATCAGTCAAAGTTCTGTGATTTCCACGACGGACCGGGACACACCACGGACCAGTGTTTCGAACTTAGGGACGCAATTGAAAGATACATCCGGGAGGGTAAATTGCGCCGCACTGATAAAAACACGGGTCGAAAGAACAACAAAAGGAAACTAGGCCGAAGCCCGAGTCCGCCCCCCTCGATCGGAAAGTCGATGGAATAGGACGACAGTCATCATCCGACGACGAGCGGTTCCGGAGAAAGACATGAACCACGGTGTAACGTAATCGGTGGAGGCATGGGCGGAGGAGGAGACACCTCAAGTCAAAGAAGAAAATACTTGAGGAGGTCATCGATGAAGAGCCCCCAAGTTCAAAGACAACCATGACCGACCGACGCCTCCAAAGATTACGACCACCGAAGACTTGAAAGACGTCGTACGGGCACCAAGACGGATTGGTAATTACCGGAATCCCGGTAACCGCCTTGTGGAAAGAATTTTCGTTGATCCCGGACTCGTGAGATATCATCATGTGGGACGCCTTTAAGAGGATGAACTTGGATAAAGAAGACTGCGTCCATGCAAGACAACACTCGTAGGCTTTAACGGCGAACAATCCAAGCCGAAGGGGTACATCGACCTCAAGCCGACCTTGGGAACTAAAAAAGCCTTCAAAGCCGAGAGGGTAAGATTCATCGTGGCCGACTTCCCTCCCGTATAACATGATTTTGGGCAGACCAACCATCCACAAAACCGGGATATGGTTGCATCCACCAAGCACTAGAAGTTAAAAATGGTCGGCTCCAAAAATACGGTTATCACCATAACCGGGACCGAAGGAAGCTCGGCAATGTTATTATGAAACCATGCGAGAGAAAGGGACCGGAAGGCGCCAACACCCCAGGATCAAAACGCCACGGGAAGCTCGGCGGCGAAAAATGCAAGCGGCGAGCCGGCCGTCAGTGTGGTGGAACTGGACCTAAGAGATGAGGAGCCCGAGAACCCAAGACCCGAGCCAGAGGGAGAATTGGAAGACTTAGTCTTGGGGGAAGATCCGACCCAGGTAACGAAGATAGGAGGCGCAATGACCCTAGAGCTCAAAAAGGAATTAAGTAATTTCACGAAAGCAAACCGAGATCTTTTTGCATGGAGGGCCTCGGAGGTACCGGAATCGACCCCAACTTCGCCGCCACGGGTTGGCAATCAAACCGGATCTACCCGGTATCGCGAAGAGACGAAAACAAGGGACCGACAGCGATTGCCTTAGAAAAACATGTGAAGGAATCTGCTAGAGGCCGGATTCATCCGGAAATACAATACACCACATGGTTATCCAATACGGTCATGGTCCTAAAGCCTAACGGGAGTTGGAGGGTGTGTATAGATTACACCAACTTAAACGAGCACATACTAAAGACTCGTACCCGATCCGAGCATCGACCAATTGGTCGACAACTCATCCGGATTTCAACTATTATCATTTATGGAGGCTTACTCCGGATACAATCAAATAGCGATGCACCCGAAGATCGAGACGGACGGCCTTCATAACCGACAAGGCCAATTCTGCCGTAATGTCATGCCGTTCGGGTTGAAAAAACGCCGGGCCACCTATCAACGAATGATGAACAAAGTCTTCGAAGACCGGCTCGGCCGAAATGTAGAAGTATACATTGATGACATGATCGTCAAGTCGGTGAAGCCGGAGACCACATCCAAGACCTCGGACAGACGTTCGAAAAGTTACGAAAGCACCGAATAAAGCTGAATCCGGCAAAATGTGCATTTGGAGTCCAGGCAGGAAAGTTCCTCGGGTTCATGCTCACACACCGAGGAATTGAAGCAAACCCCGACAAGTGTAAGGCGGTGCTGGATATGAGAGCACCAACCAACAAAAAGGAGGTACAACAAAACCAAGGAGGTTGGCGGCTATGACAAGATTCTTACCCGTGTCGGCCGAAAATGCCCTTCCCTTCTTCAAACCGCTAAAGAAGAAGACGAGAGGCGGATGGAACTCCGAATGTGAGTCCGCATTTGCAAAAATCAAACAATGCACCGCACCCCGCCGGTCCTATCCGGGCCCGACTCGGGTGAGACGGTTTTCCCGTATTTATCCGTCGGCCAAGAAGCCATAAGCGCCGCCCTGGTTCGAGAAACCCAATCCGGCCAGACACCGATTTACTTTGTGAGCAAGGCACTTCAGACCTTGGAACTCAGGTATCAGAAGTTGGAGAAGGTAGCATTCGCCCTGCTAACGGCGGCAAGATGCCTAAGCCCATACTTCCGGGGCACAAAGTGGTGGTACGAACCGGCCCGGCCAATCCGGCGGGTTCTACACAAACCCGGACACGGCCGGGCGAATGACCCGGGCCATTGAATTATCTGAATTCGACATTTCCTACGAAGCCCGACACGCGATAAAGTCGCAAGCCTTGGCCGACTTCGTAAGGAGCTTACCCCGACCCTCGAGGAAGGGACGTCGGTCTTAAAGAATGGACGGTATACGTAGACGGATCCTCAAATACAAAAGGGAGTGGGGCTGGAATAATAGTTGAAAATCCGGACGGAGTCGCCGTCGAACACTCCCTCCACCTCAAATTTCCGACATCCAACAACCGTGCGGAGATACGAGGCGATCGGCGGTCTCGAACAAGCAAAGGAGCGGGGGCGCAGAGAGTCAAAATCCCGACCGACTCCGGCTCGTAGCGGCTCGGATACAAGGCTCCTATCAAACCAAAGGCCCGTTGTTGGCAAAATACTTGAACAAAGCCGAGACATGATGGCCGAGTTCGAAGAGGTGACAGTCGCTCATATCCCGCGGGAGGAAAACACCGGGGCCGACATATTGTCAAACCGGCTAGCACCAAAGGTCCGGAAATTACCGACCGTCGTCCAACAACACCGGACGAACCAAGCCGTGTCATGTCCATATCATCGGCCTCGGACCGGAGAAAACCGATCGAGGACTACCTAGAAAGAGGAATCATACCCACCGACACAACGGAAGCGCGAAAGTTGATCCGGGCCCGCCATGTACACGATGGTGGACGATCGGTTAATACGAGAAAGGATTACACTCCCCCATGATGAGATGCTTGAGTGAAACCGAAGCCGTGTGCGTTCTCGCCAAAATACATGAAGGCATTAACGGTCGGCGTATGGGAGGAAAATCCCTAGCTCGGAAATCACTCGGGCCGGATACTTCGGCCAACGATGGCGGCGGACTCCATGGAAACGGTACGTAGGTGCGACGGTTGTCGAAACACGCCAACGTCCTCGGCGCTCCCCGACGGACTAAAAAGCATTACGGCTCCTGGCCGTTCTACAAATAAGGGGGATGGACCTTCTCGGTCCATTCAAAACAGACCCAGGACTAAGGTACCTCATAGTCGCGGTCGACTACTTCACCAAATGGATAGAAGCCGAGCCACTAACCACAATCACCTCGGCCCGCATTCAACGATTCTTTCAAAGAAAGCATCCTCTCGGTTCGAATACCGGCCGAGATAATTACGGACAATGGAACGCAGGTTCATCGACAAAGGATTTCGAGCATGATGTCGGACCTCGACATCACGCATCACTTTGCATCGGTCGAACACCCGCAATCCAACGGCGGGCCGAGGCCGCCAACAAGGTCATCGTCGACCGGGTTAAGAAGACGCATGGAGGACGCCGACTCTTCCCGCGGTGGAGCAACTCTACGGCGTCCCGTGGGGTATAGGACGAGCGTCCAAACCTCCACGCAGAAACCCCATTCCGTTTGACATATGGATGCGGCGATGATCCGTCGAGATAGGCCAACCGACGTGGAGGAAAATGAAAGCTAGAAGGGAAGGGGAAGAGCCGAACAGGTGACGCCTTGATGACGAACTAGACCTCGTTGACGAGGCACGGATCCCGCACACCGCCGAGACCTCACCGCAAAGCAACCGATCGCGGCTGGTACAACCGAAAGGTGAACCCCGCTCCTTCAACCGGGGCAACCTCGTGCTCCGACGCGCCGACATCGAAAATAAGAACGCCAAAGATGGCAAGCTAGCGGCAAGCGGGAGGCCCTACCGCGTAAAGGAAAAAGCTGGAAAAGGGCGCCTACATCCCGGAGACCCGAGCGGAAAGCCGGTCAAAAGGACGTGGAACGCCGACAACCGAGAATCTACTACGGCTAGACCTCGGTGCGCCTACCAAGATAGAACCGACGGGCGTACTTATGTCGCAATTTTTCAATTAATTTAGTATTTTCAATTCCGGTTTTATATTTCGCTGAAAGACAGCACTCATTGTTTCTTTCATTCGTTCTTATTGAAAGACTCCCCAGTGGAGACACCAATTGTCCATTACGGATTGGTTAATTAAGGTATCACCGAGGCACAAGCAGACCCGGTCAGGCAAAAATACCAAAAGAAGGGATTACACCAGGGTTACCACACCCAGGTTGCGTATAGCCCGATCTGTGGCATTACTGACAGCCCAATTCGCGGTACTACACCCGGGCTACCACGCCCCGGTTCGCGAGACGGTAAAAACACCATCTCTTTTAAAAAAGATGCATCGAAAAATGCTCCTAAATAGGGAGGTGAATTGTCACGCAGCCCCGATCGGCCGACATGTACAAACCGCGAGTTCGGACACCGCGATTGTGCATCCGACATTTTGCCCCTATTCGGATAAAACAACCCGGACAGCCATATCCGGATCTCGGTAGCTCGGGTTACTCCCCTACCCCCTTTTCCCGAAGTCAACCTATCGGAAGAAACACTTAGCAGATCTTTGCGCACATAAAGGCCTGGCCCGCCATAAAAAATAAAGAATGTTAACTAACAGTTGACAAGACAAACCGATTGGTTGAAATCAAGTTTTATTATTATAAGGTTACACAAAGGAACCCGGTACAGGCACCGGTTCAAACCTACAAATTACAAAAAGGAACCCGGTACAAATGTCCGGTTCAAAATACAATCTTTGAAATAAATTATGCGGGGAGGGGTCATCCTCTAAAGCCACGGCCTCCGAACAGTACGCCTCGACGACCGGAGCACATTTGGAGCTCCCCTCTCCACCATCACCCCCGTCGGCACCCAGAACTTTCCCTTCCCCATCCAGATCCTCCGCGGTAAAGGAGTCAGAGTCATTCTCGGGCAACGCAGGGGCAGGGTAGAAGACGCCATCCTTCACATAGGCCTGGTAGTGATAGTCGTCCGTCATAAGCTCTACCCCATGATTAAGTAGACGGATCTGGGCCAAGGCCATGTCGAAGCAGTCAGAAGCGGTCCCCTTGCATATGTCCTGGCATTCGATCCGGGCTCGTTTCTCTTCCGCAAGTGCCGCATTGACATCTTCAAGTTCGTAACATAGGTCCGCCCACGGCTCGAACGGTCTTCGTGGCATCCAGGCCCTTCCAAATGTGCCTTCCGGAGAGCGGCCGGGTCCGAAGTAGCCTTCTCTGACAGCTTCCTTGCAAAGAGTAAGCTCCTCGGACGCCTTCGGGCGCTCGCCCTCGCAACCTCGGCGTCTTCTTCGCTTTAGCCTTGGACGCCTCCGCCGCATCCTTTTCCTTCTTCACCGGCGCGAGCCTCGGCGAACTTTCTCACATACTTGCCCTTAAGGTGCGGATACGCACAGGCCAAACCAACGCCCCCGGCGGGCGAGCCTGGATGTCGTGAACCACGGCCTCATCAATGTCGGCCGGTGGCGGGGCATTTGTAAACCGGCGAGGCGGCGGGAAGGCAACTTCGAGCTCCTCGGCCAAAGGGCCTTTCTCCCAAGCGAGACCCGGACGATCTTGGGAGCGGATGGAGAGGCGACGGGAGATGAGGGCCCCTCGAACCTCCTTACCCTTGGAAGGAGAAGCGGCCGACGTCCGGACAACATCACCTTCGGGTAACGAAGGTACCCGGACAGGAGACGCGACTTTGGCTTTCTTAGCAACCCGGTCTTGTGCGGCACTGGCGGGCTGCACCTCCGGGGCTCGGAAGGAGGACGCTTCCGAGGATTCCTCTTCGGAAGAGCCTCCCGGATCGGGAGTCACGACCGTCCAAGTACCGCAGAAGCTCCCCCATCGCCTCAGCTACAAAACACAAAGGAAAGTAAGGAAGTTAGTGAGGCGACAAAATCAACGAAAACAAACACAGTAACAATAACTACAAGCCGCATACAAATTACGTATCCCGGCTCCGATCCGGACCGGTGATGAAGAAGACGCGCTCCGGCACCGTATGTTTTCACATACGAAACCCGAGGCGGTCAACGAATGCGACCTCGCCCGGCGGGGAAGGTCGTCGGACATCACTTGGTACGAGGCGGAAGCGAGCCTATGGTGATCAAAAGTCCAATAGAGGAAACCTCCACTCCACATCACGGGCCTCGGCCCCCTTCAAGAACCAAGGCTGCTGGCCGGGTTTCGCCACCACTTTAAAGAAACCATTCTTAAAGTATTTGAAGGAGTCCGAAAAGGCGGTAAGCAGCTTTCGGTCGGGGTCACCCCGGAGGGAGGTGAGCCCCTTTAGTTTCTCGTCCTCCTTCCCGGAGCGAGGAGTGAAAGGGCCGAAGAAGAAAAAGAATAAGGTGGCGGTACAAGGGATAGGTTCCGAGAAGGACCGACATAGCCGCTCGAAAGCAACTATGTAAGCCCACCCGTTGGGGTGGAGTTGAGATGGGGCCAGACGGAGATGGCTGAGGCAGGACATTTGAAACTCGGTGAACGGAAAGCGAACACCGAGCCGGGTCATATAGGCCTTATAAAAGAAAAAGAAGTTGGTGAAATCGCCAACCCTCGAAGCACAGACGGGCTCCTCCTCCCCCGGGGGCCAAAAGTAACCGCCCGGCATAGCCGAGAGCTTCATCTGGCGGAGGGCCTGAACGGTGATCAGCGAATGGGTCGTCCGCACGTCCCGGGTCACCCAATCAAGTGGTCCCGCAAGAGTTTGAGGAGAGGCGGGATTCCGACCTCCCGCGCCGAGGGCATCACTTGGCGAAAGCGACTTTTCCATTTACCTATAAAAGCAAAAAACAAAAGTGCTAGAATCAGTAGATGCGAGGATACCTGTCACAGAAGAAACAGTCGGTCGAGAAGAAGATAGGGGCGAGCCGACAGCATGACGACAAGAGCCTAAAATTGCGTCGGCCCTAAAATCTTCGCCTCTAGCGACAAAGAACTTGACTCTACGCAATCCCAACAAGGGCGGCATACCCCCCAGGCATATGAGTGGACCTAGGGCGAACGGGAGGTTATAAGGATTAACGGGTGAGGCCGACAAGACCGCGACCTCTCTCCGGCCCTCCGGAAAAGATCTAACGGGGGCGAGACCCTCTAACGGCCCCCCTACGCGTGCCACCCGAGCCGCCGCCCAGGAAGGAAGCCAGCCTTTGCTCCTCGGACAAAGGAGTACCCAATAACCAGTGGCTAGTTCGAGGGAAGCGGGCACTAAGGGCTTCCACCTCTTCAGGAGTCAAGTGACCCGAAGTCGAAGGTCGATTACTCCCACTCATTGTCACCCAAGAACGCAAACCTAAAGAGACAGGAAATGACAATAAGGAAAACGACAATAACTCCTCTGGCAATGGAGGCAGAAGGTTTGTAGGCAGAGGAAGCAAAACAATCAAAGAACCTAAAACCTACCCGAAATCGACAGCAACCTAAAACCTACCCGTAAATCTCTACAAAGCCACGGGCGTACGGGTTTCACGCGGGATCGAGCAAATGAAGAAAAGAAACAAAAACCCAAGAACAGGAGAAGTGGCTTACCGGGATAAGGAGGAAGAGGACAACACCGGAGGAAAAAAGCCCGAAAGCTATGGGAAGGAAGCTCGCCCCAAGGAGAGCCACGGAATCAAAAGACCCAAGTGGTAAAACTTGTCGAAACCCGGAGAAACTCCGAGAGAAACTTCGAAAAATGTTCGAAAGTGGAAGAAAGAGAAGAGAAACAGGTTTAAAAACCCGTGAAACGCCGGGGATCTGGCGCCGAGCGGGGGTAAGGGCAAACCCGTAAGTTCACCGGCAAAAACGAGGAGACGTACCCGGGAAAAAACGCGCATTAATGGCGCACGAAAACCAAAGGCGGTAGAGAGTGACGGTTGCAAAACCTCCCCACTCCAAAGCCGCCAGTGGCGGGCGCCATGATGGCTAAGTCGGAAGGGCTTTTCAAACCCCGAAGCCCGGCGAGATCGCCTCGGACTCCTAGGGTCACCAACGCGACGCCGACCCTCGAGAAACAATCTCGGTCCGGAATACCCCCGGGGCACCCACCTCGGACCGCGCGTCGGACGAGTCCGCTAAGGTACCCGGACCGGGGGCAAGGCGCGTCCCGGCCCGGAGAACCAGATCACCCCTACTCAAACCCTTGAACTACCGAGCGGGGGCAAGCTGTTACGGATCTTACTCGTGGCCCAATAAGGACACGACTAAGCAAGGGCATACTCGGACCTCGGCCCAGCCAGTTGGCGGCCCAGTAGTAGGATCCCGAGTATCCCGGTTCCCCCCCGCAATCAGGGGGTAATCTATCATCCCGGGATATGATAGATAGGCGGTTAAGATATCACGCCACACCCTATAAATACTGGGGTAACAACAAGGTGCACACGTTCTAACTCACTCTTTACATTCTCGCACAACACAACCCCCACTAAACACATACCCCCTCCCCCTTTTGGCAAACGCTGTGTTTAGTGATTCTTCTCACCGGGATATCTCCACTCATAGATCTCCGGTAGAGACAACCCAATCCAAAATCAAACCACCGCCGCCGCCATATCCTGTTCCACACCTAACACTAACAATTAATTAGTTAACCAATGAAATTGTTGTGTAGTGATAGCAATTTGGAGGAAGCGCTGTTAATAATTTGTATTCATATTAATTCACAATCTTTTTTTTTTGGGGGGGGTATTATATAGGTTCTTAACTCTTATGTATTTGTTGATTCTGATTAAGTATTAACTAGTAATTGCAATTTTTAAATATTTTTAAAAAAATTAAGGATTAATTTAAATTCTTAATTATTTGCGCGATTATAATTTAAATTTAACGTAGTGCGTTGACTTTTGATCTTTTCATTTGGAGGAATGTTGTCACTTAAAACTTAGGCGTATATCAAACACCTATATGATCGAGTCAGAAATCAAAAGTAACCAAAAATATCACCCCGTTAATTAAAAACATTAAGTTCATCCCCACTTATAACTCACACCATTTAAAATAAATTAAACTTACAAAAAACCTAAATACAATTACAATAATTTACATATTTAATAGGGAGAATCCTATATAAAAACGGTTGAAATATGAAAATTCTGATTTGGGTTACTAAACTTAACAAATTATTAATTAGGTTATGTGACATAATTAGGGATTTAAAATTTGGGTCAAATTACCTCTATTTAATTATTTAAAAAAAAACAAAATTATGCTTCGCACGAGAAAATAATTCCCATCCCCATGAATTGTTCAGACTAGAGATATAAGACAACATATATGGAGAATAAACATAATCATATTGTTTCTCTTACAAAGATTTCTAAACATGAAGTTCAAAATAGTAGATACAGGACTAGCTGAAATTTTTCACCTCAGCGAAATTTTTAAATTTGGGGTCACGGTTTACCACTAATTGATGAACCTGCAAAATGGTCATGTATAAACCTCTACAAGAAGAGCCGAGGAAAACCTAAAAGCAAAAGTCAGCCAAACAATAATTTTAATCTGTTAGGAAAACCGAAACATGATCCCACCTCGTATTCGACCTTGTGCTTCTCTGATTCCTCGAGAGGAACATAATATTTGGCTAGAAGGGTCTTCCCCTATCTGTTCTGCAAGAGTATGAATTGAACCTTATCCTATTTTAATCAATCATTTTGGTTGAAATTTGACAGTTACGAGTCCCTACAAAAAAGAACGTCATGGATTAATTCAATTGTATCAGAAAAGTGCCAATGTGTTGAATCGCCCATCGGTTTTTAACTGTGTATTTTAATCGCTAATGTTCCTAAAGTGCAAAGTTATCTCTTCGGAGAATTATGACCCTAATTATGTTTCTGTTCATCATTTTTAGGTGGATTTAAGTTAAAATCCTGGGTACAAAAAAATGGCTTCTTCAGTATCAAAAAATGATAATGAAAGTTGTCTTGTTTGATATAGGTTGACACAAAAAATGGCTTCTTTAGGATCAACATTTGAAAAACCTGTTTTAAATAATCAGGTGCAAAGGATAGGCCCAATATAGGCGCCTGGGCCTAAAACTTAAGAAGTTAAAATGAGAGCCCACGCGCAAAGACGCCAAGGGGCCCACACGTCCGGTACACGTCACTTGTGACAGAAAGGGGATCGGTTTGTTGATGAAGAGATTACTTCGTTGAACGTTTACCGCGTAAGAAAGCTGGACAATAAATTTCTACGGAGGCAAAAACCTGAGTTCAGAAGTATTATATAGGGATCGGAGGATACCTGTGTTATTGTCTGATCATAGCGTTTTGATTCCTTTTCAAACCTCAGTTTCTGGCATATCGATTTGTATTTCCATTCCAGCGCTATGAGTTTCATCTTCGGGAAAAGAAAGACTCCCGCAGGTTTGATCACGCGCACATATTTTATAAACCTCTGAATTTTATGTAATTTGTATGGGGTTGAACTCGTGATCATGAATTCTCAGTTAGGGTTTATCGATTCGGGTTATAACATTCATAAGGTCAATTTAGTTTTTTGTCTACGATTGTTCCTTGTTGTGATGATGGTATCGTAGGAATTTCTATCTCCTTGCTCTGATCATATGTGAAAAGTTCAATAACTATATCTATTTTACTCTAGTCAAAACCCGAGTCATGATCTATTTGCTTGAGCTGAGTTGTATGGCTCGATCATATTTTGGTATTCATTTTGTACTTCTCCTAGTCTTGAGAATCAGGATCTTAAGATTCTTCCATGGAAATAGTGGTCTTTGCTTTAAATTTTTCGAACAGAAGCGCTTTCTATTGATTTTCAAGTACATGACTGTGAGCTTGTAATTTTCAGAGCTTTTGCGGGAAAACAAGAGGATGTTGGACAAATCAATCAGAGAAATAGAACGGGAGAGACAAAGTTTACAAACACAGGAGAAGAAACTGATATCAGAGATAAAGAAAACTGCCAAACAAGGCCAGATGGTATGATGTTTTTATAGAACTAGTAGCATCTGCAATTTTTTTTTTTTTTAATCTTCGAGCTAGAATCTGCAATATACTAGCTGTTGGCTCTCGGCAGTTTTAAATTTACGAATTATGATTTCAAACCTACTGGCCACCCCTATGATGTAGGACTAGTTTTGCAAAGCACAAAGCGTGCCTATTTTGACTTCTAAGATTATGCCAGTTTGTCGAATATTTTTCTAAACTTGTACTTATCTTGCTCCATCAATGCTTATGTTGACGCTATCATTAGTCTGATTGCCAAGATACAGCTCGCAACAATTTGATGGACTAAATTTTTGTAGTTGTTCCAACCATAAAGCAACTGTTTTAGTGTTGTAGCTGTATTATTTAATTAGTAATCTAGTTCGGTTTCTTTAACGTGGATCAATGATCAAACTGATCCACATTTGTGTAGCAGATATCTGACTTGTCAGTAATGCTGAATTTGTCCCCATCAATTTTAAAAGGTTAACACCTGGTTTATTTGTTAAAGTGGGTGGTAACATGTTTCACTAACTCCATTTCTTAATGTTATATAAAATTTCAGGGAGCTGTAAGAGTGATGGCCAAAGATCTTGTCAGAACCCGACATCAAATTGAGAAGTTTTATAAGCTTAAATCACAACTCCAGGGTGTATCGCTTAGAATTCAGGTTTGCTTTAGTTAATTTAGTTCTATAAGTGGGTTTGTTCTAGCTGACTTGTACATGGTCGTTGTAAGATGTTAGATGTGTTCTGATTTCTGAAGATAAACTCATTTTTTTTCTTGCAAAAAAGTTATTAGCGTACATTGAACATGAGAGATTCGTAGGTATACCAAACTGATGATAAATAGATTTACAACTTACAAGTATGTCGATGGTGGGTCCCATTGAGAATTGTTCCCAGTATGCTTATGTGTCATTTCCCAGTATGTTTATGTGTCATTTTTTGATTACTTTGGTTTATTGACTTCGAATAGGCTATATATAAACTGATCTACTTCAGGATTTTCCTTCTGGAAGTCTATAACCCATGGCTTTACCTAAATAGGGCGCTAAAATTTGATATCTTATGTATCTCGATTGTGCAGACTCTAAAATCAACTCATGCAATGGGTGAGGCAATGAAAGGTGTGACAAAGGCAATGGGACAGATGAACAGGCAAATGAACTTGCCATCTTTGCAAAAGATCATGCAAGAGTTTGAAAGGCAGAATGAGAAGATGGAGTTGACGACCGAGGTCATGGGGGATGCAATAGACGATGCTCTGGAAGGGGATGAGGAAGAAGAGGAAACAGAAGATCTAGTGAACCAGGTTCTTGATGAGATTGGAATTGACATAAACCAAGAGGTAATAATTTTAATCACCCCTTTACCTTCTTTCTTAAACTGAAAGAAAAATAATTCATTATGACCTATACAATGCCCCTAACAAGTTTTGATTTTATGTGCAGCTTGTAAATGCACCCTCAGCAGCAGTCGCAACTCCCGCTGCAAAATCTAAGGTGCCTCAAGTTGAAACTACAGGGAATGATGAAGGTGGGATAGATAATGATTTACAGGCAAGGTTGGACAACTTAAGGAAAATGTAGTTTTCACTTTCTTCATTACACACACACACACACACACACACACACTCACATACTCTCTCTCTCTGGTCTCTGCTATGAAATCTGGAGCTTTTTTCCTCCCTCTCTTTTCTTTTTGGGTGTATATATATTTATGACGCTGCTAGCATTAACTTTGATTGTTTGAACTGTGTTTTATTACTTGCACCCCCTCCCTTCTCTGCCACTCCTTGCAGTCATTTAGTACATCTGCCATATGATTATTTAGCTCTTGCTGAACGACATGAGATTGTGAGCAGCAAGAGTATGTTTCTGTTTGGTTGGAAAAGTGTTCCTTTTGGTTTCTCCTCATAACAGCTTTGAAATATACTCGTATTGATAAATGGTTTGCTAATGTGAACATCTCTCAACGGGTCTGTAACTAGTTGTTACTCTCAGCATTTTTTCTGGGGCTTTTTGATAGAGTGCTCTTAGCAAATTATTTTTAGCATACTAAAAGGCATTTTTCCCCCTCATAACCCACGCACCTGACATGCATATACAAGGTTAAATTCACAACCTCATGTTTAAAAAAGCTTTATTAGTATAGGTAAAGCTATACCACAAAGCCTCAACCAACATATTAGGCTTTGTGAGCATGGTGAAACTCTATCAATTGTAACAGTTCACTCAGTTTCTTTGTGTGTACCAGTGTACTGTGGGATCCACCTTTTACGGGTTCACATTAGGTGCTTGTCCTAATGTCTTGCTTATGTGCTTGTCCTCTAATTAGAGGAACAAGCACATTTTATTTTATTATTTTAATTATTTTAATATATTTTATTTATTTAGATTAAAATTATATGTTGCTTTCAGAAATTTTTTGCAAATTATCTCAAATTAATTAGTTTCCGGATACGGTGTAACAAGACAATTATTTCGTGTGCGGAACTGGAAACTATTTAATTTGAGATGCGGGTGCGAATTTTTTTTTCAAAAAGCAATATATAATTTTAATCTACATAAATAAAGTATATAAAAAAATTTAAAAAAATGTGCTTGTCCCTCTAATGAGAGGACAAAGACATAAGCAGATAAAGACCTTATGCCTTCTTCCCCTTTTACAAAGGAATATGAGCGAACCTGTAATTAATAGTCCTCCCCTTCATTAAGCACTTCCCTCTGATTAAAAAGTCAATGGGGAATTGACTTTGAGGGGGGGAAAAATATCCTATATGTTATAAATATATTATTATGTGGATGTCTATCAATAGTAATTATTGAAGGTCTATAAATAGAGCGCATGTAAACATTTAGTACACTTGAAATGAGAATTCTTCCATCTCTCAGAATTTCTCTCCGACTTCTCTCTACTTTTCTTTACATTTTCTTCAATTTTATAACACGTTATCAGCACGAATTGCTCTGAATCAATCTCTTGGCTGCGATGGGATGATTGAGATTACGGAAGCTTGAGCACCGCTTCTTGAGAGTTACTTTTGAGCGCTACAAGAAGACGATCCTCCTTCTCTTGGGTTTTTCTTTCAACGAAGCCGCTTGTTACGTGAAGCTCCTCCCATGGCCAACGCCGCTCGCGCTCTTGTCGTGACCCCAACCTGAGCCATTTCCATTATTGCAGCAACCTCTGCAATTCTTCTTTGTGTGGTTTGAAGAGGGGCTAAAAAAAAAAAAAAAAAAAAAAATCAATCACTTATGTACAAAAAAAAAAAAAAATGCCGGCAAACTCTATACTTTCTCTTCTTTCTATTGGTGATCTACTCCATACAAGCACTACGGCACCACTATCTTGCGGTTCGAGAACAAGTTTCGAGGATCGAACCCTTGATAGGTCCTTGTCCTCGCTTTAGTTTTGGAGTTTTTATCTATGACTACCTTATCAATGATGTGTGCTTCAGAGCTTTCACCCATGTGCTTCTCACTCTCATAATCTTCCTCAAATCTGTATGTTCCATGAGGCATGACACCATAATAGGAATCATCGAAAGATCTGGGAGAAAAGTCTTCATGCGGAGCTGTTTCTCTTGAGTAGGAAGTGCTCCTTCCAAAACATTCGATTCAAGTTTCTCTTGCTTCGTAACTCCCCGCATCCACAAAGTGCTCTCGCAGCCAAAACCTGAGCTCAATTCTGAGCGCAGCTAATCGAGGATCAAGTCTTTCAATGGCCAAAGTATGCTCTTGTTGGGCATCGGACATGTCAAAATCATCCGTGTCATCTTCTTCTTGAGCCCTCATGCATTGAATCTAGCTCAGGTACGTTTTCTAGATTATTCAAATAGTAGCCAAAATATTTGACTACTTCATGTTTCCATAACATATAATATTCAAATGCATGATTTCAATGGTTGTGCGTTTTTATTTCAAACTTTGATTGAAATCATGCGCCGGAAATCTTGAACAAATGTTTGAGGGTCTAATTATTAATAAGTCATGAGGATCTCATGCTTAATTATACTCCCGACTAAATCAATTATTCTTTTCCACAACTTATTAGAACCAAATATATATATATATATATATATATATATATATATATATATTTTTAAGTTTTAGGAGGAAGTCACGGAGAGTTGGTTTTGAAAAATTGCATGTGGGCCTCATATGTTTTATTATTATTATTATTACTATTTACATATTTTATTAATATTATTACTATTTACTTATTTTTATTATTTACATATTTTATTAAAATTATTACTATTTGCTTATTTTATTATTATTTGTATAGTCATTTCCATTGGGTAATTACTATTCATACGGTAATTACTATTGATGCGATAAAATATAATGGTAATTATTATTTTACCATTTACATAGTAATTACTATTTATATGGAAATTACCATTAGTGTATTAATTTACTATAGTAAATATTATTCTATCCTTACTATAGTTATGATTATGTAATTAATGTCATATGATGTCAATTCATAATTCCATTTATATGTATGAGAATTAGAATAATGAGATATGAGAAAAGTAAATAAAAGAGCACCTCATATTCGGAGAATAACGAGATCATGAACATTGACCGAAATGAAAATTACAATGTGACATATTTATCGAAATAAAAATGTTATTTCAAGCATCAAGAGCAACAGTTGGTACAAGTCCACCACAAGCTTCGACCATCTTAAGTTTAAGTTTATCAATTGCTTTTTGAGTGGTTGCTCTAGAAACGGGATCTTGATGTGACATTGTCCTTCTCGGTCTGTGATTTGCCTCATCGCATTTCGAACTTGTCATATAGGGCCAATCTTTTATTCCTCCCTTGCGCATTATTCTTTTTACTTGAGTCCCGCATAGACGAACTCGTTTGGTCGCTTCCAAGTGGGTAAATGGAAGTAGTCTTTAAAATCATCTATTGACATTTCCTCAGCTCTAAGGTTTTGTTCAGCTCTAGATCTATATGAATAACTCAATGGGGGAACTGGGGGATTATTTTTTACAACTTCGGGCTCTTTTCCTTTATTGGATATATTTTCAGTATTGGTTGGAAATGAACTACCAAGGGGTTCATTTTGAGTTTTGGTCCATTCCAAACCAACACAAAGAGCCTCATAGTAAGGCGAGAGGGGTCGACACCAGAACATACCCTAAAGAGTTTTGATTCAAACAATAATTGTTCAGAAAATGTTTGATTTCTTCTATATTTTTCTTACCGAAATCGAACATTTGAGGTCTGGAGGAACCTCCTTGTACATCCTGGTAAATGACAGCATGACCAATCATACCGATCCTCCCATGAACTTCAAGTTTATGATATTGTAGTCCATTGGTATGAATGATCTCCCGCAAAACATGGCGACAACCACATGAAAATGGATTAGATGCCTCGATCAAATTGGAAGCGGGATTCCTTGGTTGAGATGGCATCGTATGCACTCCATAAGTTCTCGTCATATAACGACATCTCTTAATGAGGTCGCTTTGATGGACTGCTTGATTCTTTTCTCGTTAGTAATCATAGGGATAGAATCTTGAATCCTTAGAGGAGAAGATGGAATATGTATCATTCTCGCCGATGGTGGAATGTTCACTCCTACGGGATTACGGGAGGTAAAGAAGAATAGGGGTATGGTACATTGTTAGACAAGTCGACCAAAATGTTAGACGATTGTCATGAAGTAAAGCTTCAAGAAAGAAAGGGTTGTATGACTCAGAAACTGGAATGAAGTTACTTGGACCGTCCATGTTTAAAGACAATGTGGAAGAATACAGAGAAAGGTATGAACGATGATGAAACGAGTATTTTGAAAAGATTGAGAGTATGTGAAGCATTTGCTCCTGCTTTCCTCATTTTATAGTTGAACAAGTAACGTCTAGATTTATTTTAATTAAACGGCGCCGTATCCTAATCGTCGTTAGTTTAAAACCGTGTAGATCTTTAATCATGTGGAAATTTACGCACCGCACCCTAATGCTCCCTAGATGAAACCTAATGCAACCTAGTAGTTGCTAATTAAATGCCGTTTGGATTTTTGTACGCCACGTAGTGATTATTTTATGACCGTATCTCCGAAATCTATCTTGGATGTGCAGCTGATTCGAGATGTCAGGCTGGTTTTTGAAAATGGAATTCTGATCGTAAGCGTGCTAAGATGATAGTAATCTCGAGAAGGGTGAGTCTCTGAGAAATATTTGAAAATTTGAAACTTCTTGATTTAAGATCTCAATACCTTGAGGTATGAAGAATGTTAGAATTAATATGGTATGATTGAGGATTGGTTTGAATATGATCTAAGCTGAAATAATGAATATGACCAAGGTTGCTCTATGAATCTAGTATATGAAAATATGAATTTTGTGAACCTTGTGATCAATGCTGCATTAAAATGCGTTATGTTCTGATCATATCTTGATTGAAAGAGTTCCTTAGCCATGAATTTTTAAATGGCTTGAAGCCATAAGGTTTTAAGTTCGTATTCTAATCACATTTGAATACATTTGATTGAAGGCTCCAGAAGAGTTAATATTTTACCCTGAAAGAAACAAAATTATGTATTGATTACTCTATAAGATATTTGTAGAAATAGATATAATATAGAAAACGTATGCTTTTGTAAACTAGAAGTTTACAACTTTTAATATAGGGATTGTAAATACAAACTAGAAGTTTGTTAATACAAATCCAATATTTGTCAATAAAAGGGCAATGAACTACGAGAGAAAGAATAAGCCTCGAAGGTAATGCAATGATTAATTTGTTGTCATTTTGTCCTCATATTTGATAAATTTATTGCTATGAGAATCATATGTGAGATTCTAAATCTGTGTGATTCTACATTATTTTGATTATGAATATCTTCATATATGGTGGATTGCGTATTTAGTGATGTAATATTATATGTTTACTCATGAAGACTAAACATAAATTTTTCGAAAATGATTTTGAAAATGTTTATATGACTCACACTTGAGGGGGAGATTGTTAGAAAAGAAGTATGAGTTAGAATACAAACAAGTGTGAGATAATGTTTGAAAAGTTATATACTTCTCACATTATCTAATAGATCTCCCAAAATGGATGTCATAGTATTGAAAAATTTATGATTGATTGTAATATATGTTACATTAAACAAGAAGTTTACGATTTAAATTACTTGTTGGCATGACTTGTATGATTATCCAAGTCATATATATACATAATGCAAATAAGATTATGTATTGACATCCATTGAAGAACTAGAAGATTCTTCATGAATAACCAACATATTGTCTATGTGTTATATGATGCTTGTTCTCATTGATCATGATTTGTAATTGATCTCAGTATCTCTGGAAATATATCAAACATATTTATATGGGCCCATCAAAATAACATGTAAATCTTAAAGATGCATCTACAAAATGATTACATGTGATATTCTAAGCTTACAACCAGAAGTTTGTAAGAATGCAACATGAAGTTTGCAATGATGTTTGTATAAATTAAAACACACTATTTCCAGATTATACGATCTAGAAATCATGTATTATAGCATCCATAAATAGCTAGATCAATGCTTATGAGAACAAAGTTTTTATGTTGGTATATTTGATTATTATATCGTTTATATAAACCAACAAAACTCTCCCCGTAAAATTGGTTTTTTTTTTCAAGAACCAGATTAATTCTATCTTAGAATGTTTAAATGTGCAATACTTATAAATTCTCCACAATGCACATAAAGTGTTATAGAATGAATGTTAGTTTTAATGCGATGTAAGGGACCTCCTTCTTCTTGTTTGTCTCTAAATGGAACAAAATGATGTTTCTAAAGGTAACAAATGGATTTAGGAGACTTACACTGCATGATTTGTTAATTGAGATTTGATATTGTTTTCCCAATATGAGGGGAGAAAATAGGCGTTGGGAAAAGATATCACCGGAATGAGTTATCATTGACTCATTTTGATTATTGTACAAAACAATTTGAACTGAAGTTCAAAAGATAATTCATTTACGAATTTAGCTAATCAAATGCCTAAGCATTTACTAACCTAAAGAAAGTGATAAAGTCACATGTTTAAACTGCTAATGCTCCTATCGAAATTGATGTCCGTGAAGGACAACATACTATAAATAAATTTAAACCACGCGCAAGCGTAGTAGGTCCATCGATTTTAAAGATAAATCCTCAAAAGAGAAAAGGAGCTAAGAATATAGATGATCGAGTTGAGGATAATTAATAAAAGTTAGTTGCTCCAGAAGAGCTATCTCCTGAAGAGTTATTATCTCCAGTAGAGATATCTCCAAAGAGAATTCCGTAGTCCCGTAAAGTGACCAAGATACATGAAAAATGTGAAAATAATGAGATCTCAATAAACTATGAATGTTATCCGATGTGACCAAAAGAAAGTCAACGTTGACAATATATTTGCTTATGATATAGCATATGATATAATGAATGATAATGTGGATCATAAGACAAAATCAATAAGAAGGTGCCAGAAGCGTGTCCTAGAAGGACATAAGGTGCTTGAAGCATATGTCCCTAAGGATTAAAAAAAAATGCCAAGCATATATCCCCTGAAGGATTTAAAATGCCGTAAGTATATATATCCCGAAGGAATTAAAGTGCATGAAGCACAAGTCCTGAAGGATTCAAGATGTTAAAAGCATTTAATTCAAGTTCTCGAAACATTATTAAATAAGTCTATATATGGCCTGAAGCCTAAATATCTATTGAAAGAATGATGCACATAATAATTTATATGTCCATGCATCTTTATGAAAAGATCTCAAGATCTGATATTTATATGATTATTTAATAATTATGTTAATATTCGTTATGCTTTTATTTGCAAACTTAGAATTTGCAGGTACACAATGGACAAATGAATGATAAGAATGGATGTTTTTATTGTTCCATAGCAAACAATACAATATTCGATCATCGAAAGAAAGAAATTGAAAAGAAGATGAAGAATAACTACATGGTCCAAGTAATCATAAAGACGAATGTATCTTGATTATCAAAGAAAATATAGTTCTTCATCTTTACAAAGTTATTGTATGTAATGTTATCATCATGGGAGAAAAATCTGATGTAATGAAGATGGGGAGTCGATACACGCTTACTCTTTTTCCTTATCTGCGTTTTTGTCCCACCGGGTTTTAGAAAGGTTTTTAATGAGGCGCGTTAGAAAGTGTATCGATGGATGATGTCTTTCTTTTTTCTTTGGCTAGGTTTTTATCCCACCTGGGTTTTCCTAGTTAAAGTTTTTAATGAGACACATTCATAAATGGACATCCAGGGGAGTGTTATAAATATATTATTATGTGGATGTCGTATCGATAAGTAATTATTGAAGCGCCTATAAATAGAGCGCGTCTCAGAAACATTTAAGACACACTTGAAATGAGAATTCTTCCATCTCTGTAAATTTCTCTCTCGACTTCTCTCTACTTTTCTTTACATTTTCTTCAATTTTATAACACTATACAACTAAGTTCCGGCTCCATGGAAATGTACGGATCCATAATAAGCCATATTATTTTTCATTTGTAAACAGTATGAATCTTAATGAAACTAGAGATTTTAAGTTTGAGCCCGTGTGAATGTACGAAACGCTGTTGAGAGGGCTACCCCCAATTGGGTTAAACAATAGTCAAATCTCGCATGATTGGATAATCATTAAAAAAATGTATTAAGGAGCCTATGTTTTATGACGAATTGAAGGGCATGATTTTATATTGACCACGACCTAAAGAGGCAGTTGCAATATTTATGACGTAAATAAGGTGGCTTTTTCTAATATACTTATACTAATTTAATTCATAAATGTTACCATATCTTTTATAAATTTTGAGTTTTGAACGATTTATTTTAAGATACAAATGAATTTCAAACAAGCCGCTGAAGTCTTCAATTATTCATATACTGAGCCTCCAATTCAGTCCTTGTTTCTTCAAGCATGCATTTAAATTTAAAGTAGCCATTGCACTATGGCACTGCCTACATATATTAGTGGCAAGCCAAAAAGGCTAAGACAATAAAATAAGTAGAGATACAAATAAATGTGGAGCAACCATATTCAAATTATAACAAGGCATACCACCAACCACATCTATGAATAATGAATCACAATTCACCCACAAAACAAAAAGAGACCAATTGTGGCAATAATATCAATATACAATATATACAAACTTTAATTTCCTACACCCAACTACAATGGAATTGGTTTACATTCCCTCTACCCTATAAGACATCTCCAACCATCTAATCGAAACTGAAGGGAGGTGGTTAATTCATTAAATTTGTTCAAAAATAGAAAAAAATAAATCTAAATTTACCTATATTTTAAAATATGAATGACATTTGGAGAGAGCCAAAGAGGGGAAAAATTTGCATCAAACTTTAACTACAAGCAGTCTTGAGAAAATATGATTAATATCTCATCACCTGATGACTTATAATAAGGACTGCCCGAGTGCCATCACTGGTGGGGAAGTAGTTTGTCTGCTTCTTCTGAATTCTTAGTGGTTGTCATCTTCTTCATCTGGTTCTCCTTAATTGCTCAGTTTCCCAACTGATGATAGAAATGGAGATAGAGCCGGACGCCACTTTAAACCCCATTTTACCTATGATCATCCACTAGACAACTCTGCATATTCAATTCAATTTTCGCAGGCCCCACCTAACTCAACCCTCAAACCGCGACGCCACCATTAATGGCTGATCGGAGCAACCCTTCTTCACCAGAACTCGCCGGCGGCGGAAAAAGCTGGCAAAATTGCAGCACAGGTGTTCGACAAATTGGGCAATCGAAATGAGAGTAAAGCCACATGTCTATGCACAGGGCATGAAATCTATGCTTACACCTCGGCAACTTCGTTACCTCTTCTCCTTCTTCAAACCCAGAAAGACAAACTGGGCATTCACAGTCGCAATCACAGTCCTGTTCTGATTCTTTCTTGTACTTGAAGCTTGATAGTGATGAGTTTCTGTTCAATCTTATATCACAACTTCTAGTGGCTGCCAAAGCTGTTTCAGTTGCACGATTTGAAAGTTGTGATGATGAGGACGAAGAGGATGAAGGTGATGATTGTGAGCGGCGCCGGCGGCGCCGGCCGCAACGTTTGAAGATGATAAGGTTGTACACGGCTAATATGATGGCTGCTGTTCCTATAACTGCAAGGCCATAGTACAAGAGAGACATGTTTTGATTTCTGAAGTGCTCTGAATTTGGAAGAAGATGAGGCATGTTTTTTGAAGAAATGGCTCATTATATTATATTGGAAGATAGCGGACAACAATAGTTCAAATCAAGTCATACCTAAGGTCACCAAAAAGAAAAGAAAAAAAATCAAGTCACTTCCACTAGTTACATATGATGCTCATGCGAGTTAAAGTTTATATTATACTAGTATTTAATAGGCGTTACTGAGTGGTTAATCTAAAGAGCCGTGGTGGTAGAGAATTCAAAAAGGAATTTGTTATCCTCCCCTAAGATAACTAATACTCGGATCTGGCGTCAAATTATATCCGACATATTTAAAAAAAAAAAAAAAAAAAAAAGACAATTTTTTTTTTTTTTAAGATCTACCCTTATATAAATTTTGACGGCAATCCGCCTTATTGATTTCACAGAAAATGAGATTCATATTAATAAAAATCCTCTCCCGTGGTTAATCTAAAGAGCCGTGGTGGTAGAGAATTCAAAAAGGAATTTGTTATCCTCCCCTAAGATAACTAATAACATGTAGAGATTAAAAAGTTAGTTAAGTTGGTTATTCTTTAAATATGTGTGTTAGTTTTTCTAAAAGCGCCTTTGTATAGAGAGATTAGGAAAATTTCTTTATGGAAAATTTCATATTCAATCAATAAAAAGAGTTTAGGAAAAAAAATATAAATTTAAGAGACAAATTAAATTGAGACCTAACATTTAGGACTAAAATAAACTCATATACTCAGTTTTATAGTTATAATATAATAAAGCTAGTTTCAATGCTTAGAGCAACAATGATGGGCACTATTTACACAGTCCAAATACAATTTTAACACAGTAGATTTAGAATTTTCTACTCATCGTTTTTCAATTAATTTTTTTTAAAAAAAAAATATGACATTTAAGATTGACTTGTTTTAGTGTTCATCACAATGATGAACAACATAGTGCTCATTGTTATGGTAAAAATTATCTTTATTTTAAATTTTATACAGCATTAAAATAATGTTTTTTTTTAAAAAAAAAAACCAAAATAATTTTAACTATCCAAATTAGTTTTAAATGGTGCAAATTTTAGTGCTCATCAAACATGAATAGCACTGAAACTGAATCAATTTATAGGAGGGAGCATAAAATGAGGTGTTAGAAGAAAAGAGAATGGGCATTGATGGTAAAGAAAGATTGGTTGAGAGCGACTAGAATTGGAGATACGTGTTGGAGTTGCTTTGATTTGTAATATTGTTTTCCAGTGGTTTTCTTAAATTTTGGCCACTCACTTCGATGTCCCCTCATTTATATTCTTTTCTCCTTTTGCTTTTGCTTTACCAATTGGAAATCTGACAAATTCCTAAACTCCCCTTCCCCTTATTTAGGATAAATTAAAGGGAAAATTAATATGGAGGTTCTTATAATTTTATCAAATTTTGAATCAGATTTTTAAGTTTTTTCCTTTTTTATTCCGTCCTTATATTTTAAACCGTTAGACGGCATGAATCCTCGTTCCATGCTTCTCTTTTATGTGCTTCTCCTCCCAAAGCGTATAAAGAAATATTAATGGATTTTTATTTATTTAGATTAAATTATATACGATCCTAAAATATTTTTCGACCAAGATATCAAATTAATTAATTTATAGGATACTAGTGTTACGGGAAAAATATTTCCGAATGTAAGACAAGAAATTAATTAATTTGAGATCTTATGGTCTGAAAAAAAATATTTCAAGATGCAATATATAATTTAATCTAAAAATAAAATATATAAATTTTTTAAAAAAATCATCAATATTTTTATGTTTTGTAAGGAAAAGACCTAAGAATAGAGAATTGTCAAAACGTCACCCTTTTACCTATTAAGCCTTTTACATTGAGTTAAGAATCAAAAGCAAGATATTAAACAACCACATGTGACGCAAAAATAATATAACCCTAAGGGTTAGGGAAATGCCAAAAATCATTTTAGACCCACTAAAACTTTAACAAATTCTGATCCAGCCATTTGGTAAAATGGAACTCCGGCTTCGCCAGCTATAGCCTTAGCAACCAAAGTGGTATTACTATTTAGAGAATAAAATGAGACAGCGCCCAATTTACTGGCCTTATTGTAATACTTATTATACTACGTGCATCTTAAATGTTACTGGATCCATCTTAAATGTTCAAGTTTTTTTTTTTTTTTTTTTTTGTGGCTTTTGAATACACCATAAACAATTAAGGAAGCATGTCCAGGCAAGTTGTTGTTGTTTTTTTTTTTTGAAAAAAAAATCACATGCATTTAATAAAGACATAGAATGGATAAGATTAAAGTGAGTTTAATGTGTAGGCAAAATATTTTTTGATTACATAAAAACAAAAGAACTAGATAATTTATTATTAAATTAGATAATAATATAATATTTATGGAATGTTTCAATTTTCTTTTTATTGCTCGCCGGTATCTCAATCCTGTTCGAGATACCCCTGTAGCATGCTTCAATTCATAACCTTTGACCAAAAAAACAAAGAAAAAAAATTATATATAAGTCCGAAATAAGAAACTTATTTACAAATTACAAGTAAATTATGCAAATGTACAAAAATATTCTAAGTTTCTTCAGGGCTTGTTTGCTATATCCAATAATTTTAATGACGGACGAAAAAAATATTATATTATAATTAAAAATATTTAAATTACAATACATACTTGATATATAATTATTATTATTTTTTAAAAAATCTATTATTATGTTTTCATATTATTATCAATGATAACACTCTTCCTATAATAATCACTTTAAAGGCATGAATTATTTCAAATATTATTAATATCAAAACCGGTGAATGAATCCCAACCGTCCTGCTGTAATTCCGTCTTATGAGCAAAAAAAAAAAAACACCACACAATCACGCCACTTTCAATATCCCAACAAAAAGAAAATCTTGGGCTACGGGATATGCTGAGTTTTTTTTGGCCCACGGGTGACCCTATCATAACCCCATGAGTGGGGTTATCTTGCCAGGCCAAAAAATAACCCCATCACGTAAAACGAAAAATGAGGCAATGGCCCAACCCATTTTCGACAATTTGTCTACCTAAGAAGCACATAAAAGAAAAACATGTAATGAGGACCCGGTGACAAATGACTACGCATACCGGTGGATAATAAGTAAGTTTGTGCCTATTTGGATTAATTGTTTTTCCAATGTGATTTATAGTATACGAGGTAAGTTTATAAGAGGAGTTTTGTCTCAACTTTGGTGAATGTGTTATTCCAATGCCAACCGAAACAACATGTTGATTTTGGACTCTTGCTAAAAAATACAAAAAATAAGGGTTAAGTAGCAAATTTACTCTAGAAGTTTTCGCTGAGAAGCAATGTTGCTTTAGAAGTTTCAAAACGTAGCAATGTTGTCCATTTTTGTTAAAAAGTCGACGGTCAACGTCAATTTTTTGACAGTCAACGTTAGTTTTTTTTTTTTTTTTTAATGAAATAAGAAGAAATCGCTACATGTTTTGAAACTTCCGGCGCAACATCGGTTGACAAGAAAAACTTACAGCGAACATTACTCTTCTTGAATACTTCTTGCGGTGAATTTGCTACTTAACCAAAAAAAAAAAAGACCGAAGGCCCCTTTGAGGAAACACCAAACCTGGCCTGGCTTTGTCAACAAATTGGAATAAAATATCCTCTGAAAATTGGATTCAAATTTGACTAGATTCGAACCATTGAACATATTTTCGTCACTCGAAGCCGTTTGATTCAGCAAATGAAGAGACATGCCAAGATCTTGCTCACAATTTGTTGTTCTAGAGGTTATCTCCGATGGATTGCTCTAAAAATTGTCGGAGGAAATTGCAAAACTCGTAGGGATAAAAGCTATGGTGTCGAAATCAATCGCTAGTGGGAGAAACCCTAAAGGAGCTTCATAATTCTCTAGGTTTTTTTATCAGCAAGAGAGGAATAGTTTGACTTATCCATAGAGCTTGGTATCAGGGCTGGCCCTGGAAAAGTGCCAAACCATCCTCCAACCCAACCCTTTTAGCCTTGAGTAAAAAAACGTCATTGTTTCAGCGCCCGCCCGAGAAAGACGTCTAGAAAGGGCCAAAAAATATTTTTATGAACTAAAATTATTTTTCGTGCGGTTTTTCTCTCAAAGAAATATAATTAGTAAAATACAACAATTAAATTTTTAATTTATCAAATAAATATTGTCAAATTAATGTCCTCACAACACGCTTTAATGCAATAAACAAACGCAATCATTAATTCATACTCAATAGTAAACTATTTTCCACAAGTAACTCTATTAGCACAAAAGTATAACAAGCTTTACAACTAAGCAAAATAACTATAACAAATACAACGTAAATTAGATTACGATATTATCAATTTCAAAGACATTTGATTGTCTTCACTTCGAGTAGTAGCTCTCTTCCGCTTAATGGGTAAAAATATCAATAATATCTTCTCTCACATCTTGAATACATCCATAATTTTTATTAGCAACAAATAATAAACCAAATCATAAAATTATAGTTTTTATGTATTTGTAATTAAATGGATAAATAACTCTATAACAAATACAAAATACATATAAATTAGTAAATTAAATTAACAAAACAAAAATATATATTTAAAGGGTCTAAATTTCCCGAAATTAAATGCTCTTTCTTTTTTGAACAAATTAAATGCCCCTTTCAATGCTCAATATACCAGATGAAAAATAAATAAGCAAATTGATAAAATTCAAACCTTGCGACTCTCTGATTTTCTCTCTAGGGTTTCTCGCGACTTTTCTAATTCATCCGTCTACTTAATACGACTAGATCAATATCTATTATAGGGTTTTTAAAACTCTAATAAAAAGTAGTATTAAAATATTCAAAATTAATCCAATCAATTTTGAAATTCGAATTTCAATTAAAATAATATATTCATTAAATCTATCAAATAGATCTAATCTAATATATTTATTTAATCCGAATTATAAGCCTACATATTTAATTTATCTTTATAAATTAAATATGAGATATGATATCCTTTTATTTAATTAAATATGAGATACTATATCTTCATTCGAAAATTAAATACTCGATACAATATCTCAATTTATTATAGTTATTTAATTTATCAAATAAATTAAATACTATATATAATAATAATATTATCTATAAATAATATCACTATTAATTTTGAATTTAATAATATATATATATATATATATATATATATATATATATATATATATATATATATATATATATATATATATTCATCCAGATTAAATACGGTATTCATTAAATCTCCTGAATATCTAAGATTCAATGAATCTAGATAATGATTCAGATCGGCTTTGGGATCGATGATCATACAACCTATCATACAACCATGATTTTTTTGTCACGCGATAATTTGGTCGAATTTCTCGAGTAGTCGTGAGGGACAAATTTTTGACCATTCACATTACTCGCATGAAAACCACGACCCCGATCCAAGCCTTTATCATCACCCGGTCAAAGGTGACTTTTGACTAGGTCAAAGATCAGCCGACTCATCATGTAGGAATATATGAATATTCCGAACTTTGAACCCCGAGAATTGAGAATAAGCCTAAAGTAGGCATTGTCATAGGAAGCCTTTTAGGGCCAAGTAACTCGGCTATACGGCCAATCATGGCCCCGGTGTATGGGGCTGGAATTAAATTGCTAATGGAAAAAGGGGCACGAGAAGACTTATACGGTGTTATATATTTAGCTATACCCCGAGGTATGAGATGATTAGCTAAGAAACTATTTCTGGTCGGCGAGGATTTCCTACGTTTTTGAAGATATAAGAATGAAAAGTCACCGTAATAATTACCCGCTAGTCAAATCCTTACCCCTTAAGCATTCAATTTCACGAAAAATATATGTACTTCGCACCACCTAGCCCCTAAAATTATTAAAAATTACTTGGAGAAAAAGAAAAACAAAATCATCCTAATTATATTTCAAAAAGCTAGATGAATTTTATTAATCACTTGAGAAAACCTTTATTAAAGGACATAGACATCCTTTTGGTGTTTTGAATGATTCATATGGATTTGAAATTTTTCATGTAAATATGATTTTTGTGGAATTTATTAAAAATCATTGAAGTTGGGCTCCTGAAAAATAGACATCCTAATGATTCAGATTTTTTTCATGAAATTAATAAAGGGCTCGGGAAATTTAAAGGGCTCGGAGAGATAATGTAAGGGTATTTTCGTCAATACTAAAAATAAGGTATTTTGATGTTATTTAGGGTTAAGGCATACCTTGGGAAGTGAACAGGCACATTAGAATTATAAGACAGTACATACCCCACCAGGTAGTAACTGCTTTACTCAAGTACTTTTATGTGTTTGTTGTATGTTTGGTTGCCATGTATGTTTTGTATTTGTATTTTTGCCAAATATGCATACAGAGCATGTTGGGGTTTGAGTCCCTAATGATTGTGTCCCTCGCGCTAAGGCCTGGTCCGGGGTCTGCCTTGAGTGGCAGCTCAACGAAGACAGGGTTGTGATTCCGGTAAATTAGGGGTCTGCCTTGGTAAGGCGGCTCGACGGTACGAAGACATGTTGTTATGTATATTTCTGTTTGCATATGTGGTGTATTTGACATTTTAATTGCGAGTTACATGTCATGGTTGCATGCATACACTATACACATTTAGTACATGAGTATTGATAGTTACTTTGGGGTTCACTTTCGAACTCCAGTCAGATCTAAGTTTTTCAGGGGATCGTGCTTGAGATAGAAGGACCTTTTTGGAAAGGTATGGCCTATCGGTGCAGTTGAAGAATAAGGTATGGCCTATTGTAATTTGTACTATATTTCTAGTATGATTGTATTTATATTTTTGGTATTTAAGTTTGAATGACTGTACCTTAACCCTATGGGGACTTTTATTTTCGGTTTATCTTACTTTTACCAGTACAATAGATTATTCAAACCAATTAAATGCTTTGTTGTGCTCACTCTGATACATGTTAAATGGACTTATTAAAAAAGGAAAGGTAACCAAGTAAAGGAATCCCTCTAACCCACCACCCGAAAGGGCGAGGCCGGTAGGGGTGTAACAACTATTTCGATAGAAATTCCCTCACTTGAGAAAGTTATAAATTTAGGGGCAAAGTGGATAAATGTTTTATATTTAGGATCAAATAAACTCATTGTATATAGATCCTATATTGTGGATTAGAGGAAGTACTTATTTTTTTTAATTTTAAGAAGGGTTAAGGTGCAGATTGGTTAACGAATTTTTACCCCAAGAGCGCCCAGCATAAAAAACTTTTAAGTATACCAAAAATACCAAAAAAACCTTTAAAAATGTAAAGTCCGCACAACGTCGTTTGTTAAAATGTCAACTTTTTTAGGGTTAAAGTGCAGATTGACCAACAAACTTTTACTCTATGAGCGCCCAGCATAAAAAAGTCTATATGCAATCCACCCAAAATCCGACTGTTGCAAATACTTGTCTGGACCCCAACCATGTGCATTGGGATTAGAAAAAATGAATACAACAAAAAAGATCATAAATACAATGAGTAGATTTCATTTTGAGTAAGGGTGATAAGTTTTCGAACGTGCCCGGACAAGTCCATGTGCAATCCACCCAAAATCCAACTATTGCAAATCCTTGCCTAGACCCCCAACCATGTGCATTGGGGTTAAGAAAAGTGAATTCAACAAAAAAAAAATCACAAATGTAACAAGTAGATTTCATTTTGAGTAAGGGTGGTAAGTTTTCGAACTTGCCTAGGCAAGTCCATGTGCAATCCATCCAAAATCCGACTATTGCAAATCCTTACCCGGACCCGCCAACCAAGTGCATTGGGGTTAGGAAAAGCGAATGCAACATAAAAATTACAAATGTAACGAGTAGATTTCATTTTGAGAAAGGGTGGTAAGTTTTTTAACTTGCTTGATGCAAGTGCAGATTGTAATTTTTAAGTGGACCTAAAATATCTACTCGTTACATTTGTGAATTTTTTTATTGCTTTCACTCTTTCTAACCCCAATGCACATGGTTAGGGGGTCAGGGCAAGAATTTGCAACAGTCCGATTTTGGGTGGATTGCATATGAAATTGCCTAAGCACGTTCGAAAACTTATCACCCTTACTCAAAATGAAATCTACTCGTTACATTTGTGATTTTTTTTGTCGCATTCACTTTTCCTAACTCCAATGCACATGGTTGGGGATCCAAACAAAGATTTGCAACAGTCGGATTTTATGTGGATTGCACATGGACTTTTTTTATACTGGGCGCTCTTAAAGGAAAACTTTTTTGTGCAGGACACTCCTAGAGTAAAAGTTCGTTGGCCAATCTCCACCTTAACCCTTAAAAAGTTAACATTTTAACGGATGTTGGTTTTTTTTCTAATGTCGTTGTGCTTACTTTACATTTTTAAAAGTTTTTTGGTATTTTTGCTCCATTTAAAAGTTTGTTGTCTTTGGGCGCTCCTGGGGTAAAAGTTCATTGGCCAATCTGCATCTTAGCCCTTTTAAAAATTATACTAATTTCAAATTATATGTAGTTTATAGCACAAATTTTTCATCTCTTCTTTCTATACTTGTCTTTTTTTATTACTATATAAAGATAATAAAAAACAACTCATGTGACTAGCATCTAACCCATAAGAGTGGCTAAACAGTAGTAATGATCAACCCAACAACTTAAAACCATTTTATAACAAGTTCTTCAAATTTAGGTCTCTGAAAAATGGTTAGATTTTTCTTATTAGAGAAAGCAAACTACAAACAACTAGCCATATAAGCAGGGGCGGACCCAGGAATTTTACTAGTGGGGGCGAAAATAAAAAATGTTACGTAATAAATAAAAGTACTTGAAATACGATATAGACGTAATATACAAAAAATTGACAGAAATCTTTTACAGAAATTAATATCACTTCACTTAACTCTTACTCTACGTATTTTCATATTATTAAACTTATCTATAATTGAATCCATACTAAAACTGAAAACAATTTCTTTCTGGGTCAAGTAGCAATTTTGCCCTGAAATTTTTTTGGGTTCAATTTTGCCCCTGAAGTATCAAAAGGTAGCAATATTGCCCTTCCCTAACGATAATGCCTAACGGGGTTAGGGCACACTCGAGTGTGACCCCTCACACTCGAGTGTGCCCTAACGCCGTCAGTGTCTACCGTTAGGGGAGGGAAACGTTGCTACCTTTTGATAGTCCAGGGGCAAAATTGAATGAAAAAAAAAAAAAAAAAAAAAAACTTCCTAGGCAAAATTGCTCCTGAAGGTGTGTTTCTGGGGCAAAATTGCTACTCAACCCTTTCTTTTTCAATGTATGTAATCAAAGAATCATCAAGAAATTGGTGTTCCATTCTATTTCGAAGCCTGTTCTTGATTATCTTCATAGCAGATAAAAATCTTTCAGTAGTTGCTGTAGAAACTGGAAAAGTGAGTACAAGTCCAATCGGCTGCTAACAAGATTCATGGGTTGAAAGTTGTGCATATTAAACACATATATATACACTTCCATAGCACTGATGAAGAGTTAATTGCAATCATCAAAGAAAATGTGAGAGTATTGATAAATCTATGTTTTGTAGAACAACTGAAATAGAAACATTGTAAGGAATAGAAGAGATATATCAGAGAAATGCAGAGAAGGGCATATATGAGGTTGTGGCTATTTAATTATTGTATGAATTCAAAAAACAATGACAAACCTCATTAAATATATTAAGAATTGTGTCTAATACAATGCGTTTAATTACCTATATATTACACTGTATGCTCACAATATTTAATATTTGGCCAACTTCTTACAGTTAATTAGCATAAAACATATAGTTAATTACACCTAAAAAAGTTTAGATGTCTGCAGAAAAAATATATATAAATATATATATGGTTAATTATCTGAGTAAATATTATTTGGATTAGAATTTTATGCTATTGTTGTGTAAGAGAAGAGTTCAAGTTAACGAAACCCATACTCTTTTTGCTAAACTTTAATATAGTCTAAAGCACTTAAGGGGGCCGGGGCCACCCCTCACCCCCTTTTGTGTCCGCCCCTGCATATAAGGAGTGGCTAGGAAAAAAAAAAAAGGTTAGTTTTTAATGTAGATTTGTTACTACTAAATTATACTCCCTCTTGTCTTAATTATAAGAACACTTTTATAGTACAAATTGCACTATAAAAGTGTTCTTATAATTAGGATCGGAGGTAGTATTGCCTTAGGTTTTTAATAAAATAGTTATTATTTTTTATATGATCTTATTACAGTAATGCTATTTGTTAGCATAAATGGAATCACTTTTGGGGGTTTTAAAAGTACCTATTCACGTAAATCGAGACAAAAATACTTTCACATACTTACCTCATATACTGTAAATTATGATCGAAAAACTACTTTTGAAGGCTTTAATTACTATTCCAAACGAGTTATAAAATCACGTGAATAGAGCATAAAATATTAGCATGTGACAAGTAGGACAATTAATATGCATGTTTGGGATCACTTTTGTGGTCCAAAAATGCTTATTCATGTAAATCGAGATAAGACTTCTCTCACATACTTACCTCGTATGCCATAAATTACGATTGAAAAGTTACTTTTAAAAGTTCCAATCGCTATTTTAAATGAGTACACAAAAAAACAAAAAAACGAGGTTTGAAGAATATAAGTATTACATATATGGCTTGGCCTTTGCCTAACTACAATGGAATAATTCATGCTAATAATAATTCCATGATATTGTGTAATTTTTAATCGGTAAAAACTTGCAATTTAAAATAGGGAAATCCTAGATTCGATTAGGTTGGCAAATATAACTAGGTGTCATCCCTATTGAATCATTTTATTTTTGTGTGTTTTTTCGCTTTTTTTTTTGTTGTTAATGGCATGTTACTTAGCTTAGTCTTACCTCAGTTGATCCCATACCAATCATCAGTATATAAACAGAGATATGAGAATTTTAGTTTGGTTCTAAATAATTTGATTGTAGCTTTGCTTTTAATTGAGTTTGACAATGTTGTCTCTGTATCCCTCTCCTATTCGTCAAACTCTAATCAACACCATGAACTCATACCGCCTTTTTCTTTTATATGTTTCAATCAAATTCAAATAACTACCATAACTAAATGGGAAGAGAAAAAGAAAAGTGGGTTTGAAATTGACAGGAAAGTCAAGAAGAAAAGCTTGACTTTTTGAACTATACTTTATTGGGAAAATTACGCGCAGGTCCTAAGGAAGATGATTTATCACAATAAAGTCCCTTGAAATCATGAAATAGCATAAAAGTCCCAAGGGACCTGGTTGTAATTAAATCTAAATGTACAATTACCAATCTGACCTTGTTCCTTAAAAACCAAAAAGCATAAACCTACTGCATGTTGCTCACTCAGTATCGCCTCCTTCGTCTGAGAGCGAGAGAGCCATAAAACGAGAGGACCAGAGAATGCTAGAGAAGAAGGAGGAGGAAGAGACAATCACAATCATCCATGTAATAATAGTCTCAGACTAAGGTAAGCCAGCATATAAGCCTCTTCCTATACTCTATTCCTTCTATTTAGGGTGAGCAACTGAAACCTCCTCACCCTTCATCATATGTGTCGGCCCAAAAAAAGAGCCCCCAAGGGATTTCCTCAACTTTTATTTTCTCAGTTGTTTGACGCATAGAGCAGGGAGAAAGTGCTCGAACACTAGCCATGGCTCTATAAACTTTCCCCATGTAAATCTTTAGACATCCTTCATGAAAAACTTATTTCATTCATCCTAAAATGAATTGTGGTTATGTTTAACTACATAAAAGGGCAATAACCAAGGTTTTGGTGCAGACAGAAGGAGAAAATTTCAAGCGTGGAGTGTGTGTTATAGCAAGAGGCATAAAGTGAATGTAAGAGATACTCTTCTTGTAATGAACTATGACAATTGTTGGTTGGGGCTGATTATATTCTTTCTTATTCAAACTTGGTTTATAGGCTGCTGTTGTGGCGTTAAGAAGGAAGATTGAACTTCTTTTTGTGTTACTGAATTTTGAGGTAGCCTCTCTCCCTTTCAAAATTCAAGTTTGGTTGTTGAATAGAATAATCGTGATCCCATGGGTTGTTTTATTATGACAAGAATGGATGCTAAACTTACAGTAAAGACAATTTAAGAACACTTGAGTTGTGTGGTTGGGAATTTTTGTTGAATGGCACCGATTAAATTAAGCTATAAAATTGGAATTCATGGTAAATGGGTTGTGCAATGTGATGGAATTTTGATGCATATATGATATTTCGGAAGCTTTATGCTTTTGTTGTGCAACTTTATTGAGGTAGTAACTCATTTTTATTACTCATGAATCTGAAGGGCATTTATCTCCAATTTACTGCCTTTGGGTCGTCATGTGCTATTCTTGTACTCCAATAGCTTTTATTGTGAACAACTTTTTACATTCAAGTTACCTCTCCCTAAGCTTTTTGATTAATCATACATGCACTCCGTTCTCTGGTCTGTAAACCTGCTAATAGCTAGTTTGAAATTTTTTTAGTGAGCCAATGAAGAGAGAAAGAAGTGGTGTGGGTTGAATCGCTGTTATTTTGGGGTTGTGTTTCCTATGTGAACATTTCTATATAAGTTGTGTAAGGATAGTACAAGTCTACAACCAGTATAAGTGAGTGTTTGGGTAAGACCCAAGGGTTGTGTTCTTATAAATGTTTTGAAAAGTGGACCTCTTTATCTGAATGCGCAGCTGTGAATTTAACCTCACCTAACAGCTGTGAATTTCTCAAAGGTAAAGAAATTAAATCAAATTGCCGATGTTATTTTTCAGGTAATAAGAATATGGTGACAGATAAAGAGGTCAAGCCAAAGGTCTCCAAGTATAAATTGTTCACGAAAGAGTATTTCAAGGAAAAGAAGAAGAATGAAGAGGTCGAGTTGTTGAGAAATGAGACTCAGGCTGTTAAACAAGCATGGAATGCGTTAAGAGATAAGGAGAGGGAAAAATATAGGAAGAGAGCCCAGAAATTAAGTAGGGGCCAGGGGAAAAAATATGTTGTTCCTTTCCTTACTCGTTGTGCCCCAAATCAATTTATGAAAGTGTGTGAAAAGATTAAAAATAGATAGGATAGGATGGAGAGGTTGGAGAAGATAGGATTCCATAAGTTGGTTAATATATGTTGTGCACAAATTTCTCGACATTTATGTGGTCAATTTATAGACGCTTTTGACCCTCCAACATAGAATGTCTCCATTCGAGGGAAGTTACTTCATATAGGCCCTGAAGATGTGAAACAAATGTTGGGGTTACCATGTTATGGGGGGAGATTGAAAGAAAAACCAAGGAGGATAATAAAGCATTTAAGTCACTAAAGAAATCCTATGGATCAATCCCATACAAGATGATAGGGAACTGGATAATTGAAAGCAAGGTGGAAGAAGATTTTGAAATCCTTTTCGTTATTTATGCCCTGGGAACCCTCTTGTGTCCTTTGCGGCCATTAAAGTTAGTGACACACTTTTGAAGGTCATTGTGGCAACAAAGGAAGATTTTGGGGACTATGATTGGTGCACCTTTGTGCTTAATGAACTTTGTAATTCTATTGGAGAGTACAAGAAAAAAGTAAGGAAAGGGAAAGGGACAATTTCAAGGAAACCAATATATATTGGAGGTTTATGTATTTTCTCATGGTAAGTGCAGCTGTTTTTTAATTAGTTTCATGTTAGTTAATTGGTCATTGTATCATACATTGTAAATTGCTGCAGTACAAGTTGTCATTTGCTGCTGATAATTGGTTATTGACTTCTTATGCAGATTTATTGCTTGCAAAATTTTCCATTGGGCCCCCTACAAGCCCCTATGGTGGAGGATGCGATTCATTTTTGGGATGACACTAAGGTCAAGAGGAGAGTGCAGACTGAGAGAGAAAGCAATAAAGTGTTGCTACTTCCTTACGGTGATGGAGTTGGCTAATCATCTACGCAATTGCATCCAAAAATAGTCTTCACTCACCCGGTAAGTATGCGATCTCGATGTTACGTCTACAATGGGTACAATTATATCACTAATTAATTTATTCATCATATTTTCAGGAAATAAAGAGAACATATGATCGAGTGATGTCTAGGGTGATGTCCATAGTGCAAGAAGAACTGGTTTCCCTTCAAGCAAGGCTCTTCAGGGGGCAGAAATTGACGAAGATGATGGCAATGATGAGGGTCAAAGTGAAGACGAAGAACCTTGTTCAAAACATGAAGAGGATGGGGGAGACACAAAAAACGAAGATGAGGACATTCGATCAACTAATGAAGATGAAGGGTTTGAAAGTGAAGATGGTAGGTCACAACAAGGAGAAGAATGTGAGGACAACAATGACTCATCAAATGAAGATGAAGTGAATGTGGAGGAAGCATTTCAAAACTTGAGGAAATCTACAAGGCTAAAAAAAACTTGCAATTGGGTCTCCATGGGTGGTGACAACTATAGGTAAAAAGAGACCAAAAACTGATGATGTCAAGGAAGCTTTATATCAGTTGTGTACCACTGGATGAACTAAAGAGGAGGAGCTGGAGTAAGTCAGCAAAATTATTAACTTTATATTAAATTTAACCATGACAACTAACTACCTACACTTGTTTGTGTATCAGAGAATTTGTAGAAATGTATGACTATTTCCTTACCCGTGGTGAACTTCATTGTTGTAAATACTATATTTACAACAACAAACGCTATATTTACAGCAACCTTTCAAAACCTGGATTTTTTCATTTCTCAAGTTCAGAGATTATTTACAACAACAAATGCTATATTTACAACAAAAAACGCTATATTTACAACAACTTTTCAAAACCAGGATTTTTTTTTTCATTTCTCAAGTCCAGAGGCTATTTACAACAACAAATGATATATTTACAACAACCTTTCAAAACCTGGATTTTTTTTTTTCATTTCTCAAGTCCAGAGGCTATTTACAACAACAAATTAAATGTTATATTTACAACAACAAATGCTATATTTACAACAACCTTTCAAAACCTGGATTTTTTTTTCATCTCTCAAGTCCAGAGGCTATTTACAACAACAAATGCTATATTTACAACAACCTTTCAAAACCTAGATTTTTTTTTTCATTTCTCAAGTCTAGAGGCTATTTACAACAACAAACGCTATATTTACAACAACCTTTCAAAACCTGGATTTTTTTCCATTTCTCAAGTCCAGAGGCTATTTACAACAACCTTTCAAAACCTAAATTTTTTCCATTTCTCAAGTCCAGAGATTATTTACAACAACAAATGCTATATTTACAACTGAAAGAAACAGAATAGATTTTTCCCAGAAGTACCTGCCATAATTTAGGACAATCTGCAACAAGAGGATTGTATTAACAACTGAAAAAGCCATATTAACAACAATAAATGCACGTATTAACAACAACTTTATTATCTCCTATTAGAAATTTTAACTAAACGTTCCATCATCACATCAACCATAAACCAATAAAAACAGAGCAGTCCCTCTGTTACCCCTCTGTTATCTTCCCAAAAAATAAAGCACAATGTTATTAACCCTACCCAATAACATGAAACCCCAACTTAAACGGTAAAGATGATATCTTTAGCAAAATCTTAGCATGACTCACATGGGTACCATCTTATAGTTCACTAATGATCTGAAACTTCAACCCTTCACCAACCCTTCACTCTCTGAATGCAACAAACATACACTCACATAATAAAGTATTCAACGAACATAGAGTAGATGACAGTTGAAAAATCTAAGCTTTGCGTAGGACATGAAAATGTCACTTACTTGCCTTCAACGTCGGAGATTCGATCCACCTATCTTGCTTACGTGATTTCTCCATTTTTCCCTTTTTGACAAATCCAGTTCTCCCACGCGCAAGGTTTGCTCTGTTTGTTTCCTTTTTTTATGCAGTATGGGCAATAAGGTCTTTTCCTAAAATGAATTAATAACACAAAAGTCCCTAGGGACTTTTTTGTAATGTTAATTCTTGTTGGGACTTATTTGTTATTTTTTATGGTCCTTGGGACCTGAATGTAATTTCCCTACTTTATTTATATGTTTGATAGTGGGTTTCAAATTGAAGTATACTTTTTGAAGAATGAGAGAAAAATAAGTGTCTACCGCCCATTTTCTCCCTTTCTTTTAGGGTGTGTTTGGTTTGAGGGGAGGGGATGTACGAGAAAATTTTCTTCTTCCTCCTCCTTATCCTCCTCTCTACCTACCATGTAGCAATGATGGCAAAGCTTCCCACAGAAAAACACATGAGAAAGTCAAACTCCCACACGCTTCCGTCGTCGCCGACTCACTCCTCTTCTTCCTCCGACTTCGAGTTCGCCATCTTCACCTCCCCCCACAAGTTCTCTTCCGCCGCCCTCTGCCCTGCTAACGACCTCTTTTCGCGATGGCCACCTCTTACCCCTTGACAGAGATTTGCCGTCATCTCCCAAAATAACCAGATTAGAAAAGATTTGCGGTATAATGTAACTTGGGTAGTTTCTCTCAAGGAATTTGCGGTGGGTTTAAATCGGCAACAAAAAAAAAAACAACAATAAAATTGGGGGTTTTTGATTTGAAACAGTTAAAACGAAATTAAATTGAAACAGATCTGAAATATGCGAGAAACGCATTAAAACGAGATTGCAATAGATTAAAACGATTAACCCAACGTTTAGATTCCAGAAACTTCCTTCATTAAACGAAATATAAACGAACTCGCGTTTGGCTCTGGACGAACCGAAATCTCTGCGTTCGTCCAGAAATCCCTCGACTAGACGATCGTCTAGAATCTGTCCGAACAGTGGCGTCTCACCGTGCAATCGCACAAAGAACACTCTAACCTAGTTCGAACTCGAGTCCTTGGGATGAACCAAACCGAATATTAAATCTAATATTCGAACTATTTCCGAAATCGGATCGAGATAAGATGAAAACGAAAAACGAGTAAAGTTACCGATTAAGTACGAGTTCTGCGGACGAATCATGGAATCCTCAACGTTGGGTTAACCACGAAGGTTTAGCCGAACATGGGTGGAAAATCGAAGAAACGAGACGAAGAACGCGAAGAACACGAAGAACATTTCGGAGAATCGAAAACCTCTATTTTGATCCACAAAACGAATAAAAACGTGAATGGAATGTTTGTGGCTGCTGCCTTACTTAACCTAAGATGAAAAACGAAATGGGGCTCCAATCAATAATCCAGGCCCAAAACAGAAAATAATCTGAGAATGGGCTTTAGTCACAAATTCGAGCCCAAATAAAACATCTGACTTTGGCTTCAAAATCGACCGCCTTCTTGTCCGAATTTGCCCTTCATGTCTTCATAACAATTGTAGCTCTCTGAATCATCTGAAATATGAAACAAAAATGAGGCAAATTCGATGTCTGGTTCAAGAGTTATGGTAATATTAGTGAAGCTATGTAAAACTGGAATTTTATTAATAAAAATGGCTAAAATATAATCAAAGGCCCAAAGCCCAAATAAGTATAAAAGTCATTATTTATTAACTAAAGAGTCCTAAATTATTAATCAAGAGATAAAAAGAAGTGTATAAAATATTCAATTATCACCCCTCCACCACCGCTTCCCCACCATGCTCCCCTCCTCCTCATCCTCCGTTATCGCCCTTGACTCTTCAGCATCTGTAACAACTCCAAGGAAAGAACCAAGAGTTGAAATTAGGAGGGGAGAAATTTACAGAATACAACTTAGGTTTTCATGAAATTATATTTCAGCCCTATAATAATTTCAATATTTTCATTTTAGTCCCTTTATCAAACTTCCAATAAGGACTAAAGTGAAAAAACTGAAATTTTATGAGGCTGAAATATAATTTCTTGTAAAAATTGGGTCATATTTTATAATTTTAGGGGGGGTGAGGGCCACCCCTAGCCACCCCCTTAGGTCCGTCCCTAAACAACTCCCAACATTCCCTATTCACTGCCACCGATTGTGACTCCTCCTGCCTGAGCTCTGTCACTGACGAAGACGACGTCAAGCGATTTCACAATCCTCTATTCTTCCCCCAATCCACTTGATTCCAATCCCATAAAGAAATCAACAAGATTAGCACACACAAAAAAAGAGTTTTTTTGTTGAGGGGGTAGGTATGGAATATTGAGTAATTTCCAGGGATAATTTGGTTAAAATTTTCTCTCCCTTCCCCTCAAACCAAACACACCCACTCTCTCAACCTTCTTCTTATTCCCTTTTCACTTGCGAGTGGGGGGAGAGAGTTGGGAAATGTCAAATCCTAGTTTCAAAATTCATTTTTTCGTATGTCAAGATAAAACTCCTCTCACATATTTACCTCGTCGTAAAAATTATTCTCGAAAAAGCCAATGCAAACATACACTAAGAGAGGGAAAGGGAAGTTGAAAAAGGTGTGGGAAGAGAGAGGGTGTGGAAAGAGAGAGGTAGGTGTGAGTTTTTATTTAAAAGACAACCATTTAAAAAAGGGTTAAGGTGCGATTTGGCCAACAAACTATTGGCTCAGAAGCGTCTAGCACAATTAACTATTACCTGGACCATAAATACCAACAAACTATTTAAAAGGTTAAAAGAGCACAATTTCGTTAAAAAAGCAAGACAACGAGTTAATTTCATTTCACAGACATTTCTTTTTTACTTTTTTTCCCTATTTACATTTACAACGACCCAAAAGCCCCTCTCTCTTCATTCTCTGTTAAAAGCCCTCCTCGTTCAATTCCTTCACTTCATTCGCTCTCCTACTCAACATGACGTCCTTCTTCTTGTCCAACTCTGTATCTTCCCTTCCACCACCTCCTATATCTACCTTCAACCTTTCTTCTTCCTCAATCCCAATCTGTAAATCCTCTTTTCTTGCTCGTATGAAGATTTCTTCTCCCCAAATGTCGTGTGTTTGTTACACACCCTTCATCAATAGATCGATTCTTTTCGATCTGGGTCTCTTCGAAATGATCTTTTGCGGTCACTGATTGTTCCATCATCACGGTCACCACCACCACCGTATCCACCGCTGTACCACCACCGCATCCACCGCCACCTCCCTTGTTTTTGTACGACATGGAGGAGGAAAAGAGACAATCGAGTAAGAGCGTCATCTTCAACAAGTACGAGATGGGAAAGCTCCTAGGGGAAGGGAATTTCGCCAAGGTCTACTATGGAGAAACCTAGAGACCCACGAGAGTGTTGCGATTAAGGTGATTAAGAAGGAGAAGCTTGAGAAGGGGAAGCTGAAGCTGATGAAGCAGATCAAGCATGAAGTGTCTATAATGTGGGGCCAATACTCCAGCTCCCAATCTTCAATTTTGTCCTCTTGCACTTTCAATTGCTTGTTTCGCCACCAGGGGTAAAATCCAGAACCAATCATCATAAAAGCAAGGCAACAGAGTTGATTTGTTTTTTAACGGAATTGTGCTCTTTTAACCTTTTAAATAGTTTGTTGGTATTTATGGTCTAGGTAATAGTTAATTGTGCTGGACGCTTTTGAACCAATAGTTTGTTGGCCAAATCGCACCTTAACCCTTTAAAAAATAATAATGTGGGGCCCACCTATCCAAAAGTACATGTACAAATATATTTTTACCAATATTAGATAACTACTCCATTGTCTTTATTATTATAAAAAACTAATCAACAATTCAATAAAAAAAACAGTTAAAGTCAATAAAGTTGTTCTACAACTTAATACCACTCTGTCCTTTTTTTTTTTTTTTGCATAGTGCATCCGGTGTCCCTGGCAAGCCATCTTTAAGACACATCAACGGTCCCAAACTAATCTAGACGGAGACCGAGTTGGGCCTTTTCGGGGGGAAGCCTCTACCACGCACGCATGCTGCATTCCCACGTCTCGACCACTCTGGTCCTATTTATAAGTCCCTTTTGACCAAATCACACATACCAAGGAGAGGTAGTTAGCTCAATGATTATGGGGTGAATTTGCAACTTTACCCTTATTTATGATTTGGTACCTTTCTACTCCTTCTTCTCTCTTTGTTTTCATTGTCACAATTAATATGGGCAAAATTGTCACAATCTCATTTATTTGGTCAAAATGGACTTATAAATAGGACCAGAGTGGTATTATATTAATTGTTACTCCCACCCACTACCCTTATTAATTATGAGCATATATGGAAAAAAAATTAATGCGCTTTGGAAACAAGCAAACGCCTTATAAAAAGGATCAAATATAATTGTTAGTTGATGCTTTATAATAACGACCAAAGAAAATAATTTGTAGTCATTTTTACACTAAAATAAAGTTTATGGTATTAGATACCCTGACATTTTTGCACTTTAACATTAATTTTTTAAAGCCATAAGAATGTTAGGTATAGGTAAGCCCGTAAAAAATGGGCCATCATCGAAAACATAGTTTAAGCTCGACCCTTTCAAGAGCCGGCTTGAAAAATGGACAAGATATTTGAAATTAGCCCTGGAGGGTCGGCCCGACGGCCACGCTTGGCTTAAACGGTTTGGCCTGGAGGGCCTCGGGCTAGTTCTCAGCCCTTTTTCACTTTAGTTTTTTTTTTTTTCCTTTTTAAATTTATTAATTTATATATATATTGTATTTGTTATAGAGTTATTTATCCATTTAACTACAAATACATAATAACTATACTTTAATTTTATGATTTGGTTTATTATTTGTTATAAATAAAGATTATGGATGTGTTCATGATGCAAGAGAAGAATTTCATGATATTCTTACTCATGAGCCAGAGGCTACTACTTAAAGTGAAGAACAATAAAATGTCGTTAAAATTGATGATAGTGACGAAGATGACGGCAATAATAGTCATCCTTCTAACGTCGCTTAGTGGTATGCTTTTTATGTTTTATGTGAGTTATTTGTGAACATAGTTTGTTTTTTATTATGAATTAGTGACTGTGCTTATTTATTGGATGATTGTGTTTTTTGGATATAAATGTGTTTAAGATTTATTTGATAAATTAGAGCTTTAATTGTTGTAATTTACTAATTATATTTCTTTGAAAAGCACGGAAGAAAAATAGTTAAAATTTGGAGTAGTAATTTTCGGGCCCTACGGGCCGGCCCTGGTGCTCTAGGGCCGGGCTTTGAAAAACAGGTGTTTTTCTTACTCCGGACCCTGGAGGGCCGGGCCAGCCCTGATTGCCAGCTCTAGGTATAGGCAGTTGCTAAATTAAATAAGAACAACGACTTGCGAATACTTCTACATTGTCTTAATAAAATGACCTTGAAACTGTTTGGAACCATGTAAAAAAAAAAAAAACTGTTTCTGTGGGACATAACTCTGCTCATGTGTTTATTTAGAGAGCATAAAATCATTTAAAATAAAATAATATAATGGAAAAATCTCAAAAAAAATACGAAAAAGATAAATAAGAGAGTCTAATAGGTTTTTTTACCAAAATAAGATTCAAAAAAAAAATTTACCGCAGTTAAAGCGATTGAAAACATTTTACCAAAATAATGTAGTTAATGGCACATGTGAGACTCACGGAACTAAAAGCGCAAAAGAGGTTCACGCCATCGACATCTTGACAAAATTTGTGTCGATAGCGTGAAAAATCCACATCCACGCCATCCATGCCACTCGTGGCGTGGATATTGGGAATCAGACCCACTTTAAGTAGGTCTGATCCCATATTAAAAATAAAATTAAATAAAATTAAAATTAAATATAATATAAAAAAGTAATATTAATATAATAATAAATGATAAAAAAAAGTGAAATAATTTAAAAAGCTCTATTTCATTTAATTTAAAGTCAAAAGAAAGAAAACATGGAGCTGAAATAACTCATTAAGAACGTCTTTTAAAAAATACGCGGTACAATTTGGTTATAACAACAGATCCCAATACAGGGGATCAAAATATTTGTTATACACCTACAATTTGGTTATAACAACAGTATTGATTTTGGGATCTGTATACAAAAGTGTACCGTGTAAAAGTGTTTCTGGGATTTGTATAACTTATTAGAAACACTTTTACGTGGTACACTTTTTTATACAGATCCTAAAATCAATACTGTTGTTATAACCAAATTGTAGGTGTATAACAAATAGGTTGATCCCCTGTATTGGGATCTGTTGTTATAACCAAATCAGATCGCGTATTTTTTAAATGGCGTTTTTAATGAGTTATTTCAAATTTAAATGTTTTCTTTTTTTTTGACTTTAAATTAAATGAAGTAGAGCTTTTTAAATTATTCCACTTTTTTGTATAATTTATTATTATATTAATATTAATTTTTTATATTTAATATTTAATATTAACTTTTTTTTAAATATGGGATCGACGACCCTTAAAGTGGGTCTCGATCCCAATATCCACACCACCGGGGGCGTGGATGTTTTTCACGCCAATCGACACAAATTTTGTCAATATATGTGTCGGTGGCGTGAACCTCTTTTGCCTCTGGTTAAATGAGTGCGTCAAATGCGCCACTAACTCGCATTACTTTGGTAAAATGTTTTCAACTCAATTTTAATCTGTAAATTTTTTTTTTTGAACCTTATTTTGGTAAAAAAGCCAAGTCTAATAACACAAATCCCAAATTAGGCCTGTGCGAGGAATAGGTGATTTGCAAATTTTTCAAAAACCAATTTGTCCCTGATAGCATTTAGGGAGCTTAAATTGTCAATATATATATACTAAAGTTGTTAATTGTGATTTTTAATTTGTTATTCTTTATACCTAAATAGTCCGTGACTCTGACATGCATGACTTCAAAATATTACCTTTAAAGTTATTGATATTTAGGGAGCTTAAGTTGTCAATCATATACTGAAATTATTAATTGTGATGTATAATCAACTTAACTATATAAAGAATAATAACTTAAGAATCGTAATTAACAATTTTATATATATTGATCACTTAATCTCCCAAAATGCTATTAGGGCATATCGATCATTGAAACATTTTCAAATCTTAGATCACATGTTTGATTTATGATATTTGACTCATTTATTTGTCTTTTTCTTATTTTAAACCTTTTTTTGTTGTTGAAATTTTTCATATGATAATTCAAAATTTCAAATAAATATTTATCAAGTTTGACTTCTTACCACCGCCTCGTTCTTCTTAAGTTGAAAAGTTTCCCTCTTTTGAGGGCACTCTTGACTCCTGAGAGAACCCTTTTCATGCAATCCCCAAGCTCTCTTTCTCAGGAAACAAACAGGGCATTTTCACCACCTTCTTCTCCTCAAAGCTGACATTTTTATTGAAAAGTTTTCATTTTGCAACTCCATCATCAGATATATATCTTCTAAAGTCTCGCCATTTTCAGTGAAAGCTTCACATTTGTAACTTTAATGGAGAAGAAAACGTCAGAAAACGAAGTTGTTCTGCAAATCCAGGAAAAGGAAGAAGCTTCTTCGTACACGACGAAGAAAGAATCCCAGATGGATTCTTCACCAGAGATAAGAAATGTTAGCCCAAGTTCCGGCAAGCCCCCAAAAAATCCGACAGAGACATTAATCAAACGAAGGTCACTGTTAAGGTCGGAGTTCTCGAAGCCAAAATCCAGATTATTGGAGCCGCCATATCAGGCTGACCCCAAATTTCTCAAAGCAAAAACTCAAATGGCAAGTTATGATTCTTCATCTAATAGAAATTCTCCGAATGTGACTTCACCCATGAACAAAAATACAAAAACTCCTCCAAGGAGTAATCCCAGTACAGCTCCAGAAACCCCACGAACGCCATTGAAGGGGAAAGAAGGAGAAAATGAAGAAGATGATGAAGATGAACAAGTGTACAAAACTGCTGATCTTGAAGTGAGCAAGAGATCAGGTAAGAAAAAGTTAAAACTAATGGCTTTAATTGAAAGAAGTGTTTTTCTTTGCGTTATAGCTGCGTTGATATCGAGCTTGACCTTCCATAAACTGCAAAACATGGTGATTTGGAGTCTGAATCTATGGAAATGGTGCGTTTTAGTGTTTGTGATTATCTGTGGTAGAATAATCACAGAGTGGTTCATCAACATTTTGGTATTCTTGTTTGAGAGGAACCTCGTATTCAAAAGGAAGGTTCTTTATTTTGTTTATGGGTTAAAGAAGAGTGTTCAGGCCTTCATTTGGCTAGCTTTGGTTCTTCTAACATGGTTTCTTCTGTTCAATCATGGAGTTAAAAGATCCAGAAGAGCCAGAAAGATTCTGAATTGCATAACAAGAGCACTTGCTTCTTGCCTTATAGGAGCAGGTATATGGCTAGTGAAAACTTTATTCACAAAGCTACTAGCTTCTTCTTTCCAATGCTCCAGATTCTTTGACAGGATTCAAGAATCAATTATTCATCAGTACATTGTTCGTATTCTCTCGGGGCCGCCGTTGATGGAGATGGCTGAAATGGTAGGGAAAAGTGGGAGTACTGGTCAGCTCAGTCTTAGGATACTGAACAAAGAGAAGAAAGGAGAGAAAGAAGAGGTCATTGATGTGGACAAGTTGAAGAAGATGAAGCAAGACAAGGTTTCTGCTTGGACAATGAGGGGTTTAGTTAATGTGATAAGGAGTTCCGGGTTGTCCACCATACGCGATACACTCGAAAGCTATATCGACGATGATGAAGAAGGAGAGCAGAAAGACATGGATATTAACAGCGAGTGGGAAGCCAAAGCAGCAGCTTATAGAATTTTCAAGAATGTAGCCATGCCAGGAAATAAGTTAGTTCATATATATGTTACTTACTACATTGATCACAAGCTCTTTTTGATGATTTCTCTGATATGCAGTTTTCTCACTCTGGTCTAAATTGTTCAAGGTACATTGAAGAGGATGATCTCTTGAGATTCATGAAGAAAGAGGAGGCGGAAAATGTGCTTCCTTTAATTGAGGGAGCTGCAGAAACTGGAAAGATAAAGAGGAAGTCCCTCAAGAATTGGCTGGTAAATTCCCTATATCTAATACATGCATGCTATTACTCTGTATTAGAATATATGAAGAAGTCCCAGATCGAATAATTAGAGTAGAATTGAACTTATGTAGTCTTAAGGTAAGTCCAATCAAATTTGCTTATGTTATTTTGATAGAAAAACAAACCTAATATATATTTACTCCCTCCGGTACATGATATAGGGCATTTTTAATAATTCACAAGAAATAAGAAGTGACGGTTAACTAATTAAATATGTCACAAATAGAACTATTTTCCCACTTTTACCCTTTTATTGGAAAATGCGTTTGAAAATTTAATGAGTTGGCAAAATTGGAAATAAGCATTAATTACAGGGACTAAACTAGAGAATGAGTATTAATTATCTTCGAAGCACCCTATATTGTAGACCGAGCTATTCTTCTATAAGCGTCCTTTATTCTGGACTAGAGGGAGTATATCTAAAAAAGTATAATACTTTGCCATTTACTATACGGTTCTATTTATGTGTATTTGATGGGTATGATTGGTGTTGTTAGGTGAAAGTTTACTTGGAACGCAAATCACTGGTGCATTCCTTGAATGATACAAAAACTGCTGTTGATGAGCTGAACAATCTAGTCTCAGTGGTTGTGCTCATAATAATCATCATAATCTGGCTTCTCTTAATGGGATTCCTAACAACTCAGGTGATTCTCTTCATTTCATCTCAGCTTTTACTCTCCGTGTTCATTTTTGGAAACGCAGCCAAGACTTTGTTTGAAGGCATCATATTCGTCTTCGTAATGCATCCTTTCGACGTTGGAGATCGCTGTGTCATTGATGGTGTACAGGTAAGAAACTAAGGCCATGCACACATACATACATTTATATATATATATATATATGTATGTAAGAAAGCTGTTCTTGGTTGACATGTTTGTTTATATGTGGTAGATGACAGTGGAAGAGATGAATATATTGACGACGGTGTTCTTAAGATATGACAACGAGAAGATATTCTATCCAAATTCAGTTCTAGCCACCAAACCAATCAGCAATTATTACAGAAGCCCAGATATGAGTGATTCAATTGAATTTGCTGTTGATATTTCTACCTCCATGGAGACCGTTGGTGCTTTGAAAGCTTCAATAAAAGCGTACTTGTCTTTTCACTTTTCTATTTGCACCATTATCTTCATACTCATCATGGCCTTAATGTAAGACTTAGTTAGAGAGTTGATCTTGGTCCTAAATGTAAGACCTATTTCTTATATTTGTCAATCTTTTTCTAATTTACCCTTATTGATGCATTCTCAACAATGATCAAGGAAAAGGAAATGAGAGAATTAAAGAAGATGATTAGGATGGTTTAGAAAAAACATGTTATATTAACTAACTTCCTTAATTTAATCAAATTAGGTAAATAGGTCTTATATCAAGGACTTGAGTATGTTAAGAAAGTGTATTACATATTAGAGTATCATAAATTATATTCAAAGTCATCATGTTAATCCTAACAATATGCTTTTTCTGATCTGAGCAAAAAAAAAATGCTTTTTCTGATAAACTAGTTGGTTGTGACATTTTGTCAGCTATCTGGAGGGCAGGCCTCAGCATTGGCGTGCATGGCATAGTGTGGTTGTGAAGAACATAGAGAATGTGAACAAGATGAATATGGTTCTCTATGTTACTCACACCATTAATTTCCAAAACTATGGAGAAAAGAGCAGCAGAAGATCAGAGCTAGTTTTGGAATTGAACAGAATTTTCCAAAATCTTAATATTAAATACCATCTTCTTCCTCAAGATGTTCATCTCACTTATGTGGGGCCAGAAGCACCATCTAATGTTTGGACATGATGATCCTACCTCATCATTTACTTGTTCATGCTGTTCATTGTGCTTTGTAAAAGGAGAATCACTGTAAGGTTTCAAGTTAGGGCCTGTTGTCATCTCTTATATTAGGCCTTGTCATTATATGTTATTCGTTTGTTATAGACTTTTTGAGACCTCAAAGTGATTCTCTTCACTGTGAATGTGCGAGTTTTTAGGGATTTCTTAGGTTTTTTTTTGCCCAAATAGGGATTTCTTTGTTTGAAGATAGAAGAATGTAAAGACAAGATCTTGGATGGGTCCACATGGATAAATGTCACCATCCTCCCTCTCATTGTTTTTTTGGGAAAATTGTACCCAACTTTTAAACAAGAGAAAATACCACCAAAAAAAAAGTCTCTTGAAATTGCAAATTTATAGTGAAATCTTGTGAGACATTTATGCAATATATTCTAAATGTGAAAAATCTAAAATACCTTTAATAATACACCCTCTCTATTTAATCAATAGGGTTATTTTGGACTTTTTACATTTGGAATATATTGTAAAAATGTCCCAAGGACTTTATTGTAAATTTGAGGTTTTAAGAGATATTTCTATCGTATTTTCTCTTGCTTGGGATTTAGGTGCAAACTTTCCCTTGATTTTTCAGTTAATATGGTCAAATGAGAGTGCTTTGGTTTTTGTAAATCAATTTGAAATATTTTTATTTTCTAAAAATTGGTTCTGAAAATGTTTAATTATCAATTATCTACTTGTTAATTACTACAGTATAAAATATGAATATGCGTTATGTTTATCACACAAGGCCTTGACACACTAAATGCATAGGTTTAACGAGAGGTTATTAGTGATATAATGAGGTCACTATGCTATCACTATTCACACTCAAACGGATGAATAGAGAACATTTGATGCTATTCTATTGAAAAAATAACATTAATGTCTCAATTAAGAAAAATAAAAATAATAGTAGAAAAGTTTCAAAACCTGTTAATGTTAATGATAGCTCCTCCATTTATCAACAGTTCATCTTTCACTTGTTATTAATAAGTTATAAGACTTTTCTGATATTATTTCTTTTAATTAGGACCTTGATGTCATTTTCCCTCTATTCTATTTGATTGTATACAATAATATACATTATATAGTAGATAATTTATATATCAATATTTGATATAAAAATTTTGGGAAAAAAATCTTGAAATAATCATAACGCTATAAATTGTCATCTAATTGTAAATAAGTTTAATGTACATTAACTAAAATGCCCTTAAAAAAAATTCCCTCCTCATGGATGTCAATGCATTAGCCACTCATGTAATGAGAGACTAACTCATTCCGTTAAATTCTAAATATGAATACATCATACTTAAATTAGAAAATGCAAATTGCTCATCAAAGTTGACTGTTTTTTTTAAAATCTGGACTGAAGTTTCATTTTTTTTTGGCTACACACAGCTATTCTCCTAATGAAAGTAATTTTGTTTGAAATATTGTTGGGTACCCCTCCCATTGTAAGAAACTAACCGCTGTTGCTAGATCCAATTCCATTAATACCTAAACAAAAGTTTAGGTCACTTGACAACCCCTTTTTCCTCCTTTTAAACGAGACAATACCAAAATGACCCAATTTTAAAAATAAAAATAAAGATTTAAATCCAAGGAGCGAGCAAGAAAGAATGAGGGGACGCATGAGATAAGATAACCTTATCTCTCTCGATTCGGATTTTCGACTGGAGAAGTTGCCACGTAGGACACATCAAATATGCTCAAAATTTCCACCACTCATTACCTCCGTTCCTCCTCCACCTCCTCTACAAGACAAACACACTTCAAAAATCCAATCCTCTTCTCTCTTTATCACAGCTTTCACTCACCCAACAAGCACCAGTTGCCGCACCAGCAAGAAGCAACAAGAGGTGACTCACCGATGGCTTCAACTTCTGCAGTTTCCATGGCCATGCCACCAGCTTGCGCCGCCCAGAAGAAAGTGGGGCCGCCCACCTCCACATTCTTCCAGCCGCTGCCTCTCCGATCTTCGAACAAGGTAACCGTATCATCCAGTCCCAGTTCTAGGCTTGTAGTGAGGGCCTCCCTTAAGGAAAAGGCCATCACTGGTCTCACCGCCGCAGCTTTGACGGCTTCCATGATGGTCCCCGATGTGGCTGAAGCCGCCGTCACCCCGTCCCTCAAGAACTTCTTGCTGAGCATCGCCGCCGGTGGGGTTGTGCTTGCCGCCATTGTTGGCGCCGTCATCGGTGTCGCCAACTTCGATCCCGTCAAGCGAAGCTGAGAAGCAGAGCATTATCATTATACCTCTCTTTATCTACCTTTTAGACTTTTGTCTTATCATATATGTATGTCCCATGTGCATTGTTGTTCAGTAATGAACTCTGTTGTGTGTAATATTTCGCTCATCCTCTCCAACTGAGCTGAAACTTTTTTCTCCCAATTCTTAAATTCCATGCTTGCGGGCAGCCAATGAACGAAATTAACATGCACACAACACATAAACCAATAAACTACCTTTGCTTTGTACTAACGGATCAACCTGTTGGCAATAACTGAATTCTCCGAGAAGCACACCACCACCAAGATTATGTAACATATTAGCCCTAAATACGATGACATTTTTCAACTACATGTGACATATCTGCACTAAGTACGATGACATTTTTCAACAACTGAAAACACACAGAACATACTAGCTGAATTAATGGAATGTACATCTGGGTTTTATAGTGGGCATATATAAATGAAACTGTAAATCAAGCTAACTAGTACATAAAAAGGTATGGCTCATCTTAATCTAAGGAAACTTGGTAATACAAACACAATTACTGCTTACAAATTTTTGAAATCAAATCTAGCACGTATCTACTCTCTGAAGAATAATCCACTTTATCTGCCTTGACCACTGTGATCTTCACCCTCTGTTCATCACCATACAATTCCTCCTTAACTTTCAGCCGAAACATAAACTGGTTGAAAAGTTTACTGCGGATTATGTTGCCAAATTTATCATCATCCTGCTCTTCATACTTCAATAAGTATAGCTCCTTTGCTGAGCAACCTAAGATTTCCTCGCCTGATTCTTGGAATGCTGTGACCCAAGCTATTCCCGTATGATCCAGAATTTGGGCTTGAAGAAGGTAACGGTAATCACACTCCTCAAACTCTTGATTGCATCTATCGCATTGCCACCTAGTGCTTCCTGTTCCTGACTTCGTCACTTTTTTATTGCACTGTCGATCTCCAATCATCAGGGGGCAAGCTGTGTAACAAAATGTATCTGTCTTGATGAAAGATAAAGTTGCCCTCACCGTTATCCAGTCTGGCTTATCTGATCGCCCTAGGCCTTCATCCTTGATCTGAGACACAGTTTTACGTATCTCATTCTTAGGTCCTCCTCCAAGCGTAATGTCCTTAGAAATGGACAGAGAAGCTGAATCTTTCCCCCCTCGATCAAACCACTCTCTTAATCTATGAGCCTCAGGAAAATCTGGGTTAATGAAGAGTTGGGTAGAAGAAATGGTTCCTATAGATTTTCCACTAAAGTCATTAACCCTCCCAGATTTGACTGCCAGAACTGGAAAAAACCCACCATCAACCAACTCTTGAAGCTTTTGACCTTCCCTATTGCAGAAATCACCCCAAAGGGTTAGCTCAACACTCCTACCAGACATGTCCTTTACATTCAGTATTCGCCTCTGAGTTTCCATTCCATTCTTCCTCAAGATGGGAACTGAGGGATTTACAAATGTCACAACCCCAATAACATCAAGTATGCAGTTACTTTCGGCATTCTCAATCTCACTGATAGCCCTAAAGGAGAATTGCTGTCTGGGTATTGAAGCATCTTCATCAGGGCAAAGCTCCACAGATGAATTAGACTCTAGGAAAATTTCCCAGTCATTCTTCAAATGATTGAAGTTCTTCTGCGCAGGTTTTAAGCTGCCTTTGGATACCAAGTAAACTCTACCAACCTCAATTACATCATAAAATCGGTCAACAACAGCATTGAAGCAAGTTACTCGTATTTCACCTCCATCAGAGTCAAGGAGATCAAAAGAGAAAACTTTTCCATCTCCTCGAGCATTATTATAGCGGCGGAGATCCCCTTTTGCAGTTACTCTTGCCTTAATAGCCCACCGGCCTTGATAAGGATTTAAAGCAGCAATAGGAATGATTCGTGCAGGTGCTTCATTCTTCATAATTGCACCGTGGCTTTTGTAAACTGGTGGTGGTTGGAATGGAGGTTGAACAGTTGGTCTGAAATTCTGCTCATCATGACTTGAAATTTGAGCAGATGGACGATTGTTATTAAACCTGGATGAGTTCTGCATATTGTTATTAGAGAATGCTTTCTGACCTGTTGAATCAGCTCCCACAGATGAGTTTGGATTCCCAATAACCTCACAATCTGGAATTATAGTTTCCATGTTGAGCACAACAATGATCCTGCACAAGATAAGAGCACCATATGACTTGAATATAGATTAATATATGGAAATTATAATCTAGAGTGGAAGAGATAACTTTAATTCTGCAGTCAGTACTGAACATTAACTGTATTAATGCAAATACTTAAACATTCAATGTATATGGCAAGCAAATCTATTATGAAGTTGTATAGCTTTCAGCCTCCCATATATTAACTGAGGTCACTGCCGCTCTGATGTTTTTCCCCTCCCAAAAAAAGCAAGCCATTGACTCGTCAACTCAATAAAAGAAGTGAAAAAGAAGATAGAAAAGAGCGCTGACAAAGAAAGCTCAGATATGATGCGCAAAACTGAAAATCAATGTGAGTTGTCACATTGGACTTCAAATTGTTTTGTCTATTTGGCAAAGAGAATGAAATATAAACCATACTTGTCTATGGTCAGGAAGTAAAAGTGAAGAAGATTTCTTCCATGGAAAATGCATCTTCACCAACAAGATAGGACTCTTTACATTCATTTTCTACAAGTATGTGCTTAAACAAAAACAAGCAAAGTTTTGCTTCCAGAATTAAGATTCTGAATCAACATGCTACATACCAACCAAATGGTTACCAATTTTCAATACCAAGAGCTATCTTCATGGCTACTACTCTTAAAACCACATCCTTCTCGTTTCTAAGTTTCAACCAAATGAGCATTCAAATAACGTTTCTAAGATAGGACTCTTATAGTCATTTTCCTACATATCTTTGTTTAATCAAACATCGAGCCAACTTTTGCTTCCAGAAGGAAGATTTTGTATCAACATACTACATACCAACCGAACAGTGACCAGTTCACGAAACGGCGAGCAATCTTCTTAGATACACTTAAACCACACCCCTCTCATTCTAAGTTTCAACAGAATAAAATGATGCTCCACACAGATTCCAGTATATAGATAAATAGATATATCCCTCTGTCACTGATTTAAACTTCTAGCCTCATCGTAATCGCTTTGGAAATTAACTTCACATCACAATAGTCGTAATAGCACAAATGAACCAAAATTTAGATATAGGAACGAAATACTGACTTGCGGTTCTGAATTTGACTGCAAATGTACTCAATCAGCTGCACGACGGAACCTTTCTTAACTTGTCCGGTTCTAACTCGGTCATTCAGCTGAGTCGCGAGCATAGCGTGCTGAGTGGAAGCGGAATCGGAAAGCAGAAGCCGGTACCTCTCCTGCTGCGCATTATTTGAAAGCAACTTGATGTCCAGGACCTGGAGAAGCGGCTTCGAGTTCACGTCGCCGGCGAGAATCGCCGCGATCGCGTTGGGCGTGAGATTCACCGGCATAGTCCGATCCCCAAGCACTCGAGCGAAAAGCCTATGTGACTATGTCGTCGATGAGGAATTTCCGCAGAGGCGGTGGTTCAAAATTGGCCCGAAATTGAAATCTGAAAATGTGAAAATGTATATATATATATGTAAAGGGGGGAAAAGGGGGCGTCATTTTGGAGGGAGAGTAGAGACCTGTTTTTTCCTTCCCGAAATGGACAAAATATATCTATATAATTACAACGATAACCTCATGTCGTGGGCGATCAATTAATCATACAATTCTTTTTATTTTTTTGGCGGGAGGGTGATTATCTTGGGAACCACTTACTTGGGACGAGCAGGAGTTCATTCTGCCGTTCAGATCTAATTTTTTTTAAAAAATTTATATTTTATAAAAAATAATTTTAATAAGTAGAGAATCAAAAATAAAGATAATCTTTCAACTAACATTTGTTTAAAAAATGATTTTTTCATATAGAAAAAAATAATAATTAAAAAATTAAAAAAAAAAAAAAAATTGTCCCCAGGATCTAAATCGGGCGGTAGGGAGCTCGTCATACTGAAGAGCTTCCCCCGCTTCGTCCCAAGAATGAGCAAGGTAAGTGGTTCCAATTATCTAGCGGTGTCCAGGAACAGGAGCCTACAAAAAAACATAACTTAATGGTATTTAAATAAATAAATCAAACTTATTTTGAGGTCAATTTTATAAGTTTACATGTCTGACCATTTAACTTTTTTTTTAAATTAAAACTATTATGTACGTATATATATGATATCATCTAGTAATTTTATAGATTCACTAATTTAACTTCAATTCTAAGTTTTTTTACCGTGAACTTTATCCTAAGTTTAACATTTCATTACCATTCATATCTAACTCTCTTCACTTGGATCGCACTTGATATGTCTAGTGGTGAATCCAAAAAATTATTGAAGAGAGCATTGATAGCGGGCGATTTGGGGGTTTGGGGGCGCTGCCCCGAATTTTTTTTTAAAGAAAAGTTTTAAATGTATCAAAAATTAAAAAAAATATTAAAAAATATATCCATTTAAATCAGTGAATACTTGATGATGTAATAAGATAAAGAATTATTTTACAAACCCGTCATTTAAAAAGCAAGGCTAATCATGCGGTTAGAAAGGAAGCTACATAAATTACAATGAAGGATGAATGACACTCAATAAATTCAAGTATATATATTTTAATAACAAAAGTATATTACAGTAAAAATAATTACAATGTCTAGGCCTTATTTTTTGGAATTTCATCATAATTGCCTTATTATCAATGCTATCAAATACATCTTTTTTAATATAAGGCATTAAACAATCTTTCAACTATTTATTCTTCATCCGATTACAAAGTGCAATCTTGATGTATTAAGGGTGAACACTTAATTTAAGGGTAGTCAATCATTCAAACATGTATTAATTCAAGAAAACTAGACAAATAATATTAATACTAATGAAAATTTACAACCATTATATTCAAGTTATTAATCCAAACTCATCCTCATTTTACTTGAATTTTTTTTTAAAAAAAGTTTCCCAAATTCAAGTGCCCCCAATCACCAACGTGGATCTATCCTTGGATATATCAACACTTGCTCATTCTCTCTCCATCGTCAATCTCTAAAATATAATAATTGTTATGAGTTTATTTTAGTGCTAAGTAAAATATCATAATCTTAACTAACGGGGTTGGTATAAGTGGTAAGTGGCTTGTATCGCTTAAGTAAGGTCTCCTTTTGTGAATTCAAAAAAGCCCCGCTGGGAGACTCACCGACCATAGCCAGGTGCGCGACCCGCGTCGGATCAGGATTAGTTAGGGCGAAGCTCTGGATATCGAATGGGTAACCAAAAAAAAAAATCATAATCTTAATAGGAGGAATTTTTCCCAATTTATATTGGAAACGTAAAAGAGGTAAAACCAATTTTACATTCGGCTTATTATGCTTAGTTAATTTTAGAAAATATATCTCATTAATCAGCAAACAATTATTTTTCTTATTCATACTTGCTCGGACAATTCACTAGATTTTTTTTTTTTTTTTTTCTGTTCCTTACTAAGCCCTTCTATTGCGACAAAGGATGTTAGGCTTTTAAGATATACCGTAAGATTGTAAATAAGTGAGTAGAATTATATATGAATTTGTAGTAATAGGCTCTAAAGGATATTTAAATATATACATTTTAAGTAGATCTTTAAATAAGCTCAAGCTTTTGAAGACCTAAACTCAAGCATAAAAAAAGGCATATATACTATCTAAGACTTTAAATCTCTATTGTAAGCCCAGATTTATTTAGGTAAAGCCTAGCCTAACATATTTTCACCCCTAACGCCTATCATGACAATTTTCTCTCCTAATATCTTCTCCTTAATTTTCTTTCCATCTAAACATGCAGAGTTTCAGTAACTTCCAACTTCTTGTTGGCTGCTGGAAAAAATAACTTCCAACTTCCAAATCATAAATAAAATTTTAGTTCCTTGTAACACTGAATAATTGGCTTTTGTTTATTAAGAAAAAAATTTAAAAAATAATTATTTAAACTTCAAAATCTCAAATCACTCTTGTTGTCTATAAGAGTATAGGTATTAATTACACTTATGTAGTAATTGACAACTCATTTTAATAGGAAATAATTTATTTAAAATTTTGAAATTCAAATGGTATTTTCTTATCTTTTCCCCTTATTTATTTGTCCTAATTCAGAAATATTACAGAACAAAAAATCATATAAAAAATGATATTGCTTCAAATAATTATGAGATTTTTGTAATGTAATTTTTTTTTTTAATTTTACCTAAAAAGACTAAGAAAAGTTTTTTTTTTCCCTTGAAACTCGAATTTAAAGAATGATATGAACATGTGTAAAATAATGCAAATGGATACATGCGCATAAATACAAAAGGTATTGGATCATATGGTATATTGAGTGTGTCTATTGTTTTACACACACATATATATTAAATTTCCACGCATTGGGCTATTTAACTAGTAGAACAAGATGAAATTCAAATACTTAGTATTTAATATTTTAGGGTTAAGGTGCAGATTTGTCAACGAACTATTACCCGATAAAGATCCCAAGACAAAAAACAATTGAGGGTACCAAAATTATCAATCAACAATTAAAAAGTAAAAAAAAAGTACCAAATAACTATTAAAAAAACAATTATCACAATTATGTTAAAATATGAGGCTCGCGTAGGACGGTGGCGGAGAAGCTGGAGAAAATAGCGGTTAAGTCTTCTTGTTGGAGAAGGCAAAACACCAACAGAGATGGATCCATGTGTGAGCGACGTTGTGGCGTGGCGGGCATGGCGCTTTAATGGCACTAGTTCAATTCAAAATGTATTTTTGAGTCAACATAAATTCCAAAATATTTAATAATAAAATACAAAGCGGAAGTCTTATAGTCATAAAATATAATAACATAACATAAATTCTAGGAAAGCACAACCGAGCCTTCAAGGCTCACTCCATAGATTCTTTCCTTGCTCCCTCTTAGAACAATCACTTGAAAAATTGTTAATATAGAGTGAGATTGACATCCCAAGAACTATTGAAAGTTTCTACCGTACACAAGCAAGTCACACATGACAAAAAGCGGAGCCGATTACATATATATTTGTATATACCATAATTTCATACAACCATAATTATCATAATATCAATGTGAACCATACAAATATACAATATGCAATATGCGACCTCCTTATATCACCGTCCATCCTCAACCGCCGACCGGAGCCATAGGCTAACACATAGTCCAATAGCAACTAATCCATTTGACCTGGATTGTCCCAAGCTCACCAAAACTTAAGATACACCCGGCCAAAAGGTATAGAGGCTTAAGTATGGACTATGGCTCCCCTCCTTAAAACAATACAACTAAGGAGGTGTCACATCCCATTTCCAATGCAATCCCTACCAAAGGAAAACATGGAAGAAGGGGCCCGACAAGTGTCATCCACCGTGCACGAGTGATGACATACCACGTGGTAAAAGATCTCAACATAAAATCCCTCCTTACTCCAACCCATCACATATGCATCCGCCATGTCGTACATATATTAAATCACCAATAATATAATTAAATATCAAGGTACAATAAATCATGCTTCAATTAATATAAAACATCATATTACAATACATACACATATACATATAATTCAGTCCTTTAATTTTAAATAAAAGATAGCTACTCACAATCACATACAATTCACAAGTATATGGAAGAATATTCAGATTCTTGTTAATCCCTACTACGGTAATCACACACAAGTGTTACTCCAAAGCTCTCAATGAGAGTCGAAAAGTTACAAACAAAATTATATCTATCAATATATTACTCAAAAAAATACCTCTAGAATTAATCTAATACTACTCTAATCCTAAGATACCCTCAAAAAATTAATATCATATAGTTACATACTTACGAGTTGCTACGTATGATCTTTTATATCAAATTTTATATTAGCTAGGAATCTTAAATAACAAGACAGGTGGGTTCAAGTATTATACTCGTTAAATAGCAGTAGAGTAAAAATAATAGGCTTAATAAATATATATGTTTATAAGAGACAGGGGATAAATGGATTATTAGTGAGAATCATTAAATTTATAACCTCACGCGGACCAAGGTAAGGGAAATTATTTTGGCTATATATTTTTTTTGGTCAAAAGTTTTGGCTATATTGATGAAGTATCTTTCACACACATTCAGGGCCGTGGAAGAGATAAATGGGATAAATGTACTCACACATACAAATCAAATGACTAAAAGAAATGAAAAGGCTTGGACCTTTATGTAATATGTACGCACATGGAGGGAAGATTAGAGAGTACTCATCTCTCATATAACAAGTTAAAAGGCATATTTGGCATTTGAAATAAAATGAATAAACAAATAAAAGTCAAGAGTGGTTCAGATGTAGGTACTAGGGGCTAATATGTTATAAGAGAGAAGTACACACAAATAGAAAAGAAAAGCACAGTAGGCCTTGGATATGAAGTGTGTGTGTTTACAGTAGGATATACCCAAAAATAAAAGAAAACAAGAAAACAAAAGGTTCGCAATATACACAGAGGTATATGAAAGGGACTAAAGGTCATAAAAGGGGAGTTAATGGGACAACTGGTGCGGTAGTTAACAAAAAAATCAAACAGTAGCATAGAGAGGAAGGGAATAAGGTTGAAGAGTATATATATATATCCACAAACACGCCACAAGCAGTAGAAGTGAGGGTTAGGTGTGAAGAATAACAATAAACTCACACGTATTAATGGAGCAAGAGATAATGGATTTGACCAAATTTGACAGAACAGTGGAAGGGAAAGTGAAAACAAAGGACGTGTTCAGACTGATGGAACAGTGAAACGACATATGAACAGTAAATGAAGAAAAGAGTGAACCTGAGATTTAGCAAGGGAGGCGCGGCGTCTGGAGCTTAAAGACATCAAGTGTTTATATAGGAGAGGTATTAGGGTTAGGGTTTTTAATAATATATATTTTTTAAAAATAAAATAAAATAAAATAAAATAATAATATTAATAATATTTGGCAACATTTTTTTTTATATATTATTATTTATTCTCATACAAAGATATATTCACACACACAACCATATATTTAGAAGAATTATTTTAAACATGTATTTTCATTTTCTTTTAATACTTTATTCTTCATTTTAAATTATGAATTTATTCTAACCTTTTTGACTAAGTAAAACTTAAACTACAATTAACTCTAAGTCTAAAAAAATTTAGGATGTTACAGCGGCGGCTGGTTGTGGCATCGGAGGGATGGAACTAGGGTGCAAGGCGTGTGCCAGTCGAAAGCTGTGGACTGCTGGATTTGGTTTCGGTGCGTGATTCTCACCCTAAAGCTGCATATAGACCTTGATGAGTTCAAGAAGGTGAGTGGAACACCCAAAGAACAATGGAAGTTTTGGAGTCGCCCACCGTCTTGTGACAATTAATGGAAGACGGAGACACCAAGAGACAGTGACGAGTAACGGTTCGTTGGCCAATCACTTTAATTGTGTTTTTTTTTTTCACTTTTTAATTGTTGATTGATAACTTTGGTACCCTCAATTATTATTTTTTGTTAGATGCTCATCGGGTAATAGTTCATTGGTAAATGTGCATCTTAACCCAATTATTTATAAATATGTTGGCATCAATTATCAATCAATAATATACACACACAGACACATATTGTTCCAAAAAAAGAACTATATATGTTGTTCATTGTTTTTTTTAACTCATAAGCATAAAGGACAAATTTGATCAAAAACTAGGTTTCTATTTCATTTTATTTTTCATTCCATGGACCAAATAATCCCAAGAGCGCAGAAGTCAATTAAATATAGTTGGCAAAGTAAAGAAGCCAAGCCCGCTTAAGGGCATTAAGTTGCTCTCTTGATATAAAAAAAAGGTTAATGTGTAAAAATGTACATATGTTTTATCCTAAAATTAAGAGCTACAAAAGTAACTATATGATTATAAATTACGTGCAAAAAATACTGTTTGACTGTTAAGTTTAACTTTGACGGTCAAGTTTGACTTTTTTTTTGTTAATTGAACGATGGCGTGACTTTAAAAGGTGCAAAAATACATATGTGGTTTGGCTAAAAGAGTATCCAACACCAAGTGTGTGTGTGTTTTTTTTTTAATTTAATAATTTTATTTCAACTAATGATATTATTTCTCTAGATATAAATCCTGGGAAGCCAAATGTTTCTCCTAATTTATCATTTTGGAAAAGAGGATTTATTCAATGGGTAAAAACAATAAAATTTTTATTTCCATAATTTATTTTCTTTTTTTTTTTTAAAAAAATCCTTATTAAATTTTCTAATTAATAATTAATAAATTGGTATTTATCCATTTGAAATTTGATATTATGAATAATATATTTACTTAAAAATAATTTTATTTTTTTGATCTAAAAAATTGACCAGAAATTATTTAAATAATTTTTCAATGAAAACCGAACAATATTATTTAATTTTTATTGCATTAAGAAATATGCAATATAAATGTTTGCACCTTTGAATGAATTATTTATATTTATATGATGAATTGAAGTAAATCAAGGAATGTCAAAGACTTATAGTTATAAAGTTCACTTTTTCAAAATAAAAGATTTTTTTTTGATAGAATAAATGAATTATTTCTTTAACTATATGTTTTTCAAAAAATTATTTTTTTAAGTAAATATATTATTTATAATATCAAATTTCAAATGCATAAATATAAATTTATTAATTATTAATTAGAAAATTTAATTGGGATTAAAAAAATTATGGAAATAAAAATTTTACCATTTTTAGCCATTGAATAAATTTTCCTTCCCAAAATGATAAATCATGAGAAAAAATTTGGATTATAAGAATTATACCTAGAAAAATAATAATTGTCCTTTGATTGAAATAAAATTATTTTTTTTTTAAAAAAAACAATTGGTATTAGTCATTTCTTTTAGGGAAAAACTTGTGTATTTTTCACCTTTAAAAATCACATCATTGTTGATCAAGAAAAAAGTCAAACTTAATTGGTCAAACGATATTTAAATCTAATTTGTTATTATCACATAGTAATCACTTTTACATTTAAAAAAAGTACTTGGTGCTGAGTATTCCTCAGGATAAAACATATATACATTTTTTACACCTTAACCTACTAAAAAAGCCAATTAAATTTATAAAAAAGGGAAAATCCTAAAAAAATATCTTCAAAATTTAAAAATCTTAAATTAGTTATTTTATACTGAATTGTAAATTATTAATCAAGCTTACCTTCAAGCGTAGTCAATATTGTTATTATAAGACACAAAATTAATTATAATATTTGAAATATATTTTTTGGCATTTTCCCCAACAAAAAGAAGAAGCCAATTATATAATGTTACAGTACAGTTAATATCATCCGTTGAATACTGAACTTTAAATTGCCTCCACCGTTGGATTGATGATGGCCTCGTATATATAACCTATCGTTTTCGCTTGGAGCCTCCTCCGGAATTAGGGTTTGCACTTTGCAAAGAGACTCAACACATACACTGCCCCCGGCGGCGTTGAGATCCATTGCGCTGCATCCATCCTTCACTACAACAATGGCGACTCAGATGAGCAAGAAGAGAAAGGTCCGTACTTCATTTCCTTGGGTTTGTTTAAACCTCAATCTATAACTTCTGTTCCCGTCTGACTCTTTTTCCTTTTTTACTGTGGATTTGTAGTTCGTCGCCGATGGCGTTTTCTTCGCCGAACTGAACGAGGTCTTGACCCGAGAGCTTGCCGAGGATGGATACTCTGGTGTCGAGGTTAGAGTTACTCCGATGCGTACTGAGATCATTATCAGAGCCACTCGAACCCAGAATGTGCTTGGTCCGTTTTTATATTATTCCAGCATTGTGTTTTTTGTGGCTTTGTTGTAATTTTATTGATTACTATTAATACTATTAATGCTTATATTTTAGGAGAATTTATGATTTGATTTCGGAAACACAGGTGAGAAGGGGAGGAGAATCAGGGAACTGACCTCAGTGGTACAGAAGAGATTTAAGTTTCCGGAGAATAGTGTGGAGCTATATGCTGAGAAGGTGAACAACAGGGGTCTTTGTGCTATTGCTCAGGCCGAGTCTCTCCGCTATAAACTTCTTGGTGGCCTCGCTGTGCGTAGGTACATTCTTGATTCTATCAATGTAATTGGATCTATGAATATGTATTATGATGTTTTTTTTATTGTTTTAACCAAATGAAAATGAGTGCTTTGCATTTTGCTTCTCTGCGTTATTCTCTTGTATATAGATATTTGTCCCAATAATTTCCAGTTTAGTATGAGCTAATAAGTAATATCTACTGTACATTCTGATGCACGCTATTTCTCTCAATCTGTACATAATACGTTGATGCTTTAATGGACATGCCCTGTTATCTTCTTTCAGTTGGTCATCTATAAAGCAGGCTGGTGCTTCTGTACCATGTTTGTGTCGGAAGATGACTAAATGATAGTTTGTCCTCCAAACCATCAAAACTCGTGACATCTTCATATTTTATTCATGTAGTAACTTTGGAGGATACACGTTTTTCTATCTTGCTAGTCTTGGTTAGTTTGCCTTGCCTGTGTTTTTCAGTAGTATTATAACTGGCCACTGCCTGTGCATGATAAAATGCGATAAGATGTTTCATTTGGTTGTACCTTTGCTTGATTTATTTGACCGAATACCTTCATTAAACCTTCAATATTGTGTTCATTAGCTTACCTGAAAAATCAAGGAGCCCGATCTTGGACTGGGCAAGGCATTTCAAAGCAACAAAAGTGAGGAATAGCCGAATAGCAATTTGGGTATGACATAAATTATTAAGGCTAATTTTGTCATAATAATTTCTGGCTGTAACCCTTCCCTCCAAATCCCCCCATTTCTTGAACCAAAATGAGGGGAAGACTGGAAGAGAGCATACACACTCTTCAAATATCTCAGACCAAAACACCCTTAATGAACATGCTCTAGCGTTGTTTTCTTTGGTCATCTATAAAGCAGGCTGGTGCTTCTGTTCCATGTTTGTGTCGGAAGATGACTAAATCATACTTTGTCCTCCATACCATCAAAACTCGGTGACATCATATGTTATTCATGTAGTAACTTTGGAGGATACATGTTCTTCTATCCTGCTAGTCTTGGTTAGTTACCTGCCCACCTTGCCTGTGTTTTTGGTAGTATTATAACTGGCCACTGCCTGTGCAGAAGCTATACAATGCGATAAAATATTTCATTTGCTTCTACCTTTGCTTGATTTATTGGACTGAAGGCCTTCACCAAACCCTCAATATTATGTTCATTAGCTTAACTGAAAAAACAAGGTGCCTGATCTCGGACAGGGGAAAGGCATTTCAAAACCAAAAAGTGAGGAAGGGCAATTTAGGAGTGACAGTTTACTAAGGCTAATTTAGTCATATTAAGTTCTGGTTGCACCCCTTCCCGTCAATTCCCCCACTTTTGGAGGGGCCCCCATTTTTTGAACCATATGAGGGGAGGGGAGCAAACACAATCTTCAAATTTCTCCAACCAAAACACCCTTAGTGAACATGCTATAGCATTTTGTTTTATTTGGTCATCTATGAAGCAGGCTGGTGCTTCTGTTCCCATGTTTGTGTCAGAAGATGACTAAATCATGTTATTCTTGTTGTAACTTTGGAGGATACATGTTCTTCTATCTTGCTAGTCTTGGTTAGTGCCTTCCTGTCTTTGTATTTCTGTATAATTATCTTTGTGTTATGTGGCTATCATTCATTCATCTATACTGTTATTATTCTTAAAAAAATAAAGTTTGTGTTGGAAGGCGACCAACCTTTTGTTCCTTTGTAATTTGATTTTCCAATGTGTCTGTTGATATTTGAAATCTGTACTCAAATTGCTCAGCCATTTCTTTCAGGGCATGCTATGGTGTTTTAAGATTTGTCATGGAAAGTGGAGCAAAGGGGTGTGAGGTACCTTCTCTGAACCCTTCCCTTGTCAGCATTTTACTCTATCCAATGGTTTAATTTCTAATTGCTTTTTGAATTGTGAGGAGGTCATTGTAAGTGGAAAACTGAGGGCCCAGCGTGCCAAATCCATGAAGTTCAAGGATGGATACATGATTTCATCTGGTCAGCCTGTCAAGGACTACATTGATTCTGCAGTAAGACATGTGCTCCTCAGACAGGTTAGTTATATTCTTGGATCTTGTGATATTTTTGAGCTATGGCCTTGTAGTTTTCTCTTACTTCAAAGTGGCTCTGCTAATTATATGCTTGCTTTAATATTTCTCAGGGGGTTCTTGGTATCAAGGTCAAGGTCATGCTTGATTGGGATCCTAAGGGTAAGCAAGGTCCTAAAACTCCTCTTCCTGATATTGTCACAATTCATCCTCCAAAGGAGGAAGAAGAATACATCCGGCCTGCTGCTATTGGGGCAGTCGTCACTGGGCCAGTCGCCGAGGTGGATATCCCCACTGTGCTGGCAGCTTGAACTGTTTTGATGGAGCACGTGATTCAAGTTTTGTAGTTGAGTTAGTCATTTTCTCGTCTTTTCCTCGTTTCTATAGATAGATATGAACATTCTTGTTTTTCTGGTTTCTTAATTATTCATAAATTGCTATACTATAGTTGTGAGATTTTATGCAGAACAACCGGGTTCTGTTGCCAACGTCTAAAATAAACTTAGGTATTGGCTAATTTGTGCCTCTAAAGAAAATGTTAAATGTGTTGGTTGTTGATTGTTTAAAACTTGAGGCCATTTATCTAGTGGCCCATCCAATGCGTGCCTAATTTAGGCCCCAAGTTTGACAAAATCATAATAATCAAGCTTTATGATTACGAATCACAGAGCTTATCACAAAGAAATATTCTCTAGTATCTTTTGATTCAGTTCGCACGTTTTAGTTTAATTGATTTAAAGGAACGAAGAAAATAATTCAAAATGCCCGTGACATGTTTCTTTGTTGATGGAGATCATTACATGTTTGCTTGGACACGTTCAGACAAAGTTGAGTTCAAACTCTTTTAACATACAATAATATTAGATTGAAAAGTCAGATCATGACGCCAATCCAAACAAGAAAGGTCCCAAGTCTGAATTCTGCTCATTTCATCAACTGTCACACTAGATTTTGATAGTTTTGCACTATATTGTTATGAAGTATAATTTTGTTCGTTTAAAATATTGTAAAAAGAATACAAGATATGCCGTTTTATCAGAATATTTTTCATTTTATATACAAACTAATGATAAAGAAAAGTCGATGGCCAAATGATATATATTCCCACCAAACAAACTATCAAGGATGAACACGATGGGCAGGGAATTTGGATCCATATATTTCCTGAATCGATATAAAGAAAAGTCGATGGCCAAATAATATTGGTCAAAACAACACTAATAATTTGACAGACAAAACAAAAATAGAGGAAGACAAAATTGAAAAATCTAGGGACCAAACTGTTCAATGAAAGAATCATAGGAAACAAAAGCTTTCAGGATTCACGGGTCACCTAACAAAACAAAGTCAACATCTTTAAGGTAAGTGGAGATGGTTACAGTAGAGAACTGACTGAATTGGAATGATTACTACTAAATATAAAGATAATCTCAACTAGAAAAGAAGGAAATACCAACAATGAATTTATTGAGTCATGCTTGAATTTATGAAGTTTTGCTTATTTAGAAGTGTTTGGTGAACACCACGATAATGGGTTTGATAGTTTTAAGTAAGATCTTGAGTTACAAATTGTGGGTAAATCTCGGGATATTAGAAAATTGTGTGGAGATAAATAATACTCCCTTACCAATACAATATTGGTATAGTGGTGTAAGGCCCATTAAATCACTTTGGGTTTTGAGTTGAATCTTAGAAGAGTCGTTTGTGCTAGAAGTGACAACCAACAAACTCCGAAACTAGAGTAGTTTGTTGCTCAAATACTTGGCAATAAGATCCAGAAAAGGCGTCAGATACCAGTTAATATTATTTAAAAAAAAATTAATACTCCATCCAGTATGAATTAGATAATTAATTTTAAAAAAATTAAGAAAGTTAGATAAATTTGTTATTTATAATAAATGTGTGTTGATTTACCTCAAAAAACCATTATTTACATTGAAATTACCCTCATTGTGAAACCCCTATTAGTATATGTGTAATTAATCGGCTTGTTTGAGAAAATAAATATAAATTTGTGAAATAAAATGGTTCAAACTCTTACATTTACAACATAAACAAACTCTTCAAATGGTTCCTATATTTAGAATTGACATGGTAATATAAAGGAGATAAGATAAAGTAATGGTGACCAAAAAAGGCCTAACATAGTTAGTAGATGACTGAGTTCTTTAAATATGTTGTCTTTGGTTTGAACTAAACTGTGTGTGGAAAAAACTTTGTTGGGAGATGTAAAACCCACTTCAGTAATCTATTAACCGAGAGATATCGCTTGAATTCTATGGGGGGAAAAAAAAAAAAGAGATAAAGGAATGTGTTGATATATAGAATAAAAGTTGGGGGATGAAAAAAGCATGGAAGGAAGATAAACTTTTCAACATAAGAAATAAATGAATTGCTGCAAATGAAAGGAAGAAAGGAGTAAAGTAGATTCCCACTTGCCAAGTTTCTTTTACTTCATCATGTTTCATTTGTCTCCCCATGATGTTTCCCTACTTGCTTCTTCTTATTGTCGTTTTGCGTTCCTTTTTTTTAAAAAAGAAATTCAAAGGATAAAATCCCTCTTTTGCATCTTTTTAAGCTACATATAGTTTATAACTCCATGTGTTTCTCTCTCTCTCTCTAAAGGAATCTTTTTATTTATGTATATGAACCACGATAAGTATGTGGTTAATATAAAAAGCATATGATTCCTTAAGTGCCAGATTGGTTTAAGGAATAGGACGTAATGTAATGTAATGATTATTATATGAATTTATTTGGTTTGTCATTGAGAAAAGATGATGCAATATGTATAAAAACGTTTGATTGTATTACATCAAATATGAGAATATATAAGATTGCTATTGCAAGAGACAAAATTACTCCCTGACTACACATATATGTATAATGTATACACTGGGTTCAAGGTAGTTTTTCAATTGGTGTAGTGTACGCATCACGTTCATAGTAATTTTGTAATATTTAATGGTGAAAATATTATGTAGTGTACAAGTTGGATTTATGGTAATTTTTTAATATTTAATGGTGAGAATATTATTTAATAGGATATTTTAATATTTTTTAACGGAGAAATATATATTTTTTAAATATCTAATGGTGGTAATTATTTAATATTTAATAGCGTTTATAGGTGAGCACTTTGGTCAATTTAAAAAATTATAATGGCCATAATGTCTTTTTCACTCTATTACATAATGTTTACATCCTCATTCGCAAGTCCTAGCAGTGTAATCCTGATTACATAAAATGATGAAATCAAGATTACAAAATGTAATCATATCTACATCAAACGATATAATCAATCTGTTGCATCAGGATTACATGTAATCTTCTCCCATGAAATTAAATCAAACAAGCTATAACCAAAGATGCGTTTATTATCATATTTAAATTTTAAAAAAATATCTCACTCTTACGCTTTCATATGAAAATTTGATAGTAAAGATTTGAACAAATTATTTAACTTTTTAATCTCTCCAAAAATAGTTGATTGGTTTTTTTATTAAAGACAAAAGAATTAATTCTCTATACAGTTTTGAAAGAATTTAATTCCACAACAATATTCTCTCTCTCTCTCTCAAATCAAAACAATTATCCTAAAAACTTATGTCAAAAGGTAATGGATTTTTCATAGGAGACTATGATGGATGGTGATGGTGTTGTGATCTTTCAACATGATTTATGAATTTTCAACTCCAAACGATCCAAATCGGAGAAAAAGTGGGGCAAAAAAAAGAACCGGACAATCTCAGTTTTACTTCCTACCTAAAGTAAGAATTAAAGGCAACACATGGAGTTGAACAAGAAATTAAAGTGTAGCATATTCAATAACAACATAGCTAGGCAATCACAAAAAAGAAAAGAAAAAAGAAAGCGCATTTCTCTGTTCATTCCTTTTGAACAAGATAATGATAATGCCAGAACTTCTGACACCACAAAAATGCTTCATTTCTATTAAATCCACAGTAACAGTAACAAAGGTTACAACTAACAGTAACACACAGAGATTCTCTGCAAAAAAAAAAAAAAAAAAAAACCGTTCTTATTTGGAGATCTAAGATCTGATTCTGATACATGAGTCAGTAATAATAATTAAGCTATTAATTAATCAAAGCTACAACTCATACAGCTACATTAATAATTAATAATTCTAATAATAATCAATCTTGTTCTATATCTTAGGAAAAATTACAAAAATTAAAACAACACAAACTGATAATTAATAATTAAGTAGGTCTGAGTCTTTTGAGGCCACCTTTGGCATCAGAAGATTTTACAGCACACCACTTGAATCTCCCTCAGAGGAAACATCCATGGATTTGGAGAAAGAAGTTGAGAGATCAGAATAGAGATCAACCACTTTCCTGATATTACTATTAAGCTCTTTGATCAGTCCCACGTTTCTGCTAAGGTTGTCTGCAACCTTGGACTCATGATTCTGGTTTATCTCATTTATCAGAAGCCTGTTCTGATCCAATATGTTCTGTACTTGCACAAAGTTCTTCTTAAATGTCTGTAACATCTTCCCATCTATCTCTTGATGATGATGTGTCCCGTTGTTATTATTACTATTATTGTACCTGTCTCCCTCCATTGTTGATGAATCAAGAAGCTTAATCAAACTCAGTCCCAGACCTGCAACATCAACATTTGAACATGAACATGAACAAACCTTGAATCACAGACAAATACTTTTGTTATTTCTCATAATCATATACTCTTTTTAACGTCAGATCTAACTAAAAAGTTAATTTTAGTTCTAAATGTAAGACATATTTTTTATAATTATCAACATTTTTCTAATTTATACATATTAATGCTCCATTAACAATAAGAGCCAGATGGAAGGAATTAACGAAGATTATTAGGTGGTTTTAAGGAAAACATGTCGTATTAATTAATATAATTAATTTCCTTCATTTACTTAAATTATGAAATAATACATTAAAGATGGTACAAAGACATGAACAGTTTGTTTTGTTTGGCATATGAGACAAGTTCTGCAGAAAATAGTAGTGGGAATCATTACCCTCGATGAGGTTCTTTTTCCAGAGAGATCAGATCAGTTTGTATGATAATGATATTTTACTAATACTAATAATAATAACTCCATTATTATTATTGTTATGGTTATTTAATAGTAAATTATTATTTGTTCATGATTAAATGGGGAAAAGAAGAGATGATGATGATGATGCAGCCGCCCATTTTCCTAAAAAAGGTTACTTTTTTTAATGTATTGAGAAAATAAATATATCTCCCTACAGCTCAGAGTTCAAAAGAAGAATCTGAAATACTACCAGTCAAGGAAAAGCCTTTCTTTTTTTCCAGGAAAATTACGAAAACCCCACAAAGTTCTGAGACAGACAGGTACATACATTGAATACAACCAAAGAAAAATCCCAAAATTAGCATTACTCTGAATTCAGAGGAATCTGAAATGGAAATTACCATATGGGGGAATTCAGAAAACAATGATTCAGAAAAGACCGTACGAGGGGGGGGGAATTAAAAAGCTTCTTCCACTTGCCCAAAACCACAAAAATTAGGTGAAGAAGAAAGAAAGAAACACAAAACCCATGTGAAGATTCCAACAAATAATCAACGAGAAAACCTCGGAACAGATTAAAGAGAAGAGATCTTTCTCAGTAAGTGTTTACAGAAAAAGAACAAGAAATAAATGTCCGAGGAACCGAAGATTAAGGAACAAAGGAACAAGTTGTAAACAGGTACGAAGAACAGAGAAAACAGAAATCATTAAAAGCCATGTTTAGCAGATGATACTACTTGGCATGTTAAAAATAATACATAAATAACGGTATCTAGATTGTAAAGTCGTACCTTGAAAATCTGGAACATTATAATGAGAGAAGGCCGGAGATTGAAAGGAGGAGAGCGATGGATTCCCGAGGAGAACCTTGTAACGTAAAAGATCGGCGATTGAATCGAATCTGATATGAATTTTCTGGGAATGAGGGGAGAGAGAGAGAGAGAGACTGACAGATTTGACAGTCTCGCTGGGCGGGGCAGGCTGTGTAATCCTTAGATGTGTTAATATTTAGGATATTAAAGTGTATTTAATATATAAATGATAGAAATTACTGAAAGATTCCCAATTACAAAATTTATTACTCAACTTATCTTATATTCATGTCCTGTGGTTTTGGTGCAACCACAAAAATCCCGAGTTAACTCTATAAGTTTAATGTTTTAACTTATATAAATTGTGTTGAACTATTTTTAAATTTATGATATTTGTAAATCCAGTTAAATTTATGATTCCATACATTGAATTTATCGTTTTTACATTTTTAACTTATAAAATCATGTAATTTTTTTAATTTGACCAATCTCAACAACTTTATAAACAAATTTTATACAAATTTATTTGTTGGGTATAATAAATTATGAATGTTGATATATTTAATTTCAATTAAATAGATTTAAAATAATTTTAAATCAAATTATTCTTATTTTATATTTTAATTATACATTATTAATACCTAATTATTACTAAAAGTAAACTCTTTTTACGAGTTTATGATTTAAGTTTACAATATAATTTTATGTCACTATCACAAAGTTATTTAAATTTATGAATTTGACAGCTTTAAGTGTAACCCATCTTTATCAAAATGCAATATATATTCAAGAAGGTGTAAATGTATTTTGTTTGTGAAAAAGAGTTGCATTTGTTGAAGAGATTGCATCTGCATCCTCAAAGAATAAATTGTGTATTGGGCTTTTTTTCAGTAAATTCCACTAAATAATTTTATTATAGATATATATCTTTTTTGGTCAAATATTATAGATATATCCACCCGTTAATTTTAAATTAACATTATTAAATGTATTAATTTATGATCCAATTGGATACATTCTAGGAAGTGGGAACTTCTCCTGTCCTTTACTCAGATCCAAAGCATCACTTGTTCAGATTTTTTTCATTCTGACACGTGGCACCTTAATCTTATCAATCCTTTATCATGATGTGTGGGCCCCCATTATGCTCAGATCATCTATTAAATATTAATCTTACATGACCCTAGACTTAACCTAATTTTAGTTTAATTTAGTTTAGATAAGAGTGTGATGTGATTCATTTAGGTTGGTGTACCATGAATTTTAATAATTTAATCATTGTTTTTATGAAATTCTTTATTGTTGAAAGGGTTAATCTCCCAAAATCAAGATTAACCTCATTAATATTATTTTGAGTGATATATAATTTTATAATTTATATTTTATGGGTCATAATTTCATCATGAGGTTGTAATAATGATGTGATTACTACTAAATATAAATTATTTTATATTTTTATTCTCTAAATGTGATAATCAATCTTCAAAAATATTTTAGGTATTGGCCGTCTAAAAGGATACTTGAAAAAAATATTTCGTCTTAGATTGATGATAAAAAGTATTTTCACGATCTTGATCGGTGGTACAAAAAATATTTCATAATTTTGAAAAATTATTTTAGGATCTTGAAAAAAATATTTCGGATTATTGGACCAGTGTACTAAAGGATCTTGAAAAAATATTTGAAATGCCGTCGTCCCACAAGAAAAAGTCAAACTTAATCAAAACGCTATTTTTTGTAATTTGTAATTTAACCGTAAATACTTTAAAAAAACATTTTTTCTTTGCCTTTCCTCAAGATAAAGACACGTGTATATTTTTGCACCTTAACTCATTTTATAATTTGTATTTTATGGGTCATAATTTCATCATGAGGTTGTAATAATGATGTGATTACAACTAAATATAAATTATTTTATATTTTTATTCTGTAAATGTGATAATCAATCTATCATTACATTGCCTAACTCAAGTTGAAGTCAAGTCTATAAAATGATTACTCTTGATAATTTTTTTTTAAAGAAAAAACACTGTATGTTGTTTATAATTTGCACACTATTTAGCTTGCAAAAAAGGATGACTTCTATAGAGCTAAGATTTAATTATAATAAAATCCCACAATAATAATATAGAATAGGTGGGAGAGGAAGATAAGATGAACAAGTTCTTTTGTTTAGTATACTTTTTGTGTCCCATCAGCTTGGGAATTTAAGTTTCTAGCCTTACTAATATTCCTTTAATATTCCTTTTTTAGGTGTAAAATAAAATCATATTAAAATTGGTTTTGGAATTTTGAATATACATTGTTACTATATCAACATTAACAACAATTTTTTAACAACATATTTACAACTATCATAAAATATTAACAACTTTCTATAATAGAAAAATGCATACCTAAAAAGGTCTTTTTAGGATTAAATTCGAATTTATTTTTACACCAAATATTTGAAAGATAAAATCATTGGAGGAAGAATATTTTACATCTCAAAAATTTTTTTCTATAACGCAAGAAAAAAGATTAAATTCGAATTTATGCGACAAATTTAAACTTGGAGGAAGAATATTTTAGACAAATTTAAAGTTGATAAGAGGATATTTTTTTCCTTTTCATTTTGAACTAATTACTTTTAAAGGTAAAATAGATATTTTCTAATGCTTTAACAACTGTCACACTTCATTTTTTTCCTACCAAATAAATTATCTTCCTTCCCGTCATCTTCCATCATCCCTTAAAATGTTCTCTTCCCTTCTTTTCCTTTTCTAAGTTCATTTTCTTCTTCAAATCTTTCCAATACCAAACACGCCCTTAGAATGAAGTGAAATTGGGAGGGAAGTCGGTTGAAGTTTCGGGAAGGCGCGCGTGCGTGGATATACATACACAAATAAAGATTGGGAAATATCAAAAAAAAAAGGTGTGAGAGAGATTGAATATTGTCCCCCCAAAAAAAAAAATATTGTTGAAAAAAAGGACCCAAGTCAAAGTCTTTTTTGTATCAAAGAATTTCACAACACACGCATCAATTCTTTTGGAATTAATCAACAGCACAAGACCAAAATACGAAAAAAAAAAACCAAGAAATTTCAAATTAAAAGAATAAAAGCTCATGAGACGAGTTTTAGTGTAATTTTTTTAATATATTTATCTATATATAACTAACTCTAGAATATTATTCTCATCAAGTGAGTGATATCTTAAACACACAGATAATGATAAAGGGAAAGAAGGAATAATTGGGGAGAGATTAGAGATACATAGATGAAATGAACTAGGCACGTGGGGGGTGGAGATTAATTAATTAATTAGATTAATTAATAATGAAAAAGAAAAAAAAAGGAGGTGGGAGAGGGAGAAGAAGCAGGAAGCAACTAAGCACGTGCATGATACGACGTCGTCGAATGGAGTGACGCCAGCTTGGCACTGCCCAATGCTTCCTTTCCTTCTTCATCACTACATTCCCCTTTGTATGTCCATGGCCGGCATCTTTATTATTATTTTATTTATTTATTATTTCCAGCTATATATATATCTATATAGACACACAACTATGGCGGATCTATGTTGTCATGAGGGTTGGCAAATGTCCCCTCTACCTTAGAAAATATTACTCCTCCCTTCTTCAATATAAATATAAGACATATTAATTTAAAGAGTTGGTTTTGATCTTAAATATTTTAAATAATTTTTATTTGTATTTATTTTTCTAATTTAGGGAGATGAGATGAAATGAAGAAATTAAGGGAGATAAGAAGGGTATTATAGATAATAGATATCATATATTAACTAATTTAACTAACTTCCTTAATCTAATTAAATTAGACAAATATTTAAGAGGTAGTGCGGAGGTACACCCGCTCAATGTTTCGCGGGGCCGCTTATGGAGACCGACCCAGCGCCCCCACGTTCCGACCCACTACGGATCGCTCAAAGTTCTCATGAACGGACCGGGCACACCCTGACTAATGCTTGAACTCAAGGACGCAATTGAAAGATACATCCGAGAGGGTAAATTGCGTCAAAAAAAAAAACACGAGTCGGAAGAACAACAACAAAAGGAAACAAGGCCAAGCCCGAGTCCGCCCCCACTCGATCGGAAAGTCGATGGAATGACGACAATCATCATCCGACGATGAGCAGCTTCCGAGATAGACATGAACCACGTGTAACGTAATTAGATGAAAACCATGACCACCGACGCTCCAAAGATTTACCGAAGACCTAAAGACGTCATATACCGGGGCACCAAAGACGGATTGGTAATTACGATCATTTTTCGTTGATCCCTGCAGCTCACGGATATCATCGTCATGTGGGATGCCTTTAAGAGGATGAACTTGGATAAAGAAGACCTCGTCCATGCAAGACAACACTCGTAGGCTTTAACGGCAACAATCCAAGCCGAAGGGTACATCGACCTCGCTAAGCCGACCTTGGGAACTAAAAACCTTCAAAGCCGAGAGGGTAAGATTCATCGTGGCCGACTTCCTCCCCGTATAATATGATTTTAAGGGCAGACCAACCATCCACAAACGGGATATGGTTGCATCCACCAAGCACCCGGTTAGAATGGTCATAAAAATACGGTTATCACCATAACCGGGGACCCGAGAAGGAAGCTCGACAATGTTATTATGAAACCATGCGGAGAACGGACTGGGAAGGCGTCATCACCCCAGGATCAAAATGCCACGGGAAGCTAAAATGCAAGCAAACAGAGCCGTCCACAAGGTGGAACCGGACCTAAGAGATAATTGGAAGATTTAGTCCTGGGGAAGATCCGACCCGTAACGAAGATTTGACCCTAGAGCTCAAAAAGGAATTAAGAATTTCCTAAAAGCAAACCGAGATCTTTTGCATAGAGGCCTCGGAGGTATAACCCCAACTATAATCAAACCGTTCTACCCCGTTATATGACCGACGCTTAGAAAAGCATGTGAAGGAACCGCGAGGCCGAATTCATCCGGGAAATACAATACACCACATGGTTATCCACGGTCATGGTCCTAAAGCCTAACTGAGTTGGAGGTGTGTATAGATTACACCAACTTAAACAGCCTCGCCCTAAAGACTCGTACCGATGCCGAGCATCGACCAATTGGTCGACAACTCATCCGGATTTCAACTATTATCATTTATGGATGCTTACTCCGGATACAATCAAATAGCGATGCACCCGGAAGATCAGGAACGGACGGCCTTCATAACCGACAAGGCCAATTACTGCTATAATGTCATGCCGTTCAAGAAAAACGCCAGGCCACCTATCAACGAATGATGAACAAAGTCTTCGAAGACCATTTCTCGCCGGCCGAAATGTAGAAGTATACATTGATGACATGATCGTCAAGTCGCCGAAGCCGGAGACCACATCCAAGACCTTGGACAAGACGTTCGAAAAGTTACGAAAGCACCGAATAAAGCAATCCGCAAAAACGTGCATTTGGGTCGGCTATGACAAGATTCTTACCTGTGTCGTCCGAATGATGCTCGGATACCCCGCGGCCCTATCCAGTTCCCGACTCAGCGAGACGGTTTTCCGTATTTATCCGTCGGCCAAGAGCATAAGCGCCGCCCGGTTCGAGAAACCTAATCCGGCCAGATACCGATTTACTTTTGTGAGCAAGGCACTTGTTAACTCGATAAAAAGACGCCTACGCCCATACTTCCGGGGCACAAAGTGGTGGTACGAACCACGGCCAAATCCCAAGCGGGTTCTACACAAACCGACTGCGGGCGAATGACCAAACCGGGCCATTGAATTATCGTACCCGACATTTCCTACGAAGCCCGGCACGCGATAAAGTCGCAAGCCTAATACCCTCGAGGAAGCGGGGAGATGAGGTGAAACGAAGGAATTAAGGGAGATGAGAAGGTTGTTATAGATAATAGATATCATATATTAACTAATTTCCTTAATCTAATCAAATTAGACAAATATTTAAAAAAAAACTTTATCTCATAAAATGCAAAATAGTCGTTTCGTAATGATCTTCAAACAAGGTACTGCCTTGGATTTAAAATATAAGAAGTAGACATTATTTTGATTTCTAAATATAAAACCTCAATTCACTCTATTCTTTTAATTTATAAGTTTTTCTAAAGAAGGATAATATTTTATAATAATATATATGTAAAAATGTAATCCCTCCAACCCTTAATATAAGATATATTTGAGGAGTTGATTTTGATTATAAATATAAGATATAGTTATTATATTTATCAATCTTTTTCTAATTTACCCCTATTGATACTCCCTCAACCATAATCAAGGAGTAAAAGGAATTAGGAAATTAAGGAAGATGACTATAATGTTTTAGAAAATAAATTTCATATGAACTAATTTAACTAATTTTCTTAATATAATCAAATTAAGTAAATATATTTTATACTCCCTTTGGTCCTAATTATAAAACCTAGTTGATTTTTTTAAAGAGATTAAGGAAGCTAATTAAATTAGCTAAAAGTATTTTTACTTTTACTTTTTCTTCAAACTAAATAGTTTGACTAATAAACTAATATATAATCTAAAAAACACAATATATTAAATGATTAAGAATTATTTAGCCTTCTTTAACTGCCTAAAAAATAACTGCGCCTTATAATTACAACTGTTATAGAAGAGAAATGAGTGATTGTTTGTTTACTGGTAATATAGGTAACAATGAATGTAGAGTAGATTTGGGGGCATAATAGTAAATGAAGGGGAAATAGTTGTGTACATAAATAGGACAAGCAAAAGGCTGGCGATTTTTACGGAGGGTACCTGGTACTAGCTTAGCTAAAGCTCATGTGGCCGACGACACAACACACTTGTCTATGAACTGTCATTTGCTTTCTATATTCAACAATACCAACTTACGTTTATCTTCTCACATGAGCTTTAGCAAATAAATAAATTTACGTCTGCATTCTTGTAATTTGAAGAAAAAAAAATGCGGTTTATACATTAAAAATATGAGAGAGAGAGAGCTATATATAGTTTTTTTTTTTTTTTTTTTTTTTTGCTTTAAAAAATGCTTTTCCCGTTTTGGATTAATACTATACAGTATACAATGCCTATTTTCAGTTTTAGTTTTTACCAGCCAGTGCCTTAACACTACACACTTGTTCACACACCACTCTACTTCATTTATGTTGCCTCCGTACAATTATTTGCGCAAATAAATAAATTTACGTCTGCATTCTTGTAATTTGAAGAAAAAAAATGCGGTTTTATACATTAAAAATATGATATATATAGTTTTGAGCATTCATATAGTTATTCATTGTTAATCGGAGATTCTCACCATTTTTAAAGACAAGGATCAAGGTTAGAATGGGCCTCCAAACATGCTGGCCAAGAAATGACCATTTCCTTACGTTTTGTCGCATTTTGTTGGCCTTAACTTAATATGGGCCCACCTACGTTTTGTCGCTTGTTTGGGCTTAACTCATATATAGGCCCACAGGATGGAAAGAACGTGATTAAAAACGTTGATAATGTGGAGAGTGGGATTTGAACCCACGCCCTTTCGGACCAAAACCTTAATCTGGCGCCTTAGACCAACTCGGCCATCTCCACTTTTGGCTTGGGTTTTATATAATTATGTTTATATATTCATAAACTTAGATAACACCTTAAATAAGAACATGATGGCTTTAGCAACAGAAAGCTCGGTTATGTTTGGCAATGAGGAAAGTTCCACGCTACACACAAATAACTTTGAATTGAGTAAAATCTTCCAGAACAATTTGACTTGTTAAGTCCAATTCATAGATGTGAATTTTCAGAGCTTCACTTTTTCCATTTCAAGAATAATTCTACTCCTATAATTATCATCGTCTTAAATCCGCGGATTTTTTTTTTCTTTCCATTTTATCTCACGGCCGCCGCCAATAATTAAAAGTTTAGAATTTTGCATAAGTATATGCCTACCGTATAATGAATATAACTTCAAAAAATTAATATATCAACGGTGCCATATTAGCGACAATCATATACTCCCTGATCCTTATTATAAGACACCAACTAACTTTTCTCACAAACCAATAAAAGTAGTTAAAATCAATAAAGTTGTCTTCTAAAATTTTCAATATTACCCCTATTAATAACTAAACTCTAATATTATATTAATTATTACTCTGCTACTTTTATTAATTAGATACATGAAAAAAATAATCATCGTTCATCGAATATATATAAAAAGACATAAATAAACTTTCTAAGAGGTATAATAAGCGACTAGATATATATATATAATGCGTCTTATTATAATTTAAAATCTATGACATACTGACATGATTATATTATTATTTACACTAAATGGTAGGTGAGGTCCCATAATATAGCTTATATTTTAATATTGTCTAGTTGAATCGGTGCACACTTTATGAAAAACATTTTTCTAAATAATATAAAAAAAGGTTCGTGGGAATGGAAAGTAAAGTCAACATTGTTTTATTCATAAATAAGTATCCAAAGATAATAATAATGCTCTAGAAAACTTTTACTTAGTCGTGGGAACATTTAAATTATATTTGTAAAGGGTTAAGTAGTAAATCCTTCCCGAAAGTATCTGTATAGGATTAATGTTGTCTTGAAAGTTTTTTGAGTCTCAATGTTACCATGAAGTATCAAAATATTGCAATGTTGTCCTCCCCATTAACAACGTTAATTTTCACTGTTAAAAAGATATGTCACATTCCCACATGGCACTCAAATCACCATCACATTGCCACCTACTTCTTCTACCCTATCCCCTCCAATCCACCGTATCATCTCCTAGCCTAGAGTTCAACAAATCCATAATCAACAGCAACAGAGTTCATCAATGTCTTCCTTCCTCCATCAGTCTCTCTCCCTCCTTCCCTCCTCCATCCCTTCCTTCCTCCATCCATCTCTCTCTCTCTTCCCCCTCCTCCATCATTCCTCCATAGAATGGGAATGGAACAAAGGAAGAAGAAATTGAGGAAGAGGAAGGAGGAGCAGAGGTTGTATGCAGAGCTGAGTGAGGTGATGAAGTGTCTAAAATACATGAAATTTCAGTCAAAATTAACCACTATTTTGAGATAAATCATCAACTAGAAAAACATTCATCCATACTCAATCATCGATATAAAAAATATATAAAACAAATACAAACTCTAAAACCATTTGTGATAGATAAAACAGTGGAAAAGTCTGTCAAAGTACTGATTTAACATTGCAGGAGGTTGTTCTCTATTCTATCATCTTACTACCGACAAGGGAAAATAACAGAAATAAGAGAGAAATGGTTTTAGATGAACAAGAACCATAGAGAAATCAAAACTTAAGGATAAGTAATCAGAAGGAGGAAGGTTGAACTAGTTGTCGTCTAGTAGTCATTGAAAATTTGGGAGATTGAGGTTCGAAAAACTTGGCTTTGCATATCTGCATTGTAGTGGTGAAGGACCTGCTGTTGATGCCCTGCACGCACGAGCTGTGGCCGGAGGAAGAGGATCGACAAAATTCAAAGGACCTGGAGATCGATGGTGCCTTGTTTTCCTACACTATTACTGGTGGGTCACCATCGTTGGTGCCTCACCCTATTTTTAGTCAAAAGGAAGGGGTAGAATCAACAGCGATGACGAGCCCGTATTAGTATTTAGGTGTCCTAGAGACAATCTGTAAGGACAGATCAACATCATTTCTACATTGTAGTATTTCATTATTAATAAATGAGCACATTTTATCTTTATCATATTTATGTCTCATCTTTATTTTAAGGTAAATATGTGTTTGAAGATAAAAGCCCTAAGAATAGAACATGTGTTGTTTTTGAGGATTAATGATAGAGATCATGATCATGAGGGCTCAAGAACATTGTATATCTATTACTTAAAACTTGTTCCTAGTCTTGAATCACCAAGAAAGGACATTGATGATCTCAATAAGATTAATACGACATCATCTACTTGTATAGAAATACAAGGTAGGGACCTCATGGAATACAGGCATGGAGATGCCTTAGCTGATGTCATGGGTAGATCTGTTAGAGAACATATGGTACTGAACAGACCCGCCGAGAGACTTCACAAAGATTCATTGTAGAGAATATCATTCGATATATAAAGTCTCTCATCGTTTGGTAGTACGAATCGTCCTAGACTTAAGGATGTCATCGAACACTCTATCCTAAGGTTATATTTTGACTATACAACTCTATCTACAAGAGATTAGTTATTCAGAAAACCGGTAGAGCTTGGAAAGCTTCAATTAACTCGGGAGTCTGTGCACACAGCAAGTGATCATGAAGAATCATGATCCATAATATAATTAATATAAGAAGATTCTCAGTTCTGTAAATTAGCTACATTTAGTCAATTAAGAGTGATGATACTCTATCTTTGCTCTTGACTTAATGTGAATAACGATGTGAGGATGATACACTGCACGGTATTCAAATATGAAAGGTAGATCACTTGATCAACTCAATTAGTTCTGGGGCTACAGAGAATCGCTAGTGTCTTATGAGGTCATTAAATAAATTGGGCCCGTTAAAAAAGTTTTAATTGGTCTAAGTTTATTTATGTCAGTGACTAATTGGGCCTAATGGATCACACACAAATGTTATTCTTGATTGCTTAAAATTAGCAAACTTGGGTCAGTAATTATTATTGGACTTTATCAAGAGTAAAAGTGTAGAATCCAATTTGAATTTTGAATTTGAATTTGAATTTAAGTTTGAAATTCAAATTTGAATTTTAATTCAAAATGTTAGGTTATAAAAAATAATTTAGAATTATTATATATATATATATATATAAAGATCCAATAATGATTTGACAAAGATATGAGAAATAATAAATGAGGATTGAATTAAAAATGATTTTGAATTTTAGTTTAAGAGATGAATGTGATCCATCATCTTAAATTATTATTCAATTAATCAATTAAGATATAAATGTGATCCACCATCTTAAATGGTTGACTCAATCAATCAATTAAGAAATAAATGTGATACATCATCTTAAATGATTGATTCAATCAAGATATTAATGTGATTCATCATCTTAAATTCAATCAATCAATTAAGATATGAATTTAATTCATTGTGATTTGGATTTTCCAATTCAAGCTTGGATTGAGTCTTTCTTGTAAGCACTTAAATTAGGGTTAGACTCTTATAAAGTGCTAATTTTTTCTGTGCCCCTCTCTTGCACGTTTTTCTAGGAGAAAAACAAGATGCCTTATACTCTCTAAATTTCGGTCATTACCAAAGGTTTAGAGGGAAAGGGCGTCATCCAAGAAAGGTAAGGTTCCAATGATCTTGCTCCTCCTATCTTTAACCTAATCCTAAGAAACCACTACTTTCTTGAAAAGAGAAAAAACAAAGGAAACCAAACCTCAACCTTGTCTTCGCCACAAAGATCCAAGAGCGGAGGTTTCAAGAGAAGGAGTTCTCATTGCAACGGGATAAAATGTTGATCAACATTAGAGGACACCAACAACATTGAGGTCTTCAAGTGATCTAAGGTAATCCTAATATCCAATATCTGTGTTATCAAGTTATGTTAATCCCCAATAGTTGTTTTAACGAGTAATCCTGAAACTCATAATATTCTAAATTGTTATAAATTCTCATTAGCACCGTAAAGAGTTATGGATTAATAATTAATAACTTATTAACGTAATGAGTTAAGGTTAATAATTCATGAGGACCGTAAGAAGTTACGGGTTTCCGCAACAACCAAACAAAATTTTTTGTTTTCAAACCTCATGAAACTTTGCATGAAAGTGATGTAATAGACAAAATTTAACCATCAGCCCAAAGGTCGGCAATGTCGATCGAAGGTAGCAATGGGCTCTAAACTTCGAGATTTTCGTGTAGATATTGGGTTAGCAAGGGTTGCTAGCGCCGTCGTTGACGTTCATGGTAAGGGAGGAGGCGTTGATTGTGAGAGGGAAGGGAGTGGATGAAGGAGTGAAGGAAAGGTTCCAAAAGGAGGAGGTGAGATGAGGGAGGAGGCATTCATGGAGTGGTGGGGTTGTCAATGCAAATAGGCGACGGGGCTAGAGGAGTTTTTGGGTTTAGGGTGCACAAGAGGAAGGAGAGGGAGGAACTTTTGGCTAGGAGAAGATGTTGTGGATAGGAGGGGAGAGGGTAGAAGAAATAACTAGTGATTTGAGTGTCGTGAGAGAGTGTGTGACGTGTCTTTTTAACGATAAAAATTAACACTATTAATGGGAGGGCAACATTGTTACACTTTGATATTTTAAGGACAACATTGAGACTCAAAAAACTTTCAGGACACTATTGCTCATGAGTGTGTACTTCCAGAATGAATTTGCTACTTAACCCAAGAATAAAATCTAAAGTTGGCAAAACACACACATATATATATACACTCACAGATTTACATATATGTGTGTATGCGCGTATGTGAGTGTGTATATATTCGTGAAATCTAAAAGCCTAATCCCTTTTCCCAATAATTTATTTTTTTAAATACAGAATACAAATCTCAACTAAAGAACTAACATGATCTCACTGCCTCAACAATCAAGAGGCTTATGATAAACTATTATTGATATGTACTTTTTAGAAGGAGAGAAAAAAAACAAAATCAGATATCATGATCATATTTCTTTTATCCCCAAATATAGAGATATTTTTTAGGGGTTTGGTTTCTTTCTCTTTGAAGTATCTCCAAAGTTGAAAACAAACCCAACCTTCCAAGCAAAGAATACATTATCCCTGTCATAATCAAACCATTGCAAAAATAATTATCAGAATTCCTGTTGTAAGATTATTCCATCTTCCAATTTTAAAATAAATCAGAAAAAAATATCCATTTTAATAAAAAAATGTGATAATAATTTCCACAGTTATATTTAATTGAAATAAAAATAAAAATTTCCCAGCACACCAGAGAAGTAAGATATGAAAACGAAAAAAAGAAAGAAAGAAAAAAAAAGGGAAAACATATCGGAACAAAACTCCAAAGAAGCAGCTGCTGTGAACCATCAAACTGAAACACGTCAACGTGCACAATTCCACAACTTCTTTTATTTAATTATTTTTTATTTGTGGCGTTTAAATATCACAGATAACAATATTAATCCCCACACCCCAAAAATCTCTTCCTTCTTCTTCTTCCTCCTCATCGCTCTTCGATCTCTCTCATTCATCTTCATCTCTGTGTTCTCCAAAGTCTCTCTATCTTTCACCACGAGATGGGTCCGCTTGTGGCGACCCAATTGGCGACGGGTCTGGGAGTTCTCGCCGGAGCCGTCCTGTTCAAATCGGTGATGGACCAAAAGCCCATGGCCGGACCCTTCCCGCGCTGCCCCACCTGCAACGGCACCGGCCAAGTCTCTTGCCTCTGCTCTCGCTGGTCCGACGGCGACTTCGGCTGCCGCACTTGTTCCGGGTCGGGTCGCATGATGTGCAGCAGTTGTGGCGGCTCCGGAACCGGACGGCCCTTACCCTCAAAACTCATCGTTCGCCCGCCGAATCGCTCCACTCACTGATTCACCGGTCCGATTCCAGATTCGCCGTCGCAGATCTTCAAGTAGCCTTAGATAAATCCCACACCCTCTTTGCATATATATTATATATATAGTGTTTTTGAATCATAGTTTTATTTTTGTATTTCTTAGGATTTTTCCTGGAAACCCCTAAATGGTTGAAGAACGTATATGGCATCTGATATAGATTCTGGGGATGTGATTTTAGGATTGTAGTTAAGGTTGTTATATATGGTTAAGCAAAACTTGTAATTGAGTTTAATTAAGGAAGCAATCAGTTATTTACTTGACTGACAATATTTGGAATTTTTGTGCAACTGATGAAATTGAAGAGAAGAGTGATTTTAAATTTGTCCATTTTTGTAACTATGCATCGCTCTGTTTCTGTGTTTTTGCAATGTGTTCAGTTTGATGTTCAAGATGAGGGTTTTGGACTTTTGGGGTATTTTTTCATGAATGAGCTTTGGGACTTGTTATCTGGAATTTTTTTGAGCTCAATATAATTCTGGAAGTATTGAAAAAAAAAAGGTAACATCATCTTGAATTATAGAAACCCACAATTCATTCCTTTGCGAATATTTTCTCAAAAAAAAGCTATTAAGCTTAAAAATTATTACTGACTCTGATTTAATCCGATTTAAATGTGAGATATGGTTTGTAGTATAATTTAAAATTGGCAGAGTATAACAAAGACACTTAATTCGTTTCTTACTCATAGGTCAGACTAATCAATTAAGTGTTGATAGAGCTTGAGTGGTGGAGATTAGGATATATTCTTTCTTGTCTAGGACATATTTACTTAATTTTATAGACATTAATGATAATAATTAAATTAATTAATTATATTTTTTTTTTTTAAATGCCCTTATTTAAAATTTTAACTAGCATCCAATTACTCTCATTCTTTGTTGAGTCTGTTTTTTTCGGACATCTCCTACCTCACATACGACTTCTCCGAAATTTCACATAAGACATATCTTTACTCTGTATGTTGGAAAGTGTAATTTAATAGTGATCGAATTATTAAATATGACAAAAATTACTTAAAATTATTTTATTAAGAAAAAAAGTAGAATTGATGTGTGTGGCATTAATGAGGTACAAAGATTCTATAGAAATTATTACTAAATTATTATTGCGTTTAATTATTATCGGTCGGATTAGTATCAATAGAGTAGATAGAAATTAATCATGTTTTATTTTGAATGATGGGGGTGGTTAATTGTATGTTTAATTAATTAATTTATCACAATAAGCAAGTTGGATGCCATTTTCTTCCATTATTTTTTTTTAAAAAAAGAACTTATTTGCCCCTTTTTGTTGATGGAATCTTTGCATGTCAGCTGGCTCCCAAACTCATCCTTAAAAGTTCCATTTTACGAAATAACTATTTAACTAATTAATATGTATGTTAATTCAATTTAACAGATTTATTTATTTTTAATACTACTACTATGATAATAGTACTATAATTGATTCAGATCTGGTATAAATAAAATATATCATTTGACTTTCCTTAAAATAAAATACTACTAGAATAAATAATTGATTCAGATCTCAATATGGTTAAATCTATTTGTGAATAATTTTCTTTAATATTGAAAATCTAGAATCAAAACCTGTTTGACAAATTCAAATCTAAAGCTTTTTCCCCTTTTAGCCCTTAATATCAAATATAATCACAACTGTTTCTCTTTGATCCGTCCAAATGGGACACCATACTTTTTCTTGGGCAACAACTTGGATTGTGGAATCACCTCTTGTACATAAAAAGAGTGCCAAATTAATCAAACAGTTGAAAAATTGTTTGTTTGTTTGTTTGTTTTTTTTTTTAAAATTAGAGGGATAGCACTAATGGCCTCCTGAGGTTTTACAGGCATAATCAAACTTGTAACTTTCTATTTATATGAGAGAAATTATGGTTAAATAAAGATTTTCAAGCAAAAAAGCTTTTGGTTTTGAAAGACCCGTTTTTTTTAATATCATTTTACCCCGAAAGTTTACAAAAATGAGTAAATATTTGCCGAAGTTTTTTTGAGAAAGAAATTTGTCAACAGTAAGTTTTTTTTGAACAAATTTTCGAAACCTCTTAGCAAAAACGATACAAAAAACGATCAACTGACGTCAAGATCAACCGACGGGCAAATTGCTACGTTTGTAAACTTTCGCAAAAAACGATACCAAAAAACTTCCGTGTGCGTCCAAAACCAAAACTTCCATAAAATCCATTTATCCCATAATTTATTACACTCATTACAATCCCCGACAAAGAATCATCTGTAAGACAGTTCATCCTCATGTTTAATGGAATATATGAAACCTTTAAGGGATGTTCCAGATGCGACACGGATAATCCCCCATAGCCACACTTATTCCCAGCTCTAGAATAAGCCTCATCATTGACAAAATCAATTTTAACCTTTGGTGGGAGATTATAATAAAGAAGAATTAATTAATTTCCTACCTCAAGACTAAGTAACATGCATAACAAGTTGCATAGTTGTGACGAACTTCAATGCAATGCACCAAAGATTGACTTACTAAAACAACTAGTATATTTTATCAATGTCTAAGTAAATTTTTTATTTATTATAATTTGATGGGGGAAAATAAATCAATTTTAAAAATGAATGCAAGTCTTTTAGCCATTTAGTACATTTATTTATGCGGATTTTATCTCTATAGTTGTGTTTTAGTATAAAATAGTCACCTGAATAGTTCCGATGGAAAACAAGGTAACATTTTCTAGGCAAAAAAATAGGGCTGTTAACATCAGTGAATCATATGGTTAAACAATTTAATCTTATGAAGGAGATGTTTTATTATTTTAAAGGTTGTTTATTATCTCATTGAAATGTGACATTTCATTATTTAAAAAATTATGAATATAACTTCCTTCAGCAGCTGAACCTTTCAATTATGACTGATTCAACTCGGTGCCAGTGCTTTAAAGTTGTAAAATTCAGCATTTACATGGTAACATAATTCCTCAAAAGTGAAACTAAATCCCATTTACAGTTTTAAACAGTTACTACCTCCTATTAATTATAAAAGCCTACTTATTTTTTTGGAGATTAAGTTTTAAATAAGTTACTTAATCATTTTATATGTTATTGTGTTTCTTAAATTATATATTAGTTTAAAGAAAAAAAAAATACTTTAAAGTAATTTAATTAAATTTTCCTTAATCTCTCCAAAAAAGTTCCTATAGAAAAGAGTATGATTTACTTAGTTATTAGGTTCAAGTTCAAACTGATTGGGATGAAAATATAATATTAAACCCATTTATTAAATCTTTTTAAGGTTCAATGACTCTTACACAAAGTTTGCCATATATTGCACGCATAAAAGTTTACTTTTATAAATAGATATATATTAATAGTGTACAATTAAGCAATTAAAATAAAAAATACAACAATTTGGTTTAAATATATTTTAAATTCAAATAATTGAAATAAAATTCATCAACCTTTATAATTTATCATACTCCACAAACAAATTTCTATAATATTCATATATAAAGCTACTAAGCATGATCAAATAAAAAAAAATAGCATGAGTTTGACCGTGGGTTAATAAAATTTTATAAGCTAGAAACCTAAAACTCCAGAAATTTATATAAAACTCAGCTTAATTCAACCGAATTTATAATTAGTACGAGTTTAAGAAAGACTCAACATGATTTTTTAAGCTATAAACTTGAAAAGACAATACAACAATGCTTGCAAGTAATATAATTCCAACCTAAAGTCTCAACAAGACTTGTTAATCCTCTATTTAACATATTGCAACTTCAATTACTGGCCAGTATTGATTTAAGCACAACAAATGTATGTTTAAGTTAGTATTTTAAAAGCACGTTCATGTAAATCGAAATAATATTCATTTCACATACTTCATAAATCATATTAGAAAAAAAATTTCTATCTAAACTGACATTAAAAATGCATAGTAACCTAATAGTGGGTAGCTCTTGGATTGTTGCCCACGAAAACGTAGGATGAAATAAAATATCGCACAAATCCAATCACCACGTTTTAAATGTTGAACATTAGTAGCACCATATTTTTAATTCATTTTCCTTGCCAAACACCTCCATTTTGTTGAATTGTCAATGTGAATGATTTTTTCTCTCCTATTCAGGGTCCCCGCAATTTTCTTCTTTTGGTTTGAAAAGTCAGTGATTTCCATTATTCTAGTATTCTTGACTACTACAACGACCCACAATTCTTACATAGATGAATTTTTTAAGCATTGACGTCATCCATTGGCTCACTTTCCACAACTTGTCCAAGCTTCTTCCTTTCAAAAAGCTCCACGACCCATATATATATGGGGATATCATTTCTGCATCTGATGCAGATAATTTTATCTGCTGCAACTATAGAAACGACGCCGTTTCATCTCTTTCTACTTTTTTTTTTTTTTGGATGGAGAGTGAGACACACACAGGAGGATGCGATGAATCATCAACCTTCGTCCTAACACCAAGGCGATCAGACCAGCGACTTCCACAGAATCGACGCAGCAGAGACAGTAAACCATACTTCTTCTTGCGTCAGTAGCAGCCCCCATGGATCTCGAGCCTCACAACGCTGCATATACGTTGGTCCTTCCTCTTCGGTCCACTCTTCTTTCTCCTCGGACCGACCTTTAATCCCTTATATATTCACTATTCCTTAACCTTCATTCGTTCATGTTATCTTAAAAGAAAAACAGAGCTGAGTTGAGAGTGTAAGAGAGGAAGTCAACGAAGGATCGAGTGAAAGTTTCAACTGGGCAAGCCCTGTTTTAAAGCCAAAAATAGAGTGAGGCCAGTCACCACGTACTGGGTGTGATGGTGCCGACACCGGAATGACCCCGGATGCTGCGACGGCGAGCACATACAGCGCCTCATTGTACCACCCTCGCCGGCGCCTCCTGCTGCATTAGTATCAACCACCGCTACAGGCTCCTTCACAACAACCCATCTTAGTAGGAAACATCATCATCTTTAACTTCAACTCTATGTTTCTTTCTTTACTGGTTCTTATAGTAAATATATAGGCAAAACAAAGTTGACGTTAAGGCAAAGGCAAAGGCAAAATGATGAAGAGGATGAAGAAGGGAGGGTCCAGTGGGCACAACAAAGTTGACGTTAAGGCAAAGGCAAAATGAGCAAAACAACAAATTTGGGAACAAGGGAGGACCCTTCTAGTGTCCCCAACATGTCAATCAATTCTACACCAACCCTTTTTGACTTTTGCCTTCGTCTTTCCCCAACAAACTTTTTTTTTTTCCTCCTCCTATTTTCTACATCACCACCCCTTCATTATTCTCTGTTTCACCCCTTCAAAGAACTTTCACTCCCTTTCAATTATTTTTTTTCATTTTTGCCTAAGCTTTTTATTAGTGTTTGGAATTGAGGTAGTGCATTTCCGGCGTCCATAAACATAGCACATGTTTCTTCACAATCTTCTGTGAAAAGCCTTTCCCCTAGGTTCTCCTCCAATTCACCAACCTCGTGGAAGCATTTGAGGGATGGAACCATCATCAAAGCCAACTCTCAAAAGAAAAGCCTTGCTCAGAAAATGGTGTTTTGATCCCCAAGAAAAGCATTTGAGGGATGGAAGCACGTGTTTTGTGCAGGTGGTGCAAACAGGTGTGATAGTGGGATGTGAGTGTGTTGTGCGTCTTGGAGAGGAAGAGAATTTCGATGCAATTCAAGTGAAGAGGGAAAAGTGAAGGGGGAAGTAGAGAAAGTAATGGGTGAAGATGAAGAAGAGAGCTAGAGAATTAAGATAAAGAGCGAAAGAGCCTGCACAAGAGGATCGCCGATCGACGAGGTGAGAACCAGTACGGGAAGGCGAAGGAGGATGTGGTGGTTTGGAGCCACGATGCAGCGTTTGTGGTGAAGAAAGGAGATATACTTAGTGTTCAAAGTGAAGAAGAGAAAGAAACGAAAGACTTGTGCGATTGAGCGAGCGAGAAGTTGGGGAAAAAAAACTTAATGAAACGGGATCGTTTTGACCTGCAGCAGATAAAATTATCTGCATCAGATGCAGAAATGATATCCCCATATATATATATATATATATATATAAAGGATTCATTAATACTGTGCAAATTAATGTGAATGCTACGTGAAGTTACATTCAAAGCATCTAACTTCAAATAAGTATTTGTACATTGATTGGATTATCACTATGTGCACCACATATAACAAAAGACCACACAGTTACAATCTCTTCCCTCTCAAACATATTGAACACATTCAGCTCTCTATTCCTCCCTGCCCACATATTCTCAGCCTCCTCCTCACTTTGGCGAAAAAGCCTGCCATAAGCCGTAACTCATCATTATAATTTGAACAATTCACTTAAAAAAACAAGGATTTTGAAAATATTAATGATCAGTAAGTGAGATGTAAGAGTTGGTTAGTTGAACTTACAGCAAAAATGGTGGCATGGCCAGGGTCGGCTAAGTGGGCAAAGAGGTTGTCAATAGGACCAGTGGCAGTGTAGATGTGCTGGAACCAAGCACCCATAACAGCCAACATGGCCAATCTTCCATTCTTAATCTCTTTTGTTCTAAGCTCTTTGACCTTATCCGGCGAGCCAGAGCCCCAGCCGAGTGGGTCGAACCAGAGCCCGCCTGGGTACCCAACATCAGTGCCGGTGAGCTTGTTGTTGGGGAAGATGGGGTCGGTGTTGATGCTGCCAGGCTTGAGGATGTCAGCCCATCTCCTTCCCTCGGCCCATCCGATGAAGATGAGCTCGATGATGAAGAGTGTGGTGGTGTCTGTGAAGTATTCCAGCTCTCCAGCAGTGTACAATGAAGGAGTGTTGAGCATTCCAATCAGTGTCCCATACTTTTTCTTGGGCAACAACTTAGATTGTGGAATCACCTCTTGTACATAAAAAGAGTGCCGAAATAATCAAACAATTGAAAGATTATATTGTTTTTTTTTTAATTAGAGGGATAGTCACTAATGGCCTCCTTAGGGGTGTTTATGGGTAGGGGCCAAGCGGCACTTTCGCTCGATACCCCGTCATAAAAAGATCATTGAAGCGAAAAAATCAAAATGCACTCAAATGGCCCCGCCTTACCCGATAGAAATTTAACATTTTTTGGCAGACAGCCTTCCCCGCCACAAACTGATGATACCCTCCACACTATATATATATATATATATATATATATATAAAAATCCACTACTACAAAATAGGAATTTAACGACTCCCAATTAACGTCTGTTTAAAAAATGTAGGCAAAGGGCCCTATTGTAATTTTTTCCTTACTTTTAATGTCCGTTTTTTAAAAACAGACGTTAAATGTTTGCACTATTGTAATTTTTTCCTTACTTTTAAAGTCCGTTTTTCAAAAACAGACATTAAATGTTTTGATACAACGACTGTTTTAATAAAACCAGTCGTTGAAACTCAAATTTTTTAGATATTTCAACTTCAATCTCGCGCCTTCGACATTTTGTTGTTCCCTCCCTTCCAGATTTCTTTAGATATTTCAACTTCAATCTCACACCTTCGACATTTTATTGTTCTCTCTCTTTCATAAAAATATAAAGTTTTTTCTTCAAAATCCAACAAATAAGAAAACGTCTTCCTCAAATCTATCATGAACGCAACCTTTCAATAAAAGTCTTGAGACCCACCCATCTCCGTCGCCGAACCCAACAGCCTTACCCTTGCCACCAAGGAGGTTTTCTATCGCGGTGTGAGCAACTTCTACTCCAACTCGTCCTCTGTCGTGAACTACGAGCATGCTATACAGCCTCCAGATCTATCGTTTGCCGCCGGTTAAAGATCTCGGTTGCAGATCTGCGTCTCTCTCTCTCTCTCTCTCTTTCTCTCTCCTCTCATTAAACAATATGTTGAGTAACGATCCCGAGTACCGTGAAGAGGAGGAAGCCCCCACAAAGATGATGAGGATACTGCAGCTCTACTTCTTGGTACTTTCTTTTGTTGAAAATTTTGAATGGATAGTTCATTGTAGCATTTTTCTGCTTTATTTCTTGGTGCTTTCTTTTATTTGTCTTCTGTTTCATTCAATTAAGACTTGAGATGTTTTATTTATTTTTTATTTTTCTTCTTATTTTGTGCTTCATTGGACATGAAACGCTCTATTTCTTGCGTCGAATCTTGAATGATGTTGTTTATCGTCCATTTTCAATCCATTCTTTTTCTCACGAGGCTTTACCTTGTTCAAATTGCGTCTTATATTATATTTTAGATGGTTCTATAAACTACCTAGCATGGGGGTTTGTAGATATACAAAGACTGTTATGTAAATAACAGTCGTTGAAATTCAACGACTGTTTTTTTAAAACAGTCTTTGTATGTTATAAACTTTCAACGACACTCCATTTAACGACCGTTAAAAATAATCATCTAATGGTCTTAAAAACGGACGTTAAAAGTGTTTTTTGTAGTAGTGATCGGAACACTTCAGCTAACACCTATGAGATTATTACACTCATTACAATCCTGACAAAGAATCATCTGTAAGTCTTCAGGAGGCTGATAAAGTTCATGAAACCCCCATCCCAACTCAAGGCCATTCTTCACTAGGTAATCCGCCGCGGAGTTACAGAATCGCAACACATAAGTAATCTTTGTAACATCCCAAATTTTTGGGATTTGAAAATTGAAATATTATATAGAAATTTAATTTTTGAAATTTGGCTTAAAATAATTACGAGAATAATTAGTGGAACTTTAGGCTTATTTTTCCCTTAATTTATTTTGGGAAAAGAATAATACAAATAAGGAATTAATTATGCATAAAATTTTTAGAAATAATATATGAGAGTTAAATGGTAGAAATTGGCTAAATGATTAAACTAATTATTTGGAAAGGTAGAAATTTATTTTCCATATAATATTTAAAAGTAAAATTATGGAAAAATTTGCAAAAGATAAAAGGTCTCAACATGTGGTAAATATATATGTTCATATTCCATTGTTAATCAATTTTCTCAGCCCATATATCTGTTGGCCCAAACAAAATACACACTTTTCATTTATCCATTAGTATTCTTTCTCCCAACACGTGATAACAAGAGGTGGCCCATCAAAACAAATTCCTCACTGATTCATTAATCCCAACACTTTTATTCATTGACCCATTTACGTTAGATAAAGGGCAAGAATGATAACACGCAATTTTTCTTTTTCACTGAAACACATAAGCCTGTTCTTTCGCCGAAGTCCAGCACGATTTACCAGCAAAATATAATCAACCCATGCTTCTCTCTACTGTACACGCAAGTGTAGACCATGCAGTCCCATACCTCTCCATCTTTCTTGAGCCACGCACCATATACCCATCGGTTCTTCTTCTTCATCTGTCTGCGTATGCCTCTCGGACCAGACCCTTAAGTTTTATTTAAAGTGTTTCCTTAGCTCTCATTCACTCACTTACTTCCACCAAAACTGAAACCGAGAGTGAGAGCTGAGAAAGAGTTTGAGGCCGAGAGAGAGAGAGACGTTGTGAACTCATTCCTGCCTTTGCAATACCAGCGCGAAGCGATCTTTTTCTAGTTGCGGGACGAAATCCGGCAGCCAATTGCTGGCTCTGAATAACCAGCCAGAGAGAGAGAGAGAGAGACATTGAGCAAGGCAAAAGCAAAAAGTAAGCCATTTTTGGAAGCTTTAGAGTTCCCTGTGTTAAGAGAAGAACTTGCTTTATTAACTGCAACTATCAAACCCCGGGATTTAAGATGAAAGAATGAGTTAAGAAGAGAGATCCCATTGTTTCTAGATACCCGTGAAAGTTACTCCTTTACTTAACTGCAGTTGGATACCCGAGGTGAGTCGGGCAAGCCCCTTATTTATATTTAAGTTTCTTCCTACGTTCTTTCACTGCTCTCCTCAGGTTCTCCTTCCACTTCCAAGCAGCTTGGGTGCTGATTCGCTACACCATACCTTGTTATTCCAGGCCTTCCTCGTTAGACGAACTCACTCAATCAGCCAAAAAAGGGACATGCTTATTTCATCTTTACTGAGACTTCATGCAACCCCGGGTGGGGCCGGGGTCCAACTTCTTTCTTGTTTTGTTTGTATTGGACTTGCCAACATATCCGATACGTAAGTGAGTCGGACCTTGTCGTTCTGTCCATTTTTTGGAGAGAGAGAGAGAGAGAGAGAGAGAGAGAGAGAGAGAGAGAGAGAGGGTCTGTTGTGATCAATCATCTTGTTCTGCGTCTTGCATCGAAAAGCAAAGGAGTTGAGTTCCAGCGGAAATCACACGTACAAACTAGATAGCTAATCTAGGTAATGTTTAAACTTCCTTCTTCTTGGTTCCAGGATAAACCACGCAAGTTTTGCATCTTTTTTTTTTTTTTACATTGGAAAACTCTCAAAACAGCAAACGAACCCTAAACATTACTGTTATATTATGTGCGCATAGAATAGAAACTTTCACTGACACACACACACACACATATATATAAACAAAAACCCCATTGCAGTAGAAAAAGAAAGAAGAAAATATTTGCTGCCAATTAAGTAGGTGTATATAGGCATAGCTGATAAGAGGAAGAAAATTGCTGTCAAACGTTACAGAAGCTTGCAGTTAAATATAAGTGCGTTGCTACATATAAAAAGAGAAAAGAAACTGACTGATGTATGTATATATATATGTCGTTACTGTTTAAGGAAAAGAGGAGACCACATATATATATATATATATAAGTATATGTATTACTAATTTATAATAATAAGCTAGTAAATTTATATATATATATATATATATATATATATATATATATATAAAACCAACCATCAAGCCTCAAGGTTTGACCAAATATGATCCGGGTCATGGAAGGATACATGTTCTCTTTCATACAGGAATACTTTTACAGAGAGTACAAAGTTCTCAGACCTTCCTCCTTCGCACCACATTCAAAGATGCCTTTTCCTTCGTTTCCTACTGGAGGCGTAGCTAAAACTTGATTTTATGGTTTTTTATATGATCATAACCAAACCTTAGCCTTATTTGAGCAAATAACCATGTGTGTCTTACTGGACCATAACTAATAAATTGCTAATAATATTACTCCCTAATTTGACCCCCTTAGAAAGTTAAAAGCTCATACCTTAAATTTATTCCACAGATGTTTGAAGTATGCTTCAAAGAAAGAAATAATTAAACTGCTGAAATTTTATTTCTCAAGACGAGTGTGTACAAGAGAATATGAGAGTAGTGAGTGATATTTCAAACTCGATTGATTGTGTGTTACAATGACTTATATAGACAGTCGGCATCCCAACTGCTTACTAATTCTACAAGGCCTAAAACACTGCCTCTTAGTGGAATAATTCTATGTCATCATTACAAGACATGATAATAATGGCTATGACAACCTATCATAATGGCTATGACAACCTATTGACATAAAGTAAATGCTTAAAATTCTAAAGTTGACAAACTTGCATGCGGGAGAAGGAAATGGTAAGATGCCATTTTTGTCTTCTTCTTTCTTTTTTTTTTTCCTTTTTTTTAATACAAATCTGTACATTGTCGGTAAAACTTCTACCGAACACGTTGCACTTTCATTTCTTTCATTTCTTTGCTTTCCAGATTCCAAATTAGCCTCGTCGTCACTTTGTCCGTGCGGTAAGCTTCCTTCCTTGTCTTCTTGCATTTGTCATCTAATTTCAAAGGACACTGAGATCTACTTCCGAATCTTCAATATCTTGCATAGCTCTTTCTCTTTCTTCACAATTGTTGCACCTATGATTAGAGTATTCTGCCAAGAGATTACATATCTTCTTCTTCGTCTTTTCTGAATTTTTCATTTTGTTGTTTCTCAGCCGATCATACCATTGTACGAATAAAGGCTGATCATGTGAAGTCTTTCCAAGTGCTACAATTATTGTTGTTAATCCACAGTAATATACCCATTGCTTTTCAGATTTAATGGCTCTGGTCATTTCTTGGAAAATAATATGATAATTCTGGGCTCTAATATTAGACATCTTATTTTGAAATTCCTCATCATCTTCAATGTTGTCTTTAATTTCTGCATCTGTCTTGATCGGTTTCTTTGTTGTTCCAAACTTGATTAAAGTAATTGGAGGATAAAACTTTTCTGGTGTGATTTCTGCCACTGCTGAATCAAATCTAATATATACGCTGTGTTGAGTTACAACTCCAACATATATCTTGACTGCGTCTTGCAAGGCTTGTGACAATTCTTTTACTTCTTTGGGATCAAGATTATTAGGCAGATAAATAGCATGTAACATTCCATATTGGTATAAAATTCTTACTAAGGCTTTGGTGAAGTTCCCTGGGTACGCTACAACTTTGTTAAAAGCAAAATGAGAGGCATATTTAATATGTAGGTCTGAAAGTTCCATGTTTCCAGTTTTCTTGACAAGTTTTCTGAAAAATTGGTATTTAGAATAAGTATCAAATGAATCTCTTCTGGTAATTCGAGGTTGTGAGGTTGAGGCTTCTATGACTTTTCCTTTTTCTTTTCTTCTTGCATTTGGGCTTTTATAATTTCATTAAAAAGTATTATAGGTTGAGGTGTCTGGGCTTGGGTTTGAGTTTGAGTTTGGGCTTGGACTTGGGCAGTAGGCCCACTAACATTTTCTTGGGTAGATGACCCATTCCTATTTTCCTGCGTTTGGGTGGATGACCCAATTTGAGTGTATGACTCATTTAATTCCATCTCAGTTTGTGTTGGTGATTCATGTGTTCTTACATTTCTTTTTCCATTTCTTTCCAACTTCTCTACTCTTTTGAATAGAGTATCGACATGTTGGGTTAGATGAACAATATTACTTAGAAGACTTTATATGGTTGAACTGCACCGATCATTTAATGACTCACATTCATCTTTAAAATATTTAAATATGCTAAAGCTGTCTGGCATCCATTACAATTTTGATTAGAATTCATTCCTGAGCTGGATCCTGCGTTAGATTCCATCTGCTCATAAAATCTGCAATAAGATTATTCTTTCCTGGCACATACTCAATAACATAATCATAATAAGCTAAATCTCCTTGCCATTTAAATAACATTTTATTTGCTAATTTTTCTGTTTTTATTCCTTTATCAAGCCAAGATTTTACTTGTGTATTGTCAGTCCTAATAATAAACTGTGTATTTACTATAAATAATTTTATTTTTTCTACTGCTTTTACTATTGCCAATAACTCTTTCCAATTTGAATGATATTTCCATTGTGCTTCTAAAAATTTTCCACTTGCATATCTAGTGATAATTTCTTCTCCTTTTTCATTTTCATGATATAATGTCTTTGCTCCCAATACTGATCGAGGCATCAATGTAAATTATCCATTTTACATTATTTTGTAAAGGTATTGTTAATTTTGGTAAATTTTGATAAATTTTATTTAATTGTTCAATAATTTTAATTGTCTCATTATTCCATTTCCACTCATTTTTTTCTCTTGCTAATTTAGAAATTTTTTATGTTAATTTTGCTAAATTTGGAACATAATTCCTTACTTGATTAATCAATCCTAAAAATGCTTGTAAATCTTTTTTATTTGTTATCCTACCAAATTCTAAAACTTTTTTTACTAATATGATCTTGTAATTCTATTCCATTTGTGGTTATTATCTGGCCTAGAAAAGGTATTTCTTGTTTTCTCAATATAGATTTCTTGGGTGATATATTTAAACCTTTTTCTTCAATTAAGTCTACAAACTGATTTAAATGTTTTTCATGTTCTTCCTCATTATCTGAAAATATTAATATGTCATCTATATATATTACAAAGAAAATCTCTTATGGGTAATAACAATTTTGATACAAATTCTTGAAATATACTTGGGACTATTATGATATCTCATAGGTAATACATTCCATTCATACAAACCTTCAGATGTACTAAAAGCTGTATGTTTTTTTACTATCTTCTTCTAACTTTACATGAAAAAATCATGATTTACAATCAAATTTACTAAATATCTTCTTTCCTCTTATAAGGTTAAATAATAATTCCATTTTGGGTATTGGATATCTGTTTCTAATAGCTATACTATTCAACTTTTTATAATTTATAACCATTCTACTTTTTCCTCTTCTTTCTTCACTAAGTTTTCTAACAATCATTGCTGATGATGAATATTCAGACCTACTTTCTCTTATTAAATTATATTTCTTCATTTCATTTATATGCATTACAAATTCTTCTTTGTCTTCAGCTGTCCAAGGATAAGGTTTACAATTTATCTCTTTACTATAATCTTTTAGTTCTATTTTTGCCATTGGTTTAGATTTCTCCCAATGTATTAAAGGGTTTTCGCTAAAATTTTCTAATATTCTTTGTTCTATAGATTTTTCTTCTCTTATTGTTAACGTTGCTAACATATGCTCTATTTTTATTGGTTCATTATTTTGTAAAAATTGTACTTCTTCTTTATGTTTTTTCTTTTGAAATTTTTCATCTTTTCTTTTATATGGGCTTGTTATTCTTACTCCTATAGCTTGATGCTTACAAGGTGTTGTTAATACTAAAGCTTTTTCTATGAAAGTAAAAGGATAATATTTTTCTAGAAAGTCTAATCCTAATATTATATCACATTGAGGTTCATTATATTGATTTAATTCCTGGATTTTTAACTCATAGTTTCCTATTTGTACCATTACATTTTTTGCTTCTAATTCTAACATATGTATTTCTCTTCCTGCTGATTCCATTCTAATAATTCCACCTTTCCTTTTCCACATTTCTGGCGGTAAAACATTATATTTTGCTACTGTTAAATTTGCTCCTGTATCTACTAAAGCATGATATTTTCTAGCTCTGTATTTCTCATAATTAAATTTTATCAATATATAATATAATGGTCTTTCACTCATATTCTAGATAATATTTCCAATTTCTTTTTAAGATTTTTTCTAGCCATTTTTCTTTCACTTATTCTTGTTTTAAGAATATCTATAACTGGATGTCTTGGACGTCTAAATATTTATTTTTTCTATTAGGTTACTCTGTTCCTTGTTTGCTTTATCTACTTTCTTTATTAGAAATCTCATCATTGATTTATCTATTCCTAAAACTTTAATTATTTCATTATTATATTTATAAAATATTTGCCATACCATTATTTGATTTGGTGGTCTTCCAACCATTCTTCTTTCTTGTATAATACTCGTAATTTTCTTCATATCCTGTTTATCAAATAGATTTTCTATTAAACTCTAGATAATAATTCTAATCTTCGTTTAAATACATTTATTGCTAAATTTCTTTGTTGCCAAAATTCATAAGCTTCTTGTATCTCTTCTCTTGCTTGGTTTGCTATTATTGGATTATTTTGTTCTTGTGCTTCCTTATATCTATTATCTGCTGCTAATATTCTTGCATATTCTAATCTATCAACTTCTCTTATAAGTTTTATCATTAATCTGTATAAACTTTTATCTGCTGCTGGTACTTTTGTTTTATAATTTCTTGTAACATATGTAAGTGTTGGGTTTTGATTCATATCCTAGACAGTAATTCTAGTTTTTCTATCAAGTGCAATTTTATAGTTTTACATGAATTCATTCTCCTTCTATTTTGATCATAATAAGCTGGGTGATGAATAAAATTTTCAATTGTTAGTCTTGCTTTATATATTTTAATTTTTAATTTTAGTTTCTTTACCAGTATTCTTATTAAATTTACATCTACATCTGGTACTAATGTGGTTTCATCTATTTCTCTTTCTATATCCTGTCTTCTATATATAAATACAATTTTATTTCTATTTTCATCCTATTCAATAGTTATATCTTCATAAATCATGATAATTTTGGTATTATAATTGTTTGATGATTTAAGTTTATCATTATTCTTGTATCTTGGATTCTATATGGTTTTACTAATTCTAAAAAATCTTTTCCTAATATTATTTTATAAAAATCCTAAATTTTCTTTTACTAATAGGTTTAAATTAATTGTATCTCTATTATTAAATCTTAATACTACATTAGACTTTGTTTTGTTTCCTTTGAATATTAAATTATCTTCTATAAATTCTATATCTATTTCACTTTGTTCTATATGTTGATCTACTTTTGCTGTAATTTCTTTCCATGATGTATCTGATTTTACCTCTAGTTTCATAAAATTTTCATTTTTTGGTCTAATTTCTCTTAAACTTGAGCTTATTGGTCTTTCGCTAATAAATTTCTTCTATTAAAATTATCTATAACTTCCCGTGTTGAATCTATTGTTCTAAGACTTAAAGTTCTATGAATTCCTCTACTAGATGATGGTCTATTATATTCTATGTTTCTTCTTGAATTTATATTTATGTTTAATGTTGGATTTTCTCGATGTATTTATTCTTAAAGATCTTTGTCCTAAACTATTATTAGTTATCATTCTTATAGGATTATTTTCATAATAACTTCTAGTATTATCTAATTCTAATTTTAACATTTCGGGTATAGTGATTTGTTTTGGATCAGTTCTAATTTCTTTTATTACTTGGCATAAAATATTTATCTATTGTTATTTTTCCTTTATTTTTATTATAGATCTTATGTTCATTTGTAAATACTAATCCTATCATTGTCATGTTATACTTATACTTCTAGATCCTGGTTGTAATCTTACATTGTGTAAATTATGATATACTAATATTGATTTATCCATGTTTTCTTCTGCTCTACTAATTGCAAAATTTGTATTTAAAGTAAATTTTAATTTTTGATATATTAAATTTCCTGCTATCATTCCTAAAATACTATCTTCTACATTACTGATTATTCTTCCATATGTTATTAATAATTCTAATGGTGAATCTATTCCACTTTGAAAATAAGCTTTATCATAACTTACACTCCTGCAATATATATTTAAGATATTTCATCTTTAAAATGTATTTTTGATATCTCATGTTCTATTAAAGCTTTGCTTATTAAAGGTATTCTTAATACTCCTTCTGTTAAGGTTGATTCTATTGGATATTTCTTTTCTAATACTACACATTGTGATTTTTCTTTTTTCTTATTTTTTAATATTTTACTAACTTTATCTAAGAATTTTTCATCTTTTATGCTATTAACCGTCATATCTAAATGTTTTTTCTTTTATTTTATCATATTGTTCTTTATTAAATGTTATCCTTCTTTCTATTGAACTTTCCTCGTATTTATATATTCTTCATATTCTTGAAATTCTTGGTTAATAATTTCATTGTTTTCTACTTCTTCTGCACTCATCATACTTATAAATTTTTTTCTTTGATCTATATATTCTTTTTCTATTTCTTCTTCATTTTCTGAACTTTCTGATTCTTCTTCTACTTCTTCTGATTCTTCCGTTTCATATTCATATGTTAATTTACATATTTCTAATTCGTTTTTTATAGGTTCTTCAAATTCCATTAAATCTATATCTAAGGGTTCTAATTCTTCTGCTTTTTCTAAGATATTCATTTTCTTTTTTGATTTCGGTTTATCACAATTTGTTGCTATATGTCCTAAATCTCCACAATTATAACATCTACATTTATATGGTTTCTTACTCTTATTTTTATTATTCTTTATTCTTTTAAAATATTTATGTGGCTTGAACTTTCTTTTATTTTTAGAATTATATTTTCTAAAAAACTTATTTTCTGGATATTTTTTAAATTTATATATTTTTCTTTTCTTCCTATTCCTTGATAACCATTTATGTTGATTACATCCTCATCTATGTGGTTTTTCTAATTCTGAACAATTTACCATTAATTTGTTTAATTTATAATATTTAATATTTCTCCATGCTTCTTTACATCTATCTGATAAGTATTTTCTTAGATATTCTTCTCTTCTTCCCATTGTGTCTACAATTGTTACAAACTGTGGATCATCTTCTTTTTCCATTGCTTCGTATATTCTTCTACTAAATTTTCTGAAATTAATCTATTTAATTTTCTATAAAACATATCTAAATAAAATTTCCTTTTTTCAGGTTCTACTATTTTTGCTTCATAATAATATATTTTATATTCACAAATATATTGATTTATATGTGTTGGTTCTAAACTGCAAATTTCTATTTCATGTAAATATCTTATTGCTTTTAAAATTTGTGTATATTCTATATATACTACATTTATTCCTACAAATTCATTTTTTAAAACATTTTCATATTTTCCTAATATTGCTGCATATAAGACTTCTCTTCTTTCATACGATGTTTCATCTAATCTTCTAACTTCCATTCTAAATTCCAATGATTTACCTTCCCACCAATGAAGTACATTTCCTACAAAGCTTGCTTCTATTATCATATTTACAACATCTATTTCTATTTTTCTATTTATTAATGCTATTAATTGAGATTTTCTCCATTCTTCTATTCTTCTTTCATTATCTAAATTACAATCTAAATCTAGCCATATTCCAGAATTTGGGATTTGTCTAGTTTCATATTGTTCTAGTGGCGGTGGTATAAATTCTTTTCTATATGTTTTAGGTTTTTTATAACTAATATCAAAAGCTGCTCTTGAAAGGTAATTTAAATCATCTCTTACTATATTTCTTTGTCTTCTTATTTCTTGCTCTCTTGCTCTTCTTTGTATTTCTGGTAGATCTATATGATCTCTAGATGATGTTTCTTGTTCTTGTTGATCTTGTTGTCTTTCATGTTCTATTCCTGACTGAGCTGACTGCATATTAATTTGATTTTCATCTATTATTCTTAAATTTTGTAATTCTTGCGTTATTTCTTCTAAATTTGTTTCATTTTTACTCATAAATTTTTCTATTTCATCTTCTGAATTTGAATCATCATTTCTACTTCTCATCATATTTAAATTTCTTGTTTCAGAATTTTTAAAATACTTAATAATTCTCCGAATTTATCTCTTGTTTCTACATTATTTAACAATTTGTTTCTTATTTGAACATTTTCTATTATATTACTATTTTTATATTCCATTTTATATTCAGTTTCTTTTCCTTTGTTTTTATAATATTGATCTAATTTTATTAATCCTTCTCTAATATCTCGTAGTATTTTTATCCATAGTTTCATATATTGTCCATAGATTTTTATTAATTACACTCGCCTTTTTTAATTTCTTCGTTATTATTCTAGTTTGTTCTACGTTTACATTTAAATTTTGGTTTTTTATATTTAATACAGTAGTATCCGAATTTTCCCATTCATATAAAGATTTCATCATATTTATTTGAGGATTATTATTTATTGGTTCTAGTTTTTCACATATTCCTAAAGCCTTTTTTATTCCTTTAATATCATTTTTTACTTTTTTTAAATCTTTTGTATTTTGTCTAATTTCTGTTTTAATTTCATATATTTTTTGTTCTAATGGTTTTGCTAATTTTCTTAATCTATCTTTTTTATTTTTAATATCTTCTTTTTCTAAAATTTCTCTAGTTTCATCTGGTAACTGTTTTATTATTTCTTCTAAATTAAATACCTCGCAATAAATCTTCTATATTCAAATTTATATAACTTCCTAATTGTTTCATTAAATACATATTATTCCAATTCATCTGATTACATGCATATTCCCTTGACCTCCTAATATAAAAGGTGGAAAATTACAAGTTTCTATTTCTTTTTCATGTAATAAATAAGAACTATCGGGTAACTTATCATATTCTATTTCATACATTCTAGGTTCTAAATTTTTAATTATATTCATCTTACAACTAATTATTACAACTATGGCTCGTATAAATATTAAACACACAATAAAATTAAGATTAAACTAAACACACAACAAGATTTCTCTTTCTCGTGAAGCAGATCAGTTATTACTGCAACTTCAGAGGATACTTGAGATAATCTTCAAACAACAATATATAAAATGCAATAAAGTGAACACAATAAGGTAAACTTTAACAATATCAACAGAAAAGGGATCAAACTTCGGTTTCATATTATCATTAATCCATAGCTCTGATACCATATAAGCGAATAGCCAGGTAACTCTGCATTGGAACACGCAATCAATCGAGTTTGAAATATCACTCACTACTCTCATATTCTCTTGTACACACTCGTCTTGAGAAATAAAATTCCAAAGCTTAATTATTTCTTTCTTTGAAGCAAACTTCAAACATCTGTGGAACAAATTTAAGGTATGAGCTTTTAACTTTCTAAGGGGGTCAAATTAGGGAGTAATATTATCAGCAATTTATTAGTTATGGTCCAACAAGACACACATGGTTATTTGCTCAAATAAGGCTAAGGTTTGGTTATCATCATATAAAAAAAAAACCATAAAATCAAGTTTTGGCTACGCCTCCAGTAGGAAACGAAGGAAGACTGTGCTGAATGTGGTCTGAAGGAGGAAGTTCTGAGAACTTTGTACTCTCTGTAAAAGTATTCCTGTATGAAAGAGGACAAGTATCCTTCCATGACCCGGATCATATTTGGTCAAACCCTGAGGCTTGATGGTTGGTTATAGTATCGTCATACCCATATCTTCTCTATATTTGAGCATATAACCTGGCTATTCGCTTATATGGTATATATATATATATATATATATATATATATATATATATATAAATAAAAATAAGCTTATATATATAGAGAAAGCTACGGGCCCTTTTACTTCTTTTACTCTGGTGATTTATTAGTTCAATTAGCTTACTAAAATTTATATATATATATGGCCATTGTATTTGCTCTGTACAATGAATTATTCTGCGCATGGAAAGAATAGAAAGAAAAAGGTCTTTATATATATATATATATATATATATATATATATATATATATTAATGGAAATTATTTTGCTGATATAACATCCTGAAATCAAAAGGGCAAAATCTAATCCAACTTACTCATATATAATAGGATCTAACTAATTCCTATATTATTTCACTTATAATATTATTTACAAAATAATATATATATATATATATATATATTATTGTTAAATTTTATGTATATATACATACCACGTTGCATTTTGAAGAATGGAGGAAAACATTTGTTGTCATAAATATATAAGTATATGATATTGCTGTTATAAATATTTTCTCACTGCATATCTATTTTTGAATACATATACCTATATATATAAGTATAGCGTTGCACTTGGAAAATTTTAGGAAGACTTTTACTGTTGAGATTATGTGTGTGTGTAATATGCTAAATCATATACATTTAAAATAATAATATACTATATTATGAATATCTAAAGAGCATAATTTATATAATAATTGGTATTTATTAAACTCCTAAATTAAAGCGTTAAGATAGCCTCGAGAGTTTAAAATACTTGTAGAGAAATAATAATAATAATAATAATAATAATAATTGTTATTAGGAAAAAAGGAATAGGTAATAAAATAGATTATTATTATTATTAAGAAGGAGAATAAAAAAAAAAACAGGAGTTATTAATTAATCGAAAGCGGGAATTAATAGTCACAATGGTCTTCCTAATTTTCCAGTTTCGTCATAATGTGCCCACTTCAAGATTCTAAATATATTAAAATTTGTATATTCTTAATTTTATGAAATTATAAATCATGATTTTAATTATGTAGAGTTTTAGAAGAGTTACTAATGGTTAGTAAATTGGTTGTGGTAGATTTATTTTTGGCGTGTGTTTGAGCTCTTGGATTAGGAGCAATGTGATAATAGTTAGCTTCATGGCGAGAGTAACCACTTTCCACTTTTTATGTGTACTAGTATGTTGTTTGTGAGTATTTTGTGAAATGATTATGAATATTTTAATAGAAATTGCCTTACGGAACCTTATGATTTGAATTGTGAATATATATATACATATCTATGTATTTATTTATTTATGTATAAAAATTGAGAATTTTGATATTATGATATTTATTATGATAATTATGGAAAGGGTTAAATGGGAAAGAAATGGAGTAGTTTAATTTATTCCACCACGTGGTGGCCTCCACTCGATGCATAATGGTTGGCTTTCTATTGTCTCACTTGTTCAATGAGGGATCGCCCACTAGTTCAATGAGGCTTACGACACCCCAATAGTTCAACGAGGGGGAAAGACCCATGGTCCAGGACACGTGCTCAAGATTTTGGCCGATCCTCATAACATGACCAAGCTTTTGAGTAACCCAAGAATACATGAATGTAACTTAGCCCATGGGTCTAGTCGGAGGAAATAAGGCGGTTCGGTTGGATTGGTGGGAGGCATCTTGAGAATTATGTTAATGAAAACTGTGATACATAATTTATGATATGAAATTTTGTGATGTGGATATTGTTGAATTATATTTTTAATACTTTGTTATATAAATTGTTCCACTTGGCACCTCACTAGCTCATATTAGTATTCGTAATAAGTTAGATTGATGGTTACCCACATTTTTCGTGTGATAGCTCCTAAGGCGGTCCATCGAGAAGACCCCGAAGCTTAGGCTACTTCATCAAAAGTAGTGCTTCATCATTTTGGTTTATGTGGGATGTTTGTATATTGCCACGTTAGGGCTCATTCGCATACTCGATTTATTTCGTATATTTTGGTAAATGTTGAAGCATTACTTAGTTGTTAATGAATCCTTAATTAGTTATTATGTTAAGTTAATTTTGAGGATGTTACAATCTTTGTCACCCAATCCATAAGAAACAGCTTTTTAACTTCATTAAGGATGCCAGAGTCTCAATGATTAATACTCTGTTCGCACGTGAACAACTCAAGACACTCAATAAAATTCGTTTCCAACCATACTCTTGTGAGCCCCATCATCCATGTTGTTTTAAGCCTAAAAAACAAGCTCAGATATCCGCATACAACTCATCCCCATTATGGTTGTTGAATCGCAATACGAATCATAAATCGTTTGAATGATTTTTTGAATCGTGAATCGTAAGATTCTTAAATAAATGAAAAATGATGTAAAAATGTGTAATCACTATAATATCATATAAATCCAAATATAAAAAAATCCAAATACCAAAATGCATAAGTAATCAAATCAAACCAATAGTTCTCCTACTCATCAATCATCAAGACTAATATTATCACTATCACTATCAGCATCTAGCTCTGGCATATCTAATCCTTTATCCTCTTCATTAGAAAAGTCATCTGACTCATCTCCCATATCTTGTTCAACAATTTGAGATCCTTTTCCGTTATCATTCTTGTTGGCAATGTCATTTCGATTATCAATCTTATTGGCATTATCTTGTATGACGATGCCTTTGCCTTTATTATTCTTATCATCTTGAAGATTTTGAGGACCTAAAAGAATAAATAAATACATTAGATAAGGGATTTGACTAAAAGAATATTATTATATATGCAAATATACCTCTCTTTCTCTTTTTGCTTTAGTCTCCTTCATCAACATTGAAACACTCATGTATATCCATCCAAGATTCCCCATCCATCAGGCAAGGATCCTCTTGCTTAGTAATCCATTCCTTATCGGAATCTAAATCTAACAAACAGATAGGATCATATGTGTATTCTTTTTCCTCCCTTTGTTTTTGCCTAATTTCAAGTTGGAGGTTGTATTTAACAAACACAAGAGCATTCAACCTTTGTTGCTCTAAACGGTTTCTTCTCTTTGAGTGAATTTGATCAAACACACTCCAATTTCTGTCGCACCATGTAGCACTGCAAGTGAGGCTTAGGATGCGAATAGCTATTGTTTGTATCTCTTTGCAATCGTCTCCAAAACTATTCCACCATAAAGCTAACAAAAAGAAATTATAATTTATAAATAAATACTTGGTTAATAAAATAATTTATAAATAATTTTTTTTTAAAAAAAAAAACAAATACAATTAAATGGTTACCAGGTTGTTCCTATCTTTGGTTGCAATTGCTAAACTATTTCTAAAGAGTCCCTCAGCCCTATCAAATTTTTCAATTTGGGGATCAATTGTGATCCTTGTTTCAATATCAGGACATATCTTCTCCAATGTCTTCCACAAGCCGGTTTTCACCTCACGATTAGGGTTGAATTTTGAGTCATAATGGAACCTATATAATTATTATAAATTTAGAATAAGACTTAATAATAAATCAAATATCAAATATAAAGAAATTCTATTACATGCATAAAAATATAATTTTATAAACAAAATACTTACTTTGGATTAAGAAAATATATTGCTACATGAAGAGGCCTATGAAGTTGTAAATCCCAACGCTTGTCAATTATTTCCCATACATCCTTATATTGCTCTATCCATAGCCTCATAAATATACCCCACTGCAGGCTTTGAATCACCATCCACAAGTCTGAGAACTTTCACAAGAGGAGACATAGTTTTGAAACAATAATGTATTGATTTCCAAAATCTTTTATCAGTCAAAAGAACATTTTCTGCAAATTCGGCTTTTGACCTAGAGGAATAGGCACTATTAACCCATTTTTCTGATATAAACATAGATCGAAGTGCAGTCTTTTGTCTCAAAATTGACGTCATAGTCAAATATGATGTAGCAAATCTCGTTATTGCTGGCCTAGCTAACTCTCTACCTTTGGAAAAGGTTCTATACAAATTCAACACCCATGTGTGCCTATAAATGAATGTTGTAATTTTCTTTGCTTTCCAAATGGTATTATAGAACACTGTAATGCCACCAATATCTTCCAAAATCAAATAATCAAGGCAATGGGCTGCATAGGGTGACCAAAAAAGTTGTTTTCTCTTATCCATCAACTTTTGTCCAGCAGATACAAGGGCCGAAGCACTATCTGTTACTACTTGAACGACATTCTCTTCTCCAATTTCCATCACCATCTCATCAAGTAATTCAAATATTTTTTTCAGCATCTTTAATAAAACTGCTTGTATCAACAGATTTTATAAAAACAATCCCTCTAGGACTATTAACAAGAAAATTAATAAAAGATCTACCATTTCCATCAGTCCGTCCATCTGACATAAATGTACAACCAGTTTTCTTCCATTCTAGATTATATTTATCCAAATTAGCATGGACTAAATCAACTTCTTTCTTCAAATATGAAACCCTCACTTCATGATAAGTTGGTGGTTTCAAGCCTCTACCATATTCACTAATAGATTTCACCATATTAATAAATAATGGACTCTTTACTAAATTGAATGGCAATGCATTGCCATATATGCATCTACAAATATCTTGAACCACCAAATCTTATCATTCACCATTGAATTCAAAGTCTGTTGTTTGACTTGTTTCATAGTAAATGAACCACTTCCACCTTTTTTTGTTTTCATAAAACTATCCATGCTCCCCTTTTTTGGTGAATCTTTATTTTCAAAGCACTCTAGTTCATAATCATTGCTTGCATCATCCAATATTTTTATAAATAGATCCCTTACCTCTTCTGGCACTCAGGGACACGGAGCAACTGCTTTGTATGTTCCGGCAAGATGATGCTTCATTCTAAATGCTCCTCCCCACATTGCTTTGGGACAATAGTTACATTTAACATTCAACTTATTGCCAAGGGATCTAAAAAAATCCCAAATTATATCCTTTTTCTTTTGAGATTTTTTCTTTGGAGCCATTTTTGTTATTTCTGAATTTCGTACACGAGATAAAGAAATTAAGTTATCTTCAGCACAACATAGCAAACATATTTACTTTTCAATTTGCACTTTAATATAAAATAAAACATTACATGTGGTCAAGTGCAACACTTCAATTCATAAGTAAGTAGAAACATTATTACTTAATATTAATAGTAACAAGCAGTTAAAGATCATTTGCAGCTGAAATAGTTTAATTCAGCAAGATGTAAGTATGGTTACTAGTAAGAATCTAATAAACATAATTTTATCTTGCCTTGTAGAGAGGCTTCATACGAACACCTTAGTTGTAGAACAGCGATCTGTTATATGAATTAGTAATTATTAATTTATAAAGATAAAAAAGGCTTCAAAAAGCTGCGATTATTTCTATTAGCTTTTGGACTTTCTGATTTCATTTCACTCTAAAAATAATATTTTAATATATATCAAATGAAAATTCTTAGATGAAGATTGAAGGGTTTTAAAATAATAAACATACTTCAAGCCAGGCGACTCCCACAACTTTGTCCGATTAATAATAGAAATAATAATAATAATAATAATATAGTAAAATCTAGAAATTAATCTTGTATTGTTAATTTATTATTTGGGAATATTTAAAGGGCCCATAGCTAAAACCCTAGATTTTAATTATAAACTTAGGTCTAGCCGCTAAAACCTAGAAAATGCTCGACACTTTTCTTCTCCACTACATTTCTTCTCAAATCCTCTTTCCGTACTCTCATCTTCTCGATTTGCGCAGTAGTTTCTTTCCAAAGTCGACTAATATTGATTATAGGTGCTCGTTTGCTCGATCGATTTTAGGTAATTGAATATATATACATATAATTCCTTTTCTTGTTTTGCGTTTTTGTTTGTTTCTTTTTCTTTGCAAAGTCATTTGTGTCAAGCAATCCTATATTACTCCTTAATTATAAGATATGCGAGTCTTTTCTTTTTATCAATTATTTTTATGTTCTTTTAAAAAGGGATAATGAGTAGAGCTCATGAACTCTCCCACAAACTCTTGGTTTTATACTAAGAGGCGTGTGTTTAAAAAATTTTAATGAATTTGATTAGTTGTGACGCAAAGAAAAATAAATTGAATAAAGAATAATAAAATTGTTTTATTGGATGTATATATATTTATATATGTGGAAGATATTTTATTATGTAAATATTTTGTTTTCTCAATTGCTTTGTTTTAGTTACGTTCCGATGTTTGTGTTCATGGGCTGCAATGATCTTTCATTTTTTTAGTAGCTTTTTGTTCTTTTGTTTAATTCGAATTTTTAGTATTCAACATTTAAATTTTATACTATGGTAATTGTTAGAAATTGGGGGTGTTACAACTTTGTCCGACGACTTCGACTCCTCACAACTCTTGGTTTTCTAAGAGGCGTGTGTTTAAAAAATTTGAATCGCAAAGAAAACCAAGAGTTGTGCCTGTCGTGGGTTTAAAACTCTGAATCGGAAATTTTCACCGATTCAAGATTCGGTTCCGAATTGTGTGATTTCACGATTCCATATTGCGATACATACGAAAAACGATTTAGTGTCACGGTTCGCATCGTTTTTCCCTCGAATCGCACGAGTATCGTCCGATACTAACAACTATGATCCCCATGTTTAATGGGATGTAGGAAATCTTTAACGAACGTTCTAGACTCGTCACAGATAATCCCCCCATAGACACACTTATTCCCAACTCTAGAACAAGCCCCATCATTGACAAAATCAATCTTAACCTTTAGGAGATTATAATAAAGAAGAATTAATTAATTTCCTACCTCAAGACTAAGTAACATGCATAACAAGTTGCATAGTTGTGACGAACTTCAATGCAATCCACCAAAGATTGACTAACTAAAACAACTAGTCTATTTTATCAATGTCTAAGTAAAATTTTTATTTATTAAAATTTGATGGGGGGAAATAAATAAATTTTAAAAAGGAATGCAAGTTTTTTAGCCATTTAGTACATTTATTTGTGCGGATTTTATCTCTCATTGATAGTTGTGTTTTATAAAATAATCACCTGAATGGTTAAAAATGGAAAACAAGGTAACATTTTCTATGCACAAAAATAGGACTGTTAACATCAGTGAATCATATGGTTATACAATTTAATCTTATGAAGGAGATGTTTTATTATTTTAAAGGTCGTTTATTATGTCATTGAAATGTGACATTTCAGCCAAATAAATACAATTCCTATGACTAACATACATGTATAAGAGGGCATCATCTGCAAAAGTTTACTTGGCTAAAATCTTAAATGCATAAAAGTTTACTTTTATAAATAAATATGTATTAATAGTGTACAATTAAGCAATTAAAATGTAAAAAATAAAACAATTTTATTTAAATATATTTTAAGTCCAAATAATTGAAATTAAATTCATCAACCTTTATAATTTATCATACTCAACACAAAAATTTCTATAATATTCATTTATAAAACAACTAAGTATGATCAAGTCAAAAAAGTTGATACGAGTTTAATAGTGAGTTAATACAATCTTATGAGCTAGAAACCTAAAGCCGGTAAACTTGTGTGAACTCGCTAGTTTACACAAGTTTACAATTCACACAAGTTTAAAACTAGCACGGGTTTAAGAATGACTCAACATGATTTTTTAAGTTATAAACATAAAAATGATAAACTTAAAAAGTCAACAACAATACTTGCAAGTAACATAATTCCGACCTCAAGTCTCAACAAGACTTGTTAATCCTCTATTTAACATTTTGCAACTTCAATTACCGACCAGTACTGATTTAAGCACAATCAGAGGCAAAATTAGGGGGCTAGGGGTAGCCCACCAAAAAATTATACAATGTGATCCAAATTTTCAGAAAATATATTTTAGTCTCATAAAAATTTCATAATTTTCAATTTAGTCCCTACTAAAAGCTTCATGAAGGGACTAAAATGCAAATATGGAGATGTTTATGGGGCTGACATATAATTTCATAAACACCTGGATTCTATTTTGTAATTTTCACCCTCCCTAATTGCAATTTCTAGCTCTGGCCCCTAAGCATAATAAGTGTATGTTTGAGTTAGTGTTTTAAAAGCACGTTTATATAAGCTGAGACAAAATTCCTCTCGCATACTTACATCATACACAATAAATCACGTAGTAAAAACAAATTCTATCGTTAATCTAAAGAGGGCATTAAAAATGCATAGTAACCTAGTAGTGTATAGCTCTTGGATTGTTGCCGACAAAAACGTAGGATGAAATAACATATCGCACAAAATCCAATCAACATCTTTACCCCAAAAAAAAATCCAATCAACACGTTTTAAATGTTGAACATTAGTAGCACCATACTTTTAATTCCTTTTCCTTGCCAAACATTGTTGAATTGTCAATGTGAATGATTTTTTCTCTCATATTCAAGGTCCCCGCATGTTACCTCTTCTTTTGGTTTTAGAAGTCAGTGATTCCCATTATTCTAGTATTCTTGACTCCTACAACGACCCACAATTCTTACATATATGAATTTTTTAAGCATTAACGTCATCCATTGTCTCACTTTCCACAACTCTTCCAAGCTTCTTCCTTGCCAAAAGCTCCACGACCCAGGGTGTGTGTGTGTGTGTGTATAGGATTCATTAATACGTGCAAATTAATGTGATTTCTACGTGAAGTTACACATTCATGGCATATAACTTCAAATAAGTATTTGTACATGGACGGGATTATCACTATGTGCACCACATGGAACAAAACACCACACAGATACAATCTCTTCCCTCTCAAACATATTAAACACATTCACCTCCTATTCCTCCCTGCCCACATATTCTCAGCCTCCTCACTTTGGTGAAAAAGCCTGCCATAAGCCATAATCCATCGTTATAATTTGAACAATTCACTTAAAAAACAAGGATTTTGAAAATATTAATGATGAATAAGTGAGATGTAAGAGTTGGTTGGTTGAACTTACAGCAAAAACGGTGGCATGGCCAGGGTCTGCTAAGTGGGCAAAGAGGTTGTCAATAGGACCAGTGCCAGTGTAGATGTGCTGGAACCAAGCACCCATAACAGCCAACATGGCCAATCTTCCATTCTTAATCTCTTTTGTTCTAAGCTCTTTGACCTTCTCCGGCGAGCCAGAGCCCCAGCCGAGTGGGTCAAACCAGAGCCCGCCTGGGTACCCAACATCAGTGCCGGTGAGCTTGTTGTTGGGGAAGATGGGGTCGGTGTTGACGCTGCCAGGCTTGAGGATGTCAGCCCATCTCCTTCCCTCGGCCCATCCGATGAAGATGAGCTCGATGATGAAGAGTGTGGTGGTGTCTGTGAAGTATTCCAGCTCTCCAGCAGTGTACCATGAAGGAGTGTTGAGAATTCCAATCTTTGTTAAGAACTCTGGGATGAAAATACCAGCAGCTCCTAACATTGCCCATCTGCAATGAACCAGCTCTGCTTGAACATTCCATCTCAAGCTCTCAGGATCAGATCCTATCAAATCACACCAAATTAAATCCCATTTCAGTCACTTGATTCCGAAACAATTAATGTTTCCATACTACTACACTCAATTATATTCTAAAACTTGTTGAAAAAGAAATTCACATATGATTTTAATTTTACTCTAATCTTGAACACGCCTGATGAAGTTTCAATAACATCAAATGTTAAGATTCAAGAATCACTTTGAGCTCCAAAACATGATGAGTACTCCCTCTGTTTTTAATATAAAACCTATTTATCTAATTTGGTTAAGGAGTTAAATAAGTTAGTTAATATAACATGTATTTTTTAAAATATTATAGTCATCTTTCTTAAATTTATTCAGTAGGGATCATCAATAACTATAAATTAGGAAAAGATTGAGAGATGTGAAAATTATGTATATTTAGGAGGAAAATCAACTCCTTGGATATCTCTTATATTAAGAAGGGGACAGAGTAAAACCTAAGAGATTTGATATACTAACTATCATCTTGATCCTAATATCTTGAGAGAGGCTTCAGTTATATGAAACATGTAATCTCCAGCAACATTATATCTTAGAGCATGGTATTCAAGTTAATGGGAAATGTGAGATCAAAGTGACATTAAATCGAACAGAAGGAGGGCATACCGAGACCGAGAGGATCAAAGCCGAAGTCTCCGGGAAGGCTGCCGTCGAGCCACGGAGGAGGAGTGCTTCCGGGGAACCAGAGAGGTCTGTCGGGATCAGCTGCCACCGCACACACTTTGCTACTCACAGATCGGCCTCCGACTGTGAACTTGTTCACCTTCAACTTCCGGCCGCTCAGAAATGAAGTCCTTGTTCCCAAGATGATTCCATTCTTCTGGGAACTGCATTTAATTGTGTACAATAATAACCAATATAAAGCAATTCAAATCAATTCCATTTGCTCAATTAAGCATTACACTCTCAAAATCAAACATGCCCACATGTTCGTGAAATTTACTGCGCATAACAGAGAGATCGACGGAGTTTTCAAGAAAAGAGGATCGAGAGAAGAACTTGCCTTGGGGTGGAGATGGCCACGGAGGCAACGGCGGAGGAAGCACAAGCGGAAGCCATGAGAGAGCTGAATGATCTGAGTGAAGAATGTGAGGATGGAGGAGTGTAAAATTCGTTAGAAGAAGCTTAAGGCGGTTTGTTCTGCCTATCTTGAAGGATAGGATTATGAGATAGTAATTGGATGATAGGGTGCCACGTGTCATGCAGAATCGGATAGTGAAGACGATTCTCTGTCACCTCGTGGGCTGACGTGGATTCTGCAGAATCTGAGTTCTGTGGTTCACATTTGAGGTTTCAATTTCACACACCATGTGCCACTCATTACTCAGATCTATTGCTTCACTCCAACTGCTTGATTATCCTCTCCATTGGTCCATCAATGCCGGGCAAAAATCCTTTACTCCTTTGTCACGGTAATTTAAGAAAAACTAGTGAGAAGTTCCTCTTTTACAAAATATTTTTACGAGAGTAATCTGAATTTGTTATAAATATTATTACTTCCTATTCCTAATTATAAGAATCTGAATTTGTTAATTTAAATATTAAAAAAATCAACTATAATTAGTGACGTAATTACGTTGATATCTATTAATTTATATTCAAGCCAACTTGTTCTATAAGTTGTTTTTATTAATTATGGCTTTTGGTGCAAGATTTTTAAATAAATAGAGGCGTTGTAAACACACATTTAAAATTGAATGAGAATTACTCCCCACTTTCTATTTTGATTTTTCTCTATTATTAACTCTTGCTCACTCATCCCATATTTAGTTTTATTTTCATAACTTTTTAGCACAATAACTTCAACGAATATATGATCTTCTCATCGTTTCTTTGACGATTTCATCTACCTTTTACCAAATTTTATTCAATCTATCATGGATGATTTAAGCCATTATCGATTGTTATAAATATTGGGTTCCATGGGTAAGATTGGATATAGTTATTGTTTATTTATTTTATATCTCCTTTAGAAGTTCTTTTATATTATTATTTTAGTATGGTCAAAAGACAAACACCTCTGATTTCATATTCTAAAACTATATGGTTATAAGCCATATTCCTTTAATTTCTTATTCTAAAATTATATGATAAGAAGTCATATTACATTGATTTCTTATTTTGATGTTATATGGCCAAAAGCTATATTGCTTTTATTTGATGTTATTAGAGTTAGTAATACGGGCTCAACCTGTAGCCCACGGGTTTCAGCTGGGTTAGGGTTGGAGATTTCTCAACCCACAAAAGTGTGGGATGCACAAGCCTGCGGGTTGGCCCGTACATTTTTTTATTATTTTAAATATGATAATTTTATAAAATTCATAATTCTTCCACTTCCACTTAGTACCTTCCAATCCCAAAGAGAAAATCTTAGCCTCATTCCTCCTTCTTTAAACTAAATTATATATTTTGATTATTTGATGATGATTTGATATTTTTGTCAGGAAACTTTAACAAATTTGATAACTTTATCTCTTCAATTATGGATTATGTTTTTGAATTTTTATAAGCGTGGTGATTGATGCTAGGAAGGTTGATAACTCATATATATATATATATATCTCTCTCAGACTTTCGACCATCTTAAGAAAAAAATTATTTGTTTAAAAAACACAGGCCTGCCAACTCATAACTGTGGGTTATGGTTAACATTTTGCCAGCCCGCAAAAGCATAGGCTCCTATTATAGGCTATAAGCTATATACCTTTTTCTTTCCACTTTCTTTCTTGAATTTTCTCTTCTCTATCTCTTACTCTTTTATCTCAAATTTATCTTTATTTTCATAACAAATTCGAGTATTAGTATTTTCTATGCATGAAATATTGTAGAGTATTGGTGCTTTATGAGCACAAAAACATATTGGGCCATTCATGTCAAGTTTCAAATAGGAACTTTTCCGAAACTACCTTGTGTTACTTCAATTAGATAATTTGTCTTCATATATTTTTGTATTTTAAAAGTGATAAAACTATAAAATTTTCATCTCATCTTTATACATATAATTCCTTTATTTTGTGTTTTTAGCATTTATATACATTTATTAATATCAATATAGAGAATTCTGATAGGTCACTGCATAGCAACAAATAAAAACATTTCATGTGTATGGAAGGGAATGTTCAATATTTTTTTAAGAAACTCAAAATTTGAAAAAGGGTAAAGCTACAAAAATGCACATTGACTTTTACTTAAATGACACTCAATACCAAATGCTTTTTTGGAGGTGCAAAAGTATCCATGAACTCTCAAAATTGGCGCAAAAATAACATGACCATTAAATTGCCTTAACAGATGTTACACATAATATGAAAAAACCAAAATATCCCTGAACTCAAAAAAAAAAAAAAAAAAAAAAAAAAAAAAAAAAAAAAAACACCCTCCCTCCCAAACTCTCAATTCATCCTCTTCACTGGTTGACAGATCCTCAACTTCCAAGGCTCAACATAAATAAACAACATCACCCAAATTATAACCTACTGAGTTCAAATGAAGAAATCTAAAAAAAATACATAAGCAAAGCGATGGTGGCAAAAGTGGAGACCTTGTTGGAGGATGACTTCGATGATTCAAATCTGGCGAGAAAAATACATAAGTTTTTCTCAGTCAAAATAGTTGAACAAAAAATTGCAGGTTGACTAATAATATAAATTGGAATTAGAAGGAAAGGGGTTTAAACTTTAAAAAATTAGTCCGGAACCCGAATGAGACACAAACATCAAATGGATACTATGTACCAAATTTTGCTGCTTCAGTTCGTGGAAATTAGTGGCCAAAGAAACCAAATTCCAATCTTCCATCTTCCGAACCCAACTAAGTTTCCTCCAAGAAGATGAAGTGGATGAGATTGGGTAATGCGGCAATAGAATCAGCCATTATTTTAGAGGAAAATGGAGGGTAAAGTGAACATGGTACGGTAATAGCAACCATAATAGGAAGAAATGAAGAACGAAAACCATTTAGAAGACCAAGAAAAATACATAAGTCATAGGCATCTGGCGAGGCGGAGGATGATTCGGCGGATCTAGAAGAAGACCTTGTTGGGGATGACTTCAATGATTCAAATTTGCAAAGTAGAGTAGAGAAATGTCGATGTTGTTGGTCGCCGCCGTCACTAGCGTCTGAACAGAAAATGAAGAGAAGAAGAGGGGTGACAAAAAGAAAGAGGGAAGGGCACGATCTGGAAAGAAGAGAAAAATGATAGAGTCACGATCTGAAAAGAAAGAGGGAATGACAAGTGAGGAAATTACAAAAAGTTAGGCATTTTTAAGTTTTAAGTGGCTTAGGGCCCACTTATGAAAGAAACGTCAGTTAAGACATTTTAACAATATAAGTATTTTTGTTCTTATTTTTAAAGTTTATGGGTATTTTTGCACCTCCAAAAAACATTTGGTGTTAGATATCCTTTGAATAAAAGTCCATGTGCATTTTTCCTTTTTTACCCTTTGAAAAAACATACAATTACAATGCATACATCACTGATATAATAACAAAAAGCCTTTCTTATCTGGCGGGGCAGACTGCACAATACTATTATATTCTGCCAATATTCCATCCTTTAAATATGAATTTTACAAGATAGTCCCATTTTGAATAGTGAATTAGATTAAGAAATAATTTAATTTATTGTGATAGTAAGTACTCACTCTACTTCTAATTATAAGACTTAGTTGAATTTTTTGAAAAGATTAAGGAAGTTGATTAAATTACTTTAAAGTATTTTTATTTTTCTTCAAATTAATTAGTTTGACTGATAAACTAATTTATAATATAATGACACACAACATATGAAATAATTAAATAACTTATTTAGTTTCCTTAATCTCTCTAAAAAATGTTAATTAAGTCTTATAATTAGAAAGGGTAGTACATAAGGAAGACACTGTTATGTACATACGTACATGTATGCATACATGTGTGGGTCGTGGAGTCAAAAACTACTGGCCAGTTGGTTCAGAAGTCTCCAGAAATTAGTCTCCTTTATACGAGTTATTACTATTTTGATATAACTTTGTATTATGTTGTTTTTCTTTTATGCCAGACTTTGTACTATGTTAATTTTTTTTTTTATCTCATTCAGTTTATCGGAACCTTCAGTTCCGATTAATCTAAATTTCGCTCCGCGTTAGGCCCACGGTTGTAGGGGAAAAGCTCCCAATACCTTTTTTTTTCATTCTCACACCTCGAACCGAGGACATAATGGTGAGAGAGCAAGTCCCTTACTACTTGTTCTCAAGGTTTTTTTTTTTTGATATGTAAAAGTTTTGGAGGGTTCAAAGATCGTGCCCCACTGCGCTGCAAGACGCCCTGCGCTCTTTGGAAAGACTTAACGGGACTTACGGGATCGCCTACCAAAGCGAGTCCCAATGGCTGACGGCAATGAGATCGACATACATCTTTTTGGGATTTGACAAATCTCTTACCATCTATGCCAACTCTCTTTGGCCCTCTCAAGGTATGTTGGTTGTACTATGTTGATAATGGACATAAATTAGCCAATGAAGAGAAATGAACAGATATTATGTGGGCTGATACTTAATGGGCCGAGCCCATATAATTAGCTATACAAAAACTTTAAATATTGCTTCCCACTTGGAGGCTCCAAGCTCACATGAGGATGGGGTCTCCTCCTCCTCCTGTTTTTTCTATTAACAAGGGTTAACAAAGGTTCTGAAACTTGGAACGGCATTAAACTGATTAGAGTATTGATTCAAGGGTTAGTGGATTATATTAGAGTTAAACCGGTGAAAATTGAAGATTTTAGGGTAATTAATATGAGAATCTAAAGATTTTTTTTTAAAAAAAAAATGTTAAAAAACAAAATAAAAAACTAACCGGGGTGATGTCCGGACTGGACCGGTTTATTAATCGGTTCACTGGTTTCTGGTCTAGGCTTTAAAACATTGGTAAGAACATAGTTATGAAGAGTTAAAAAAACTAGCACAAACAACTTAAAACAAATGCAAATTAAGAGCGGATTTAGATTAACCTTTAAAGAATAACTTCTATAGAAAGAATGATTTTTAAGGTGTTTAGAAACCCTTGATAATCAATGTTACACAATATTATACTTTATACGATAAAACTCTTACTATATATTTCCTTTATATAATACAAAATCATTTAAAATAAGTTAATTCAAACAGCCTTTTAAAAAGATATGCACAGACAAATGCTTCCCTATTGGAGTGAAAAAATCTCGAGTCCCAATCAGAACTTCATGATACGTCTCTTTCTTTGTATCCTTTGATAATTGATAGACACAGTTCCTTCTTCAAACTCATTCCACGTATCCTTCTTCGCTCACTTGTGGAACCCCAAATGAAAGTTCATTGCACCTTAAAATAGTTAGGCTACACCACAAGGACAGGTTTTTTGGTAGCATTTGCCAGATCTTTAACTTGAAGCTAATATTTGAGCTTTGTTTAAGGAGTGTTGGACTTTCTGATCAACCCAAGACGGTAAACATGAATTTGAGAAAAATAACCTCTATTACTCACAAGAATAGATTACAAAACTCATATAAAAAAAAACTCTCAAACAAGGATCACTCTCTGATCACTCTGCTTCACTCTTCTTGGTGATGAACACCGATTTTCGACGCTTTTTAAAACGAGGATCCACCTCTATTTATAGTATGAGTTTTGGGGTAGGTGAGGTGTGAACAAGGGTGGTTGGTGGAGGCCGCTTCAACAATGGTGGGCTGGTTGGTGGAGGCCGCTTCAACAATGGTGGGTTTGGTTGGTGGAGGCCGCAACAACAATGGTGGTAATATTCAAAAACCTTCCTGGAGGGTGGGCCGGAAGTCTTCAATTCTCCCCTCCAGCCCATATCTCGAAGAAAAACATTCCAACTATGTTTCGCATAACTCTAGCTTCTCTCGAGTCACCACCTTCATCATCATGTCTCGGATTCTCCTTCGTATGGATCTTTACTAGTCTCAACGGTTGTCGATCCATTACCTCGCGTATCCAATGATAGCGAATATCAATATGTTTTGTACGGGAATGGTACATAGAGTTCTTGCTCAAATCTAGAGCACTCGATCACACAATGTACCTTATACTCCTTTTGCTTGATTCCAAACTCTTGGAGATAACGCTTTAGCCACAACATCTCTTTTCCAAATTCAAATGCGGAATGTATTCAGCTTCATTGTGGACAAAGCAACGCACTTCCGTAGTCGTGATCGCCATGAAACAAACTCCCCCGCAAAAGTATAAATGAATCCCGAAGTAGATTTTCTACTATCAAGATCTCCGCCATATCTCGCATCCGTATAGCCTTCCAAGATTGGATCGCTCCCCCGTAACAAAGACATAATTTCAATGTACCCTTAAGGTATCTCGAGAATCCACTTTACCGCCTCCCAATGCTCTTTCCCGGGTTGGAGAGAAAACGACTCACCTTTCCACCGCGTGAGCAATATCGGGCCTCGTACACACCATAGCATACATCAAACTTCCGACCGCCGAAGAATATGGTACATGACGACATCTCCCCAATCTCTTCCTTGGATGAGGGACACGATCTCTTGCTCAACTTGAAATGGTTGGCCAATGGAATGCTAACCGGTTTGGCATTGTTCATATTGAACCGTTCAAGTACTCGTTCAATATACTTCTCCCGAGATAGCCATAACCTCCGTTTTTCCCCGTCTCGGGTGATTTGCATTCCCAATATCTCGTTGAAATGGGTCCTAAGTCTTTCATGTCAAAAGACTTAGAAAGTTCCTTCTTCACCGGGCCGATCTTCGTTGCGTCTTTCCCCACGATCGAATATCGTCTACATATAGTAGAAGAGCAACGAAATTTCCATCGAAAACTTCGAATGTAGACACACTCATCTCGCCGCAGCTTTCTTGTACCCTTGACTCACCATGCACGAGTCAAATTTCTTGTACCACTGTCTAGGTGCCCGCTTCGCACCGCATGCTTTTCTTCGCTTTACAAACGAGGTTATCCCCCGAAACCTCAAAACCTTTCCGGGCGCTCCATGTAGATTTCTTCTTCTAAATCTCCATGAAGAAAAGTCATCTTCACATCCATTTGTTCAAGCTCTAAGTTCATACTTGCGACCAATCCAAGTATGACTCTAATTGAAGTCATCTTGACTACGGGTGAAAAAATCTCATCAAAGTCGATCCCCTTCTTCCGCCGGAATCCTTTGACTACCAACCGTGCTTTGTATTTCACCACTTTTCCACCGCCATCTTTCTTCGCCTTGAACACCCATTTATTTTTCGCCCTTCTTCCCTCGTGGAAGTTCTACGATCTCATAAGTTTGATTTTTCCGCAGAGATTCCATCTCGTCTTGCATTGCGAGCAACCACTGCTCTTTGTCCTTATGAGATACCGCTTCATGGAAACTCTCCGGTTCTCCATCCTCGCAAGTAGAAGGTATTCGATTCCGGATATCTTCTCGACGGAATCGACCTCGTTCATATCTACGAACTTCTCGAGCAATTTGAGGAAATCCACCATCATCTTGGCCTTGTGATGGTTCTCGAACGTCCGGCAAACCGGGGTTGTGGCTCCCCCGCCGCACCGTCATCTTCCTCATTGTCTTCTACTTCGGCATTTCTTCGCACTATATCATCATTTCTCACGAATGATTCCGATGTTGCCTCCGGCACCCGAAGAGCAACATTTGTCTTCCGAGATATTGTGGGCTTTTCAATATCTTCTATTGTCCGGCTTTCATGGAACACCACGTCCCTACTTCGATTACCCTTTTTTCCTTAGGATCCCATAATCAGATCCAAACTCTTCATTTCCATAGCCTATGAATATGCATGGAGTGGTCCTTGCATCCAAATTTTCACTGAGCTCTTTGGATACATGTGCGTACGCTAAACACCCAAATACTCTCAAGTGGGAGTATGATGGATCCTTTCCGCACCAAAGTTTCTCGGGAACTTCAAAATCCAATGGTAATCATGGAGATCGGTTGATCAAGTAACAAGCGGCTCTAACGCTTCTCCCCGAATGGCTTTGCGCTTTAGCCATACCGAGCATGCTCCGAACACGTTCCATAATTGTTCGGTTCATTCTTTCAACTATACCGTTGTGTTGAGGGGTGCGTGGGACCGTCTTCTCATGTCGAATGTCATATGATCTGCAATAGGCATTGAACCGCCTCGGAGGAGTATTCACCTCCATTGTCGGATCGAAGACACTTCAACTTCTCTCCCGTCTCACGTTCTACCATGACATGGAACAGCTTTGAAGTAATCAAATACCTGGTCCTTCGTCCGCAAAAAATACACCCACACCTTTCGAGAAGCATCATCGATGAACGTCGAAAGCATCGGTTGCCGCCGAGTGATTCAACCTCCAAGGGACCGCAAACATCGAGTGTACCGATCGAGCAACTCGATCTTCTCGTTGAAGAGGAATTAAACGAGACTCTATGCCGCTTTACCAAACAAACAATGATTGCAAGGATCTAGTGCGGCGTCCTTGTCTACATTGATAAGCTCCTTCTTTACTAGGGTAGACAACCCTTTCTCACTCATGTGGCCGAGTCTCTCGGTGCCACAGATTTTGTGACGCCTCTTTTTCTCGCAACGTTGAGGCCGTCGCCGCATATCTTCACATGAGTCTTGTATAGCGTGCCACAAATATGTCCTCGAGCGACTATCATAGCGCCTTTTGACAACTTCCATGTGCCTTTACCGAAGTGACTATCATAGCCCCGTTTGTCAAGAACTATTCCCGACAATAGATTCAGCCGGGTCCGGCACATACGGCGGACATCCTTCAAAGTGATTGTGCTCCCGAACTTGTCTTTATCCGAACATCACCAATTCCGACAATCCCCGCGAAACGAATTTCCCATTTTCACAAACTCCAAAGTCACCGGCTTTGTATGTTGTGAAGTATTCCTTGTATGGAGTCACGTGGTAGACGCCGCAAAGATCTACCACCCATTCCGTGTCTTCTCGTGAGACGTGAAGGCATGTCTCATCTTGGGTTGAACAATAAGCTACATCACCGAGAGATAGTAACTAATGTTTCTCCACCCTTGTTCTTCTACCGCGAACCGCTCCGGGTCTTGCTCCTTTTTCCATTTGTAGCAGCTTCTTCTTCATATGTCCTTCTAATCCACAATGATGGCGGTTATAAGATGGTTTTCTACCATCAACGGACCCGCCCGCTCTTGCTTCGCCGCCTCGATTTGTTATTACTCTTCTTTTGTTGCCTCCCCCTCGTTTTCGTGACAAGGGCATGGGTCCGATCCGTGCCCATGTCCTTTCTCCTTGCTTCTTCATCGAATAGGGCATCCTTGACCATTGACATGGTAAGTTTGCCATTTGGGGGCCGAGTTGCTGAGTGACACGACCAGCCGTTTCCCAACTATCGTAAGGGGAACCGAGTAGTAGCAACGCCCGAACTTCATCGCCAAGTGGCATCTCTACGACGACAACCGGTTGACCAAGCTCGGAACTCACCGGTATGCTCGGCAGAATCGAAGTTCCACTTTTAAGCTTCATGTTGACTAAACGCCTCATCAACGTAGCTTTATTCCGAGCGGTCTTGGCCTGGTACATATCCTCCAACTTTTTCCGAGGGCATATGCGTCTGCTTTCTTGTGCAACATGGTGGAAGACACTATGATCAATCCATTGACGGATTTGACCAATAGTTTTTCGATTTGATTTCTTCCACTCTAACTCCTCATGAGGGATCGGATTTTTACCCATCAATTCTATGGGATCAAACAAATCTTTACAGCTTAGGAGATCTTCCATCCGAGGTCTCCACAACAGTAATTTGTGGCGCAAGCGTAATCATTGCTCCGAAAGATGATGTTGACTCTTCTCGTGGACATTATCACCTTACAAATAATTTTTCAACACGATCGTGGGTTGAATCTTTAAAAATGGAGCTCACCGTTACGTCCGGAACGGTAAAAAAAGATGGAATTGACACTACGGGGTCAAAATTCCACTCTAGGGGCAAAACAGCAATTTCGAAAACTTTGAGGACCAAACTGCAATTTTCGTAAAGATCGGGGGTCAAACCGAATTTCGAAAGATCGGGGGTCAATATGAAATTTCCCGAATATTTGGGGACCAAACTGAAATTTTAAAAATTGAGGGGTCTTTCTTCAATTTCCGAAAAACTGCAAATTCCGGCGAGGAACAGTATTCTGTCGTCTTCTCCGGCGGAACTCCGGTGAATCAGTGTCGTCTTTCTCCGCGAACTCCTAAGCAAGGTTGACCAAACTTTGACCGTGATTTATGGGCTCGTTTGAACTCCGATTAGGTCGCTTTTGGTGCGTTGGACTCGTGTCGATGAGACGAATCCAATGGTGCACTCAGAATTGGATTTTGAGTAAAACTCAGAAAACCCAAATTCGTCCCAACCAAAAAACTCAACCAACACCTCTAACTGCGCCTCCGATACCACTTGTTGGACTTTCCGATCAATCCCAAGACATTGGAAACATGAATTTGAGAGAAAATAACCTCTATTACTCACAAGAATAGATTACAAAACTCATATAAAAAAAAAAAAAACTCTCAAACAAGGATCACTTCAGGATCACTCTTTTTCACTCTTCTCTGCTTGGTGATTTAACACCGATTTTCATATCTTTTACAAATGAGGATCCACCTCTATTTATAAGATGAGTTTTGGGGTAGGTGAGGTGTGAACAAGGGTGGTTGGTGGAGGCCGCTTTGACAAATGGTGGTTGGTTGGTGGAGGCCGCTTCAACAATGGTGGCTGGTTGGTGGAGGCCGCTTAACAATTGGCATTTAATATTCAAAAAACCTTCCTGAGGGTGGTACCAAGTCTTCAAGGAGGATGACAAAACAGTGCAACTACCAAAAGATTTCATATTTTTATATTATTACTGATAACTACAAATTTCAATAAAAAAATGCATGGCCTTTAAAACTGAATATTACATGCATGATTTATAGTCTTGTTAAAGAAATTCAAACAACAGAAATGAAACTTGCACGGTACATATAGTCTATTTCTTCTTATTTCAACAATTTTTTTATAGTTTTGTAGAGTTGATTATGCGATTGTTTTATTATTTTGTTATTAAAGTCAAGTCTTGCTCAGCATCGGTGTCTAAACGGTGATCCAATATTATGTAGCCCAAAACAAAGGATCATGAGTCATAAGGATTGTAATTACTAAGTTAGACTGAGGGACTACAAACATTTTAAAAATGATTAAATTGACTATTATACCCTCAATTTATGGGGGAGAATATAAACATAATATTAACAAAAAATTTATAATAATAATAAAATAAAAAAACTAACCCTAGTTTGCACGACTCCCAAATGAGTACGTTCCCACATACACTAGCGACTCACGTGTGTCTCCTTGGGGCTTCTTTTATTTGGGCCAACTACATTTATTGTTATATATTTTGGAGAAAATCCCTTTTTAGGCCCCAAGGGACAAAATGTCAAAAGAATCATTTAGAAAATGCTAATGTAAAAAAAGTCACATTTGACAACTCTCTCTGATACATTTTTGACATCAGAATTTTCTATAGAATTTTTTTGACATTTTTTTAGTCTCTCCCTTGGAACCTTAAAGGGATTTTCTCTATATTTTTCTATCTTTTAGGGCCCGTTTGGATCGCGGAAAATTGGGGGAAGGAAAAGGAAAATGAGTATTTTCCATTGCACGCTACGCTTTGGTTCGCATTTTCCGTCAAAATATTTTCTGGCGGCGGGGCGATTTTCCCTTATACATGGGAAAATGGGTTCCCACCAATTTTGGTGGGAACCATTTTCCGGAGGAGCAAGAAAATCAAAGAAGACAAACTTACCCTTCAACTTCAACTCAGATCTTGAGAAGGAGGAGGAAGAAGTCAAGGTGGTGATGATGGCGGACCCAACCGCCTCTCTTGCATTTTCTTTGGTCGAACCAGATCTTGAGACGCGAGAACTCGCTTCGATCATGGGGTAACCAAACGCTTCGTTCTCCTTCACAAAATCGGCCACCCACACCGTCGCTCCCGATCAAGATATTCCACCGTCTCATAGAAAATATTCTCCCACGCTGCGTGCACTTGTAAAATTAGGCGTCACGGGCAATTCTCAATGAGAATTGCCTTGCTTCGGCAATTCTCGAGAATTGCCCGGCCGGCGGTGGCTTACCGACTCGTTTGGTGGCTAAACGGGCGGCGGTGAGGTGATTTTTTTTTTTATTTATTTAAAACTAAGGGCAAAAAAGGTAATAATATTTTATTTTAGGGGTAAAATGATCTTTTGTCTTATTTTCCTACCTTATTTTCTTTCAACCAAACAAAAATTTTCATATCAACCTATTTTCTTTTCTAATGCGAACCAAACACATCAAGTCGAAAATATTTTCTTTCCATTCCATTCTTTTCATTTTCATTCCTTTCCATTCTCACATTTTCTTTGATCCAAACGGATCTAAGGGTTGCATTCTTTGAAGAACTTGAGAGTGTAATCAAACCATTATTTTACCTAAATTAATCCTTGAAATTCATAAGTTCATACGAATCTTTATTTGAATTTTGAAATATGGGCACTGTAGTACACAATCAACACAAGCACTGTCTCCTTTATATGGCTTTACAGTATTTTCCTTTATCCAATTTTTTTAAACAGTTATATACTATACAGATTGAAAGTTTTAAGCGGTAAAACCCCAACCGGAAGATGAATGGGCTTTTATGGGCCAAAAATATCTGTAGGCCTTTATTTGAATAACTTGACAGGGAAATATGATCACTATTCACAACTGAACATATAGATGCCTAGTATATATATATATATATATATATATATAACATAGATGCCTAGCTACCAACATCAATTGGGAGCAAGTGAAAATACATTTGCTCTCTCTTAACCATGTCCTCGGTTTCGAGCGTGGGAATAGAGAAAATGGTGTTTAGAGCTCTTCTCCCACGACCGTGGACCCGATATGGGGTGAAATCGGGTAGTCGGGCAAAGGTTACAACTGCGTGGGAAACCAAAAAAACATTGATGCCTATACTCTAGAACAATGTAGTGTTTTTGAAGCAAAAGAATGAGCTTCTTTATAGGTCTTAAATTAGTTTGGGATCTCAGATTTAATTAAGAAATTCTTTCTTGAATCTGATTCAAGGAATTTGGTTGATGGCAAAGACTTTTTGGTCTAATGACATTAGATGTGCCCTTTATGGCAGGGTTCAATCCCCACACTCTTTATATCATGCGCATGCTGTCCAAATTCAAAGAATTTGGTTTATATGCTACTCCGTAGATGAAATACAAATAACATTGGTTAATAATGGTACAATATAATTGGGATTTACAAGTTAATCATATTTTTAGAGATCAAAATCGCCTTATAGATACCTTGGTTAATAATGGTTTATCTGCTTTACCCTTCTTTAATACACGTCCGTCTCATCTTAGGACTTTGGTAGCAAAATATTGTATATGTGGTTTAATTTCCCACTAGTCTAATTTAATTCATGTGGGGCTATATGTTCTTTTGTACCCCAAAAAAAAAAAAAAAAACAATGTTGTTTTACACAAATTTCCACTTAGAGAAATGACCAATATTTAATATTTGATAGTATCTCGAATATTATGTTCATAATATAATGATATTTGTCCTTCGCCTGAAAAAAAAAAGTTTTTTTTACATAAATTATATTATAAAATCCAACCCCACAAGTATAACTCAAAGTCTCATCCAAGTTATGCATTTTGTAAGATAGATGCCTATCCAACTCACTGCAATTTTAAGAATTAATTTTGATGTAGTCATGTAAACTTTGGAAACATGAATGTTGGAGTGTCCTTTAATAAATTGGGAATAAAAGAAGGCACCCCATTAGACAATAATATCGAAACTAATGAAAAATGTATAATTGAAGAGAACTTGTAGATCCAAATTAAAAAAAGAAAAAAAAAAAAAAAAAAAAAAAAACATCAATTAGGTGTAAAAAAGCACCGACCGGGAAAAACATAATTTTGTGGAGAGTTTGGTGTGAAAGTAATCCTTTTAAGGAAGCAAATAGTGGTTTAGCAAAGTTCCATGTGTGTTCATGTTTGCATTATTCGGTGTTTGAGGTCTACCAGCAATATCAAATCCTGCTTGACCATTCATTTAAAACACCCCCAGATGATAATTAATAATAATAATATGTTTTTTTTTTTATAAAAAAGAGAGAAAATAATGATATGATTTGGTAAACAAAATCAGTTTGAAAATGGCTTATCAAAAGCTTTTTCATGCAAGCATGTGCTAGTAATTAGTAGTGCTTGTTGCTATTATATTCCCTTTGATCATTGTTTCTTTCTGAATTATGGCTTTCATCCTTAGAATCTCTCCAAGCCTCCCATTAAAGTAACACTAATCAACCAAGTGGGCTCTCCCAGCTTCCCTCTTCCTCTACATCTTTCCATTTTTCACATTGTGCTATATATATATATATAGTTCAACTACCCCATGTCTTTTTACACTTTTGAAAATTATATTGTATGTGAAAATTTAAGAATTTTGGGGACTTGTTTTCTTTTTTGATCGAGTTTATGTAATTTTTAAACGCATACATACATATAAACATGTTAACTTTTTTTAAGTTTGCCCTCATTTATAAATGAATATTTTTCACCTATTTCTTCTATTTACCTAAAAATTATTACAATTGATATGGGTAAAATTGTAACATTCTTATTTATTACCCTAAAAGTAGACTTATAACAAGGACTAATTTTTTTTTTTAAAAAAAAAACATGACTTATAAATAAGACTAGAGTAGTATGATAGAAAATTTTTAAAAGATAAAAAAGACTTTGTAAATTGAAAAGATGTAATGCAAAGTATTATATCCAGCAACTTTCACTTCCCCGTCTTTGACGCTCTCTCTCGGCCTTCTCAACATTAGGGTTTCTGGCTCGCCGACGGCGTCCTTGCCGCCGGCGAGCCTCCTCATGTACCATTTCCGCCGTATGGAAGCAGATCGGGGCTTGAAGAGCTTGGAGCATGTGGGTTTTAGTTCGGAACAAGGACATATAGTGGCGACCTCGTGTCTTCACCGACGCCGGTTATCCTCTGGTCTCCGTCCTCACCACCACTCCAGCTGTGGCGTCGCTTTGTCTTCTTTGTGCAGTGGCGGTGGTCCTTTTCCTCTCCCTCTCTATATCTGTCTTGATGGGGTGGGGTTTACTATTAGGGCTTCTTCCTCGCCGGTGTTTTCCGGCGTCCAAGCGGTCTCCGGCAAAAGGGGAAGGTCCTCTTCTCAGTTATTTATGTTTTTGGTTTTTAGTCGTGATGTTTTTTGTTGTGGTTCTAATTCGCATTTTTGGGGATAGGGTTGTGTTGATGGTCTATGTTGCTAAATGTTTTACTTCTCATAGGGCCATTGTTAGGATTGTTCGATGGTGGCGAATCCATATCACTAGTGTTTGCCTTAGTTTGTCCGATAGGTGTTTGCCAGATTTACTTGATTGGAGGAGAAGAAGTATTCTTAAGGACTTCATTTGTTTTCTTTCTGAGGTTGGGTTTTTTCTGATTCTTGCCCCATATCGGGGTAATTGTGTAGCTGATCTACTTGCAGCTTATCCTTATAAGAAGGTGTGCCCTGTTGGGTGTGTTTTGCAACCAACACCTTCTTACTTGTCACATCTAACCTTGGATGTCCAGGAAGCCGGTGTAGTCTCTGAAGCTACTTTTATTCCTACCTTTTCAGTGATTTTGATTTTTAGTTTCTCTTTCTTTTGCTTTGTACTATTTTATGTGTTTGTATTCCTGTTGTTCTTGTTCTGGTTTAGCTATTTCAGTTGTAATTGTTATAGTTCTTTTTATTTTAGTTGTAATTATTATGCTTTGATGTATCTTTTGATTTGAGTATTAATATAAGTACGATTTGACAAAATAAAATAAAATAATGTAAAGTATTTGTTTCTGTCCCAACAATTTCAGTGAAACTATTATTTGAGAAAATAATAATACACAATAAAAAGAAAAAAAAAAGAAAAGAAAGCATAATAATGAAATTACATTGGAGAATGGGAAGGTGAGAAGTGGGATGGGAGTTGCTGAGTCAACAAGCATCAATTTGACTGAGAGTGAGAAGGGGAGGCAAGGCACAATACATACATAGATGTGAAAGAAAGAACTAAAGAATAACAATAATAATCATAATAATATGTATGCAGTATGCTTCATAGTAATAATATTTATAATAATAATAATGAGAAGATATATAATGAATGATGTTGGCCTAAAAAGGAGAGAATATATTGTCGGCTTCTAACAAAACTTGGACCCCCACAAGTAGCATCATTATGTTCTTGCAACTGTTTGTGTTGTTCACTGAGCTCATCATATACCTTCACATGTTGTTGCTTGCTCTCTATTTTTTGTGTTTTTTCTTTTCCCCCTTTTGATTCATACTCTTTTTACTATTTATTTCTTCTTCCTTATCCCTTCTCATATAACCATTATTACAAAATCAAGAATTTTCCCACCCACTCAATCTACACCCACAATTCCAAAAAAAAAAAGAGTAAATATTTTTTAAAAAATGGTATTTGTAAAATTTTAATAAAATTAAAGATGTTTTTCTAGTTGGCTTTTAACTAAAACAGATATAAATGCTCAAGTATACATAGATAAGCAAACTCATTACTCCATGTAGTCATTAATATAATACTCCCTCCGGTCCTAATTATAAGACATATTTAACCGATTTTAGGGAGATTAAGGAAAGAAGTTAAATTAGTTAATTTTACTCATTTTCCTAAAATACCCTTATATAAATTTAAAATGACATAAGTAAAAGTGCATCAACAACTTTTGTCACATAACTCTTCGATCTAGAATTTTTCTTTTCACACGCTATCTAAAATGGCCTTGCTATATATATGTGTGTGTGCACATATATCTACAACATATATATGCATACACACACAGAGAAAGATATATATGTATATATGTGTGTGTGTTTTTATAACACACATATATATATATATGTGTGTGTATGTGTCAATAAATATTTGTGTGAAAACACACACATATATACATATATGTATACACACACAACATATATTTGTGTATAGACACACATATACATACATATATACACAGACACATATATATAGACACACACACACACGCACGTGTGTGAGTGTGTCTACATATATTTGTGTGTAAACACACACATAGATACATAGACACACACACAGAGACACACATATAAAAGTTTAATTGAATGGAAGAGTCTACGCACCTATATACATAACTCACCAAAAATCAAACACACTTGAGAGAATAAAATAGGGGTATTTTAGGAAGAAATTGATAAAAATTAGAATGTTGTCCTATAATTAGGACCAAAACCAACTCTCAAATGTTGTCTTATAATTAGGACCGGAGGGAGTATATATTTTGGGAGTTGATATTGGTTCTAAATATAAGACATTTTTTTTTATATATTTTTCATATTTCCCCCTAATTTACCCTTATTATTACTCCCTCAACAACAATTAAGAATGTTAGAAGTCTATATGTGATGTGCTTCATATTTTTTTAAAGTTGGATTTAAAACTTTCGAGGCAAAATTTGTACTTTAAAAAAAATGATGTGGATGACATGTGAACTGACATCTCAATATATTTGGTCAACTAACAGTCAAAATTAACTGGGATAGTGGTCAAAGCAATATTGCTCTATTTTTTTACACTTTCAAGGCAAAATTGCCACTAATGAAAACTTATAGGGCAAAAATTCCCTTTAACCCTTAAAAAAATGGCTGAAATAATTTAGAAAATATATATCATCTTATCTAACACACTTAATATAATTAAATTAAATTAGGTAAATATGTCTTATATTAAAGACCGAAAGAAATATATCACTTATATTTAAGCCCACCATTTTCGACTAAAAACCTTCCAGAATATACGTGAAAAGTCCTTGTTGTAGTAGTGAAACCTCCAACTAATCTCCCTCTCTCACCATTTTTTTTTACCATATTTTAATTATAATTACAAATTTGATTATATATTTGTAGCAAACAGACAACATATTGAGTGGGGTTTTGAGCTTTAGAGGCCACAAGTTGGTATTTTGGCGGTGAGAGATATGATTAGTTAGTAATATATGCCAGTGTGCACTTTAAAGTATCGTTGCTTAATATTGTTGAACAATAATAATGATTGATTAGTGAATTTAATTAATTAATTAATTAAAGGGAAGACTGGATCATATATAATTATAGTTGAGAAGAGAAGGAGAGGCAGGTTTAGACAGACGTCATGATAATTGTGAGACCATGTTGTGATCAGTGATATTGAAGAGATTTTCTTATTATTATTATTTATCAAATAGATCTTCTTAATATTATTATGAGCAACACCAAAATTGGACACACAGCTTCATATGTATAACCTGAATATATATGACTAAAATGATGATGTACTAATTATCATGAATTTTTTTTAAGGAATGTGATCATAATGTTCAACCAAACTTTTTTCAACCTAATCATTAATCGATTCCTTAAGCAATATTATTTGTTTCTTGTCTTCAATTGATTAATTAATGATCCACTTTTAATTAATTTCCAATTCACACATCATTAATTTGGTATATTATTAATATTGTTGTTGTTGTTGTTCCTTTTATTTTGTGCGTTCCTATGTTAAACTTTCAAACTAATCATCGATTCCTTAAGAAACTTGCTTCACTTTATATAATTCTATCCATAAATTAATTTCCATTATTTACACTGTTTTTAGTCTTGTCATCAATAAAGAAAAATTAAATTCTTCTGATAAATTCACCGAATTTGACTGAAAAAAAAAATGAACATGCGGCAACTTCAATTCTTCTCAGTTTTTTTTAGTTAAGTAGCAAATCCGCTCCGGAAGTATAGGTCCATGAGCAACGTTGCCCTGAAAATTTTTCTTGTTTCAATGTTGATCCGGAAGTTTTAAAACTTAGTATTGTTGTCCTATTCCGTTAAAAAATTAGCGTTGACCGTAAAAAAATTGACGCTGACCCTTAACTATTTAACAGAAATGAGCAACATTGATACGTTTTGAAACTTACAAGGTAACAGTGAGACAAGAAAAACTTTCAAGGGAACATTACTCTTCAGCGAAAACTTCCGAGACAAATTTGCTACTCAAACTTTTTTTTTTTTTTCCTTTCTGAAGCTATAGATTAAATAGAATTAATATTCCTTATTATTTCCGTAATGAAAATGAAGAATTTTTTTGTTGATAATTAAAACATCAAAACCAAAAATAATATTTTATCTGAAATTTAATTTTCTGAAGTCACTTTCCCTTGGTGATACGGATACCCTCATAAAATATCAAGATAAGATACCGACCAAGCATCATGATTTTGTTGATACATTAAAGAAAATAAAAGGAAAAAAACAAAAAAGATGCAACTGCTGATAATAACTTGCTAATTAAACCTAATTCATACCTATCTAAATTACATTTACATCACTGAAACCACTTATATGAACAAATTAGCGTGCACATTTGTGTTTGGTAATGAGGTTTTCAATTAAATTATCAAGTATGAGTTTACTAATTAAAAAATTAGTTGACTAATGAATTAAAGAGAAAAGTGCAAGCATATATATTCTTATAGCAATGAATATATTTATAAATTATATAAAAATATTATCCATATATAAATATTATACAATCATGAGTGCTGGTCTTTTGGGCGGCCACATATCATTATCATGCTGATTATGTTCTCCTCAATTCTCTACTACCTTAATTATCATTATCATCAACAAAGATTAGGAGATTTTCCATTAATTATAATGTCACAAATCAAGTTGGTTGCTATCAGTTTATATTTTAATAAAAAATTATTTGGAGGCTTATTAATTAGATAAAATGTAGCTCTCGAAATGACGTATAATAAACTTGTTATTATCTTTGTCCATATGCATGCATATATGTTGTATACGATTCAATTAAAGCCACAAACTGATCATCATCAATTAAAAAAAAAATTAATCACTAATTATAAAAATAGTGATGTGATTAGATACGAAAACGCCGATGTTTCTTTCGTTATTAGTAATTTAATTTGTGGTTGGCTTTATTTGATTATCCTTTTCCCTATTTTGTTGTCATGTTTAAGTAAGAATCTGGGAATTAAGAACTAAGAATAGTGCTTAATTAATCTATTTTTGGTTTCTTCGTGTATTAATTATGTGTATTTTTCAGAATGACGTGGGATTTCATGCTTGCCTTGACGTTGAAAGATAATTAATATAAATGAGAGAAACGAAATTAAAATTATATATGCATATTTGAGTTTTGAGTTGTGAGTTGTGACTAGTCACTTCTAGAAAGCTGAAAGCTGTTACATCTAAAAGTAAATTATTAAGGTAATTAAGTCATTATAAAAACAAATTAGCAATTATCATTAATCGCCGCCTTTTGGAATGTTGGCTTACAGTTGATGTCTTTTTATAGTCATCAAAATTGACTAACGTTTCTAGCTACGATCCATGGTGTAATGGACAAAAGAAAAGTTCATTGCACTATGTAGATTATTATACTCACTCATAAATTTTGGAAAATGTCTAAAAATTAATGATATACTAAGTTGTATGGTTCAATTATTGTGGCCGGAAAGTACACAGTTCTTAATTTTACTCAATTTTTTGACACTATAGTTTTGTTGGTTTTTGTTTATGATATTTGCATCAGTTTTAGTTTGCTTGTTGCTGATAATTTTTTGTTGGTTCTGGTGTTTTTGTATGGTTTTTGAACTATGCAGATGGTTGTTTTGTTGAAAGAATTATACAGATTTCATGAATAGAAAAAAGTTGTAGGCAAGGAATGAAAAATCAAACATGTCAAACTTTGAGACTTGTGAAATAAGAATTTGAAATATTAAAAAGACTTGAATATTTGCAGGATATGAAAAATTAAGCGCATCAAATATATATGATCCATATTCTATTAGTTACTACAGATATGTTTGTAAACATGCATCATGTAAATTGATTCATCTTTATTTTACAAATATAAGACCCCAATCTTCTGGGAAAAAAAAAAACCAGTCCACTTTATATCCTAAATTTATAATTTTTGCTTTAAAGTATCTTAATTAATTAATTAGTTGCACATATTAAGAGGGTTTTCATTAATGAGTGGTTTCAATGCACATAATTAAATAGATTATTTTAGAAAAATAAACACGCATTTGTTTAAAATATTATGAGTTTTTGCTTTTGTGAATAAAAAATCTAAACTCTTGAGAGCTGGTAACATGTAAAAAAATCTTTAGAGTGAGTTTTACAAGTAATTTTGTGAATAAAAAGTCTAACTTTTATATATCTATAAATTTAGAGTTTATTTATTGATATGTGAATACTTCTTATCTGGTTTGATGATTTTATATATATTCAAAGTAAAAGTTAACGGTTTGAGACAACCCTATTTGTCACATTTAGACAAGGTTCCTAGTTAACTCGACCTGACTTTAACATGTTCGTATGTGCCTGCTTATTTAATTGTATTAAATTAAACAAAATATATTTAGGGTAAAGCTACTTTATGACTTATATAGTGACAAAGTCATCATCACTCTAGACCATATATCAATATTAAGTGTATAGAGGAAAATGTGTTCAGTTATATATTGGGGTTGATTTGAGCAAAAAAAAAAAATATTGGGGTTGATATTTAATTTTAATTACTCACATATATAGAGAGAGCCACAAAGTAATATATATGATGGATCGTATTTAAAAAATAATAATAAATTGAGTTTATTTGATGTAGTTGGAGATAGCTGTTAACTCTTGGATGAAAAGATAATTTGGGAGAGGAGGCTAACTTCAGTTACCATTCACGTAAAGATTGTCCCATAAATTGCCAGCATTTTGCAATTCACTTCAATAACACATCACAATATTGGTTACTCCATGCAGTTCCCAATATTAATTAATTAAACTTTTAATCAGCTTGCTTCTCTTGATTAATTGTCGCTAATTTCTTAAGTTTCCAAGATTAGTAATTAATTAATCCATCTAGTTAACTGTCACATATCATGAACAAGTAAAGTTTTAATGATATGGTTGATTTGTTCTTGTCGTTTTTGTGCCGATAACTTCGGCTTCTTCATAACCTTGGATTGCATATTATTATCACGTCTCTTTATCTTAGCTAGTCCGCATACCCTAAATTAAAACCACATGTTTCCAGTTCTTCATAAATAAAATATTCTTCTTCTTCTTCTTTTAATTGTCATTGAAAATTAGGGAGAAATCTTTGAGATTTACTACTCAAGCATTGATAATATAAACATTAAAAAGTCCTAATAAAAATGATTCACTAAAATATTTTAATTTAATTTTTAAGAAATTTTTTTATAATTATGATAAAATAAAAAAAATATTTGTTGTTAGATTTTATCGGTGTCTTTGTCACGTTATTTTCAACTGTAATAAAAATTAAAAAAAAAAATCCTTTTAAGGTCCTAAAGGACAAAACAAAATGTCAAAAAAAGTCCCACAAAAAATTCTGATGTCAAAAAGTCTCATTGACAACTCCTTCAGTAGGTGATTAACAACTCCATCTATGATTTTAACAACTCTTTGTGACTTTTTGATATCAAAATTTTGGTGGAACTTTTTTGATATATTTTTAGTCCCTTGGGATATTAAAGGAATTTTCCCTAAAAGTTATATGCACAATTCTTAAAATAAAAATTGTAATTGTAATTTCTTAAAATCATCGCTTAAAGGACATCCACTACTAGAGAATAATTATTTTGCAAAATAAAACTCTTATGGTATAGTCGTATAGAGAGATGTTTTTCAGGTTGAACTAGTTTTTTTTTTTATGGACAACCTTGATTGAGTTTATCGAGTAGTATAGAATAAAACTAATTACACTTTCACATTTTTAATGTTAAAATGTTATACTTTAAAAAGATTATTAAAGTAGTGATTGATCATTTAAGCATATAACGGAGAGAAAGTGAAAAGGGAAAAGAAAAGGAAGATTTGATTAAGAAAGCTTGAAAAACACTCAAAATAGAGTGGGACCAGCACGTGGTGCGACATACGAGGAGGAGGAAGAAGAAGAAGCAAATTAGGTTAAGCAACATAAATCCAACCTTAATTAATTAATTCTATTCATGGTTCGTTACGCTAAATTCTCACTAATCCCAATAATTCCCTCCTTTTTAAAATAAAAATAATAAAATCTAGTTTTCTTTTGTCTCCTTAATATTCTATTTTCGTGATCAAGCAATGGGAATGTCCCTATTTTAAGCTAACCCCACCTTCACTTTCCCAATGCTACCACGTTTCCTTTTTACTCCATTATTTATATTTCACTTTGCCTAGAAAATCTATGTTCTCTTTATTTTTATTCATGGCAGATTTTAGATTAATTTAGCCCATCACATTAAATTTTTAAATAACAATATTTTTATTAAATATATACGGACGTGCATGCCATATTGCCATAGGAAAAATGAATAGACATGAGTAATACAATAAACCAATATAGAGTTGGTTTAACAGTGTATGATCCTGCAAGATCCTTCTAAGTTACTATATGATAATATGAAAAAAGTAATATAATAAAGTTAGCAAAAAACGGAATCAATTCGAATTATATTTTATATATATATATATATAAAGGATAAAGAATTTCTTCAAATACTAGAGATAAGTTATCTCCAATGACCCCAAAAACTATGTCGTTTTGGATTAATGAAGGGTGTTTCCGTAATTTTGTTTGTTTTTTTATCATATAAATTTTTACTTAAAACACCCTTCATCAATTCACCTAAAACTATGTACACACACCCTTCATTAATTCAAAACGACGTGGTTTTTAGGTCATCGGAGATAAATTTATCTTCAATAATCTGAAGAAATACTTTTCTCATAAATAAATTGAGAATGATAAAAAAGTCTTACAAAGACCGACAATAGTCTAATCCTCAAACTAAATAAACAGGTTTTCCAATGACAAACTAAAGCTGATTAATTTTTTCCGGATATCAGTTTTAATATATAAAAAAGCTGATTAACTATTATTTTTAGAAAAATTGTTTTAAATAAATAGACCCCGTACCTTGAAAGGTTTCATATACAGAAAGTATCGGTACTCAAATTTAGATAATTTTTGTCAATGAAATTTTAAATAAAGACTTTTCACCAATTTTTTTATTTGAAAAAAAAAAAGAACTAAACGAGAAAGATTTAATCTAAGGCATCAAATATTTCTTATCATGAAAATGGAAATTGGTACCCCAATAATTTCACATGAATGATCTCTGTTCATTGACCAATGTTATAATCATTGATTTTTCTAAACTGTTTCATGATTTTGAACCATATATATATATATATATAAAGCCAGCTATAAATAGCTCACTTTTAATTTATTTATTTTCTTAAAGTAATATTTCTCGCTTTTCACCTTTTTGGTCCTGGAAAATATAGTTGATTACAGCTACACACAGCCTTAAAAAAAAGGAAAAAAACATAAACTACTCACACAAAAAAAAAAGGTTATAGCTGTTAGAGTACAACTAAATTGCATGATATTACACTCTAATGATCAGACAATATTTTTTGTTAGGAATCATTTTCTCCCTTTTTTCTTCAGCCCCTTAAAAAGCAAGTGACGACAACATATACCAAATTATTATTTTTCATTATTATGGTTTATTAGACGGTTATATTATTATATTGGTGCCCTCAGCTTATTCTTAATATATAATATATATTTTTCTAATATTTGTCTCTCTTTGTTTCTGACAACGTATTTGCACAGAATTAATTTTGTTGAAACAGAAAGTGTTATGAGTAATTCATCTCAACGATCTATTTGCAATCCAACAAAACAAACTTGTATTCGATTTCTATTTGTGTGAGCGCGCGCGCATATATATATATATATATGCAGTGGTGTAACCACTTGGCCCAGCTGACCCTATAAATGTTTTTAATATATATATATATATATATATATATATATATTTTATTATATGATATTTTATTTTTGGCCAATAATTTGGCTTCAACTAATCTCTAATTTTCTCTATAAGGACAATGTTTGGCTTATTACTTATCGAAATTTTGTGAAAAAAAGAAAATTCTTATTTAAAATACTTATTAAAAATGTTAAGATCATCTTATATCTTGTTTTGATTTATAATTATCGATTATTATTTATTTATATTTTCAATGTTATGTGATATTATTTAGTAAATAGTTTTATATATGTTTATTTTTTGACCTAAGCTAAAAACTTTTCGATTCCGACACTGTATATATGCATGATACATGTACACGAACATATATACAAAGAGATTAAGGTTGAAAAATTTAAATATTGGAGTATAATTAATTTAGTAAATTGATAACTGTATATATAAATAAAGGGTTCAATAATAAGGGAGCTTAGGCATGTGCATGTTCGTTGTAATCTTTGGTAAGAGTTAGCTACCGACTAGGCATTTAGGGCACAGAACAACAAAATCGAGTATCAATTTAATCACATGAAAATGGTCCATTTTTATTTCCATGATTTAATTTGCAGTCATATTGGACTTTCACTTTTGTCTTTTTTGTTGTTGAATATTCTATCCCCACTTTAATTATAATAATGTGCAATATAATATAATTACTTTATTAATTTCAACCCTCCACCTCTCCACCATCTCAAATTAAATAATCATTTCCTACCATTTAAAGATCAAACCCACCCCGTTTCTCTATTTAAATCAAATTTAAAGATTACAGATAACCTTTTTATCTTGCTTTACTCACTAATATACCCCAAAAACTAATAGATATGGTGGATGATATTATGCTTAAATTGTGTAAAAAATAAACTTGTTTCTCAATCAAAAACTCTATATAAGATTTGATATATACGATCAATAACTATCTATCTATATTAATATTTGACGGGCAAAAGTACATTTTCAGTCATTTAATTTTATATAAGATTTCATTTTGATGGTTTAATTTTACAAAATATCTTTTCAATCCTTTAATCGTAATACCATTAACAAAAAAAAAAAAAAATGCTAATATTAAAATTTTAAATGCTGATGACAAAACATTCTCAAACATTTATGTATTAAGTTTAATTTTCAGACTAACAAGAATTGTTACAAAAAAAAAAAAAATTATCAATAGAAATTTACGATGTTATGCTTAAATGATTTTTTTTTTTTTGGTTGTTGCTCGGAATGCTTAAATGATTGAAAAGATATATTTTATAGAACCAAGGGATCAAACTAAAAATATTATATATAAAGTTAGAAAACTAAATACGTGACCAACTACAAAAGTAGTCAGGTCACCTAGCTAGGACTCGAGGACTCAAAGGACATACATGAGGAAAAAAACAAAGAAAAGTAAAGGCGTACTTTTATCCTTTGTCCTTGATATGATATGGAAATACATAGGATAGAAGTAGGATTAGGCATGTTTAAGGATAAACCTATGTATGTATAGTGTTTAATTATGTGATATATATAATTATTGGTTAATTACCAATTTTACCATGAAAGTATTGATAATGAGGCACTTAGCACCCGGAAGTTTTTTGGTATCATTTTTGCCCCGAAAGTTTACAAACATAATAATCTTATCGATCGATTGATCTTGATTTTGACCGTTAGATCGTTGCTTTTTTGAAAACTTCCAGGGAAAATTTGCTCCTAAAAAAAACTTCCGTGGCAAATTTGATCATTGAAAAAACTTCTAAGGCCTATTTGCTCCCTTTTGTAAACTTCCGCGACAAAAATGATACCGAAAAAAATTTTGGGTGCTGAGTGCCCCCTAACCAATACTTCCGTAGAAAAAATAGTATTTAATCCATATAATTATTGGAAGAGTTAGGACAAATGTAGTATTAATGAAAGTAGACAAAATTAGAAGGGAGTCTCGTGAGAAAGTTAAAAAGGTGAAATAGTAAGGCCATATATATATATATAATGGTCACCACTAAATATTTTGGAATGACTAGTGAGGAGATGATGTGTGGGGGATGAGGTTTGAAAGCACAATCATTTGTGTTCCAACCACTCTCTCACAACACTTCAACCTTATCCTTATTTTTCCTCTCAATTCTTCTTCTCTCTTTGACCATCGATCTCCACTCATAATTAGTTGCCTCCTCCCTCTAGAAATTTCACACACTAGTTCCCCACTTATGTTTAATAAAATTAAAACACTTCGATCGCTTCCATTGCAAAACTCTGAATTTTCAACACTCCCCCTCCTACGTGGCATCCCGTTATTGGACTGACCGGTCAATGACATGGAAATTCATTAAAAGGGATATATATCAGTTTTGCTAGAACCAATATATTGAACTAAAAAGCCAGAAATGTCGTGGGAACATCATGACTAATTGATCAAGCTACAGTCTCTCCTTTAGTCCAGGAGCTAGCTGGGCCACACGAGAGTTCACACTTCTTTCAACTTTCTACAGCTCTATATCTTTTCACATTTTAAAAAAAAAAATGTTATGGTATGATATTATACTATCTTCTATGCCAAATATAAGAACTAGTATGTTTAGAAGTGAATTTTGAATTTTGGTTCTAAATATAAGAACTAGTATGTTCAAAAGTGAATTTTGAATTTTGGTTCTAAATATAAGATTTTTTTTTCATTTTATCTATTATATTTATCATTTTTTTCTAAATTAATTTGTATGGCTTATAAACCGATATATAATCTAAAAATAGACAAAAGTATGTTAGAGAGATTAAATAGCATATGTTATAATTAAATACTTTATTTAACTTCCTTAATCTCTTTAAATTAAACAACTACTCCGTAGTAGCTCTTTTATTAAAGATCCGATGGTAGTAGATATTAATTAAGGTTTAATTACTTGGTGTAGTGTGTAAATTAAATTTGAAGTTGAAAAAAATAAGCTGACTTGGCATGCACGTAAAGTAGGGAGAAGTGAAGGAAGAAGTAGTAGGAGTTTTGTCGTTGAACTAGGGGGCATAAAGCAACCCTCTTGTGTTTCTATCCTTGCTTCTACGGCCAACCACTGTTCTTCTCGTATTACACTCTAACCTTACCTTGTTTCTATCTTCCTCATGCAACTTATTACTCCCTCCCATAGGTCCAATTATAAGCATAAACATTTGAGAGTTGGTTTTGGTCCAATTATAAAACAACATTTTAATTTTTGTTAATTTCTTCTTAAAATACCCCTATTTTATTCTCTGTATTTGGTTTTTGGCGAGTGTAGTATGTTAATTCGTAGACTCTTACAGTAAGTAAAACTTTTAAATTGTTGGATTTTAATTTATTTATCAATCAACTGATATTAATTTTTCAATACATACATATATACATATATATATATAGACACACATTTACACACACAGATATGTGTGTGTGTCTACAAAAAATATATACACATATGTGTGTGTGTGTTTATACATATATGTATATTTGTGTATCTATGTGTGTGTACATATATGTATATCTTTGTGTGTGTTTGTCAATATATGTGTGTGTATACATACATACATACATGTGTGTGTGTGTGTGTGTGTTGTGTGTGTTTATACATATATGTATATTTGTATATCTATGTGTGTGTACATATATGTATATCTTTGTGTGTTTGTCAATATATATGTGTGTGTATACAGATATATATAAATATGTGTGTTTTTATGTGTATGTCTATATATATGTGTGTGTAAATATATGTACACACACATATAGTGTGTGTATAATATACATATATATACACACATATGTGTGTGTGTGTGTATATAGCAAAACCATTATTTCAATTAGAAAGCATGTAGAAAGAAAAATTATAGGTTGGAGAAGTATGTGGTAAGGGTTGTTGATTTACTTATACTTATGTCATTTTAAATTTATATGAGGGTGTTTTAGGAAAATGAGTAAAATTAACTAATTTAACTCCTCTCCTTAATCTCCCCAAAATCGGTTAAATATGTCCTATAATTAGGACCGGAGGGAGTATTAATTAAACGTTAACATGCTTCAATCCTTATTTTTTAAAATATTAATACTGCTAATTAATAAATATATTTTACCCGATTCTCTGTTTTAACGTAGAAAATAAGATTAAGGCGATAGCTAGTAATATATCCTCGAAAATGTAATGTAATAAAAATATTATTGTTATGGACTCATATAATGAGTCTGACAGATATACGGCCCAGTGGAAGTGTTTATGACAAAATCCCACTTTAATCAGGTAAACTGTTAATCGTCCTGTAATAATGCCTATGATTCAGGAACGTACAAGTAGTAGAGCAGGCATTTGCAGAACGTGGGAGACGCACATTGCTTGAGGAATGGATTCACTATCATTTGAGCGAAACCCTAGGTAATCCCTATAAATAGGAGAATTACTCACCAGGTGCGCCTTCTACATTCTCGATTTCATTATTTACTATTCAGTCTCACTATGCACACACCTCACCCCTCTGGCGAAACGCTATTCCTATGTAGCACAGTGATCTGATAACGCTTTTTGATATCTTCCTCATAGGTATCTCTGAGCGATCACCTTCTCTTTGATGTTTAATCCATAGACATCGATCTCTGAGAAGCCATTTGATCCTACATTAACATCACATAGTCCGTTGAGACTAGACATTTGTATTCTACACGAGAGCAATTATAAAATATAAAAGATACGAGTATAACAATAGTTAATTAATTAAATTAAAAAAATTACAAGACTTGCTATAGAGAGATGTTGTTTGTGACAAGACAAAAACCCATTGGAATACATACGTAGTTGTTTGTGAGTAAGTCGCAGGTTGTATGGAGTGAGAGAGAGACGACAAAAAACGACACGTCACATGCAGATTCAAAAAAATGTAGTAACGTACAATGAAGCTCCTTCCCATCACGTGCCTGTCGTGGAGAGTGCACGTGCATGGTCCTTTGGCTTCACGGGTCTAGATTGGGTTCCTTGTTACGAAACCCAACACGATACTATGAAGCAAGTGCTGTGCTGTGCGCTTGCAATTACGTACGTACCTCCCCCATCATTCACTCCACACACCTACCATCCCATACGTCCTCTTACCTCTATATATTCCTTTTTATATTTTCTCTCGTTGACCTCCTTTTGACTACTGCCCACCATTTTCCCCCTTTTACCCTCTTATTACATTTTTATACATTCACACACACTCTAGGACGAGGTACAAAAATTAGGCAAAACATAAAAAATTGTTGCTACGCTATTTTCTTATGAAATACTTCTTCCGGTCCTAATTATAAGACTTAGTTGATTTTTTTATAAAGATTAAGGAAACTAATTAAATTATTTTAGAGTATTTTTATTTTTTTCCTTTAAACTGAATAGTTTGACTAATAAACTAATATATAATATAAGAAAACACAACATATGAAATAATTAAGTAACTTATTTAGTTTCCTTAATTTCTCAAAAAAAGTCAACTAAGTCTTATATTATTATAATTATGACCAGAAGATAATACTACCAGTTCTAAATATAGGAGTATTTTGAATCGAATATACTAAAAAGAAGAGCACCTAAATTGAGAATATAGGTATGGTGAGTAATAGAATATGGCCCCCACAAACCTTGAGGTTTAGCATTGTTGAAATTTAGTTGGTTTCTTAAGCATCTAGTCAGGGGTTCGACTTTAATGGTGTGTATGCATGGAGAGGGTTTATGACCAACATTAAAGCATCTTTGAGAAGTCTATAGTGTAAGGGATTAGTCTTCGTTACTGGCAACAGATGCATTGGGCTACCAAACAAAAGAATATAGCCCCACATTCATCAAGTAACTCAAAGATTGATGCAAGTCATTTTTGAGTTTGCATTCAAAAAGCACAATAACGCAAGTTGAGGCACAACTCACTCACATACTTATCTCGTACATCGTAAATTTTGTTAAAAATAGCTTTATTGCTAATCTAAACAGACACTAAAATTTTAGTTGAAGTTATTCACAAAATTTAAGTAGTGAGAAGGTGAAAGTAAAGTGATCAAAGAGAAGAAGAAGCTTAAGAGTGAAGGGTAAGGGTTGTGTGTATGACTATGTAATAAGGAAGATGGGAATAGGATCACGTGAGGAGGGGACAGCAGTTACGAGAGGAGTGGGATATGGCAAATGCGTGAAGCAACATCCTCTCTTTCATATTTCTCACTTATTATTAACAAGTGTATGTGTGTGTAATAAAGTATTTGTTTTGCTTCTTAATTCTTCTGACGATGACACACACACACACACTTTTGAATTTATTTAATTTACTCTTTAATATAAATCTCCACATGTACACGTACGTACGTACGCGGCTGACGCATCAGTAGTGTGCCTTGTTTATAAAGCAAGTGATCTTTTTCTTTCTCTGCATGCTTGCGTAATTTCTTTTCTTTTCTTCTTATTTATTAATTTATTTATATATAGAGTTTATTGCATGTAGATATTTGAAACTGAATATGAACAGAAGAGCGTGAAGGCATGCCTCCAGAGTACGAATACAGTAATGGCACAGTGTAAGTTGTCATCCTTGTACGTCTCCCCCATATTCACATAAATACTACCCCACCCCAAAAATTTTAAGAAAAATTCCTTATATGGTGTCTTCTAACTTATAACTTGTTAGGATGTGTTTGGTTAAACATGAAAATGAGGGGTCTGGATCCTTTTATTGCTTTAAATTTGAACTATACATTTAATATAACTGCCACATCAACAATCTCATTAAGTCAAATCAACAATTTAGATTTTTTGATTATGAGAGATGAGAAGAAAGTTAGCAAATGAGATAATCTTATTTCGAATATAAGAGGGGTTTTAATGGAGGTGATAGGAGGCGGACTTATTTTCACATTACTTCGTTTTGATTAGAAGGGAGGAGGTTTTAATGTTATTTTATATGGTTCAAGAGGGGAAATGTAAAAAATATTTTAATATAAATAAATATACATATCGATTAAAAAAAAAAGTTAGCATGCACTACAAAGAAACTTGGATCAGAAATGGAATTACCGACAGAAAATATTCTGTCAGAAATTACCTACGGAATTTCGTCGGTAATGTCTTTTGTCACAGTTTTTTGTGACGGACATTTTCTTTCGGAAACCCAATTACCGATGGGATTCCGTCATCCGACGTTTTTTTGTAGTGATAAAGTTGAGTTTTTCACAATTAGTTCATTTTCTTTCATTTATTCAAATTTGAACTATTTTTTGTTTTTATATAACTATTGTAGGTTCATACATTGCATTATTTCCATAGGAATCTTGAAAATGAATCAAGCGCTTGGATCAATGGTTGTGCATTGTTCCAGCTTAGCCAGTTCTCATATTCGAGCCATGAATAAATAGACCCGATAATTAATTACTTGGTGGCGGTAGCGAGGCTCCCCATTGTAAACTTACATTATCCCTACGAACCGGACTAGTTGGTTGCTTGTAGCACCAGACACCAGTGAAAATCTCGGAAATGAATTAAATTTGTTTCTCATATGAATATCACATACAATGACTTGTTAAGTTTTTTATATATATATTTGGTAGGTTTAGTTATTTATAAATTGCAAGTGGATATATAAATCGGTTGTTTGGATGTTAAGATATATGGAGGAGATAGAGAGTTTTGATTTGATGAAGAGATAGAAAAAGATAGATATTGGAAAACTGAATTATAAGGCCAGAAATGGTGTGGGTCACATATTATGCTTATCAACTATAGCTAACCCTCTTGTTGTCCAGATACAAACCATTTATATTGTATGGATATATATATCCCTATCCCTAGTTTCTTCTATCTCACATGATTCACACTTGTGTCCATAATTCCTCATCTTTCAAGATATGATACTATCACTTTATTACCAATATTTTATTTCATTTTCATACTTTAATTTCTGCGTCTGTCTCGTTCAAAGATTTCATTTTTGTTTTTAAATGGCCTTAGGCGATGGCGTGAAAGTTTGTATTTATTGAGTATCGACTATTTTTTATATATATATAAAAACAGAAAAATAAAAGGTACGCTACATAAATATAATGAAGATGAGATTGCGTGGTGGTGGTTGACTTGTAGGGTACTCTGCGTAGCCCCAAAACTGCTTGCTAGGAGTGGAGTCAACGTCCCTTATATTTTTAAAAAAACTCCCCCATGTTCCTCTCTACCATATATTCACTTCCCTATTAAGTATCATATATAACCAACTGTTTCTCTGTGTATTTGTCTGTAAATAGAGTAACTTTTTGTTGGGTTTTTAAATGAAAATTAATTATTTTTCACCCTCTTGCACGGAACATGGTTATGGCTTGTTAAATTGACCTATATGTATTTATTATATGATATTTTATTTGACAATAATTTGTACAAATAATTTTTTATCTTTTCGTAAGGATAATGTTTTACTCATTACTTATTGGGTCATGTAAGAGGAAAGTAAAATTAACTGTTGAGATACTCACCTCTGAAAAGGTTAGTATCATCTTATATATTGTTTTAATTTATAATTATCGGTTATATTTATTTGCATTTTCAAGGTTATGTGATACTATTTAGTAAATACTCCCTCTGATCCTTATTATAAGATATCAACTAACAATTCTCATGCTAAATAAAAAGCAGTTAAAGTCATTAAATTTGTCCCAAAATTTAAGTAATTTTAAATATTATCCCTATTAATTACATTAAACTCAAATATCATATTAATTATTACTCTCACTCACTACCTTTTTAATTATATTTGGAAACAAGCAAGTCTTTTTTAAAAAAATGGCCAAATACACTTGTTAGTTGGTGTCTTGAATAAAAACTAAATAGAGTAGTTCAATCTCTTTGCACGGGCATTTGTTAGTTTCTAGATTCATCTTTAATGGCAAAACAGTTCAAATGCTTATAAATTACTCCCTCTATTTTTTTTTTAATGAATATAAGACATATTTATCTAATTTGACTAAATTAAGGAAATTAGTTAATATGACGTATATTTTCTAAAATATTACAATCATCTTTTTTAATTATTTCCTTCCCTCTCATTCTGGATTATTATTTAGGAAGAATTAATGGAGATAAATTAGGAAAAAATTGATACAAATAATAATATAATACTATTATATTTAGAAATATCAACTGTTCGCATAGGTTTTATACTAACCACAGGAATAGTACGATGTTTATGAAATAACAAAATGAGTGGAAATTAGAAAGGGGGAAATTAAAGAGGCGTGGAGGGAAAATGTGTAGCGTGGCAGGGGAGAAAGGTGACAAGTGTGGAGGAGAAGAGAGTGACGTGGCGGACTCATCTCAGGGATCGAATAACAACCGACTTCTTAGCTGTCATCTAACTTCCCAACAATTGTGGGTCCTACTTCCTCCCCATCAAATTTATCTCATTTTCTCCAGTTTTGGAAGTTCTTTTTTTCTTCGCGAATCAAAGATAAAACTACGCTAACATCTTTATCTCATAAATTATAAAAGTTATTCTCCAAAAACTAATTCAAACATACTCTTTAGTTTCTTATGTCTAACTTCGTGATTTTTGTATTAGTGACATGTTGCAAGTTTAGCTTACTTGTAACTTAGTTATCACTATTATACATGTTATGGACTCATATATGAGGCCCAACAAAGATAAGCTGTACCAGAATCCCACCATAATCAAGTAAAACGCTAATTGGCATATAATCAAGGTTATAATCTAGGAACATGCAGATAGTGTGCCTGAAACATGCAGGTAGTGCGCTTGGGACATGCAGGCAGTATGACTGAAACATGGGCTGAGAAGCACACAATGCCCAAGGTCCAAACCCTAAGATAATCTCTATAAATAGGAGGTTAACCTAACATGTGCATATTCTTGATTCATTCTATTTACTATTCAGCCTTACTATGTACACACCCCACCCCTTTTTGGCTAACGCCATATTCGTGTTGCACAGTGATCCGTCACTCTCCGTGGTATCTTCTACATAGATATTTGTGAGGGTAACCTGATATTCCTTTCGGTGTCTTCCACATAAATACCTTAGGGAATCCTTTGATCCGAGATAGGCAACATACTAGTCTATTGAGGCTAGACATCTGTATTCTACACTATCGAACATTACCCTTTCAATTAAAGAAAAAAAAAGTTAGTTTCTTGTGTATAAGCAAAATATATTCACGCCGTAGAAATTCAGGATAAATATTGGATATTTAAATATTCAAAGTTTATTATTTATAATTGAAATTGAAATTTTTGTTGTGATTAAGATTAATTAAATTCATATAAGCTGATTTCGTAGCTTTGACATGCATATATGGCCTATTGAACAAGTTAGAGCCTGTTTGGTACACGGAAAATGTGAGAAAAAAAGGGAAGATGAACATGTTTCCTTGTTTAGTATATTTTTAACTTCTAATTTTCTCAGAAAATTTTCGGGCCCCAACAAAATTAGTGGAAACCTAAATTCCCTTTATGAATACTGAAAATTTTGGATATATATATTTACCCTCATAAAATATTTATTTTGCTCTTCTCCTGCTTTCTCTTTCTCAGAATCATTTAATATCTTAATAAAACACAATCTTTTATTATAATTTATTGTTATTATTTAATTTTTTAAGCATTTAGTCAATATCATTTATGCATGGCTGCAACTTTTATTTTTCTTCACTTAACAAAAAAATAACATTTTACCTTTTCATTTTTAATAAATTACTTTTAAAGGTAAAATATGTATTTTTCAATTCTTTTTTAACTATTATTTTTTTTTTCCTACCAAATAACTCATCTTCCCTCACCTTTCAAAATCTTATCTTCCCTTACATTACTTTCCTTAAATTCATTTCCCTCTTCAAATTTTTCTTATAACAACCGGGCGCTTCGTGATCTTGGACTTGCAGATTCTCCATTCACTCCATAATATCTGATTGAATACGACAAAAGGTGTGAGTGACGTGGAGCATTACGGCGTCGTTTTGCTTTTGATTTTCTATCTTGGGAGTCCATATTCGCAGCTAGTTTTATCTTGAAGAAAGCTGTGCCTCACACTCACCCCCCCTTTGCTTTCATATTGGGATTACATTTTGTGTAATTCATTGAGTGGGGGTGTGTGTTCGTGTGTGCATGCATGCCGCCACGTGTCACCAACGCATCCTAAGGCCCTTGTGGATCCCTCTCATCCATGCACGTACGGTTTCAAATACGGCGTATAATCTACGCGTACACTCGGGCAAATAACATACTTCATACTCTCAGACGTATCCTCTTATCATCATCAGCAACAGGCAACTCATATATATATATATATATATATATATATATATGATGTGGATCCTCCATACCTCTACAGCTGTTCTCTTTGCCCTACCAGATACCTCCAATGTAGTAATTTAATCAGTCCTATTCAATGTTCCTCGGTTAACGACATCATAATAATATATAATTAAACGAAGGAGTGGGATAACTAAATTGTAGAGATTAAGAGTATTTGTTATCAGTTATTATAGTTATTTGTAAAAAAATGTATGTTGGTTTTCTTAAAGTATCATTTAATCATTTGCATAATTAAAATAATACTCCTTTTGATGGAAAGCCTCTTTAATATGTGTAATTAACAGGAAAAATTAATTATGTGAGAACAATTTTAAATTTGTGAAACAAAGAAGACTATAATTGAGGCGTCAAATATATATATTTGAGGTTAAGCAAACTCATCTACTAACTCTTATATTTAGAACTAAATTGAATATTAATTTGTTCCCATTTTTGAACCTTTATAACTACTTATAGACTACATATATAAGAGGAAATTATAGTTTATTCAGTTTTCATTTTGTACACTACTTCAGGATAATTAAATTCTTGTGGTTTATAAATTAGGGCTAAGGGGCAATTTTGCCTCAAAAGATTTTTGTGAGGCAATTTTGACCTGGATGTTTAAAAAAGGAAGCAATTTTGCCCTAGTCATACGTTATCACAGTTAATTTTGATTGTTAGTTGACTAAATATCTTTGAAATGACAGTTTACATATCATCCACGTCATTTTTGTTAAGATGTAAATTTTTCCCAAAAGTTTTAGGCCTAACTTTGGGGAAAAAAATGAAGTAGATAATACATGGACTTTCAAAGCAAATTTGCATCTTAACAAAAATGACGTGTGGGCAGTCAGCTCATCATATTTAGTCAAATAATGGTCAAAATTAGTTGAAATAGCGGTCATGAAAAAATTGCTCTATTTTTGAAACTTTGAGGGCAACTTTGTCCTTTAACCCTATAAATTACAATTTTTATTTCATCTCTATTTTATATTATTTAGTTAATTATATATATTATTTTTATATTTTGGACATATATGATTTACCGTAACACAGTGACATCAAGTGATTTCATTTTTATACATTTTCTTACGCTAAAATTATAGGTGACAATTAAAACTAGGTGATGCTAAAGGTAATCAGATACGCCAATATGTATTGTTATTTGTTATGGGTATCGACTCACCCATTACTGTGTTTGATGTAGGACTTGGAGTCCCACTCCTTAAAGAGAGATGTGACCTAAATACGTAGCTAATGCTTTGATGAAAAATTCACGACAAGTAGCCCCACATATGTATTGCTTTGTACCAAAAATTTATATACAGTATCTAATAAATATAAAAAAAGCCTCATTTTATATACAACCAAGAACCTAAAATATAATAATAGGGTTCGAGATCTACGTACATCACTTTCACTTAGACTGATCATTCATTGCTCAAATATTTCAAACATTTCTGCTGATACAAAATTTCGATAATTCATATTGTGACAGTTCAATCATTTGAGATTTCCAACATATTACCGAGATTCAGCTTCGTTAACTCATCATTTCTAATTTTTAAAATTCACTCATTTGAGTCTTCCTACATTTAGGGGTGAGCATTCCATTTTGTTTTTGTTTTTTTGTTGTTGGTGAAAACTGAATTAAACTACCAACAGAGGTTGACACAAGTGGTAAGCGACTAATGTCGCCGCTAAATAAGCGCCTTTTCAGCCTGTGAATGTAGAAAAGCGCATTGAGAGACTCACCTACCATAACCGTGACACGCCGACCGATTGACAGGATTAGTCGGGAAAAAGGCTCCGGATACCGGATAAACAAAAAAAAAAAAAAAACTGAATTAAACTAAAATCCAAACAGAACTAATTTTAAATAACAAACCGAAACTGATAAACTAAATCAATCGAAATCGAATTCGGTGAAAAATTTCTTTCATCGATAGTATAAATCATTTGGGGATTAATTAATGTTCATTTTTCAATTTTACTCCTATTACAAAATACTAAAAAGATAATCTAATTTAGATCCAATTTTCGATTCAAATTTTTTAATTTAATTTATGATAAATTTAATGAGCTAATTACTGTTTCTCTTTTAACTTCAATAAACCGATTGAGTGAGCGAGGGTGTATGCTAAGAAGAGTAGTTGGCATTGTTTGGGTGGCAATTAAGGCGGGAAAAAGTTGAGGATGTTAATGAGACATGACTAGGTAGCAACCAGAAACATAGAAGCGTGAGAGAGAAATAAAAATGCAAACGAAAGTTGTTGTTTATTATTACGGGAGTTAGCCAGCCTTGTGGTTGTAGAACAAAATTAAATGTTGACGCAAGAAGCAACCAAGACTTGCTCTATAGGTAGCTATTCTTGTTTGAAGCCCCATCAATTTCTGACGTATTTCTCATCCCTTTTTCTTAATAATGAGTGTATACTCTTTCCTAGCAATATACAATCACTAATATAAAAAATGACTTTTTCTCTTTTTGAAAAAGAGGAGTAAAAAATAAAAGTGGTGGCATTTTTGTATTTATGTGGAGGATTTTGATGTCTTAATTTTAAAAAATAACTAAAAAGTTATTTTTGTCGTCCTAACAAGGGATTTTTGGAGTCCTAACTCAAATTTAGGACGTAAAAAATGAACCATAATACTACATTTAGAGCCAAAAGTAATATTTTTTATATCTTAAATTTATTTTAGGATACCAAAGTTAGTATTTTTGGCGTCCTAAATAGATTTTAGGACGCCAAAGTTAGTATTATTGGTATCTTGAAAAGATTTAAGGAAGCCAAAATCATTTCAAACTCTCATCCCATAACTTTTTTTTGGGTCAAAATATCTTGTGACTTAACTTTGATCTCATTCTCTCATTTCATCATCTCTCTCTCGACTTCGCTCGTCTTCATCATCTTTGTCTCGACTTTGCTCGCCCTTCGGTCCTTTCTGCCTTCAGTCTTCGTCGCTCGTCGCTTGGTCTTCAAGAGAGATCTTTGCCATCATTCAATCTTTGTCGTCGCTCCTCCTCGTCAGACATTTAGAGTCGTAAATCTGGCCGCCTCTATTGCTATCGTCGTTGATCTTCAAGTTCCAGCCGAAACTCTATGTGTTCTCATCTTTTCCTCTTCATCGAAACTCTCCAACACCGCCTCCCTTGGTTTTCCCACCGTGGTAAGAGATATGGTTGTCAACGGATCTGGTAGCCCTCGCCTTGGATCTTTAGGTTCCAAATCTGCCTCTCAGACTGCCTCTTCTGAAGTTCCTCCCTCGCCGGCATTGGAAGCGACCTCCGTGGCTAAGTCCGATTCCTCCCTCCATTGTTGTTTTGATCTGTCTTCTTTTTTTTTCAGTTTTACTATGATTTGTTTTTCCTTTTCTTCTAATTGTTAGATCTGAAATTTTGGATCTGTTAGTCCGATTCTTAATTTATGCTCCTCCCTTTCTCCCTCTTCGTTTATCTGCATATGCTAATTTTTGAACATGAACAAATGTTTTTTTGTTTTTCTGAGGAATATTTGGCCACAAAATTTTGAAACTGCTATGTGGGCAAGACATGATGATACAAACATGAATATGCTCACAAACGGTGTTAAGACCTCAAGTTTGGGGGCTTTTTTTTTTTTTTTTTTTAAAAAAAACAACATCCTAAAAATTTTAGGATACATGCATAAGTCTTAACTTGGTGTCCTAAAATATTTGGAGCGCCATAACTCTTGACTTACTACGCCTCCTAGATAGACGTCCCCCAAAAAAGATGTAAAAATGACTAAAAAAAGACGTTAAAAGACTTTTTTTGTAGTAGTGAATATAAAATAGAAGAATGCCTTAACCCATAATATAAGTTGTTTACAGAGTAATTATTATTTATTTGTCAAGTTTGCTTATGTAGCTAGTGCTTAAATGTTGTTTTTTTTGTACGTTCTCTCACATTTGAAACTTGATTTAATATTGTTAAAGTTGGAAACAATTTTAATTCAAAGCATATTTAATGAGTTAATTGTTGGAGGGTTTGGATCTCTGAGGAGTATAAGAATAATATATTGAGAAAAAAGTAGTGTAAATGTCTTCAAGCATGGACAATACTTTTCTTTAGTATTAATTCATCCACACCTATACCTATCTTATATGGTGCAATTTACATTGTCGTGCAAATTTTTTGTAGGATACAATGAAAACTCTTGAGTATAAATTGCACTCTCAATACTCAAGTCAAAGAAACAATGACTTTTATAAAGTGATAATTTGACTTTATCTTTGTATGCATTCAATAACAAAAGCAATGAGTTTGATATCTTATTGTTATGTGTTTTCCAATATTGTACTGTTTGTCCCAAATGAAGTGATGGTACATGATATTTATAAATAATGAATTGGTGTCTTTTGAAGCAATATCTCTTCAATTAAAAGTCATAACCATATGGTAGATTCATGAACCCTTATGAACCAACATAACTTAAATAACCAAGGTTATTTAAAATAACTCTTCCATGAAGAGTCACACTTTTATAGTATGTGGGTTTTCTTTAAAAAGCAACACAACTTTCCACCAATAAATAGTTGCCACACATTTTCATAGATGTCCTTAGAAACTAAAATGACATAGCGTTGGTGACTATTAGTGTTATAACTTCTTACACCACCCTTCACATAAATTCCTTAATTTATAAGGACATGACTTTTCAATAAACATATCTCTTCATTTTAAAATATTCCAACTAATTGCGTGAAGTTGCTTTTCCAACGTAATTTACAGTATATAATGTAAGTTTGTAAGATATTTTTGTCTCGAATTGAGTGAATATATTTTTCTAACGCCAACTCAAACATGTCTAATATTAACTATCACTCTTGATTAAGATGAATTAGTTGAATTCCCTTATGTTATGCGTACGTAGTTGGGAGTATATAGCATTTAAATGAGCCAACCACTTGTATTATTTCAACCCCATCTAGAGCTAGTTAAATTTAATACTCTAACCAATGCCCCAAATATATTTTCTTTTACAACTATTTGGTTTCGGCTACTAATAGGTAATAACTACTAAGAATTCATTCAAATTTGAGTATTATCATGTTGAAAATAAAAATCTTAATACCATTCATAATTCTTTTTATTTATAAAATTTGAACCTACAATAATATTTGCAAAGTACTCCCTCCCTCCTTTTAGTATAATATATATATATATATATATATATATATATATATATATATATATAGAGTTGTTACAATCATGAAATCCAATGAAGTGGATGCATCTAATTTTTCTAAAATTTGAAATCTAATTAAATATTTTTCCTTTTCCGTGATGATAAAATATTTTTATTTGGGATTAGGAAAAAATCATTGAATAGGAATTTATGTAAAAATATCTTTTAAATCGTCATGTACTTTTGAACAAGATATATGTTATGACTTATGGGGACATCGATAATATATTTAGAAACTAAAAAGGTACTACGTACTAGTATTAAATCTTATCTTTTCCGCCTCAGGCTGGACCATGTTGATTAATTTCCAAATAACTACTTCTATTACCATCAATATTGTAGCTAACCACTTGTATATTGTAGTCCATTAATGTAGTAAATGAATTAAATTAAATTATTGCAAAACAAAACACGCCTCTAGTGCTATTTATAAGCCATTTCAAACATATTTCATTGAAGTTAGTAACTTTTTAAATTTATCCTTATTTAATACTACCTCGTATTGTTATACACTATAAGTAACCAATATCTTATCTATTAGTTTAATGGCATGAAAACTCTCATATAAATTTAAAATGGGAGGTAAAAGTTCGAATTTACCACATATCTCTCCAACCAATTTATTTTGTCTACCTCTATTATTTTGAAAAACAAAGTGTATATATATAGTAATAAATAAAGGATAAAATCATATATCTACACACACTAAGATATAAAACTTAATTGTGTAGTGCAAATAATGTGTGACACACACATATATATATTGACACACACAAACATAAACTAAATCTTATATTTGAGATAATATATACATATACATATGTACACAAACACATATATTCATATAAAAAATTTAATCACATGTCTTATAGATTAAACACCCCCTATAAATAGGATGTGTGAATAATTATTGGGAAATATATATACTCATCAAAAACCAAATATTTGGAGAATAAAATAGGGATATTTTAGGAAGAAAATGACAAAAACTAAAAAGTTGTCCTATAATTTGGACCAAAACCAACCCTCAAATGTTATCTTATAATTAGGACCGGAGGAGGGAGTAACTTTTTAAATTTATCCTTATTTAATACTACCTCCTATTGTTATACACTATAAGTAATACTAGTATTTTATATTAAGGACCGGAGATAGTATACAAGATACTCAATAACTCATTGATTACAAAGTTTACACAACCAATATCTTATCTTGTAGTCTAATGGCATGAAAACTCTCATATAACTGGGAGGTTGTAGGTTGGATTTTGCTTATGACCTCAAGTTATTAGTGTCTACCTCTATTATTTTGAAAAACAAAGTGTATATATATAGTAATAAATAAAGGATAAAATCGTACTTATTCGACCCTAAATGTAAAACATAATTTGTAGTGCAAATAATGTAGAACCTGGTTTATAGTGTATGCACTATAAACTAATTAAGTCCTGCATTTGGGACCAGGAGTAATATATTCATATAAAAAATTTAATCACATGTTATAGATAAGGAATCCCCCCCCTCCTTTTTGTCTTATAATTAAATAGGATAAGATGAATAAGTATTTAACATGGTTTGTGTCACATTCTATGATTTTCTTCCCTTTTTTTGGTTGAGATGAATTATATAACAACCTGTTTCATGTATAACGATCATAACAACTACAAAACTATTATTGAGTTAATTTTTTATTTTGGCTTGTGCCTAGGTGTTTTTTCTCCATTGAAATCTACCCTTAATTAAAATCTTTCCATCGTTTACGATGATCAAATCAAGGGTTAGGAAAAACTATTAAATAAAGATATGTGTGAAATTAATTTTTAAAATATCTTGAAGAGTTTTGAACAAGGTATATATATATATATAAAATATATATATTATAAAAAGAATCTATAATTTTTTTAAAAAAATTGGATACTTGTTTAGCGATAAAAGGAATACAATTTAATTCTCATTTTAGAAGTCAAAATATCAAATTCTATATTCTGTTAAATCAAACTTTTAACATACTTCTCTGATCATTTAATATAAGATATAATTAATTTGTTTGGATAGATATATAATCAAATGATACACGACTCTATGATTAACTAACTTAAAATTAGAATTTATGACTTTTTTAATGATTAAATTAATTTATGTGTTTGCTAAAAAAAGTAAAAGTCTTATTTGCTCAAATTTAGATCTTTAAAAAAAACACTTTATTAATCTCTAAAAAAAAGTTAACTATATCTTATATTAAAGATCGAATGAATATTTAACTTTGAACATTTTCAAACACAAATCATAAACCGTAAATCCCAATGGAAGTGAGATAATATTCTCTTGGATCATTCATGGTACAACTAAATTGATATTTGTGTGGTGTTTTTTTTTTTTTAACAAAACCTGAAAAAGAACCTACCGGGCTACGTATATATATAAAACGAGAGATTTGGAAAAATAATAAATGGAGAAGATATATATACCAAATGGTGAATCAGCCTTGAGCACCTCGCTGTAATCAACTAATCGTGCGTGTGAATCTTTAAAAAAATTTGATGATTATTAATTAATCACAATGAACGTGTTTTAAGATGAATCAAACATGAATTTTTTTTTTGCTCGAAAAATCAAATATGATTCAAAACAAACTTTTCTTCATACATGTCATAGATTTTTACCATAAAACATACATGGATTAATTATGTGAATTGCAATAAAATTTCGATATTGATGAAGGCAAGTATTTAAAGAACCCAAATAATTACACTGCTATGATTCAATTTATAAAACCTTTTAGTGGGAAAAAAAATTATATTTAAAACCTTTTATGGTTAAATAATGTAAATTAAAAAGTAGTTAAAAATAGTTAGCGTTTTTAGTTTTATAAAAAATTATGATGATATTCTAAAATTTCAAGCTTTATTTTAATATTACAGACATATATAAATAAGAAGGATTATAATGGTAAATGTCAATTACTATATTAAACAAATCAATACATGCTTCTATAAATTTCATAAACAGTTCTATATTAACGACATTAACATTTTTTTTCATAATATTTATTGTAAATAGTCCTGCTTTTTGTAATTCTTATATTATATTGAACATGTGGGAATCAATGTCAATTTAGAAAAGATTGAAAATAAATTAGTTTTAGCAGGATTCATGTAAGTTTATGAATTAATCCTCTTGTACTTAATACAAGACATATTTGTCTAACTTATGATCTTCCTTAATTTCGTATTTTCTAGTTAATATGATATGTATTTTTTAAAACACCTCAATAATCTTCCTTAATTCCTTATTTCCGCTCCGGCTTGATTATTGTTGAGTATCAACATGAGTAAATTAAGAAAAGATTGACAAATAAGAAAACTATGTCTTTTATTTAGGACTAAAAGCAACTCCTTAAATATATTTTATATTAAGGAGCCGAAGGAGTAAATGACGATGAAGAATGTATGAATTTACAAGAAATACGATAAATGTGGATGGAAAAAATCTGGATGCTAACCAAAAGAGCAATATTGGAGACTAACCTAAAGAGTTGTAAGTAGTATACCCAACATTATATTGGAGATCAGAATCACCTGAAGAGTTACAAGTATACCCCAAATATTGAAGACTAACTGAAAGAGATACAAGTATATACTAACCTAACGAGTTACAAGTATATTCTGACACTGCAAAATAACCTAAAGAGTTATAAGTATACACAAATTGATGATTAACCTAAAGAGAAGAATGGAGTTAAGCAACATAACTTTACAATTAGAAGTTATAGGGAATATATATAAGAAACCTTTCAATCTAGGGGTTATATATAAAGAATGACATTAACCAGATTGAATACTAAGAGACCATGGGTTATAAACATCCACACATCATAATATTTATAACAATTTTAGCTTAAAAATGAGTAATTTTTAGATATTTCGGAGATTTTTTAAAAGTGATCTTTTACAATTTCCCCCCTAAAAAATATATTATTTTGAGTTTAGTTACAAATATTTTAAAAAAAAATAAATAAATCAAAAGTTTAGGTGAATTCGTTTGCTAGAGTTGTAAAGATTACATGTTTCTTTAGGCTCAACCTAAATAGATTAGCGCCGATGATGACAAAATATGGCTGGATTAATTGACATGAATTATGATTTTTTTTTTAAAAACACCTCGGTAGATGAAGACATTAATTATGACAAAACATGATGCAACAATGAGTTAGATATTCAAAGAAAATAATTCTTTTCGTTTAATATTTAAAAGAAAGATGAGTCAACTTAATTTAGAAATAAGATTAATTGGATGATAAAGAGAAAAAGATGTTGGAATCATTGTCGACATTAATTGATCAACTTGAATTATGATAAAACATGCCTAGATTGACATGAATTACTATAGGACAAGTGCATGGATGATAAAACATAATGTAACCAATGAATAAGATGATGGCTACAAAAATGAAAATTATTTATAATATGTGATAAAAATAAGAGATTTGGGATGAGGGGGTAAGATATTTAAAGAAAATAATTCTTACTAAGCAGGAGATACTATAAATTAGTTTAGAAACAAAATTGAACCGTCATAGTAAAGAATGAAATATTATATTGAACCCGAAATAAATTATAATTAACCAAAGGGTTAAGGTATAAATTGACCAACGAAGTATTACGCTAGGAGCATCTGACACAAAAATATATTGAGGATACCAAAAATACTAATAAACAATTGAAAATGTGTAAATATACCAATGAAGAAACTAATTCTAGCGAAAATAGCACAATCCCCGTCTTAGTTAATTCACTGAAGTTTTAGATGAACATTTTTTATACCCTCAATACATTTTTGTACTAGATGCTTCTAGCGTAATACTTTGTTGGCCAATTTACACCTTAATTAATTAACCAAATATAATGTTAATTGGATATAACCCACTTAAAAACGTTTAATGCATATAATAATTAATCTAAACGAAGCAGTTGTGCTGCTTTTCAGAATTCTTAATAAAATATTCTGTAAAACTATTTTCTTAATATTCACATAGATTGATATTAACATTGATATAGGTGATTTAAGACAAAGAATAAGACTGTGATGAAATTGATAGGAGCAATGCCAAGAATCTGTTTATTGCGGGAACTTCCTTTTCTATGATACAACAAAACGGAGTCTTAGCGGGAAAATTCATGTTTTTCCATTATTCATGATTCCCACAATAGCAGGCTTTATTCCTTGCCTTTTGAGTTAAAGCGATTTTCTCGATGTTTGTTTATTTGCCATTAAAAATGGAAAAACGATTAAAATTTTCGGTTTTTCAATGTAGTAAAACGAAGCAACAAACCAGTGTAACTGAACCATCCGTTTGACCGTTGGCAGTTTACCGGGAACTGCCTATAATGGAAAACACCACGCGCCATCCGATAACCGCGTTAAGTGGTCATTAACCTGAGAGAGAGATTAAAACGGTGCACAACAATCTCACATCTCCCAACTCACAACACGACGTCACTGAAATTCCTCCACTATTATTATTGTATATATATACAGTATATGTATATATATAAAAGTAGTTACCAAGTTACCGTACCAGCTCATGCCGTAAATACGGGAACGACGAGGGTAGGGGATCTTGGTCAACGTCGTTTCACTACTCTAACGACATCAACCAATCCCGCTGCATTTGGGTTAGTTTTGGAAACGAAACGACTTCATTTTAACCCCGTCTCTATGTCGTTGCTGTGTATATATAACTTCTTTCACTTGCTTTTTTCTTCTATTAATCTCTCACAGGGGAGAGTGAGACAAGATAGGAGGGATAAAGGAGTTAAGGGATATGAGAACGAGGAGAGGGCTGTGTTATCCTCGAGTAACACCTCCGAGGATGCGTTCGGACAAGGACGATGTCGGAAAGTTGAGGTTGTTTCTAGACCAGGAACAATTTATTAGCCGGAAAAGATTGAAGAAGTCGCCGGAAAACATGGTTGCTGGAAGAGGGTGTGATTTTTTTGAGTCTCTGCCCGATGATCTTGTCCTCTGTATCCTCACCAAACTCAGTTCCAGTGCAGCGTGCCCCTCCGATTTCATTAGTGTTTTGATCACGTGCGTGTCTCAATGAATTTCTGAAATATTTTTTGTTTTGTATTTTTGGTTTTTCTGGGTTGGTTCTCTGACATGGTTGATTTTCTGGGTTCAGGTGTAAAAGATTCCATGGTTTAGGCCTTCAATCTCAGGTTTTATCAAAAGCTTCTCCTAAAGCATTAGCTTTTAAGGCCAAGAACTGGTCCGAGTCTGCTCACCGATTTCTAAAACAGTGTGCCGATGCCGGGAATGTTGAAGCCTGCTATATTCTGGGCATGGTTAGTACATATATTTGTTTTTGAAAAAAAAAAATCATCTTTTTGAAATATGGAAGTTTTTATTTTTTTTCCTTCAATCCGGAAATTGTGATTAAGGTTGATTGAATTGGGGGGTTGTTTTTGTCTATACAGATTCGATTTTACTGTTTGCAAAACAGAGGAAGCGGAGCGTCGCTGATGGCTAAGGCGGCGATTAACTCCCACGCACAGGCTCTGTATTCCCTAGCGGTGGTCCAGTTCAACGGCAGCGGCGGGACCAAGAACGACAAGGACCTCAGAGCCGGTGTGGCTCTATGTGCACGCGCCGCCTTCTTGGGCCACATCGACGCTCTGCGTGAACTCGGCCACTGCCTGCAAGACGGATATGGAGTTCGGCAAAACATCGCTGAGGGACGGCGATTTCTCGTCCAAGCCAACGCTCGAGAGCTCGCCGCTGTTTTGTCATCTCCAGCGGCGGCAGCGGCGGCGTCTATCCCTGGTACCCCTATGCTCACCTGGAACCTCCACCCTGTCCCACACCCTCATCCTCATCCTCATCCGCTTCTCCGGAATCTCACCGGGTCAGGCTGCCCGCTTCTCAGTGATTTTGGTTGCAACGTGCCAGCGGCAGAGTCACACCCTGCCAACCGGTTTATGACGGATTGGTTCAAAGAGCGGGGCGGGTCTCCGGGTTCGGGTCTTAGGTTGTGCTCGCACGTGGGTTGTGGCCGGCCGGAGACGAGGAAGCATGAATTTCGTCGGTGTTCGGTATGTGGAACGGTGAATTACTGTTCTCGGGCTTGTCAGGCATTGGATTGGAAGTTCCGGCACAAGGCGGAGTGCGTGCCGTTAGAGAGATGGGCTGACGACGAGGAAGGTGAAGATGCCGCCGGCGAACAGGTAGCCGGCGGTGTGAACGGAGACGGGTTGGTGGCCGTCGATAGTTAGAGAGAGACTGGTAGAGCAGTTCCGGCGACGGTAACGGAAGTGAAAACGGCATGGTTTTGCAGGAAATGGAGCCATTTTTTTTAGGTGCGGATTATGGTAATTAATTATACATCAGTTAATCGCTTTTATTATGGTCGGTCCTCAAACAGCACCGTTTAGCTTCCTTACCTTTTCTTGTATAGGGTAGTTGGTTCCTGGATAAACCGGGATCACCTTTTTTTTCCTAATTACTCAGTATTACCTTTTTTGTACAATACACAAACTATCAGTCTTCAAATCTAGTTAATCAAAATTACAATCTTTTTCAATTCTTGCGTTTATTGTCTCAAGCACGCCGGAGTTCGCGTGTCATCTTAGTTTTAATTTGTTAAATTATACTAATAATTAAGTTTCTTCCTTTTACAAAAATGAATAAATTGAGTTTATCGTTCAAAAGATCTTAATTAAATTAATGTACGGCTATTTCGATCTGTGTCTCATGATGCTGATTACCTCGTTTGGACAATTGCTTGGAAGACAGCCTAAAGGATCCAATTCAATATCTTATGAAAATTAATTAATAAAGAAATAATAATAATAATAAAAGGATTGTCAATGTATCAGCACTCAGGTGGAATTATTTCTTGGCATGCGACTCCATTTTGAAACATGAATGATATGCTGTCATATGAGATTACTTCAATTTAAAGTTTTTATTACTTTTGGGGTTTAGATTTTGGATTTATGTCATATATTATTTTTAGATTAAATTATGTTGTAGAATTTCATTCTTATTCTTTTTTTTTTTTTTTAAAGGTGATGAGAAAAATGTAAGCTTTGAATCCGGATTCACCAGAAACAAATATGGCGAGTGAGAGGCAATATTAGTACCTGGCTCTGACATTAATAATTATCTGTTTCCTCTTTTTTGGTCCCTCTGAAACCTGCTTTTTAACTTTTCTACTGCTTTTTGTGGTCAAAAAGCATCAGAAATATATATTAAAGATTGACCTCCAAGGGACCATAGCCAAATAAAAATGAATAAATAAAAAGGCAAAAAGAAAAAAAAAAACCAGTGGGGGAGGCCAGCAATTTGCAAATTACAAGTGGATGTGTGACATTGATTTCCAATATCCAATGCATTTGTTCTGAAAATAAAAAAATAAAAAATAAAAGCCATGTCCCGTTAAGATACACAGAAAAATAAAATATTCCTCTCACTTTTATATTATCATGTCAAAGCCCACAGAAAATCATTTTTTTTAAAAAGGATTCTATTGAAAAATAACCTGTAATAATATATATTATTGTTCTTTAAACCATGAAATCGTCCTCAAAATTTTGGAATTTTGATTCAAGCTACCTAAACATATTCTCTAAAAAAATCATAGGATGAAGAATTATTATTATTATTATTATTTTGAGTAGAAAAAATAAAAGTCAGAGAGGGGAGGTTATTTATGAAGAGTGGTCCAGGCCCAATAGTGATAGGCCCACCATCTGGAGTCCAGTTGTGACTGAGAGATGCTAATTCGCTGAGCTTTATTTGTTTCAGTTGTATAAAACGGAAATGTTGGCATTTAGGAGATTGCTATTCAGTGAATTTGAGCATTTGAACACAAACAGACTTTAAGACCAGAGACAAGAATTGCATGAAAATAAATAATTTTTAAATTTTTATTTATTTATTTATTTAATTGTTTGTGTGAGAGAGAAAGAAAGAAGTAAGGAAGAGAGAAATGGTAGTAGGTAGAAATTGTTATGTGTTACAAACAAAGTTGCTTCAGTAGATAGATGAGGCCAGCTGGTGATGACAACCTTAGTTATTACATTGTAACTACTTTTTGTTTTTGCAACTTCAAAGGTTTTATGTTTTTTTTTTTTTTTGGTTTTGTGTCTTTTTGAGTTTTGGTATCTTTCTTTTTCTTTTCTTTATTCTTCAGTTTTCTTTTCTTTATGGTGTATAATTGCGTATGCTTCCTTCTTTGATGCTTTGAAGTAAAAAGAGGAAGAGGGACATACATAGATTTTGATGTTGTAGAAGATAACGTTTCAGATTTTTTGATGTGATTGAAGGGTTAATGTTTTAAATCATCAATTTCACCTTATTAATTTTCCATATATATGATTGAAAATATATAATAATACTTATTGAATCTCCAAAAATTAACGTCATTTTCAAAATTGAAAAAGATTTCTTATTCATTGTCTAAAACTTGCTATTAAAGCCCGGCAAAATTATTTTTAAAGCTCAACTTTATTCAAAAATAGAAACAACGTAACAATCTTTCAATTTGAAACCATTAATTGACTAAACTTTAGCTTGGGAAATTAATTGAAACAAGTATTGTTGTTGTGTGTTGCACGGAAAAGTTTACATATAGTATTTTGAGTTTTTGAAGTTACTACGAGCACAAAAAGAAAATTTATGGTTCTAAAGTATTGTTTTATGATGAGTGTTATATTTAGTCTTTATGATTGAGCTATTTTTGTTATTGTATGCACAATAAACAATATTTATTTATAATCATAATAAATCATGTAACTATTTTATAGTAATCTATTTTTAATGACCCGTATATTAGCATATATATTGAAAGTCCCAAATGTATTGTTTGTCCAAAAAGACGTATATCACGCTATAGGAGTATAGCCTAATATAGTAATACTTAGACGGCTAGATAGCATTTGAAAACTCAAAATAACACATGAGAATGAACAATTGTTTCAATTAACATATTAATATAATAATATTATATTTTATTACTTGCATTTCTTTATAAATATACTAAGAGATAGGATATTGTCACTACCAAACCACTACCACTTTTTCACTGTTAGATTAGAATCTCTTAAACTATTTGCTAAGATAATATATTTCACACGAGTTTAAGTACTGATACATTTATTCGAGCAGCTATCCTCACCCTATGTATGCACCTTTTCTATTCAGCAACATTTTGGTTACTGTAATGATGCAGGATGGGGAAGGGGAAGGGGAAAGGGATAATTAATAAGACATACAAAGTAAATGAGTTGAGGTACTATTTATAGCATGGTTATCAAATCCGGACCGGAAACTGGCGAACCGGCCGTGAAGCCGGTCCGGGAAAGAGTAGAAACTAGAGTCATAGGGTTTTTTTTTAAAAAAAAAAATTTAAAAAAAAAACGTGAAGTGAAGCATTTACAAACAGAGAAAGAGAGAGATGGAGAGAGAAATGGGAAGATGTGGTCAAATACTCTGAGCTTCGTCGACTCCGAGCGTCGTCAGGCTCCGGCGTTGAAAACGACTTGCAGAGACATGGAGAGAACGGAGGAGGAGGCCAGTTGCATGGCAGAGATCTTTCTTCGTCCTCTTCCACTTGTCCGGCGTGTTGTTGCAGAGACATGGAGAGAACGGAGCCATGGCTGAAACACTAGAGAGAGACGGAGATAAAACACTCAAATAGAGAAAGAGAACCTTGAAATCTTATGAAAGAACCGGATAAGGGAACGGATTATTCAATGGACATTTTTTATTCAATGGATATTAAAGTGGTACAGTGGTCAGACTATTTCATTCCCAAAGACATTAATAATCACATGAAGAAGTGGAAAAGACATGAGTACTTTATTTTATTTTATCTAATGGACATAGAGTAGTCATACAACTTTTTAACCAAAGGATAGTAGATATTAAAGGATTTTTTTTAATAATTTCATATTAATAAAACAAACGTGAAATTTTTACTTTCTTACCGGTTGGGCCCCGGTTTGACTCCGGTCTAACCCACTAACCCTTAACCCAGTATCCCAACCGGTTTAGTCACCGATTCGGTTTTAATAACCTTGATTTATAGACATCAACATAACCCTAAAAATTCTAGAGTGCAATTACAATAAATGGGAATTGATGACAAGACATCCTATAATTTTAAATTAAATGTAAATAACAATTAGTGTGCTAAAAGATGACAGTCAGGTCAACATAAAAACCAAATATTCCCTAATAATGATAAATAACTTAAATATAAAAAATCTTAATCAATCATTATTTCATATCCTATAACTTCTCCCTCACTTGAAAAACGTAGCTCTTGATGAGTGAAAATGAAGGCATAAAGCTGGGGAGAGAAGTGTGGCATTCAGTGTGGCATTTTGATCCAAAAATCCTTTGCAGCAAATGAGATAGCGAAAGAGAAGAGCCCTGGATGGAATGACTAACTTGATCATTGTGAACATCTAGGAAACCTTTCCAAGAGACAAGCTAAGATACTCATTGAGTGGCCCTCTAAGCAATGGAGTGGCATTGGGAAATGTAGCACGCACATGAGATGAAACTACATCACCATGAAGTTGATTCTTGTTGACCACAATTTGAAGAGGAGCCACTTGCAATTGTCTTGGTTGGACAACCTTATCCTTGCTCAAAGAATCTTAATCCTGAATGACAACGAGATCAGAGTCCTCACTCATTTGAATCACAAGAGTGTCCAGTGTTGCCTGTTGTGGTATAAGTGTTGGTACGCCTACTTCAATGGGACAAATGGTCTCCACATGAGATGGTGACAATGTTTCTATCAAAGGTAAAACCTCAAATTCTGGATCTAAGAAAAGATTTTTGACCTTTGTTAATTTCCTTGTTTGAGATGAGGCCTCTTTTCCATTTCTCTCTCCACTCATATAATGCATCCTGAAGATGTTTAACTTTCGTTATTATGTCATCCCACTGTTGTTGTTCTTCATCTTTAACCTTGCAACGTTCTTTGGCAGCCTCATATCTTATTTTAGCCTTGCGAAGTTTCACAGCAATGCTATGATCCTCCTGTTAACAACAATAGTCTCCACATTTATATTGATGACGATTGACATACTTATATCGGTGAGTAGCATACTCATCACAATCAACATATTGATATCTTTGCTGATTGGCATACTCATATTGCTGACAATCTCTGTCCTCATATCTATCAAATTTATGACGTCGATATCTTTCATATTTATGAGTTTATCAATGGGAATCGACTTATGCATTACGATGGTCCACAAAAGGCTTCTTCCATAACCCATACCTGCAATTGACTAGCACAACACTACTCTCTCTTTTTCTCTATATATTATTTTCCTGATTATTTTCCTTTTCTCTTGTTTCACTCTTTTTCTTTTTTTTTTTCTTTTTTTTATTTCTCTTCCTTTTTTAATTTTTTTTCCAACACAAATTGTAAAAACATATCTAAATATTGACAATAGCAATAAAGAACAACTTAAAGAAGGAAAAGGCTTTGGTTGATTTTCAATTAGCATATTAATATAATAATATAATATTATATTACTTGCATTTCTGTATAAATCTACTAATATCCTAAACTATCTTCTAAGATAATACGTTTCACACGAGTGTAAGTACTGATTCATTTATTCGAGCAGCTATCCTCACCCCATGTATGCACCTTTTCTATTCAGCAACATTTTGATTACTATAATGATGCACGATGGGAAAGGGAGAATTAACAAGACATACAAAGTAAATGAGTTGAGGTGTTATTTATAGACATCAACATAATCCTAAGAATTAATGATAAAATATTCTAGAGCGCAATTACAATAAATGAGAATTGATCACAGGACATCTTAGAATTTTAAATTAAATGTAAATAACAATTAATGCTAAAAGATGACAACCACGTTAACATAAAAACCAAATATTCCCTAATAATGATAAATAACTTAAATATCAAAAATCTTAATTAATCATTATTTCATATCCCATCATTTCTCCCTCACTTGAAAAACTTAGCTCTTGATGAGTGAAAATGAAGGCATAAAGTTGGGGAGAAAAGTGTGGGATTTGATGTGGCACTTTGATCTAGAAATCCTTTCTAGCAAGTGAGATAGAGAAAGAGAAAACCATAGGTGTGAGTAGCTTGATAATACTTCAATCCAGAATTCTGATCTGGAAATCCTTTCCAACATTTGAGGTACCAAAAGAAAGAGCCCTGGATGAAATGACTAGCTTGATCATTGTGAACGCCTAGGAAGCCTTTCTAAGAGACAAGATACTCATGAAGTGGCCCTCGAAGCAATAGAGTGGCATTGGGAAATGTAGCATGCACATGAGGTGAAACTACATCATGATAAAGTTGATTCTCCTTGACCACAATTTGAAGAGGATCCACTCACTTGTGTAGGTTGGACGATCTTATCCTTGCTCAAAGAATCTTAATCCTAAATGACAACAAGATCAGAGTCCTCACTCCCTTGTATCACGTTGCCTATCATGGTACAAGTGTTGGTGCCATCACTTCAATGGCACAAATGAGCTCCACATGAGATGGCGACAATGTTTCCATCAAAGGTACAATCTCAACTTCTCAACTTCCGGATCTAAGAAAAAGTTTCAACCTTTGTTAATTTCCTTGTTTGAGATGAGGCTCCTTTCCATTCCTCTCTCCACTCATGTAACGCATCACTAAAGTTGTTTAACTTTCGTTATTATGTCATCCCACTGTTGTTGTTCTTCAGCTTCAACCTTACAATGTTCTTTGCAGCCACATATTTTATTTTAGCATTGCCATTCATAGAAATGCTATAATCCTCCTCATAGCAACAATAGCCTCCAAATTTATATTGATGACCATTGGCATATTTATATTAGCGAGTAGTGTACTCATCACGATCAACATACTGATATCTTTGTTGATTGGCAATTTGACATACTCATATTGCTGACAATCTCTATCCTCATATCTATCATTTTTATGACGTCGATATCTTTCATAATTATGAGTATATCAGTGGGAATTGACATATACATGATGATGGTCAAAAGGCTTCTTTCATCAGTACATACTTGTAACTGACTAGCATGACACTACTCTTTTTTCACCTTTTTTTCTCTATATATTTTTTTCCCAAGTTTTTTCCTTTTCTCTTGTTTCACTCCTTTTTTTTTTGGTTTATTTCTCTTCCTTTTTTAAAAAAATTCCTACTTTTTTTCCAACCCAAATTGTAAAAAGATAACAAAATATTGACAATAGCAATAAAAAACAACTTAAAGAAGGAAAAGGCTTTGGTTGATTTTCTTCAAGAGAGGGTCAATGAAAGCAATGGAGGGAACTGGCTCTGATGCCAAATTGATACAGGATGGGGAAGGAGAAAGGGGGAGGAGAGAGAGAAGGAGAGAGATAGAGAGACTAAAGAAGGGAGGAAACAAGAAAGGAGGGAGAGGAACCTAATGAATAGAGAGGGATGATAAGTGCTACTTAGAGAGAAAACTCAATATATGTTTATTTAATTCATGAGACTTACAAAGTAAATGAGTTGAAGTGCTATTTATAGACCTCAACCTAACTCTAGAAATTAATGATGGAACATTTTAGAGTGCAATTACAATAAATGAGAATTGATGACAAAACATTATAGAATTTTAAATTAAAACCAAATAACAATTAATACTAAAAGATGACAAACAAATCAATATAAAAACCAAATATTATCTAATAATGATAAATAACTTAAATATAAAAAATCTTAATCAATCATTATTTTATATCTCATCGTGTAACTTTCCATAATAACTAAATAAAAGATACACAACAAACACCTTCAGCAGCTAACTACTAGAAAGCAACTATGAAGCCCAATAGTGAAAAGTATATAAAAATAAGTATAAATAAATAACATACAACAGAAAGTAAAAACACACCTCCATCGTGTTAAAAAAACAGGTGTGGGTGCTATAGTAGGTCCACACTTAAAAAAAATGGTGAATCCTAATTTGCATGTTTTTATCAACAAATATTTTTGTCAAAATCATTACAATTCTTATTAAAACCATTACTAAACTTATTCATTTCATTATGAATTTTGTGAAGCTCGTTTTATTGTTCACACTTTTCTTCCTCAGCCTCCTAACTTCCTCCAACAATACAAATTTCAACTTTCCTCCACATTCACCTCTCTTCCTCACCAGGGACAAATTTTATCTTCATCGTCGTTAGCAAGCTTCTAATGGCGGAGCTAGAAATTTTAATGACAGGGGGCAAAAATAAAAAATGATGGACTTTCCAGTTCTTGTAGCCATTGACATGGCAGTTAATGGATAAAAATAAAACATTTAAATAAATGAAAAAAAGAGAGAGATTGAGCATACTTACTTGCAGGAGTTTACAAAGGAAATACCGATTGACAGAATTGAAGCTTCATTTTCAAATCTAGGAGACTTTGAAGAATGAGTTTCAGTATTTGACAATTTAACATTAGGAGTAGCGATGAGAAAGACTCACTAGCAGTCTTATGTTGATTTATTTTTAATCGTGTAAATAAAATAAAATATATTTTTATCAGAGATAAAATGCATTCTATTGATCTAAGTACAATTTTTAAAAAACATAATTTTTCAGTGAAAGTAAAAGGATTAAAATTAAATTTAATCATATGATGATTTTCATATATTTCAAAACTAGAATAAATATATATCTTATATTATATTTCATTCAATCCTTAATATACAACATATTTAATTAATTCAATTAAAGTAAAAAAGTTAGTTAACTTAGTTAATATGACTTGTATTTTCTAAGAAACCTTAGTTATTCTCCTTAATCCCCTCATTTCTTCTCTTCCTTAATTATTGTTGAGGGATCATCATTAAGGTTAAATTAGGAAAATGTTGAGAAATATGAATATTATGTCTTATATTTAGGATCAAAATCAACTTCCTAAATATGTCTTATATTAAAGACTGAAGAGAATAAGAATTCATTAATCCCTGGTGAAATAGTTAAATAATGAGATAAGTAGGTGTGAGTTTAGAGAATGACAACTTTTATTAGCAAAGTCGTTTAAAGTCAAATTCAAAAGGACCGACGCCATATGTTTTTTTTTTAGATAATAAAATTGTAAGAAAAAGTCGCGCAACCACTCGAGATTCCACAAGACCCGAAACGACTTCTCACAGGGAAGTTTTTTGCATTCATAAGAGCTCAAAACCAAGCACTTCGCTTAAACGACTGCAGCCTCTTCCACTGCGCCAACTTCCGCCTGAAATTTACGCATACAGAGCCCATATGTTAAGGCTTTAAAACAATTGTTAACATTTAATTGGGTCACCCTTTATTTGGGCTAAGGCCCATAGATCTTCAACCCATTGATCATTTGAAAGCCTCCAAACCACAATCAGGAATCAATAATCATTAATGTCAATAAAGGACCAAAATATTATATCAAAAAAAAAATAAAGGACCAAAATACCCTCGTCCTTGGTTCAACTAGTAAAGGGGTTGAACACTCTCACCAAAGGGGGGTTCGATCTTGGAGTTAGTCGAATCGTTGGGAGATCTTAGCTTTCTAAGTCGCAGATAAACGCCCGAGGATATAATAAACATATTCATCGCTCAACATTGCAGATCATCTAGGAAGAAGAGAGATTTCACCCTGTCCTTGAATCGTAGGTGAACCCAACCCTTTTTCTAAAATTTCATTATATAAAAAAAATAAAGGACCAAAAATAGTTCAAGGACCACGCAATCCATTCAATGTATAGTTATTTATAGGATAATTTCTATCTTGGTGAAAGGAATTTGGGGGTAGTTCTGTCCCTACGAGCTTGGACCACCGCTTCGCCTTCACCTTCCTCCATTTTTATTATCGACGACCTTCACAATCTCGCTATCACCTTGCTCCATTTTTTCCAACAACAATTCAGACCAAGAGAGAGAGATAGAGAGAGGCCGTCAAGAAGAAGAGGAAGAGAGGATGAGGAGAGAGAAATAATATGGAGGGACATTTTAATAAAAACATTTAAATTTTAAAATCTAGATTCCTCCCAATCACTTTTGTGTCATTTTAATTTTTAAGAGACATTTTTTTGAATTTTATTTTGTAATTTTATATGGTATTTTTTTTTAAGATCAAAATCTCATTTTGATAAAGGTAGATTTTTTCTAACGCTAAAAAGTGGTAAAAATATTTTATCCCTGATATAAAAAAAGTAAAAAAAAGAAAAATCGTTTCCGAGTTTTTCCTAACTATTTTTTTTTCTTCAAAATACCCTGATAGTAAAAGCTGCCCTTCCCCGTCCTCGTCTGTTTCCGAGTTTTTCCTAAATCATTCGAAATCGACGCTGCCCTCCTCCGTCGCTCCCTTCTCTGATCTCCGGCCTCATCCGGTTGTCCGTCATCGGTCTCCGCCTAGGCGCCTCCGTCCTCGTCGATCTACGGCGGTTTCAGAGGGAAAGTGTAAGTGTTGATTAGACCTAATCTTTTTGAAGTTGTGATTAAATCCTCGTCGATCTCCCTGATCTCCGGCGCGTTTTTTCTTTGGCCATAAAGTCTTGCTATTCTCTGGCTTGCGATATTAAATTAATTTGTGGGTCTCAAATGACGATCTCCCTCTGGTTTCAAATGACGATAGGTTCCATCTTTAGCAGAGCTGCCAGGACTTTCCGTAGCTATCCTTCTCTCCACTCTCAGGTATTGTACTCCTCCATGAATCTGTTTGTTTATTTTTCATTTGTCTAAGATTCTTCTTTTATTTGCTCCTTTTGTGTGGGACTTAATCTGAGAAATAAGCGGTACTATTTATGGTTTACAAGAGACTTTATATTATGTATAGATATAAAACACAGAATTTTTACAAGTGAGAGGCATTTTTCCAAAGTGATAATCAAAGTTCCATTGGCCGGACAGAAATAGGAATTTTAATTAACCTGTAGTAGGAATCTTCAATTCTCGTATTCCATGTTTGAAAATTGAAGCGTCATAGGATTCTTGGGTATCTAATCCACTGCTGGGCACAGCCTACATAGTTAAATCTTACAAAGCATGTTGAAAATTGTAATCTTATGCAATATAGTTAACTGGACATCTAAGCAAGAAAATCTGTGCTGCCAACAATCTTAACAGTCAATTATTCTTATATATCTGTCTTCTGTCTGTTTTATGTCCTTTCTCTGGGAATTATTGATGTCTTTGAAAAAGAACAAGAATGTTTTGTTAGTTGGTTTACACATACTTTTCTGATTCCTTTCTGATGTTATGATGTGCTGATTCTATTATTTAGCTTGCTGGAGAAAAAAAAAAGGTTTTTAGGGTAATATCTGATTTAAGAACATGTTATGAACCCTTGGAGATTAAAAATTTTGTGAAATCTGCCATGTGCCTGATTCAATTGATAGTTGTATATTTTTCATTGATGACCGTATTCGATGGTGGTTGATTGTTCTGCGTCCATCGAGCTTGATTATTTATATTGTGACTATAAAAATCGAGGGTTTTGAGTTTTGGGTTGCCATCTTTGACAGTGGAAGATAAGATGGGGTTCATTATGGAGTTCGCTGAGAATTTGATTCTGAAATTGATGGAAGATCCAAAGGAAAGGGATCGCAAATTCAGAGAACATGTTTATTCAAAGAAGGATAGGTGCCAGAAGACAAAGGAGATGTGGAGCTACCCTCTGCGACCTTATGGGTTTTGGACATTCGAGCGCCATAATTCTCAACTCGCTTGGGATGCTCAAATTAGTCAAGTTCCTGGTCGTAGGGACCCTTATGATGACGTCCTCCAGCGAAACAGTGGTTCATCTAAGTGAGGTATTGTTCTTCAATCTTCATCTGCATAATTTTGAACTTTTCTGGGCACTTTGTTGTTTTGATTGATGATTTACATTGATTATAAGAAATAAGGACATTATTGGTTGTTGCAAGTATTGGATAAATCTCTGATAGTTTGGGGTTTAGAGACGAGTTGAATAAACTTTCCAGCAACACCCAGAATTTCCCTTTTTCCATTTGCAATTACTCTAACATTATGTTGTTGGCATTCACTGGGATATCAAGATTAAATTAAATGGGGAATTTAATCACGTACTGAAGTTGCGAAGTAATGGGACAATGGTTGAAGGAAACCAAGAAAATCAATGGTGTTTTCTTTGAGAAACGGCTATCCAGCCTACGAAGGTTTCGATCTCGAAGGGGATGTCTTTGATTGATTCGTATGTTTTTGTATTTTTTGTTCTTTAAAAAAGGATGTTTTGGGGGAGGGGTATTGATATGTAAACTGTTAATAAATATATTAGTTAGTTAATTAGGGAGTTAGTTGTAGTAGTTAGTTAGTTAGGGGAATAGTTAGTTAGTTGTTAGTAACTAATAGTCAAAAAAATGATGAATGAATGAGCATCACAAATTTAAAGGATGTTTTGATACAAGACAAAAAAAAAAGTTTAAAACTTATGTGTTGTATCTATTCTATGAAGTGTAAGAATGATACTCACTAAAGTCTTGTTGAATTCTGTCATAAGTTGTCTAGAACTTTAAAATTTATGATACACTGAGTAATTCCCACACAAAGAAAGCCATGGCAAAGGTAATTTTCATAGCTTCCTATGACAATTGTTAAATCTATGCAACTGTCAATGCAGCAGTTGTGTGTTTCGGTGCAGCCTTATCTCAAATGATAGAAACAAAGCTTTTCCATTTCCTGCACAAGGTAAATTGCTGGTTGTCATTTTTTTTCTCACTCTTTACTTGATCACGGGAAGTAGGGAGTCTAAAATGTTTGTGGCTTGACAGTTAGTTTCAAAAAATATGAGTATAATTACCATGGGTCAGGAATGTAGAGCGAGTCTTTTGCCTTTTTGTGCAGTTGTGCTCTTGTATCAGTTAAGATATGTGATATGTAGTTGACTAAAACGAATATATTACATCTGAAAACTTAAAAAATTGAATTATATTGTATCGGCTATGAATTCAACAATGTTGTCATTTCACCTTTTGTATCTATGTTAGTGTTAACGCATGTTACTTTCAATTCAAATGGAAAAGGTTTCTCTGCAGTGGCAATTTGGACAACTTTTTTCTCTGCAATTTGTCTCAGTCATATACTCATTTTTACTCGTTCCTTGAAATGCAGGAGTGCTGAATTTGTCACAAACTTTCAGAAGGAAAAAGTGGGGTTATGAACTGTATTCATTTTTGCTGTTAATTTCCTGTATTGTTGAGAGGTTTCAACTGACTCGCACCTTTTTACACTTGTTTCAAATAAGGTTCCATGTTACTATGACTGTATGAAAGAAGCGAATATGTACTTTCTTTGATTAAATGTTCAGACTAATCATCGTGCAGTCCATCGGCATAACCTATGGACAATTCAACTATGTTATGATGTTGCAGTTTGTGTTTAGCATCAACCACTATAGCTAATTAAGTGATAAAGCTATGTGGGAAGGATGTTACTAATCCTTGATAAGCTGTTGGTTATATATTGGCACTTTGGCAGTGCTGGGAACTTTTTTTGATATAATTTTTTTTTTTTATATATATATAAAATGGCAGTGCTGGGAACTGGTATCAACGAAGGAAGCCTTTGGTACAGTTTGGGTATGGGTTATGTTGCGGCCTTGGGATTTAACGCCCTCCTCAACTCCATGAGCCACAGAAATTGCCTAATCCAAGCGAGTAGCCTTGTGCATGGTCCAAAAAAAGGAAACCCTGAAATCTGACTTCCACTTTACGCTCCAGCTTCCAACATTTAATTTTCTTGGTTTAAAAACACATAATTCGAGTACCTATTGCTGCGGTTAGAAAAAGAAAACTCAAGCTTCCTGTTCACAGCTTCATTAGCAGTGGAAAACGCCAAGTCTATCACACTCCATGTCTGAGGTGACCATACATTATACCTGCCAATATTTAATATTTGTTTAAATGATTTCTCGCATGATTTTATGGAGATAATGACATGATTAACTAGTAACAAATTTCTATATGTACGCACATTTTTTTTTTTGATACGAAAGTGAATTGCAATTAAATTAAAAGGGGGTTACAAGGGGAATTAAATCCCATAACGTCACTTAAACACAAAGTCCGTAGAAACTCCGGACAAACATCAAAAAAATTAGAAGACAATAAGCCTTCTTTAGCTAGCGCGTCTGCTACCTGGTTCCTGTCTCTAGGGATGCAAGAAATATTAAGCACCAATCCTTCCTCATGAGAACCTTAATCTGCCAAAGGAGGAGGCTCCCGTAGTCATCAAACTTATCATCCTTCAGCAAATCCACCAGAGCCTTTGAATATGGAAGCTGATATTTATATATATACAACCTAGCTAAGGCTGAGAGTGATATTAGGAAAGCGCAACGTGAATTACGGAACACAAATGAAGGGATCTTTTTCTAGAACCAAACAAAAACGGGCTTTTAATAAAATTAACTCGAAAGATCTCTCATTAGAATAAAAAAAAAACTAAAATTTTTATCTATCAAAATAAGATTTAAAATGCTTGATTACAAAATGAAACATGGCAACTTCTCCTTCTAGCATGAAGTCCTGATTCTTTAACTAACATCAGTATATAACAAAACAGTCCAATAGGAGCATCTGGTATTGGTTCATTTATCACCTCAATCAACTCGTTCCACTTACTTTATTCATACACATATATGTCCAAAAGGCCATCTAAATGACCGGTCTCATCTTCCAAGCAAGTTATTTAAAGTATAATGAATTTAGAGTGATATTAAAGGCCATTAAATTCTTAGGAAGATGTTGTTCAAAAAAAAAATTCTTAGGAAGATACAAAACTACTAATTTGGCGCCATTCTATAAAGGCATTAGAAGCCTCTTCACAACATTATGAAGACACCCAACCCATCTAGTGCTGTATACACCTGATCAATCTATAAATAATCAAAAGAATAAAAGGGCACCAGCGGGAGTTGGCTCAAGTGGAAGGGACTTGGGCCGCTTAAGCAAGGGTCTCGAGTTCGAGTCCTTGTGGATGCAGAAAATTCCCAGGAGAGGCCCACATATGCGCCCGACGTAACTCGATCCGAGTCGGGGCGAAGCTCCGTGAACCCAGGTGCAATAAAGAAAAAAAAAAAAAAAAAAAAAGAATAAAAGAGCTTCTTAAGGTACTTCAAATCCAAAGATGAATCAATGCACTCCACTAAGTGGGAATCAACATTCAACAACTTCAAGAATCCTATCTAATACGAGCTTTGATACCATCTATAACATTATTGCTAATGTGACACTTCACAATCCACCCTTTTTGGGTTCCCAACCGATGTGGGACCCCTAGGGCCCAGTTTTTTCATTAGGACATTGACTCAAGTTTGAATTTAATACTATTAATAACACAGTGTCTTGCTCTTTAATTTTTCTACTTTGTTGTCCATCGCCCCTTACAATTTTAAAATGCGACTCAGGAGGAGGTATCCATCCCCTATAAGACGTTTTTCGTTACCATATCCAGTCAATGTGAGAGTTGATTATGAAATCTTACGAATGATGTTATAAGCACTAACTAGATGATAATGCCCTATACATATTTATTTATGTTGATCAACACTAAAAGACTCTACGCCATATCCTTATTAGTTATTACTCATCTAGTCCTTAATGTAAGACATAATTGAGTAGTTGATGTTGGTTCTAAATATAAAACTTATTTTACATACATATCATTTTTTCTCAAATTAGCCCTATTAATATTTCCTCAACAACAATCAAGTAGAGAATAGATAGAGAGAATTAAATAATATAATCAGGGAGTAACTTTATTAAGGTGGCATCAGCATTCAGCAATAAGGTGTTTTGATTTTTTAAAAAATAAATATTGGTGTTATGAATATATTTATTATGTGGATGTCAATTTCATGAAGAACTCCTCAAGATGCATAAATAAGTGCTTCTAAACATTCGATATACACTTAAAATGAGAATTCCTCATCTCTCTAGAATTTCTCTCTACTTTTCTTTATATTTTCTTCAGTTTTATAACACGTTATCAGCACAAAACTTTAATCAACTGAGCCTCCTTGTGTTAATCATCATCACCGTCTTCTTCTAAATCATGCTACTCTTTCTAATTGCCCTTCTCTCTGTCCCTCTGATCTTCTTCTACCTTGCTCATAAACAAAGAACCACCACTGCCACAAGTAAAACACCACGAACAATCAGATGCTCACGACAACCGCCATCTCCCTCAACAACTCGCCAGATCCCAAGAATCCCCTTACCATACCTCAGAATTTCATACTTCCCATGAAACTCCACACCCTTTGCTTCCGAGATTTCCATCTATGCTTCATAGGCTCAAGTCCATCAACCTCTATAATTACTTCCCTACAGACCCTATTTCTTCGAGATTAATCGGCCAACCATTTTGAGTTCCCGAATGCTCATGAACCGGAGAAACACCATTTGGACGAAGCATCACTGGTGGAGAGCGATGAAGATGTAGAAGAGGAGGACGTTGTTGCGGAAATCCCGCATCCTGAACCAGAGCCGGCCACAAGGAAGAAGAAGACGAACTGTCGCTGGCGAGTTTCTACACTTGACCACCAGCGAGAAAGAAAGTCAGATTGGATCTGATGAAGCCCTGCACATAGGTGCCGTGGAGAACGATCAGTGTTCCACTCAGGTATGTTTCTCTAATTAACGTATGAATGAATTATTGATTATAGATATAATATTATTATATTTAATTACATTATTGCTAATCATGCATGTATGCATCGAATAATGCAAAAGTGTAGTGGTAAGTGGTAAGTGGTAAGTGGTAAGTGGTAAGTGGTAGGAATTTGTCAAATATTGAATGTGATGTTCCATTTAAAAATAACAATAACAATTATAATAATAAAAAAAGGGAAACATCACGGGACCCATCATTGAATAAGAAGCCATGGGAACACAATTTTTCATAACGTTATAATATACTATATAAGTAGCATGTTTCTATTATATATAGATTTAATGTATTATTTAAAATTGATTGTGATAGAATGTTGGCCACATCTGGATCATTTTTCTGTGGACGTATACTTATTGATTTTTTTTTTTGCTCAGAGACGTATACTTATTGATTCGTTTGCCATATTAAGCATCATTTAATTAGTATATTGTATAATGGTATGATTTACTTACAAATAATATTCATTGAGGTAATTATTAGATTTTTAAACATGATTAACATCGATATGGATAGGCCAATTTGTGCCTTACTTTTTGATTTAAATTTTATAATAGCCAGAAGTTATTGTTTGTCTTGAAGACATGAGAATTGAGAATTGAATGGCCTGTGTAACATCCCATTTTTAAAAGTAGTATACTTTTTTTTTTTATCGTAAAGTAGAAAGATCGGAAATTGATCGAAAGAATGTATACATATATTTCAAAATGCCGTAAGTGCTAATTACGTAAACGGTACAATAACCGAGTGTTTTCAAAAGTAAACAACAACATAAATGTCTCCCCAGCAATACTCATGCCGTAGCAACGAGAGATAGTCTTCAGCTGAGTCCCTATGCGGCCTGCTTGCCTCTCTCCTCGATCCTCGGTCCTCTTGAACTTGACTCTATATTAAGAGCCGAGGTTCAATGCCCATCAACCTCGTGAATTCTGTAACCTCATATTCACATATACGGTATATGGACTACGGACGTTCACAACATTAACGACACGAGCCCAACAACAAGATATATTACACACACCACCAATGCGAGATATATCGCCCCAACGCATGCATATATATGTCGCACCCAAATAAACAAATATGTCGCTCCCAAAGGCATGCAGAATATGTCGCCCCAAATAAGCATGCGTAAAATGTCGTTCCCAAATGCATATGTTCGGTTATCCTCTAACACCATTATGCACTCAAATAACATACCATCAATACACATACAACACACATATCACATATACGCATACCATAACGGTACTTTTACGGAAAAACGGAAAATTTGACGAACGTACCTTCGTTGACGAAAAACGGTACTTTTACGGAAAAACAGAAAATTTGACAAAAATAAACAAATGGATGTCGGCGGTACGCCGCCGGCACGATTAACTCGTAGATATCCTAAAATGATGATATTTATCAACATTTAGCATCATAACGGGCATTTTAGGTACAAATTACCATTTTGCCCCGACTCCCTAATCGACGGAATTTCGCGAGCTTACTGCTTTTTGACTCTAATCTTCCAAAATTTCGCGAACTCTTTTCCCAACATGATTTTCGAAATATATATCATATTTAACCCAAAAACATGATATCTAAAATATATTGGAAGATTAAAGATCAAAACAACATTCCTACTATAACTACCGAAAGAACTACCGTAACTTAAGACTAGGGACCGAAGAACTTACTCCGCTTGGCTAGAACTTCCAAGAGCTCCTCCTTCTCTCTACTCTCTCTCTATATTTCGGTTCTTGGTGTGAAGAAATGAGGAGAAGGGGCTTGGCTATTTATAGAAGCAAGGAGGGACAAGGTTGGAATTACATCAATTATCTTCAGATCGGATTTCAACCGTCGGATCGTACTTTGACACGTGGCTCAATCTTGGCCTTACACCTATTTGGCTGACATCATCCTTCTAGAAGAAGATGATGTCATGTATGACATCACATGTGCTGACTTACCGATAGAGTTTCCCCGATCGATGTCTGAATCGCGTAATTTTGCTGAATCTCAAAAATCCGGGAACTAGGTTTTGTAGTTCCATTCTTTCTCTTTAAAACTACTGGGTTTCATTATATTTTTGATCCCATTAAGGGTATTCCGTTATCTCGAAGATTTTCTGGACAAACGCCGTGGTTACGGAAATAACTTTCCGATAGAACCAGAACTTCTTGCGTAAAATCACCGTTCGTAATATGATCTGATCTAAGTAACCATATCCATGGTTTGAAAAACACGGTGCGTTTTCTATAAGTCACTTTTAGCACTATCTCGCCTTATCTTAATTATCCTAAGGTACTCTAATTACGCCGTTGGTTTCGTAAACGACTTCGAGACCGCTCAATCCGAGTTAGAATTTCACTGGTTCATAAAAAGTCCAGATGACTTAGACTATATCCCTATATTTTGGTGTAAGATTTTATTTCTATCCATTCTCAAATGTCTTGTTGGCTCTTTACCATATATATTATTATTTTATTCAAAATATCTAGATATTTATTTATTTTTCTTTTATTTTTTATTTATTTTTCTAAGCATAAAATATTTTATTACTTATTTATTATTTATTTAATTATTAATTTCGAATTTCTCCCTTAAATTAATTATTTACTAATTAATTTACTTATACCTTAATCTAAACAATTAGCCACTAATTACTTAATTAGCCATTTACTAATTGTTGATAATTTTCATAATTAGGATAAATTATTATCTCACAACTATTTGACTTACATTGGTATTTTATATCCCATGTAAAATATTAAAAATACTAGGGCCATAAAGTGCTTTTAATATTATTATATTTATGCTTCTATATTTTTCAATGAAATAATCCCAAAAATTCCTAAAATTAGAGACAACATACTTCCTAAGTTTTTGTCGATATTTGTTGCCATGAGATTTATCATAATATTTTCGCGCCATTTTATGCCTCATAAATGCATTTTTCACCTTGTTGCTCTTTATTCACCCTAATTTCAATAGAAATTACCTTAGAAAATAAGGTAATTATTACACTAGTTTTGAAACCACATATTCACCTATATCCAATAGGTATTATTTACTGAATTTATGATATTTATCATAAGTCAGATTTTAGGGTATTACAGCCTGAAGCCATGAAGAAACAAATTTGGCTGCTAATGGGAGACACAAATTTGCCTGAAGCAAAGTGGTAATTCGGCCTGAAGCACAAGGCAAATTGGAGTGAAGCGATCTATGAAATTGAATATTTGGCATTAAATTAAAAGATCCCCTTGATTAAATTAAAGGGATTGTGTAACCACCAGAAAATAGTTGTTCTTCTAAAGGTTTATTATAAATTGGTATATCTAATTTGCTCCTGTAGTAGCAATATATGTGAGAAATGTTTTAAGAAATAATTTTGAATCAGTTTCATTAACCTCATGTAGCAAAACAAAACAATGAGATTATGAATATTGTACTGGTTTAACTCTATTTTTAGAAGTGAATGAATTTAATTATGGTCATAGACATGTGTGTAAATATGACTGGGTATGATCATTGTTATGATCATAATTGATTTAAATTCCCACCAGAAGTGGAGAAATTTTTGTTATGAATTACGAATGAATATTAGAGGAACATATCCTATCCTTGTTTGACCATTTTATTTGGTTAGAGATTAAAATGTTTAACCGAACTCCATAATTATTTAGAAGCTAATAATCTCATGGCCGACAGAAAATGTGTGAAGTTTGAAAAAATTTCGTATGGGCCCCACATATTAAATATTATATTATTATTTACAAATTACTATTTGCTACGATAGAAAACGCGTTGGAATTTTGAAATAATTGCATGTGGACCCCACATATTTAATATTATATTATTACTACTATTGAATACAGTAATGTTCATGAATACGGTATTGTGTATGGATACGGCATGATTCGTTGATACGATACTGTTTATGAATACTTTTATCTGGTGTAGGGAACTTTATGAGATATTTGGTCTTTAGCATGAAGTATAAGAGTTTGTTCACTCCTAGAAATGAAGGGTGGATAAGAGAGTGAAATTTATTTGTTATTAATATTAAGGCCCTGAAGGTATGTTTCGAATATTGTATGATACAATAAGATTTTAGTAGTCTTGGAAAAGTATTGTCCAAAAGACAATAACTTGCAGAGATTTATGTCATAAAAAGTATAAAGGCTAATAGTCCTGGGGACTAATTAGTATATTTTGCCTAACTTTATAAGAGAAGCTAATGTTCCGACAATATATGGTAGTATAAATTTGATTGAAAGCTCCGAAAGAGCTAATATTTTGTTACCACAAGGAATAAAATTATGTATTGATTACTCTACCAAGCAGAAATATATATCATATAGAAAATACATGTTATTGTAAACCAGAAGTTTACAAATAAGGGATTGTAAATGCAAACTAGAAGTTTGCTAATGCAAAACAAATGTTTGTCAATGCTGCAAATAAAAGGGCAATGAGCTACAGAGAAATATAACCATATTTATTTTGGAGCCAAGGCTCAAAAGAGAGAATAAGCCTGGAAGGTAATACAATGTTTAATTTGTTGTTATTTTCTCATCATATCTCATAAATTTGTTGCCATGTGAATTTGTTACCATCTGTGTGGTTTTATGTTATTTTGATTATGAATATTTCCATATGTGGTGGACTATATATTTTAGATATATAAGCAAATTGAAATATATTATTAATAAGTAATAAGATTATCTAGTGATGCAATATTATATGTTTGTTCCTGAAGAATCAACATAGTTTTTCCTTTCGAGATTTAAAGGATTTGAAAATAATTTTGAAATACATATATAAACAAAATATGTTTATATGACTCACACTTGATGGGGAGATTGTTAGAAAACAAGTGTGAGTTATAATACAAGTGTGAGATAATTTATAAAGAGTTATATACTTCTCACATGGAGTCTAATAAGATCTCCCAAATATTAATGATTATGATTATACAAGTTTGAGCTAATTTTTGAACAGTTATATACTTCTCACACAAAGTCAAATAGATCTCCCATGAATGTATGTCAGATTATGATTTAAATCATAATTTTATGAAAATTGAAAAGTTTGTGATTGGTTGAGATATATGTTACAATAAACCAGAAGTTTGCTGATCCAAATAAATGTATTGTTGGCATGACTTGTTTGATCATCCGAGTCATATATATATATATATATAATACAAATAAGATTATGTATTGACATCCATTGAAGAACCAGAAGATTCTTCATAAATAACCAACATATTGTTCAAGAATACTTATGTGCTGCTTGTTCTCAAATAAAAATGACTATGTGATTATCATAGGTCATGATTGATAATGGATCTCTGGAAATATATCAAACAGATTTATATGGGCCCATTGCAACCAGAAGTTTGTAAGAACGCAACCTGAAGTTGCAATAATGTTTGAATAAATTAAGCGCGCTATTTCCAGATTACATGATCCATAAATCATATATTAAAGCATCCATAAAAAGCTGGATTAATGCTTATGAGAACATAATACTATGTTGATATATTTGGTATTATATATATTGCAGCATTTATATAAGCCAACAAAATTCTCCCTGTAAATTGGTTTTTGGTTAGAAACCAGACAATTCCATTTGGAAAGTTTTTGAATGTGCAATGCTTATAAATCCACCATAATGCACATAGTTGGATATAGAAAGAAAGTTGGGATAAATGTTATGTAAGGACCTCCTTCTTCTTGTTTGTCTCTAAATGGAACAGAATGATGTTTCTAAATGTAACAAATGGATTTAGGAGACTTACACTGCATGATTAGTCAATTGTGATTTGACATTTCCAACATGAGGGGGAGAAAATAGACAGTTGGGTAAAGAGATTAGCTTAAATGAATTATCATTGGCTCATTTTGATCCTCGTACAAAACAATGTGAACTGGAAGTTTAAAAGATAATTCATTTGCAAAATTTAGCTAATCGAATGCCAGAAGCATTTACTGACCCAAAGAAAGTGACAAAGTCACATGTCCCAGCTGTTAATGCTCCTATTCGAATTAATGTCCCTGAAGGATAACCTATTATGAATGAATATATAGCACGCCTGAAGCGTGAAAGGTCCATCGGTGCCAAAGATAAAAAATCCTCGAAAGAGAATATGAGCCAAGAATATAGATGATCAAGTTGAGAATAATCAAAAAAAAAAGTTAGTAGCTCCAGAAGAGCCATCTCCTGAGGAGATATTATCTCCAGAAGAGAATGTTGTAGTCCCAGAAGAGACCCAGGTACCTGAAATATGTGAAAATAATGAGATCTCAATAAATTATGAAAAGAATCTGATGGGATCGAAATAAAGTCAATGTTGACGACATCTTTGCTTATAATATAGCATATGATGTAATGAATGATGATGAGGATCACGAGCCAAAATCCATTAGCAAGTGCCAACAGAGAAAGAATTGGCCTCTATGGAAAGATGTCATTAATGCAGAATTAAAATATTGGCAAAACGAAAAGTATTTGGACCTGCAGTCCATACAACTGATGATGTAAGGCCATTGATGTAAAACCAGTTTGATACAAATAGGTTTTTGTACGAGAAGAAATGAAAAAGAGTGAAATCACAAGATATAAGGTATGTCTCGTAACCCAAAGCTTTACACAAAGACCTGACATTGTTTTTGAAGAAACATATTCATCACTAGTGGATGCAAATATTTTCATTATTTGATTCGTCCCACAGTAAATGAAGGGCTTGGTTTGCATCTAGTGAATGTTGTAAATCGTCTATTTGTATAATTCACTTGATAGTGATATTTATATGAAAGTTCCTCAAGGACTCATGGTGCCAAGACATATCCCGAAAGACTTAATGTGCCAGAAGCACAAATCTCTGAAGGATTCAAGATGTTAGGAGCATCTGATTCAAGTTCTCAAGAACAATACTCGATTGAGTTAAATAAGTCCTTTGACTTGAAGCTATTTGGGCGCATGTGGTATAATTGTCTCAAAGAATATTTGTTGAAAGAAGGGTACAAAAATGACCCAATATGCCCATGTATTTTTATGAAAAGATCTAGAAATAAATTTGTTATAATTGCAGTCTATGTTGATAATATCAATATTATTGGAACTCCTGAAGAGCTCCAAAAAGGCAATTAATTGTTTGAAGAAAGAATTTGAGATGAGAGACTTGGCATAACGAAATTTTGTCTTAGACTACAGATTGAGTACCTAAAAATGGGATCTTTGTATATCAAGAAACTTATACAAAGAAGGTCCTAGAGCGTTTTTATATGGATAAGTCATATCCATTATGTACTCCAATTGTGAGATCTTTGCATGTTGATAAAGATTCATTTCGACCACAAGCAAAGAAGTTGAAGAAGAACTACTTGGTCCAGATGCACCATATTTTAGTGATATTGGAGCACTAATGTATCATGCTTATTACCAAGAGATATAATTCGTCACCAACACAAAGACATTGGAAGCAATGTAATCATCAGGGGAAGTAAATCTGATGCAATTGAGAATGACAAGTTGATATACGCTGTACTCTTTTTCCTTATCTAGGTTTTGTCCCACTAGGTTTTCCTAGAAAGGTTTTTAATGAGGCAAAGATTAGTAAATCAAGTAATTAAGAGGGGAGTCGATACACGTTGTACTTTTTTTCCCTTATCTAGGTTTTTTTGTCCCACCTGGTTTTCCTAAAAGGTTTTTAATGAGGCAACATTAGCAAAATGTATCAATGAATGATGTACTCTTTTCTTTAGCTAGGTTTTTATCCCACTGGGTTTTTCCTAATTAAAGTTTTTAATGAGACACATTCATAATGGACATCCAAGGGGGAGTGTTATGAATATATTTATTATGTGGATGTCTATCAGATAAGAACCCTCAAGGTGCCTATAAATAGAGTGCCTTCAGAAACATTCGATATACACTTAAAATGAGAATTCCTCATCTCTCTAAATTTCTCTCTATTTTTCTTTATATTTTCTTCAGTTTTATAACAATTGGAAAGTATTTATATTATTCACAGCATCGTAAGTTTCTAATTTTTCGTACATATTAGCTTTATATTTTTGTAAAAATATTTTCTTTCTAAAGATGATAGGTAGTTCTATTTATTATTGCTCTTCAGTGATGATATTATTTATTTATTTATTGTTTGTATATATATATATTACATCCAGACTCTTATTTTTCATACTAAATGGTCTAAGTAATAAGAAAATGATTACATTTAGGAGAGAATAAATTGAAATGACGTTAGTTTAAAAAATATCAAAGTCAAATGAAACCTTGAGAAAGTGATGTCACATGTTCTAAATAGAACTAATGATTGAAATTAAAATAAATTACCTTAAATTTATGCAATTAAATGATTTTATTTTTGAAATAAATAATATATATAAATAAAAAATAAAACAAAGTCAAGCAAATTTTAAAGCACAAAATATCAAGTATAATTAATTTATTAAGCTTGAAAGAAAGTTAGAGAACTTCCTTTCAAATAGTGTATTATATTCAAGGTTATGGAACCCGGACCGGACCGGCCGGTTCGTCGGTCCGAGTTCGGGCAAAACCGGGGTCTCAAGTTGACCCGGAGTCAACTCGTTCAACTCGGCCTGAACCGGCCGAGTCAGTCAAAAAAATTGTTTTTTTTTTTTAAAAAATTTGACTGAAGGAGAATGAGAAGGAGGGGAGAGTGTCAGCGGTGGCCAGCGTAGATCGCGATCTGGGTTCGTTGAAGGTCGAAGATTGAAGGTCGGAGCTTGGTCGAAATAATGGGAACGCGTTTTGACTGGTAGAATTTCTTACTCACCACCAGAAGCTCCACCGGCCCTCCCTGCTTCTCACTGTCGAGACCGAACGAAGAAGGAGGAGAGAAATGAATCTGAAGAGTTAATAGAGAAAGAGATCTGGACTGTGACTCTGTGAGAGAGATCTGACTGAAGTGTTGAAGGAGGGAGAGAAAAAGATCTGAACACGAACTATGGATTATGGACAGGGGCGGAAAAAATAAAAGTAATGCTAACTCTACAAAAGAAGAATCAAAAAGTCAAAAATTCTATACTCTAGAGCACTGAAGCCTACTTTAACCCTGCTCCTGCTATGCCCACATCACATTTAAGATGTGAAAACTTTGGATGCTGTGAACCACGATCTCCTTTTGATTTCTATTTTTTAAAAAAATAAAAAAAATCAATATAATATTATATATCTTCTTATATTAAATATTTTGTATTATCAAACTGCAAATATTTTTACCTACTTTAATTATATTATATTTTTAATTAATACCTTTAATTAAGACTTTAACCTAAGATTCCACCTTAGAGACTTCAGTTTTTAAAACTTTGGTTATATTAATCCGTGCCAACCACTATAGTCATTCCAAGCGGAAGGAGAGGAAGAGGAATGAAATTAAGATAATGATGATAAAGATAATTTGTAAGTGGGGATCTAAGATTGGTTGAAAATCATCATCTACGGCAAAATTGGTTAAAAACTATCATCTTATAGTTCTATTTGAGTTGACAGAAGAATGGTTACATGTATAGATATAAATAAGGGAAAATATTGGTGAAGGAAGGGAAAAAATATCAAAAAAGTCTCAACCTAAAAAAAAATCACGTTGTTAAAATAACTTTTCCTGTTGTTAAAATTTCCAATATAAAAAATTGTTGTCAAAAAGTTTTAAAATTTCATTTTGTTAAAATGACTTTTCCTATTACCAAAAATTTTCCAAGTTTCTAAAATTCTACACGCCGGAGGAAAAACTCGAAACATTTTTTATAACAGGAAAAGTTATTTTGGTAACATGAAAAACTATTTTGACAACAATATTTTCATAGGGAAATTTTAACAGGAAAAACCATTTTAACAACATAAAAAGTCATTTTAACAACATGACTTTTTTGATATTGAAATTCCATAGGGACTTTTTTTATATGAGATTTTAGGTTGGGACATTTTTTATATTTTTTTCTCTTCCTTAGGACTCACTTATATTTTCCCTATAAATAATGCTATGGGTAAAGTTAACATCACATATCAATCCCTAACTCTATGCCGTTTCTTTACATTTCCACATCAAGAATCCTGAAAATAAAGATTGAACACACAGACGAGGTTGCCACTGACACTTGGATATCAGATTTTGTGGCCGCTGATATTCTTTGTTTACCCTCAAGTCATGAAAATTTCATGGTTATAAATCAAAACACAGCAAATCAACCTACTTCAATATATCTTGACCTTTAACTTGTGTGAACTTCAAATTTGGACCCAATGGCATTTGTAGGCACTAGGCAAAATTAATGATACTAAACTGATAATATTCAAATCTACGCAAGAAATCCATGAAATATATGGAACAAGATCTTCACCAAAAGTAGTGGAGTAGACGGAAGACAACTTCTTACCTCGCACCTACCGATGGCCATGGTAATATGTAAAGCCAAATATCAGGAATAGTATACTAAAACCAGGCATGACAGAGTATTAATCTTGTCTTTTCTCCAATCTTAACTTGGGGCGCCAATCACAATAATGTCATCAGCTAGGACTATGAACACAAGAATTTGACCGTGCATGGTGATTCTGTGCTACTATAAGTTCTGACATTGTCACTACCTATATATAAGAGATATGTAAATATTTAACTATCATGACATATTGTTTATATATGGTGTGGGACCAAATTAAAAGAATTCCAGACTTAAATTTGTATTCCAATCCGAACAAACTAGAGGCGGGATCGGGGATGAATGCAGGTTCACTGAACTTGAGATCTCTGGCGTTTAAAATATTGATGGATAGGCTCCTTGACCTGCAAAAGAAGGGAAAGGAGGAATAACTCTAACAGTAAAACGTTTGAGAAGACTACCGTATTCTAACATGTCCCACTTTAAAATACAGGAAAGAGGAAGCTGTAGATTACCGTGCTTGTTTTCCTGGATCGCTTGTCCTGAGAGTTATTAGTACAGAGAAGAGTCTCAACTTCATTACCCTGGTTTATAGTTGAACGTTCGTTTGCCAAGCTGTTCTCTTTACCTGGAGCAAAACTCTCCCTAGAAGCTACAGGCTGTGATTCCCGGGCAAAGATAAAAAATGTACTTGTCATTTATACGCAGAAATATAGACAACGGCCACTATGAACCACAATATTGAACAATGGAAGCTTAATGCGTGTAATTACTTGCCTCAACCCTGCTTGTGGGAGTGTTCCCCAACTCTCTCACCTTCTGAGCACTCCTGGTAGAGTCAGTTTGGTTGTTGATGTCAGATCTAACCCTCATCCTCGTTAGATCTGATCCAATGGAACGGAGGACGCCACATGTGGATCCCTCCCTGTTGTTACTTACTGATTACCAAGAATGGAAATTACACTTCAAGAACTGAATTATCGAAAAGCTGCAGAATCGGTAATCGAACTTATTCATTAACCATTACCATTTGCATGGAAACTAATCGCCTTGGACTTACTACTTGGTTCATTGTGGTCTATTTCCTGAGAAATTTCAAATATACTGAAGAGGTAAACAGACATTCAAATAAAAGGTGTGTACACACACACAGAAAATCTGCAGTCAATACCATGGCTTCAACAATAGTACCCATCAGGGCCTTCTGGACTTCCATCAGTTTCCTCTGAGTCAACTCAGAATGGATTACACGTTTCCCTGATTTACGACAAATATATTTATTAAAAAGACAGGAAACAAGTAGGGGAAAGAAAAAGGATTACTCTTAGATAGTTTATTTAATACCCAATCTTTTGCTGCCTTTCGGTTCGATAAAACCATCCTGAGCCATTTTTCGAATTATCTTGCGCATGTCTGTCTGGTTTACTTCTCCCTCAAGTTTTTTTTGAAGCTTTGCGGCTGACACATAGGTCATTTGTAAAGCATGATAGAGGGCCTGATATTTTGATTCCTGGGTTAGCTGATATATTCTATGAAGAGTTGTTACGAGACAGACACACATTATATTCCATTTTTTACGAAAACCCACAAGAGATTTATTCAATCAAATAATTGCAAACTACATGTGATTCATTCATTAACCAAATGATGCCTTACAAATAAGAAAAAATTGATTTTATTACGAATTATTAAAAATAGGGACTTGAATGTAATATTAACTCTCAATGTCTACCATGCTTTGTTCACTTGAGTTGTTTTTGAGTCTGAGTCTAGTTCAAATCAGTACTCTGGCTTACAAGTTTACTATTATAATCTCTTTGAGCACTTGTTTTATATATAATAGAAACTAAAGGTGATATATAATTATATATGCAGAAAGTCCTCTAAGATTTATGAGAAAGAAGTAAAACTTACCTTCATGTAAAGGCTATCATCAACATGGAGAACTTCATCAATGACTTGAATAGTTTGATCGTCAGCTTCTTCTTTCACAGTTGAGAACTCATATACGTCAGATTTCTGAGAGGGAGTTTTTATCAGGCCAAATTTGAAAATAATGAGAAGAGGAACTTTTAGAACTGAGAGTAACAATCCACCTTTTGCCTGTTAATGTTGTAGGTATCCTTTCCCGTTTCAGATAGCGCGCCTTCCTTAATAAGCTTATCCATTATCTCTGAATAACCCATCAAAATTGATCACCATAACAACATTAATATTTGTCAAGCAATGGAAATTACCGCACTGCTCTAATGTGAAGGTTAAGTCTCACACCTTCAATTAAAACCTGCCAGGGTCAAAATTCAAATTAACATTGTATCTGACATAAAGTGAGAAAAGATTGAAAAAGTTATATAAAATGAAATTGCAAGACTTAAACCATATTATAAAAATGACCAGAAAAATTATCTTAGACTAATCTTATAAAGATCATAAAATTAAAAGAAAAAAATTACCACTGAGATGTCAGGAAAATTTGCTAGAACGTCAGTAAGCTCAAAAGTGTCCAAGTGGCAATAATGAATCCACTCCTTCACCCGGTCTAATTGTCGCTCATCTTCCATAGAATCCTGTGTATTGTCTGCGTAAAATAAAGAAGATCACGAGGTATTCAAACAAATATAAAGTCCAGTTATTTGTCAAACTATCCCTGTGTATAAAAGAAAACACAGTTACATAGATGCCTGCACTGCACAGAAACAAAAAAATGCAGTTGACAAATAAAAACTTACATCCTCTGGAATATACGCACATATTAACATACCAGACAGAAACAGATATACGTAGGTAGGAAGGATAGTTTAAGTCAATAAGGTCTAAAAGGCCAAGTTTACCTTGGTCATCCATGCCATCATTTGCCTGTGGTTGTTTTTCTGCTGTGACAGATACAAACTCGTTTACTTGTGAAGTTGAGTAAATGAAATTAGAAACACGGGCTGAATAGCAATTACCTATTGGAGCAACTATATATCTATTTGCTTGAGTTTGAGTATGGTCAACCTGAAAATCGTAAAATTACACAATTTTAGGAACTCGGTTTGCTTTAGCGACTCAATTTAGTCCGGTAGAATTTAAAGGATGCTTTATATCAAAGCAACATCCTCACCCACCTCACTGTCAGAATCAAAATATTCATCCCTCTGTGTGGAATCAGCCCCAGAGCTCATGTCATCATCTTGCATTTGCTCATTCTGATCCTCACAAGGATCCAGAACACTCTTCACCTATACAAGTTTAAACAAGAAACCAGTATCGGAAAGCAGAAAAATGGATTTTAAAACAAGCTGTAACCATGATCCTTCCTTACCCTGAGAGCTAACACAAAATGCTTGCTGTTTACACTCCCAACCTCCATTTTCAATGGACCTTTTGTCCATGGACAGCGAGCTTCATCATCTGTGCAACACCTGAAGAATGGAGGTTCATAATCTGCAGGCTGCAAGGATAGAAAATTGTGAATGCGTCTATATATTACATTCTGCCATACCGATGGTATATAACAAACATCTGACCTTTTTGTCACAATCTCTTTAAATATTTCAAAAGCTAAACAACCAACAAGGTCGAATTTGTATTGGAGATATTTCTACAACTCAGAAACATACTAAAAGCATGACATGAGCTCCATGATCAGATGCATACCGTCACATCATCATAGTAGAAGAGCTTCATCAATATGGTACGCTGAGGACATGATAAAAGACAGTATCTCAGACTTCTTTCACCGTAAAAGGGAAGAATGAAGTGTTTAAAAATGTCTGTACCAAGCAAAGCGTCTGAACTTGTTTACCTCTTCGGGCATTTTGTCCAGAGTTCTCATCAACTGAACAAGTGTTCGAATCATTTTACAAGCAGAACTCCTGAAGATGCCATCATGCGACAAATAATATCGATCACTAGGTTCCAAAACAAGTCCATCTTGTATCTAATGTAAATTTTCTTTTGAAAATTACCTCATCTGCTGGGGAGTAATTTCCGCGGTACTGTTGCTTTTGAATGTCCCACCCTGCTTCTTGTTTCCAGTACGATTGATATTCATGGAGACCTCTTGTTTGTCAGAACCCGAATAGCTGAAGGAAACTGCAATAGAAAAATTAAATATAACAAAGAAGAAATAGGATTCACATTGTGCCATTAGCATTGCGCAAAGTTATCCTAATATATTAATGAGTCGGCAGGTTTCTCTTCGCAGTCTACTTTTCAATGAGATTCCAATAACTACGGTTACAATCAGATAGCCAAAGCCTTACATGCATATTCCTCAATCATCGGTCCATCAACTGTCTCACACACACAAAAGAAAAGTGTCTTCAGGTACTTCTTCAGTAAAGCATCGTATACTCCTGCAATTTACGTAAAAGAGAACAGATAGCTTCCAATTCAAAACAAATTAAAAACCAAATCGGAAAAATTCAACGAGATAAAAATAAACGTGCCTTTCTCCATCCAATCAATAAGTCGGCGAGATTCGGCATCCAATGGCATCAGTTTTTTTATCTTCATCTCTGTCGTTTTTATCAGAAATTTTTTTTAAAAAAATAAAAAATAAAAAAAATCAACAAATATTAGAAGACTCAGTTGAAATCAAAGGATAATGTATCGGCACTAAAGATAGACTTTACCGAGAGCTGGAACAGACTTGTCGTTGAAATACTTCTCAGGAAATAGGCCTCTGATGTAACTAATATTAAATATGGCAATTCGAAGCAAGTTCCTCGTCTGTCAAATTAATTTCAGATGAGTATATATCCTATGGAATTCGCTTGAAATTCTTGTTAGAAAGAATTCAGTCCAAATGAGTCCCAGAATAAGGAAAGCGAGCACCAATCGGTTCAAACTTCAAACCAACTCTGCTTTGCAGAGAGTAATATTCTCAGAAATATTTAGAGAAACTACGATTAAAGTTATGGATCACGAACTCTTAGTTTTAAATTCCGTCTAACATCACATTTGACTAAACCAAAGATCTTAGGTAACTATAGGCTGGCATTGAACGAGACCCCTCAGATTAATATAGAACTTGATAGCAGAAGAAATAAATGTAAACTCTGTAGCTAAGAAATCTAAAGTCACTTGAAGAAATAAATCACGTCCATTAGAAATCAAAGCAGGGAGAAAACACACACAGAGACTTTTATAATCATGTGCGCAGGAAACTCGGATCAAAAATTACGAAATGCTAATGAAACTAAGATGATCGACGATTACAAGAAGAAGCGAATCCTGCTCGGTGATTTCAGCTTCCTGGACTTTCTGTGCAACGACCTGAAAGAACGAAATGGAAATTCAGAATACACGAGAGGATCAAAATGAAAGAACATTATATTCAGAGAGGCTTCTGTTATCACCATGATTTCGGCTGTTGATGCGAAATTCAAGTGTTACAGGGAAAGAAAAAAAAAACGATGGAAGAAGAGAACTCAGAATTCGCTCGATGCGTCAAAGATTTTGAATGGAATATGGCGGGACAGGAAGACGAAGTAGCATCTTGCTGGGTTGTTATTTATAGGCTAAGCGTGAAGCTGCAAGCAATGCGTGCCTCAAGTGAAAACAGCGCGCGGAAGGCCGAACTCAAATTGGTTCTGTTGGTCACGCATTTTGGTAAATTGGCTCAGAGAATCGTTGGTCCCGAAAAGTTTTTTTTTTTTCCCCGTCCAAAATAAAAGAAAAGTTTGTAGTGGTTTTTTTTTTCCAGTAACAATTACAAAGTGTGTAATATTTAAATTTTTTGATAAAAAAAAGTGTAATATTTAAATTTGAATATTTCTTTCCCTGCTAACTGACATTAACTTTGTAGCAGTTAAAATAGATAAATCGCTACAAAGTGTCATTTTGAATATTTCGTATTCTACCAATTGTCATTAATTTGTAGCGATTTTAAGTATAACTACTACAAAATATTAAATTTTGAAATTTGAATATTTCGGAACCCGCCAACAGTAATGAAATTTGTAACGGTTATGTTAGCGGTTTTTGAACCTCTACAAATTGTTTAACGTTGGAGAAATTGAATTTAAGCGTCCTACACACTTCATTCAGAGAACTCAAAATACTCTCTTCGTCATCTTAAGAAACATTTGTTTATGAAGCCTTTCCTAAAGACTATACGTTTTGGGGAGTTCATGGTGAGATACCCGATATGAGATATGATGATGATCTTCCTTGAAGTTCATAAGTAGGAGTTCATGTAGATCAAGATGATCCTATTAATGATGTTGTTAGTGATGAGTTTGGTTTTCAAGACGACAACTACAACGAAGAAGTGCAAGGTGCAAACCCTGACTTCTTGAGGAATGAAGCAGCTCAAGATTTTTTAACCTCATAGATGAAGCATATCGTCCTTTATATCAAGGTTTTCGAAAATACTTCAAATTATCTTGATCAAATTATATTATATCAAGTGCTTGTGTGAAATCACTGATAAGAGAATGTCATTGTTGCTGGAATTATTACAAGATGCATTCCTTGACAGAGAGATTCCCACAACATTTTATGAGGCCAAGAAGATTATTAACAAATTAGACTTGAACTACCAAAAAAAATGATGCATATGTCCCAACGATTGTATGCTATATGGGGGAGATGATGCTCGTAGGATACTTGTAACCGATGTCACACATCGAGGTACAAGACAATTTGGAAGGTGAAAGGCAAAAGAAGAAACCATCAAAGATTCTCAGGTATTTTCCTTTAAAGTTGTGATTACAAATATTGTTTATATCATATAAACCAGCTCAGCATATGAGGTGGCATGAAGTTAAAAAGAATGGAGATGGTAAATTAAAATATCCACGGGATGCAGAAGCCTGGAAAGTGTTCGACTCAGACTTTCCAGCTTTCGTGACAGACCCTAGAAATGTCTGGGTTGCTTTGGTGACCAACGACTTTAATCCATTTGGGAATCTTAGCACAAGTTACAGTATTTGATTGGTAGTCTTAGTTCCCTATAACTTGCCCCCGGATGTGTATAAAACAAAGCTCCTTCATTTTGTCTTTGATCATTCTAGGAAAAAGGCATCAAATAATGACATCGATGTATATCTCCAATTGCTTATTGCAAAATTGTTGAACTTGTAGAATGTCATCATCGAGACATATGACACATACAAGAAGACACTATTCAACTTGCATGCAGCCTTGATATGGACGATAAGTGACTTTCCTAACCTAAGAATATTATCGAGGTAAAATGTGCATACGAGGACGGCGTGTCCAGCTTGCAATTTTTACTCTAACACAGTGCGCCTTCCCCACTTCCCCACAATCGAAAATGGAGTTTCATGGTTCATTGGAAGTTTCTCGATGGTAAACACAAAGTTTAGGATGTAAAGAAATCATTTCAATGAGAAACCATAAAAAAGAGGACCTCCTCAAACTTTATCCAGTGCATATATCTTACAACAGCTTCAGGATGTTGAATTCGCGTATGGAAAAAAGGACGATGCAACAAAAGCATTGAGAAACACTACCAGGACTTGTGTTTATGCGCCTCAACAATGACATAAGATAAGCATCTTCTTTACTCTTCCATATTGGAAATCTAATTTGCTTCAACACAGTCTTTATGTCATTCACATTGGAAAAACAAATGTATGTGACAATATGTTATATATGATGCTTAACGAACCAGGCAAGTCAAAATATCATCTTTAGGAGAGGAAATATTTACGGGGCATAGGAGTTCGTGAAGATGCGTGTCCAAATGAGCATGATAGATTTCAACCGAAAAATTTACCCTCACAAAACCTAATAACAAAATATTTCTCGCAACTTGGAAGAAAATAAAAGTTCTTATGGGTATTCAAGAAACATTTCACGATGTATTGACATACAGGCTTGAAAGGTTGCTAGGCTGAAGAGTCATGACTCACATGTTCTTATGACTCACATGTTCTTATGCATCAACGATCCAACGGCCCCAAAAAAAAAAAAAAAAAAAACGTTATCAACAATCCAATGGCCACGTTGGCAACAAAACAATAAACAAAAAAAATAAGGTGCCTCCCGATGTGTCTATCATTGGCAACAAGAAAGGGAACTTGAAAATTTCAATGTAATGTCATAAAAGACCTTCAAGAATTTGATGAAGACTCGAGCATTATCCCAATCATTAGTAATTGGACCATAAAAGGGATCATGCCTAGAATCACCAGAGCCATCACGCTCATACCTGTCAGAACAAAAAACATCATGATCGCACTTAACACTACTAGAAGCATCACGCTCACGCCTAGAGCTCGAACTAAAAAATGAAATATAATCATCATTTTCATCATGCATACGGTCAAATACTTTTGAAACTTCATGGCAACTTCCAACATCATGTAAGTTGAATTCCATCGAGTGGTTATATCAAGGCAAACAAGGCTTTTGGTGTCTATTTTCTCAGCTTCTACTCAAGTTTTGAATTTTAGAAACCTTGAAGGAGAAGAATGAACATATCTAATAGAACTTCGAATTGCTTCAAAACTATCTTTCATTTCTCTAATACCTTCATTGACAACCAGATTAAGGACATGTGCGCAACACCTTGACAAACTAAGCCCTTTCAACTCCTCAACCGCCTCTTACGATATCCTAAAGTTGAGTCATTGGTTTAGGCATTGTCCATAGCTAAGGTGAACACCTTCCAATCCCCCAATCCAACAAGCATTGCTCAATGGCCTCCTTATAGTATCGCCTCTATGATTTTCAATCATAACAAAATTCAGAATTCTCTTGTGCAGATTCCATTCATCATCTATAAAATGTACTTTTAAACACATGTAGTTAAAATTTTGGCTCGATGTTTAGCAATCTGTGGTAAGACAAACACGTTTAGCACTTTGTTTCAAGAATTTCTTCAATACCTTAACTTCTCCAAGATATAACTGCCACACATCCCTTCCAATTGTTCTTCTTGAAGGGATTGGAAAGCGAGGTTCAAACACATTTAACAATTTCTTAAAGACATGTTTCTCCACAATTCTAAATGGCTGCTCAACACATACAATAAATTCTGCCAAAACTCTTTTGCATTGCTTCTCATCATATAAATGTGAGACTAAAGATCTTCCTTTCCCACTTGTCCTACCAGAGAAAAGATTCAACATAGCTTGGCTTTTATCTTTAGTAGCCTTGTTTGGGTTCTTTTGACACTTTGGGATATGCCTTAACATAGAGTATGTTCCATGGCGATTCGGATCAGCTTTATATTTGGTATGGCAATGTTTACAAGCTACAAAGTGCTCACCATTAGTTTCTTTTATTGGAAACTTGATGAAGTATTCCCACACCTCTGATGTGTGCTTGGGTTCTCTCTCGTTTCTCTATGTACCCCTCCCTTCACATCTGTTATTTGTGTGACAAGTTCTGTCAATTTGTGTAAGACCATGAGAAGGTGGAAGTGGGAAGGGAGGGGGAGCAAATTGAGTGGTAGGTGGAGGAGTAGTAGGGCTAGGGTTTTGAGTTTCACTAGGTCCATTAGAATTAGGAGTTGATATTTGAATACATCTTGTAGGAGTTGGTGTTTGAATAGAGGTTGAAGCACCTTTAGATATTCTTTCAAGGAAGGGTGATGAATTAGAAGCTTGGTTGTCCATTAAACCTGTAATTAAATGATAAACTGTTAAAATAATAAAAATAATTATATTTCAAACAGCATATATGTATAAAGAAATAAACACAAGGTAATTAAATTAATTACAGTAAGAAACAAAGCTTAACAATTGAAATATAATTCTAAAACTTTAGCAAGTTCATATTACAAAGGAAAATTAATATGCTGATTCTAAAATATTATATCTCAGTTAAAAAAAAAAAAAGCTAATATTCTAACCAATACATCATTGTTAGCATTTGAGGAAAATTTCATCTCAGAGAAACATCAAATTCAACATAGTAATCCACAACAAGGAAAGTTTGTATACTTTTGTCTCTGCATTGTATATTTCCCTACTAAAATACCTAGCCATACAAGAACAAAAATCTCTACCTTTTAGCTCAGCAAAAGGTCCTACACATGTTCGAAAATCATAAATAACAAGTAGATAATCATTTATTTCATTATCATCTAAAAATATTGTTTAGAAAAACGTTCAATTATCAAAATGATCACGAGTCTGTGTTTTAAGGTCTGAACAATGAACAAAACAAGGGGCATTAGTATTTATATATTTGTCTTCATGAAATCTAGAAAAGGGAAGAGCACAGGACTAGAAATTTATAATATTTATATGCTATGAACACCAAGTAACCGCAAGAAGGAAAAAAAAAACAATCTTTGAGCCACAAAGGCAACAGCCAACGGTAAACGGCAAAAGATAGTTTACGGAATCAAGATAGTGCAAGATCAAGCACAGCAAAAGCCAATAGTAAACGGGCAAAAGAAATAGGATAAACGGAAAAGAAGAAGAGACCTAAAAGAAGATGGCGACGGCTGGCTCTAACGACAATGAAGAATGAAACTTGAGACGAGAGAGCCTGAGATGAGAGAGTCGTTGAGAGCCTGATATCCTAAGACAAGAAAGAGCTAAGAACGAAACCTGAGAGCCTGAGACAAGAGATAGCTGAGAACGAAACCCTAAGCGGCTAAGGCAAAACAAAGTCAAAGACCACTAGAAGAGGCGAAGAGCATTAGAGTATTAAACAATAGACTTAGAAAAATATATATCTTAAATAAAATAATATATAGAATAATGTTTATTTGATATATTCAAATAAATGAAAATAATTTTCTAGGAATGGCAAGACCCCCTGCCTGATGCCCGGCCTTGCCCGATTATTAGCCCGGCCAAAAACTGCCAAAAACATTTTCAAGCCACTTTTTCAGGGCTAGCTAGGCAATATTTTGTCAGCCTTTGGTGGGCATACCGAGCACCATGCTCACCCCTACCTATTCCAAAGTTTTTATCGTTGAGAAGTTTGATTAGCTGCAACACAAAATCATTCTTACTCTTTGTTATTTGGAAATGATCTTTCTTCCGTCCTTTTTCATGGTGATGGTTCACATCACCGTCCACCTTGTTCAATATCGATAGATGTATTCTATTGAGAGATACTCATTTTATATAAGTGCATCAACATTACTTTCTTAATTTCCTAGTCGCACATTTCAACATTTATGAACATTTTTCTTCATTACTTTATAGGTTTCTTGGGAAATTAAAATCTTACATAAGGAATATGTCGTGGCGAGAAGATTCAATAGCTAAAAGTTATATAAAGTCATATATTTCTTTTCAAGGTACTTTGATGACATTGAGACGTCTTTCAACCGACCGCCTCATATAGACGGTTGTCCTAACTTGAGCCATTATCAAGAGAGTCATTAATCCCTCGTGTTGGTAGACCAGTTGGAGGAAGTGAGAACCTTAAACTAACAGCAACAAAGAAGTTTCAAGCACATAGACATGTCTTGATTAATTGCACTTAAGTTGAACCTTTCTTTCAGTAAGAAATGTACACTCATGTGTTATCCTATATATTTTTTTACATTTTATACTTACATTTCATGATAACCATATCATAATTAATTACAAGGAATTCAGAAGTCATGTGAAGCGTCAACTCAAGATCCGTACACAAACATCCTCTAAAATTGAGAAAAAGGTCAGCAGAGAATTCCCAAGTTGGTTTGCGTGCAGAACACTAAATGACCACAACCCGCACTCACCAGATTTTAGAGCTCTAGCAATCAACCCTCTTGACCATGCAAACAGGTTTACGGCATATAATCTCAATGATTTCAAGTTTTGCATGGTTTCATGAGATCAAGGATTGCTAACCTTAAACTCGAGTGTTTATGGCACCTTTGGGACAAGAAGTTATGCAAGCAACAATGATGTCAACATACAGTTTGGAAATGTCCCTTATTATGGAAAACTTTTTGATGTCGTCAAACTAAATTACCAAGATCGTTTCATCGTGACGTTGTTCAAATGTTCGTGGGCAAATACGAAAACTTCTCGGGAACTCACAAATGACAACTTAGGCATCACATCAGTAAATTTCTCCTGGTCAATTCACACTGGTCAATCTCATTGTGATGAGCCATACATTCTTGCTTCAGAGGCACACAAGGAATTGGAATATGATGGTTCACTTAAAGCCCCGAAACCTTTACGACATGGGCGATGGTGAGAATATTGCCTACAAGAGTGAGTCATTACAGCCCGCCAATTTTGAAAACTTCTTCCCTAAAGGCAATAACAATTTACCTATAGTTCGAGTGCGTTTTTATAAGTTATGTTTTATTATCACTTAATTTAAGTTTAATTTTTATACAAACATATTAAATTCACCATTAACATTTTCTCCACACATTTTTTTAGGGATGGTGATGAAGAATGATTAAACAAACTATACTTTTTTTTTTTGTAAACCTCAATTTATATTTTTTAAAAAAAATACCAACTAATTTTTGTAGCGGTTTTATAACCGCTACGAAAACTATCATATAAACTGCTACAAAGTCCGTCACATCAACCACTACAAGAGTTACGCTGATCCCTATAAATAATACCCTCACCACACCTAATTTCACACACTCCTTCATTTCTTTCCACCCCCTTCTCTCTCGTTTTCTCTCATCCATAAAGGTTTTCCTCAAGAGGTTAAGTGCCTAGCAAGCTTATCAAGTATGATAAATTTTTTAAAATCTTTGATGTCAATGTTTTAATTTTTTTTTCCTTGTTATATTATGATACTAATTTTTTTTCTTATCCAGAACTTTAAGGACATTTCCTACACATTCCTTCTGCCATCACCATCAATATTCATTCCATAATCAAATATCATATAGGGGACAATATAATAAGTCCTTATTATTTACACATTCCTAGTGTCATACCTACATAATATTTATATTTATCTAATTTAGGTTAATTAATTTTTTCAAATATTAACTATTATCATTTAAATAATAAAATATTCAACATAATATTGTAACAATTGACTCAAATTGTGGTTCTTTTTTAATTCAATTTTGCAATATTTTTAAACCACTACAAATTTTAATTCAAATTCAGTTTAAATATTTGGCATAATTTTTGAAATTTTATCCAATATTTATAGTAGTTGTAAACTTTTGGCACCAATTTTTAAAATCCATGTATGTACTTAGTACCAATTTAAAAACGGCTACAATCACTAATTTCTCAATTTTCCTTTCCCGCCAATCAATATTTTGCTCCTCCATTTGTAGCGGTTTATAACCACTATAAATTCTCACATAATGTGTCATCTTGATCTCATCTTATAGCGTGACGCAAAACCGCTACCAGTATAGTAATGATTTTATTACAAGAGTAACGGTTTTTAATAACAACTATAAAACATCTTACTACAGTGTATTTTGTAAGAATTCTTCAAACCTCTACTACTATTAAACTGCTATAAATACACAATTTTAACCACTATAGTCTATAAAACATCTTTTCTTTTCTTTTTTTAGCGATGGATATCAGCTTATGTTGCCGGTGATATTCTTTGTTTACCCTCAAGTCATGAAAATTTCATGGTTTTAAATCAAAACACTGAAAATCATCCTACTTCTATATATCATGACCTTTAACTTGTGTGGACTTCAAATTTTTACCCAATGGCATTTGTAGCCGATCACTAGGCAAAATTAATGATATTATTAAACTGATAATTTTCAAATCTATGCAAGAAAACCATGAAATATATGGCACAAGATCTTCACCAAAAGTAGACGAAAGAGGATCAGAAATTCTTCTTACCAGCTCACACCTGGCCATGAATGGCACAAGATCTTCACCAAAATATTTGTTGCGATTATATAGATATATACAAATTTGAATAATTTTATTTTGACAAATAGTAGAATTTTGTGATGATATAGATACTTATTTGTTTGTTTCATAAAAAAACAAATCATAAAACGAACTAAATAATTTTTTTTTAATCAAACAAACAAACAAATTAAAAATAAAGAGAAAATATTAATTAAAAACCGTTGAAATAAAATATAAAAAAAAAAAAAAAAAAAAAAGTTGCATCTAATGTTGTAAACTCGCGAGTTTAAAGAAACTCGTTACTATAATATAAACTCGTAAGAATTTACTTTTATCATTAAATATGTATTAATTGTGGATAACTAAAAAATTGATTTAAATATATTTTTAAATCAAAATAATTTAAACAAATTCATCAACATTCATAATTTATCATAATCAACAAATTTTTTTAATAAAATTCATATATAAAATCACAAAACATGATCAAATCTACAAAGTTAAGGCGAGTTTAATAGTAAGTTAACCCGATTTTATAAACTAAAAACATAAAAACGGTAAATTCGGTGTACAAACTCGCAAGTTTAACCGAGTTTATAATTAGCACGAGTTTACCAATAACTTGACACGACTTTATAGGCTATAAACATAAAAGCGGTAAATTCAAAAAGCCAACTCACAATTTTCACAACAATGGCTACATCTAGCTACCTTCAATTTTCCTTTTTAATTAAGGTTAAATAAGAAAATCACCCCGTAAGTATAAAAAAAACGAATGTTGCCCTGAAAACTTTTTTTTCCTCAATGTTGCCCCGAAAGTTTCAAATTGTAGCAATGTTGTTCTATTCCGTTAAAAACTAACGTTAACCGTAAAAAATTTGACATTGACCGTTAACCGTAAACTAACATTACTACATTTTGAAATTTTCGGGACAACATTGAGATAAAAAAAAACTTACAAGTAACATTACTCCTCAGCAAAAACTTTCGGAACAAATTTACTACTTAACCCTTTTAATTATAAGAGTGTTCTAGTCTTTTAATAATAATCAAAAATTCCTAATTAGCCCTCTTGGCCTCATTAATAATTTATTAAAAATTTAGGGCTAAATTTGGATTTTAATAGTTCAATTGGATTTATACATAATTCTTCCTTTAAATAATTAGTATGGAAAGTGGGAAAAAAATGTTGGCATGCGTAATTTATACCTACCGTATATGCTTATAATTTTATCTCTTCTCTCGATTATAAATTGATACCACAAAGGTACAAGCTTATGTACTGAATGCTAACAATAAAAACAATTATATTTTCCTGATATCAATATGAAAACGAAAATATCAGCATTATCATATAATGTTACCCTTTGGCAAGAAATTCCTAAGTTATTACTGAGAATCCTCTAGGAAAGTCATCAGCTAAGAGAATAAATATGTAAAATATGAGGGAAATTTTGATGGCAAGCCAATAAACAACAAAGCAGGAGAAAGCAACCCCAATATATCTGGCCCTAAGTTTTTGTTTTTTTTGGTCGACAGCATATCATTACAAGATGCTGTTAAGTCATTATTTAAGAATGTTACAACATGAAAAGGAAGCCATCGTTTTCTCTCAAGTCTCAATATTGTACAACCCATGATGAATACTGAAGACTGGATATGAGATCTGTATTAGAATTTAAAGAAGGATGCACAGCAGCGGCAATTTTCTCCCGAAGGTTAAACTTCCTTGCAATTAGTGGACGAACATCATCAACATCAACCAAGCTCTCCAGAAACGGGAGTAATAAAATCAATTCTTGATCTGAACGATCATCAAACCAACTCTCAATTGGTATTCCATTATCCACCTGAAACCCAAAGGCCTGCAGAGGGACAAATTAACAGCAGATATAAGTATTACCACTGGACTTCACAGAATCAGTGTTCAAGTATCAAAATTATGATCAACATGTTTCACCTAAACTTTACATCACAAACTCTGATTGAGCATAAAAATAACGATCACCCATAATGACTACACAAATGATCTCAGAGAAGGCAATAACACCATTACCATACCTGTGGGGAATTGTCTACTATTATAACACGTGCTAGATCACGGCCAAGAATTGTCAGATCCTTGAGGTAGTTTCCATCCACATAAACACAGGATTCACGGTAGACACGATGGCGAAAAATCTTCCTCTTTGGATCAAGCACATTGAGAAGTTGCTCGGCATATATACTTTGACTAGCTGTAAATATTATAATCTCAAACAGACTGGAAACTCTCTCAAGGAAATCTTTAAGGTGGGGACGACAGCGGACATAGACAGTATGCTCTTCAAAATTAAAATTAACAGGAAATGAGAAGTCTGCATCTTCACATGGTTCAAGGGTAGAATGCACCAAAGTTTCTGCCAGCAAACAACCACAATCACTATTCAAAAATACAAAAACAGTAGTTCAACCCATAGCTTGACTCAATAATTATTATTTATATAATTGAAAAGGAAAAGAAAAATTAGTTTAGCTAACCAAATATTTATTAAACATTGAAGATCCTCATACCAAGTAATAAAAGAAATTGTTACTCAAATGATGTAGTCTTAAGCCGGGTCTAAAGTGATGGACTTTAAAATAGGCCACTAATTTAAGAAAATGGCAATTGTTGTTAACAAAATTCAAAACACAAATGTCTAGTAATTTGATTTTCTTACCATCCAAGTCCAGGACAAGAGTGGTAGGTGGGCAGCTTCGTGTCTGCTTGGGTAGTAACAGTTGTCTGAAAGTTGGAACCACTGATGACAAATCAGGTAGGGTCTTTATGAACAAGTAAGGATTGAATTCGTCAAAATCAGAAAACTCGTCATCCTCTTGGCAAAGATCAGAAGATATGGAGTCCTGACCATGCTCATCAACACATTCCAGCTTTGAGTTCTTAACAGACGAATGAGTCAAAGCTTCTCCATTTCCATCATTTTCAGAACTACAACCACTGTTATCTTCTGTGCCCAGCATCTGGTCACCACAACTCAGTGAGTTGTATTTGGATGGATCGTTCATATCTACTTCCATGGCAATGAAAGATTCTTTATTAACTTGACTATCTACAGCATCCTTCTGAGGCAACTCTATATTTTCATCTGTGGAGATGCTTTTCTGGTCCCCATTCTGAAAAATTTTGACAAAATCAACTAGAGAAACAAAAAGAAAATGATCAATGAAAATTTCATAAAATATAATAATTGAATTACTAAGAATACATGGTCAGCAAGAAAAAATAAGGCAGTACAAAGAACTACTAAAAACAACATAGTTATTTACCTCTATCAACAACTTTTCCTCCAGAACCCCTCGATGTATGAAAACCAGGAGAAAATATAGTTCCAGACTCCAAATGCATGGCTTGCTTGTCACAACCCTAGAGCATTATTTCAGACTTCAGACCAGAATAATATTAAAACAATAATAATTTTCCTTATACATTTGCATCTCTAATAGGCTTATTCAGATATTCACTTCATCCTAGAGAACAAGTTTGTCAAGAGGATTGTATTCTTAGGCAACTATATAAAATATCAGTAAAATGGATTGCATGGAAAAGATAATGTAAGAATATTATGTATTTATTAGTAGTTATTAACTAATTAGTACTCCCTCCGGTCTTAATTATAAGGCCTAGTTGACTTTTTGGAGAGATTAAGGAAGCTAATTAAATTAGCTTAGAGTATTTTTATTTTTATTTTTTTCTTCAAACTAAATAGTTTGACTAATAAACTAATAATAATCTAAGAAAACACAACATATGAAATGATTAAATAACTTATTTAGTTTCTTTAATCTCTCCAAAAAAAGTCAACTAGGTCTTATAATTAGGACCGGAGGTAGTATTTATTAGCTTTCATTAGTCTTTAATATTGGGCATGTTTGGGAGAGCTTATTTAGAGAGCTTATAGGCTTATTCACTATTTGAATCGGGCTTATGGTTTTTTCTTTGTTTGGATGAAAGCGGGGCCAATCGATCTTATAATTATCTCAAAAGTCATTTATCCATAAATTTATTCCAAACAAGCTTTATTTCACAAAAGTATTTCAACCATTAGCTTTCATTAGTCTTTAATATTATGTCCCAAACAAGCCCATTATGTCCCTCTCTTTTGTATATAAATAGGCGATTGTGTCATAACATTTTAAGCAATGAGAATATATTCTCTCACAAATTATCCACATGGTATTGGAGCTGTAGGCTCAAGCTTCTTAAAAGAAAATTGAGAGCCACAGAACAATATCGTAGGGCATTCGTGTGTGTGATTTTGTTGGCCACATGGGATCTCACTGTCAACCCTATGAGGAAGAGGAGGCTTCGATTGGCCACCCCCTAAAAATCAACAGCGAACGGCGAAGCGTGTGAGCCACACGCACCACTCAACAGAAATGTTGCAAACAACTCCTGGCTGCGTGTGGAGAAGACACTAATCACGCCGCGGTTTTCTTCTCCGGTGCCGAGACACCTTTTCCGACCAAACCCATGTCACATCTTAGTCTGGGTACTCATATTCTAAGGTTCTTGGATCAAGGCAGTAAGTGGTATAAGACTGTGTTATGTCAAGACGTTGGGGCTGCCAATTTCTGAGTACTTTGGATATTGTCTCTCATTTAAAGTTTCAGGGATGGTGTTTTCGGTAGCCATGTGTTTCACACTTAATCTTTTAATACATATTCTTCACACATCTTTCACAAGAACTAAAGCTAAAGCAGTTGTAGGATACATGTCAAAGACTGTAGCTTCGGTGTTACTAGCCAAAAAGAGTAACTTTCTTCAAGCCCTCAAAACCTCACGGGATAAACAAGTATGGATAGTTGATTCTGGAGCATTGGATCACATCAATGATTGCCATCAGCTGTTCACAACTTCTATCCCATGTACCGGTAGCCAAAAGGTTAAGATTGCTTATGGTTCCTTGCTCCTATTGCCAGGTATTAGAATTCAGAAGATATTATAAATCAGAGGTATCATCTCTCTGTATATTATATTTAGATAAGGAGGATTACAAGGTACTTATAAGAGAAGAAAGGGAGAACATAGGAGATAAAATAGGAAATACAATAAAGCCTATTTAAGACTAATAAATCAGAAAATAAAGTCCTATAATCAAATCAAATCACTAATTAAGGGATCCTAATAAATGGATGATTTATTTCCTATTCTAACACTCCCCCTCAAGCTGGAGAGTATATGTCGAGCAATTCCAGCTTGCCACGGAATCCTTCAAACTTTGTTCTGTCTGCTTCAATATTCAAAATCATTAGACTTGTACTTCTTGAGTCTCAGCGGCCCATTTAATTTTATCTGGGCTTGTACTCTTCTTGAGTCTCAGAGGTCCCATATTTTGTTTGGGCTTGTACTCATTTTTTGAGTCTCAGAGGTCCCATATTGAGTAGCAGAACACGTCCAAAAAGGATCTCGTGTCCCATTCTCTAAAAGTCCCAATCGTCCTCCTCATTATTAAATCCGGACTGTACCGGATTCATACTGGGAATAATAGAGTTTGACTTATTCTGCTTCTCAAGTATCTTGCGAAGCATCTATAATTCTTCCTTGCTCAGGTGATCATCATTCTCAACCGTTGGTTCAACTGGGGTAATGTGACTTTGAAAGTTTGAGATTCCACTAGAAGGTTTTCCCTGTAGTTTCCAGCATTCTTCTCTATTATGACCCTTCTTCTGGCAATAGTTGCACCATTTGGTGGTCTTGCGTTCCCCATGTGGTCCCTGAACTGCGAGTGCCGAGCTTTCAATTTGGCTTGGTTCACTTCAGTTCAAGAGTTTCCGACTTTCCTCGAATTGCACAAGGTTAACCACATCAAAGAGCTGTGGGAGTGGCTTCAGCCCCATGATTCTGCCCCTTATCTCTTCGAAAGCATCATTGAGGCCTAACAGAAAATCATGTATCCTTCCTCCTTCCACAATTTGTTTGTACAATTGTGCATCTTTGAGACTTTCCCAAGGATGAACTTCAAACAAGTCTTGTTGCTGCCACAATTTTAGCAATGCATTATAATATTCAGTGACTGACATATTACCTTGTCATAAATCCCGAAGTTGTCTCTTCAGATGAATCAAAGCAACGGTGTTTTCAAGGGAGGAGTAGGTCCTTCGAGCAGCATCCCATATTTCCTTTGATGTGTGAGCAAGTAGATATCCCTCGCTGATCTCCACAGTAATCGAGTTGCACAACCAAGTCATGACTTGATTGTTTTCAGCAAACCAAGTGTCAAAATTGGGGTCATCAAGGGCTGGTTGAGGGGCTGCCCCATTTATATACTTCTCCTTTCTCTTTCCACGAATATATCTTAGCACGCTTTGTGACCACTGGAGATAGTTGTGACCATTAAACTTATGGTTAATAACCATAGTGTGATTTTCTGAGAAATCTGGTAGCATCTCTGTGGTTCTGGATGGTACTATAGTACTGGTGGTGGATGAAGATGAAGATGAGGAGTTTTGAGTTTGAGAACTCGTACCGGACATAAAAGCTATGGGAATTATGCTGGTTGGTTTTTCTGGAATTAAGCCAAACACAGGAGGGAACGGAGAGGGATCCATGTCTCTGGAAGAAAAGAAGTTGCCGGATTCTGGAAATCTTCACCGGAGCTCTTGCCGGAAAACCTCCACGACACTTTTTCTCTCTTCCTCACGGTCACTCACTGTTTCTCTCGCTTTCCCTAGCCTCGGACGGGTGTCCTCAACTCTGATACCATATTAGAATTCAGAAGATATTATAAATCAGAGGTATCATCTCTCTGTATATTATATTTAGGTAATGAGGATTACAAGGTACTTATAAGAGAAGAAAGGGAGAACGTAGGAGATAAAATAGGAAATACAATAAAGCCTATTTAAGACTAATAAATCAGAAAATAAAGTCCTATAATCAAATCAAATCACTAATTAAGGGATCCTAATAAATGGATGATTTATTTCCTATTCTAACACCAGGAAAGGAAGTATTCGGATTTCTGAGTTTATCACTCTTGAATCAGTTTTCCATGTACCCAAATTAGCATGCAATCTGCTATCTGTTAGCCAATTGACAAAACAAGCGAAATGTTGTGCTAAATTTTTGCCATTTTATTGTGTTATTCAGGATCTATCATCGGGAACGACGATTGGCCATGCTAAAGAGTGCGTGGGGCTCTACTTACTTGATGACGTTAAAGTGAGTCACCGACATCTGATTAGGGTATGCAATTCTGTATCGACCTCTCAAACTTATGACTGTCATGTTATGACATAAGAGAATGACCCATCCCAATTTTCATTACCTATCTCGTACATTCCTATCTCTCTATCAAAATACTAGCATTAATATGAGATGTGAGATATGCAAATTAACCAAACGCCACTGCTCATTGTACCCTAGAGCTCCATATACACCATACAAGCCTTTCACTACTGTCCATAGTGATCTGTGGGGACCTTCTCACATTCCAAACCGTACCAAAACTAAATGGTTCATCTCTTTCATAGATGACCACACTCTCCTTTGTTGGGTCTATCTCTTAAAAGACAAGTTTAAAACTTCAAGAGCATTCATGAAATTCTTTACTATGGTTAAAAATGAATTCGATACGAGCATCAAAGTATTGCATAGTGATAATGACACGGAGTACTTCAACCAAACCTTGAGTGTCTTTCTCCAAACACATGATATTATCCATAAAAGCTCATGTTACTAATACTACCCAACAGAATGGAATCGTTGAGAATAAAAATCAACATATCCTAGATGTCACTAGAGCACTAATGCTAACTTGCAATGTAGCAAAGTTCTATTGGAGGGATGTCATCCTACACGCCACCTATCTCATTAACAGAATGTCAAATCGAGTCATATCCTTTGAAACCCTTCTCCAATGATTCAAGAGTACCTTTCCCACAACCCACCTTGAATCCAACCTTCCCTTTTGTGTGTTCAATTGCTTCGTGTATGTTAATATGCACTCTAATAGTAAGTTAGACCCCCTGCCGTGAAATGTATATTTCTTAAAATCTTTTCCACTAAAAAGGGACACATCTGCTTTGATTCTATTTCCAAACACACATTTGTCAGCTTTGATGTCACCTTTCATGAAGAAGTTCCTTTCCATTCCAAGTCTTCAATTCTAGGGGAGAGTATGAGTAATGAACCTCAAACTTGAGAACCAAAACCCAACAGAGAGTATGTAATGATAAAACCATCCAAGTCATTACCACCACCTATACCATTAATAGAGCCACAGTCAGAGTTATTACCACCACCTTCACCATCTCCTATGCAAACCTCAACATAAAATGGACAAGCCGACGGAGATACAGAAAAGAAGAAAAACAAGTATAAGGATGGGTTGGTGTACTCATAGAAGCAACAATCTAAGGGAGGAGAAGACCTTGCATCTAAAGCACCAAAAGAGTCAGAACTAGTGGTAGTTCCTGCAATATCAGAAGAAGTAGAAACGGTAGTAGCTGAAGAAGTTAGTGAACAATCTGACCTTGATTTGTCAAATGCTCTCTCAATCTTGCACACTGCATCCAATTCAGAAACATATGTCTTAAAAGGCTCTCTCTCCTCATTACCGAGCATTTGTTACTAATCTGGATAAAGTATGAATTCCCAACAACATCCAAGAGGCAATGAAGATATAAAAATAGAGAAAAATGATTATGGAGGGGATAGGAGCACTAGAAAAGAATGGAACGTGGGATATTGTTGAAAAACCTAGAGGCAAGAAACTTGTAAGCTCTATTTATGGCTAATGGTACTCTAGACGAGCTAAAAGCCCTTCTAGTAGCAAGAGGGTTCGCTCAGACATATTGTCTAGACTATCAAGAAACATTTGCACCAGTGGCAAAGCTAAACACTATTAGAGTTTTATTATTTATGGCAACCAACCTGGAGTGGCCACTTCACCAACTAGACATCAAGAATGCCTTTCTAAATGAAGAGCTAAAAGAAGTATACATGAACCTACCTCCAAGTTTAGAAAAGGAAAGAATTGATCAAGTGTGCAAGCTGAAGAAATTATATGGTCTGAAGCAATCTCCTAGGGCATGGTTTGACAGGTTCTCAAAAGTCTTGAAGTTAGAAGACTATAAATAAGGATTATCAAATCATACAATGTTCGTCAAAACAGAGGGAAAGAAGTGCATCCTTATTGTGTACGTTGATGACATAATCCTTACAGGAGATCATATTGAGGAAATATCTAGGATAAAACATGCACTTGAGAAAGAATTTGAAGTCAAAGATCTTGATATGGAGGTTGCTAGGTCAAGACTGGGCATCTATGTCTCTCAGAAGAAGTATATACTTGATCTTCTAAAAGAAACAGGCATGCTGGGTTGTAGTCCCAAGCCAACTCCTATTGTGGTTCAGAAAAAGAGTAAGAAGAAATCTAAGCAAAACAATAAAGAGGAGTCAGAAGAAGGTGACTCAGAGGATGCGATTGAAGAAGAAGATCAAGACCAAGAAGCAAGTGAAGCTGTCAATAAAGGAAGATATTAGAGATTTGTTGGAAGTTGATTTATCTCTCTCATACAAGAGCTGATATAGCCTTTGCATTAAGAGTGGACAGTCAATACATGAGTGAGCCAAAGAAGAAGCACACAGACACAACCTACAGAATTTTGAGGTATCTAAAGGGTACTCCTGGCAGAGGGTCATTCTTCCGGGAACAGGAATGAAAAACTGTAGAAATATACATTGATGCAGATTAGGGAGGAACTCATCCTGACAAGAGACCAACCTCTAGTTATTGCTCCTTTGTATGAGGAAACCTGGTTACCTAGAAAAGCCAGAAACAAAGGGTTGTATCTAAGAGTAGTGCTGAAGCTGATTTGAGGACATTAGCTCAAGGGATAGCGGAGGAATTGTGGCTGAAATGGGTCCTAGATGAGATACAATTCAACGTGGATTTACCACTAAAACTCTATTGCAATAATAAGGCCACTATAAGCATGGTCTTAAATCCTATTCAACATGAACAATCAAAACATGTGAAGATAGATAGACACTTCCTCAGGGAAAAGTAGAACGGGTCATATGTCTCACTTATCTACCAACAAATCTCTAAACTGCTGATGTGTTGACAAAAGGATTACTCAAACCTGCACTTGAAAGTCGCATAAACAAGTTGGACATGATTAACATCTATAATCCAACTTAAGGGGGAGTGTGGGAATATTATAAATTTATTGTACATATTCTCAATTTATTACTAGTTATTAGTTAATTAGTAACTATTAATATTTATTAGCTTTCATTAGTCTTTACTATTATGTCCCTCTCTTTTGTATATAAATAGGCGATTCTATCACAACATTTTATGCAATGAGAATACATTTTTTCTCACAAATTGTCCACAGATAAACTTATCAGAAAATCCTAGACATACACATGGAAAGATTATCAAATTAACTTACCATGAAATCTAATGAAGCCCTATCAACTGCATCATTTGTCAAACAAGCATTGGAAGTGTCATGATCTACCAACTCATACTTATTCCTCAAATTAGTTGAAGGAATTGGCTCAGCACCTTTCTTCTTAAGAGTACTGACTGAAAGATGCAGCAACGAAAAATACAATTACTTTTATTGATCTCATATCGTTTGAAGAAATGTCATTTTGGCGTATAATTTATCTAACATGAGCATATTTCCAATAAGTAATTCATCATCAATCATCAGCCATTCCAATAATGGTGGAAAATTGATCAATTCAGTCTACAAGCAGCACTTTATATAAAGATTTATCAGCATACTTCAGATTAATTATCGACGGAGTAACCTCATTATGCATCAGACATCACAATAGGGTAGAATAACAGGATGTAAAAGGTACAATAGATACAATCAAATAGGTAATCTTATTGGATTACTTTCAAACCAAAAAAGAAATTGACTAGTAACTAGTAACTTACTGGGTTTCTTCTTTCTGTTTGAAGATGTAATTAGGTCAGTAGCATTCTTTTCTACTTCTTGCCCATTTTCAGAGACCTTTCGCTGTGCTCTTGAAATCCTTGGACTAACACGCTCATGACTATCATTTCTCCCAGAAGCTTTCTTCTTGGTTTGCATTTCTGCACTGTGAGGATGTATCAAGACCTAGTTAGATTTTGCAAGAGGAACCAAAGCAGAAAATAAAATTCCTGAACAAGTACTTGTTTCCAACATAGTATGCATTCAAGGGAAATGATTGAGGATCATTGCTAAGCGGAGATAACTCAAACTATAGCTAAGAAGTAAATATTATAGATTAATATCGAATACTTAAAGCAGTATAACGGTCAGTGCATCAGGCTGCACAACCGCAAGATTAAAAGAACTGGGACTCACTAAATTAAGCAAGCAAGACACCTTAACATTATGGAAGAAATATTTAATTCGTGAAGAACATGCATAATGTTGCTGAAATCCTAGTTTGGTAAAAAATCAGGGACATGGTCGAATTTGTAATAAATGAATATAAATTCTGATTTATTTGTTTTAAAGACAATCAGTTCGTTAACATGCAAGAGATCACAATCAATTCCAATACTTACAAGAGCATATAAGTCAAGGAAAATATAATTAAGACTCGAGTTTGCCTTAGTATTTAAATTAGTCAAGCATGCAGAACAGAAGGTTAATAAAAACCTTGGTCAAGCTCCAAATTTGTTCCAAAGCAACAATCATAAATACATTATCTATTCAAACTATCATCAAATTAGACGAATAATCATCCAGTTAGTAGGACTCTACACCCTAAATCAAATTATCCCGAAATTACGAGCTGAGAAATGCAAAAACCCAGATCGCACAAAATTAATCATCTAACATCATTGTAAGAGTGTCCATCGCCAGGTCAGCACCCAACAGAAGTTCAGGCCGTGGTAAAGCTTAAAACCAAATGAATCGACTTGAAACCCTAAAGAAGCGACATTCTGAAGAATATGTTCAAGGAACTTGCCGGGGCTACATAAACAAGCTCAAACACACACAAAACCCATTACCTGAGACAAAAATCAACAGCAAGAAGCTCCAAAGCAAGTACCGTGCTGACTCTTTCAAGCAATCAGAGAGGTGCCAGAAAAGAAGTATATTAGTACGGAAACAGCTCGTACAAAGCAAACCTGGAAGAACTAAACCCTTATAAATCCTTTAGCAATGGGTGAAATGAGGTCATAGTCTCTCCAGTGCTTGGAAATTCTTTCAGAAATTTTCCCTCCAAGGAGGAAATGAGAGAAAATGAGAGAGGGAAAAAGATGCGGGATCGAAAACTATTTTTGTCTGAACAGAGGGATCAGGCGATAAATAACATCCACCATTTTTTATTTATTTTTCCACCGAAATTTGAAAACTACTGCTTTATAAAATTGAAGTTGAAATTTGAAACACACACGGGAGTGGAGGGCCCCCAAAAAATTTCAATTTTCAAATTGTGGAGACAGATTTCACTTGCAAAAAGTTTATTTTTCCTCAATGGGAATTTGGAAAGTTGATATTTAGGCCCCATAATTTATCTGAATTTTCAGTTGGTCCCAACAATTTAAAAACATAACATTGCTAACCATCTTTTAAAAACATACATTGCTAAATCTTCAGATATGTTTGATTGGAAGAGTATGAGCATTATTTTCTATATTATTCGTCTTTTGGTGACTAAGATTATGTTCTCTCTGTCCTTTACCTCAAGGGGGTAATCGTGCCACTGACTTATTGCAGCAAATGCTTATAAAGAGGGGTGTCCGATTGGGTGAGTCTTACAACCAACACTTTCTTTACTATCAATTATAGCCTTGGACTCCCAGAAGGAGGATATTATTCCTCTTGATGCCATTTTCCCAATCACTCATTGAGTGGTGATTGTTTGTTTTTTTGGTGTTGTTTTTCTTCTTGTTGTTTCCCTTCTCTAATGTTGGTTTGTAATATTTTTAGAGTATACCCAAAAAAACATTTGCCCACTTTTTTTTTTGAAGGTTTTAAAGACGGTCCGTACAGCACACACGTAGCCTTTTAGGGTAGCAAAATTATTTTTATGGCGTTATGTATTTATTTGGATCAAGTTATTTTAAATTATTTTACATTGTACAGAATATAAATATAGAAATAATTTTGTCTTGTAAAGCATGAAAATACTTATTTTAAGTGATCTCAAACATCAATTCTTCATATAGAATTATAATTGGAGTATCATCAGGCTTTTAAGTCTTAAGTGATTTAAACATACCTTATCTTAGATGTTAGTATAAAAAAAAGGCAAAAAAAAGAAGTAAATAAGAGAAAAACAAACTAAAATACTTATCTATCAAAATAAGGTGTAAAATGCTTAATTACAAAATGAAACATGGCGACTTCACTTACTAGTGTCACGTCTTGATTCTTCCACTAACATTAGTACCTAACATAACAAAATAGTCCAGCCAATTAAAAGGGTGTATCAATCAATTAATCCATTTCTGTTATGAATATACTAATTATGTGGATGTCGACCCTCCGGTCCTCAATATTTTACTTGAAAGTCTTTTGTTCATACAGATTCTTGTTCATGCATACGTATTTTACTTGTTCACATATACTGTCTGTTCATGTATACGTATTTACTTGTTCATGTGGGGCCCACGCGTTTTCTCACTTTCGGTGCAGCATTTAACCGTGTTGAATTTATTTGACTTTTGGGGAAAATTACAAATAATGACCCAGGTTGAATAATTACACTTAAGGACCCATTTTCCTTCTATAAATAGGCGTCCATTTAATAAACATTCGAATACACTTGAATGAAACTCCTCTCTCCACTTTCTCTCTCTAGAATTATTCTGCTCTTATTCTTCTTCATTTACCTTAAGTTATCTTTAGTTTTATAACACGTTATCGACGAAAGTCTTTCTAAAGAAGGTATGATTTTCTTATTATCTTTTAATGATTTCTCTACATGTTTATTATATTGATCTGTGATGATCTTAGCAACATGGAATTAAAGACATTATATTTTTACCGAATGTTTTAAACATCGGGTTCCATGTGTGAGATTGGAGATTATTTATTTTACTATTCATCCTTGATTTAATTATTTTATATAATGCTTTATTCTTGTGCACAATATATATTGTTATTACCTCCTACATGTGATGGTTCTACTTCCAAAGTTTAATTTTAATGCTAGCACTTTATTATTATTTTGACTCTTACATGGATGGTTCTACCTCCTCCTAACATAACTTTTACTTTTATGTTACTAACATAATATTTACTTTTATGTTACTAACCTAAGTTTAATTTTAATGCTAGCACTTTATTATTATTTTGACTCTTACATGGATGGTTCTACCTCCTCCTAACATAACTTTTACTTTTATGTTACTAACATAATATTTACTTTTATGTTACTAACCTAAGTTTAATTTTAATGCTAGCACTTTATTATTATTTTGACTCTTACATGGATGGTTCTACCTCCTACTAACATAACTTTTACTTTTATGTTACTAACATAATATTTACTTTTATGTTACTAATCTAACATTTACTTTTATGTTACTAACGTAACATTTACTTTAAGCATTTTACTTTTATTATTAATGTTATGTTATTACTTAAATTTTATGTTAACTCGAAGACAATCTCTTGTATGTTATGGCGGAAGCCATATAATTCTATTATATGACCGAAGTCATAATCTTCTAAAATTATGACGGAAGTCATAAAATTTTAATTCTCCTTTATTGTCTTTTTGAATTTTCTATTATTATCATTAATATTTCTGTTTTAATAACTCTTGCTTATTTTTCTTTTTAAATAGCTTGAATCATGTCAAACGAAACCTTGCAACTATGCAAAACTCGAATTCATGGCTCTTGATATTACCTAAAGAATTATTTATCTTGGATGCTAGATCGGAAATTCATCCAATGCACATGGTCTTGAAGATACAATTAAAGAACAAAATGAAACATCTAATCAAAACAAAGCCAGATCCATGATTTTCCTTCGTCACCATTTACATGATGATTTAAAAATTGAGTATTTGACATGTGAAAGACCCACTAGTTCTTTGGAACAGCCTAAAAGAAAGGTATGATCACCAGAAGATGATCGTCCTTCCAAAAGCTCGTTATGAGTGGTTGCATCTGCGTCTGCAAGATTTTAAATCTGTGAGTGAATATAACTCATCAGTGTTCAGAATTACTTCACAGTTAAAATTATGTGGAGAAAATATTACCGATTATGATATGTTAGAAAAAACATTCACCACATTTCATGCATCCAATATGCTCCTGCAACAATGCAATATCGTGGACAAGGTTTCGAAAATATTCTGAATTAATTTCTTGTCTCCTCGTGGTGAAAACGGAATAATGAACTTTTGTTGAAAAATCATGAATCTCGTCCAACAAAAAGTTCGAATCCATTCCCTGAAGTGAATGTAGTAAACTATGAAAATTTTAAGGGCCGAGGACGTGGACGTAAAGCGGTTACAACCGTGGTCGTGGTCGTGGGCCGTGGCGTGGCCGTTATCATGGTCCAAATCGTGGTGGATCAAATTCCGCCCCCAAAGGAGGGAGGATTGAAAAGAACCCCGGAAGGGAAACTAGTGGAAATAACAAGCATTCGAAAATGCATGTTATCGTTGTGGTGGAAAAGGTCATTGGTCTCGTACTGTCGTACGCCAAGACACTTGGTTGACCTTTACAAAGAATCACGAAAAATAATGGTAAAGGGCTAAGGACGAGGTAAATCATGTGGATATGGCGAGAAAATTACGAGTATAATGACAATGATGTAAATTATATGGAAGGCTATGATTTCCTAGAATAAATTACCTTTATCTTTTAGTATTTCTATGCTTTAAACTTGTTTTCCTATCTTATGTATTTCTTTTAATTATGTTTTAATTTGTTTTTCATGTATCTTTAATGAAGAATGATTTTCACGGCATCAATCAATCGAAGATTTATGTCTCGTTGATAGTGCTACAACCCATACCATATTAAGACAAGATAAATATTTCTCTTCTTTGGTAATGCAAGAAGCCAATATTCAAACTATATCCGGAATATAAATTTGATTGAAGGCTCTTGGAAGAGCTAATATTTTGTTACCTGAAGGAACAAAATTATGCATTGATAATGCATTTTATTCTACTAAATCTAAAAGAAATTTGTTGAGTTTCAAAGATATTCGCAAAAATGGATATCATATAGAAACAATAACTAATAATGATCAGAATGTCTTCTTACAAATATTGTTTCGGTAGAAAAAGCATATTAGAATGTTTTCCTACATTCTCTTCCGGTTTATATTATACATATATAAGTGCAATTGAAACATATGCTATTGTAAACCGAAGTTTACCAATACAAACCAGAAGTTTGTCAATGTAAACCCGTAAGTTTACTAATGAATTTAATATTTGGCATGACCTAAGTTAGGCCATCCGGGTCAATTATGATCGACGATAATTGAGAATTCATGTGGACATACCTGAAGTGTAAGCAAATACCACAATCCAATGAATTCTCATGTACAAGCATGTTCCAAGGAAAATTAATTATTCGGCCTTCCCCAAGCAAAGCAGAAAGTGAGTCTCTCACATTTCTAGAACGGATACAGGGAGATATTTGTGGGCCAATACATCCACCATGCGGACCATTCAGGTACTATATGATATTAATTGATGCATCAACTAAATGGTCGCATGTCTGTTTATTATCTTCACGCAACCCGGCGTTTGCAAGATTACTTGCTCAATTGATCAGATTAAGAGCACATTACCACGACTATCCTATCAAGAAAATACGTCTTGATAATCTTTGGTGAATTTACTTCACAATCTTTTAATGAATATTGTATGTCCCTTGGAATTGATATTGAACATCCTGTAGCTCATGTTCACACACAAAATGGACTTGCGAATCATTGATTAAACGATTGCAACTCATTGCAAGACCTTTACTAATGAGATCTAATCTTCCAATTTCGCTTGGTCATGCCATTTTGCATGCGGCAATGTTAATTCGCATCGATCGACAACAAGTTACTTAAAGGTCTCCCCCTCACGAGATGGTTTTTGGTCAAGAACCTAATATTTCCCATATAAGAATTTTTGGATGTGCGATATGTACCGGTAGCTCCACCACAACGCACCAAAATGGGTTCTCAAAGAAGGTTGGGAATATATATCGGGTATGAATCTCCTTCTATTATAAAATATTTAGAACCATCTACGGGAGATTTATTTATCTTACGCGATTTGCTGATTGTCATTTTAATGAATCATTTTTCCCAACATTAGGGGAGAAAATAAGCGGTTGGGTAAAGAGATTAGTGGAATGAATTATCATTGACTCATTTTGATCCTCGTACAAAACAATGTGAACTAGAAGTTCAAAAGATAATTCATTTGAGAATTTAGCTAATCGAATGCCCGAAAGCATTCTTGATCCAAAGAAAGTGACAAAGTCACATGTACCATTTACTAATGCTCCTATTCGAATTGATGTCCCCGGACAACCCATTATAAATGAATCTAAAGTACGCTGAAGCGTGGTAGACCCATCGGTTCCAAAGACAAAAATCCTCGAAAAAGAAAAGGAGCTAAAAGTATAGATGGTCAAGTAGAGGATAAACAAGAAAAGTTAATAACTCCGGAAGAGTCATCTCCGAAGAGATGTTATCTCCAAAGAGAAATCTCCGGAAGAGAATATTGTAGTCCCGGAAGAGACCAAGGTACCACGAAATGTATGAAAATAATGAGATCTCAATAAATTATGTTATGAATGGTATTCAATGGACCGAAACGGAATCAACGTTGACAACATTTTTGCTTATCATGTAGCAAATGATGTAATAAATGATAATGAGGATTATGAGCCAAAATCTATCAATGAGTGCCAACAACGAAAGGATTGGCCTCTATGGAAAGATGCTATTAATGCGAATTAAAATCACCGGCAAAAAAAATGTATTTGGACACTGTAGTCCATACACCGAAGATGTAAAGCCGGTTGGATATAAATGGGTTTTTGTACGGAAAAGAAATGAAAAGGGTGAAATTACAAGATATAAAGCACGTCTTGTAGCCCAAGGTTTTACACAAAGACCTGGTATTGATTTTGAAGAAACATATTCACCCGTAGTAGATGCAACTACTTTTCGTTATTTGATTAGCCTAGCAAGAAATGAAGGGCTTGATCTACATCGATGGATGTTGTAAGCGCATATTTGTATGGATCACTTGATAGTGATATTTATATGAAAGTCCCGAGAAGGACTCAAGATCTTAAAGCATCTAGTTCAAATATTCGAGATCAATACTCGATTAAATTAAATAAGTCCTGTATGGCTTGAAGCAATCGGGACGCATGTGGTATAATTGTCTCGAGAATATTTGTTGAAAGAAGGATCTGAAATGACCCAATATGCCCATGTATTTTTATGAGAAGATCTAAAAGGAATTTGTTATTATTGCGGTCTATGTTGATGATATTAACATCATTGGAACTCCTGAAGAGCTCCAAAAAGCAATTATCTGTTTGAAGAAAGAATTTGAGATGAAAGACTTGGGCCGAACGAAATTCTGTCTTGGATTACAGATAGAGTATCTGAAAAATGGGATTTTTGTATATCAACAAACTTATACAAAGAAAGTCCTAGAGAGATTTTATATGGATAAGTCACATCCATTATGTACTCCAATGATAGTAAGATCTCTAGATGTGGATAAAGATCCATTCCGACCTCAAATAATTAACGAAGAAGGTGAAGAAGAACTACTTGGTCCGTAGTACCATATCTTAGTGCTATCGAGCACTAATGTATCTTGCTAATCACACACGTCCGATATATCATTTCTTTGTTAATTTATTAGCAAGATATAGTTCGCACCAACACGGAGACATTGGAATGGAGTAAAACACATTTTTCGATATCTCGGAGGCACTATTGATATGGGGTTATACTACTCAAATGAATCCAAGCATGAACTGATTGGTTATGCGAATCTTGGTTTTCTTTCGACCCACGTGATGGTAAATCACAAACTGGTTATTTGTTTACATGTGGAGGTGCGGCTATCTCATGGCGGTCTATGAAACGAGACTATATCGACCACATCATCAAACCATGCGTAAATTTTAGCAATGCATGAAGCAAGTCGTGAATGTGTATGGTTGAGGTCGATGTACATCATATTCAAACAACTTGTTATTTATCTTCGGGAAGGATGGTTCCAACAGGTTCTATATGAGGATAATCTTGCATGTGTTGCTCAACTTAAAGAAGGTTATATCAAGGGTGACGTAACAAAGCATATTTCACCAAAATTCTTCTTTACACGTGATCTTCAAAAGAATGGTGAAATAGACATTCGGAAAATCGTTCAAGTGAAAATCTAGCGATTTATTTACCAAGTCACTTCCGGAGTAATCTTTGAAAAGCTGGTCCGTGGTATTGGTCTTCGAAAACTCGAGAGATCTCAAATGATATTGTCAAGAGGGGAGTCAATACACGCCACACTCTTTTCCCTTATCTAGGTTTTATCCCACCGGGTTTTCCTAGAAACATGGCGACTTCACTTACTAGTGTCACTCCTTTGATTCTTCCACTTAACATTTTTAGTACCTAACATGTTATGAATAAAATATGTCCAGACAATTAAAAGGGTGTATCAATCAATTAATCCATTTCCACAATTTTATTCAATATGTTTTTGACTGGAACGGTTATTGCCTGTGGAACGGGAGAATCCAACCACAACCATGTCACTTCTTTAGATGGCACTTTACGTTTCTAAATTAACCAAATAAGATCTTTAGTTTTATAACAATTTCCACAATTTTATTCAATATGTTTTTGGAAAAGGACGTGTCGATGGACTCTTTCTAAAAACAATAAGTCTTTGGAAAAGGACATGGACTCTAAAACAATGAGTCTTTCATGCCCGGCGATGGGCTCAATGGGAAAGATAAAATTTAATCTGTTTGGGCTAAGACTAGCACCTGTTTGAATTTAGAAATGGGCTATTCTGGTGGGCCTGGAGCTGGTATGGGATATGGGGGCTAGGAAGGTCATTGTCGAATCTGATGCTGAGGAGATTATCTCTTTAATTTCCAATGATAGTGCCGGTGGTGCTGATTTATTGATTTCTAGAATTAGAGTTTTAATCGGTAAGGATTGGCAGGTGGTCTTGTGGAATTGGGTAGATTAAGAGGTCTTTAATTTCCCCTGTTGTGTAATCTTTCTAATTAGGCTTTTGCCTTCTTTTTATCCCAAAAAAAAAATTATAAGGAAACATGACTTTTGAAGGATAGTTTTTAGAAATTATGAGGTAAAAATGACTTTTGAATAATAGTTTTTTTTTTTTTTATAAAAATGATAGTGTTTAAATGTTGTTAGTAGAATAGTTTTTTCATAGTCAAATTTACCAAAAAAGACATTAGTTTTTGATATAATGGCATATAAATGATAAGTTTGTATTTTAAATATTATAAATATTATATTTCATAATAAATACCAAAAATTACATAAATTTGTATACAAAATTAAAATACTTAAGGTAATGATTGATAGTGAAAAAATATTTAATCTTAAAAATTTATTTTAAGATATTAAAAAAATATTCGGGTGGTGATTGATATTTAATGATCTTAAAAATTTATTTTAGATCTTGAAAAAATATTTCATGTCTTGTGAGTATTAAAAATTTACTTTGAGGATACTAAAAAAATACTTCATAACCTTGAAAAAATATTTATGATATTAAAAAAATATTTCGGGATCTTGAAAGGTCTTAAAAAAATGTTTAAGGATCTTTACCGATCTTGATAAATACTGATGATGACACAGGAGAGAGAAAAATCTAAAAAAATAGTATTTTCCAAAACCTAGGTTTTGATGCAAAATAGCTTCTAGATAATTTTGAAGTGTTTGACAAACTAGGTTTTGACAAAGTTTGTCAAACACTTCAAAATTGTTAGGTTTTGATGCAAAATAGCTTTTAGACAATTTTAGAGTATTTGACAAAGTTTTGACAAAACCTAAGTTTTGTTTTCATAACAGGACCAAACAATAACAAGAGTATGTTTTTTTTAACAAATAACAAAAAATCCTCAAGATGGATGCGGATTAAGGCTTCAGTTAACCAACGCCCTCAAATGTATAGCACTGATTGCTAAAAAACATGGAGATTTAGGACTTCTAGACAGGTGTTGTGGTCTTTTAGTAATTTTTGACTATTTAAAAAATACTAATACAAATTTTTTTAAAAAAATATTACTCCCTGTCAAACACGATTTTAAAGCATCAATCTCAAGCTCAATCCAGTCTCAATTCTCCAAAATTCAATGCCATACACTGAACAAAGCTACAAGGTACAAGAGTCTGATACCTCCCCAATTAGTATGAGACCCCAGCGATGCCTCCCCAATTGGTATACAGACCCCAATCAATATCAAAGCCAGTCTCAGATTGACGTGCTACTATAAGAGTCCCTTTTTTTTTTAACGAGTCACAAAAAATGAATTAGAAAAAGCATATATTAATCAAAGATAGAACCTGATGGTTAATTTTTACTTATTATATGACTTTCCTGCAAAAGTTTCATGACGTTGATAACAAAAATTTTGTTTAATCGTTGTAGAAACTGTAACTCCTTACGGTCCTTATAAATTATTAACCTTAACTCATTATGCTAATTAGTTATTAATTATTAATTTATAATTTTTACTTTCGTCTTTCATGAGAATTCATAACAATTTATAATATTCATGAGTTTCAGGATTATTCGTTAAAACAACTATTGGGGTTTAGGATAATTTGATAAAACGATTATTGGAGATTATGATTACCTTAAATCACTCGAAGACTTCAAGGTTGTTGATGTCCTTTAACGTTGATCCACACGGCCAGAGACGGAACTTGGGATAAATATATGGGGGGGCCAAATGTATACCCATTAACTAATTTTTTTAAAAAAAATATTTGGGGGAGCCAAATGAATAAATTTTTAGGTGAAATGTATAATTTTTTTGGCCAAATGTATAGAACAATCCAATTTCCAATAAATATTTAAGACCAAAAAAAAAAAAAAAAAAAAAAAATTGGGGGGGCCATGGCCCCCATTGTATCAAGGAAGCTCCGTCCTTGCACACGGCTATCCTCCGATTGCAATGAGAACTCCTTCTCTTGAAACCTCTTACTCCTTGGAAGCTTGCTAGGCGAAGATAAAGTTGAGTTTTGGTTTCCTTGGGTTTTTATCTTTTCAAGAAAGTGGTGGTTTCTTGGAATTGAGTTAAAGATAGGATGAACAAAGTTGGAACCTTACCATTTTATGGATGGTGTCTTTTCCTCTCTAAACCTTTGGTAAATACCGAAATTTAGAGAGCATGAGGATGTTTTTAAAAACGGCCAACCCTCCCCTTTTTATAGTCTTGGTGGGCCAAAAATTCCTAGTCCTAATTGCCTTAAGAATTTTCAGCTTATACACTAAGAAAAGAGGTTTTAGGTAATAAGTCCACTACTTATCAATCAAGTCACATTAAATTCACATCTTGATTGATTAATTGAATTTAATATGATGAATCATATTCATATCTTGATTGTTGGATTGATTTAAGATGATGGATCACATTTATTTCTTTTTTTGTCAAAAAAAGTCCATAAAAAGGGCACACAAAGAATCAACACTTTATAAGAGTCTAACCCTAATTTAAGTGCTCACAAGAAAGGCTCAATCCAAACTTGAATTAGAAATCCAAATCATAATGAATTAAATTCATATCTTGATTGATTGAATAATAATTTAAGATGATGTTTTTTTTAAGAAAGGATCACATTCATCTCTTAAACTAAAATTCAAAATCATGTTTTTTTAAAAAAAAAAAAAAAAAATCAATCCTCATTTATTATTTCTCTTATCTTCATTCAATTATTATTGGATCTTTATATATATATATATATATATGATAATTCAGAATTATCTTTTATAACCTAACCTTTTGAATTATAATTCAAAATTCGAATTTCAAATTCAACTTGGCCTAAGACCTCGTTAGGTCTTCCAACACATTTAGGCCTTTTTGTTGAGAAACTGATTTCCCACTGGGACACCATATATGACGTCATTTTCTCCGCATTGGGCTTGAAATCTCACTCCAACCCAAATACACCTTTGCTCTTGAAAAAACCCAATAACAACTATTGCCCCAAGTTTGCTAATTTTAAACAATCGGGAATAACCTTTGTGTGTGATTCATTAGACCCAATTAGTCACTGATATAAATAAACTTGGACCAATTAAAAACCTATTTAATGGGTCTAATTTATTTAATGACCTCATAAGACACTAGCAATGCTCTGCGGCCCCAGAACTAATTGAGTTGATCAAGTGATCTACCTTTCATATTTGGATACCGTGCAGGCATCATCCCTTACATCGTAATTCACATTTAGTCGAGAGTAAAGATAAAATATCATCTCTCTTAATCGACTAAATGCAGCTAATTCACAGAACTAAGAATCTTCTTATATTAACTCTATAACGGAATATGATTCTTCATAATCACTTGCTGTGCGCATAGACTCCTGAGTTAATTAGAAGCTATTTAAGCTCTACCGGTCTTGTGAATGACTAATCCCTTGTAGAGGACTGTGAGTCCTCTCAGCATGTCCATTTATACTTATGTATTCGAGTTACACCCAAGAGTACATTGTTCTCTCCATTTTCAGGCGGATAGAGTTGTACAGTCAAAATATAACCCTAGGACATAGTGTTCGATGACATCCTTAAGTTTAGGACGATCCGCACTACCAAACGATGAGAGACTTTACATATCCAATGATATTCTCTACAATGAATCTTTGTGGAGTCTCTCGGCGGGTCTGTTCGGTATTATCTGTTCTCTAACAGATCTACCCATGACATCAGCTAAGGAATTTCCATGCCTGTATTTCATGATGAGGTCCCTACCTTGTATCTCTATACAAGTAGATGATGTCGTACTAGTCTTATTGAGATCATCAATGCCCTTTCTTGGTGATTCAAGACTAGGAATAAGTTTTAGGTAATAGATATACAGTGTTCTTGAGTCCTCATGATCATAATCTCTATCATTGATCCTCAAGATTAACACATATTCTATTCCTAAGGCTTTTATCTTCAGACACATATTTACTTTAAAATAAAAGCGAGACATAAATATGATAAAGATAAAATATGCTTATTTATTAATAATGAAATACTATAACGTAGAAAAAGGTGTTGATCTGTCCTTACAAATTGTCTCTAAGACACCTAAATATTAACAGAACCATCATTTAAAATCTTCAATTTGCAGAAGAATCAAAGGGGGTGGTGGTGAAAATTGTGGAGAAAGGATTGTAGTAGTAGGAGCCGGTGGAGAAAAGCCAAAGTAGCCAAGAAAAAAGGACGTCACTCAGAGTGGCCATAGAAGAAAGGACGCCACTAAACGTAGCCGATGGAAGAAAACAAAATCTCTGCAGCGAGGGGATGTTGAGATAGACCTATATCCTAGCTATGTAATTTGTCATTAAATGTTTAGGAAGATACCAGGCTTCAACCCAACCTCTAACCCTTATGTGTGGCCTTGCTTGCTAAAAATCATGGAGATTTAGGACGTTCTAGTTCATGGATTTGAGGGGTGCTGTAGTCTTTTAGTCATTTTTTACTATTTAAAAAATATTAATACAAACATTTTTTAAAACAAATATTACTCCCTATCAAACATGATTTTAAAGCCTCAATCACAAACTCAATATAATCCTTCAAAATTCAATATCAACATCTGATACCAAACAGGGCCATAAGGTATACGAGTTTAATATCTCCCCAATTAGTATTAGAACTAGGCTCGGATCAATCTGCTTGTATCAAGGCTAGGCTAAGGTCGAATGCCCGTGAGAACGTTGGGCCAAAATGTATGAATTATGATGTCACACATCAATTGGGGAGGGGGAAAAATGCCTTACAAAGGTATAATGATCTAAATACCTCCCTAAGTGGAATCAGACTCCAATTGGTTTTAATTCTAGGTTTGGGTTGATTGTCATCGAGGAGGCTGAGCCTAAAGGGATAGATTGTGAAGTCTCACGTCGGTTTGAGAGGGAAACAAAAGATGCCTTATAAGGTAAAAGGGTCTGGATACCTTTCCAATTGATATTAGTCCCCAATCGTATCAGAGTAAGGCTCAAGTCAATTTCCAGCAATGACGTTCGGCCCAAAGATTCACAAGTTCGGTGCAAAGAGATATTGCTTCCATCTTTGTTCATATACTTTAAGTATAACAAGGCATTTTTTGTTGTTATGAATATAATATTTAGTTGTGATAACTATCAAGCTAAGGAACCTAATGGTATCTGAATGTTTTTCCCTTTCTTTTCAAAGTTTACCTCTAATTAAATGTTTTATGATGATAAATATATTTAGGCTCGGCCAAAAATCATTAAATAAAAATAAATGTGAATATATTTTATAAAATATTTTAAAAATTTGAACAACATCTATTAAAAATAGATTATGGTATAAAAAATGGATATAATAGGTAGGTACAGCACATTAAATTTATTCAACGTATTTCTCTTTATTTTTGTGAAGCATTTTGATGCTTAACAATTAACTCTTTACAGCATTGCTACGTGAGCAGACAACAAGGAGACCAGGCAAAAATTTTGCAATTAAGAATATAACTCTGCTTCCTTTATCTATCTGGAGAAAAAAGGATTAAGATGCAATTTTACCAATAAAGTTTTTTTTTCTAAGGATGTGTGACACAAATAAGTTTTGGAATTGACAAAAAATACAAATAAACAAAGGGAAAAACACTTCTCATGTTGTAGGAAAAATGTTTTCTCATGTTACATTGGTACACATGAAATGGTGGGATCCACATATATATAATGCTCATTATATATATATATATATAGGTCTTATCATTTCATGTGTGTGTAGGAATCTTCTTCTTCTCATGCAACATGAGAAGTTTAAACCCCACAAACAAATTAAAATGGTGCAAATTCACCAAATTCGTTAAATTTGACCAAGCAGCCGTTAAATTATAAAAAAAGAAAACTCTAATGGTGTTTGGTGAAATTTAACGAATTTACACCATTTTAGTTTGTTTGCTAGTGTTTTTTGCCTATTCCAAAACTTATATGTGTGAGATGCCATTAAAAAAAAAAATTGTTGATAAAATTACACATTAACCCGAAAAAAATATATTAAATGCTTTGTGTTGTTAGTTTTTAGTTTTATTGGTATTCTAATGGTCAAGCAAGTGTTGCTACCACAAAACATAAAACTTACATAGTGTTTAATATAAAATATAATTAACTAATTTCAGTAGATTGAAGACATGAATTAAATTAATTAGTAGAATATGTTTTTTTTTCCTTCTAAAATATCAAAACCATATTCCTTAATCTCCTTTCTTCCTCTTCTACTTGATTATTGTTTTTGGGATATCAATAGAGCTAATTTAAAGAAAACAGATAAAAATGTGAAATAGGTCTTGTATTCATAACCAACACCAACTCCCTAATTAGATTTTATATTAAGAATGATCGAGTAGTATCAAATAACTTAAGGAGTAGAGATGATTAAAAAAATCATGCAGAAATTTATGCCTAAAAAATACGAAAACATAAATGAATTTTGTATAGTTTTCATTTGGCCAAATTTTTTAAAAAATACTAACAAAATTACTAATTATATTTGGCATCATATGACGCGTTAAAACCTACCACAATCTAAAAGATGGATGGAAGAATAAGAAAAAGTTGTGTATTGTATGTGGTTTACAATTTTATTGAGATTATTTTAATTTTAAAAATAAAATTTCAAGTTTTTGTGCATTTATATGATCGGTTTACATAAGTAACCTCTCAAATAAATCAAGTGGCTGGAGCCTGGAGGTGCTGTCTTCTGGAATCTTCGCCAGGCTAATTACTTCGAGTCTAGCGACCAGGCCTCATTTTTGTCTCGATAGGCCCAATCGTTTTGCGAGGCCCATAAACTAAAATGGAAGAAAACACTTTAATTTAGCCGAAATGCAAATAATCTTTTTAATTACAATTTTTGGTTTGTTTTTCATGATATCAAAGAGAGATCATTTTGAATCAAACCAAACACCTCCTTTTATTTCATATTTATAATATTTAACATACCCTGAAATATTTTTTTAATAGTTTCAAATCCAGATTTATTTGCTCCCTCCGAAGTATATTATTTAACATAGAAATCTATAATATTTTGTATGAGAAAGAATTGATAATATACATGCATAAATTATATTTATAATTTAAATCAAACATATCAAAATTTCACTTTTTTTTACAAATTTAAATAGTCAATGCATTTGAAATTTTACATCTATTTATTTATGAGTGCCAATTTGTGATTTATGAACATCATTTTTTGTTTGAAAAAGTGAATATGAATTTAAATCTGGAAAATTCATCATCATTACAAATTTAGTTTTTAGAAAATTATGCTATAATAAATTAAAAGTAGGGGTTTACACTTCTCATGTTAACATGAGAAGAAGAAAATTCCTACATACACATGAAATAGTGGGACTCACATCTTTTTTATATAAAAAAAAAAACTCAACCATGGCAATGTGGGGCCCACATCTATATTTTTGTATCTATGACATGAGGATATACTTCTCCTACAACGTAAGTGTATTTCCCTACCATGCTAAATTGACCTATGCTTAAATTAGGAAGAGAAGGGGTACTTGAAAACAAATTTGAGAATTTCGGTTGAGAAATAAGAGGAAAAATATTGAAAAAATTTCTTTAAGCTCGCAAGGGATTAAGAAAATGTCAAAAAAAAATTAAAAAAAAAAAAAAAAAGCTATAATGTAAAAAAGGTCTTAAGGAGTTGTCAAAAACCCATAGATAAAATTGTTAATATCCTATTAAAGGAGTTAGGAGTTGTCAATGTAATCTTTTTAATATTATAACTTTTTCAGGGACTTTTTAAATATTTTCTTATTCTCTTTGAGACTTAAATGGATTTTCCCAAAAAATACTTATTGGGGCCGCTGACAATTTAGAAATGGGAAGCACGGGGCAGATGAGACAATTCTTATTGGTGGAGTTTGATTGTGATTTCCCAAAAGCATAAGCAGCCGTCCTTCCCTACACTATGCATATATTTTTTAAAATATCTTAGTCAATTTTCTTCATTCTTTTTTTTTTGATTATAATTGAAAGAAAGCATCATAATGATAAATTAGGAAAAGATTAACAAATATAAAAACTTAGTTTTATATTTAGGACTAAGATCAACTCCTTAATTATGTCTTAAATTAAGGATCGGATGGAGTATTTTCTAAAACACCATAATTATCTTCCTTCATTTCTTTATTTCCTCTCCTTCTTGATTATAGTTGATGAAGTATCAATAGGGATAAATTAAAAAAATATTGAGAGATATAAAAAATATGTCTTATATTTAGGACCAATATAAACTCTTCCCCAAATATATCTTATATTAAGGATCAAAAGAGTACTAATCATGATTGTCCATGCTTAATTAAAAAGGTACTTCACCTGGGGTTCTTTAGGCTTTTTTCCCTATTTGACACTTTTTAAATAATTAATTACCATTTTGCTTTTTTTTAAACTATTTCCAACGATGTCTTAATTATTTATCGACTAAAAAGCGGTATGATTTTTTTAAATGCCCCGAGATTTAGTCAACTAACCCAAGTGGATTAGTCGACTAAATAGCGACAGAGTTTTTTTTTTAAAAAAAAAAACCCCGATATTTAGTCGACTAAGCCACTTGGGTTAATCGACTAAATCTCGGCAGAGAGGTTATTTAAAAACCCCCAACCGCGGCTATAGGAACCCTAATCGACTAAATTCCTCCCCAAACCTCTCCCCCTCTGTTTTTTTGACCAAATCGTTGCTGAATCCGTTGGTGGGTTGCGGAGGAAACTTCAATCTAGTGGCATTTGCGTCGATATCGGTATGTTTTCATCTCCATTTCGGATTTCCACCGTAGTTTTTGCGTTTATGCCAACTCCATTTGCGTTTTTGCGTTTTGTGCTTTCGTTGGGTGGTTTGTTGTGTATCTGTGATTGATTTGAGGATTGCTATATGATAAGAGACAGAGTATGACGCAAATGGGGATTAAAAAAACTCCCCTGTCACCATTTAGTCAACTAAACCACTTGGGTTAGTCGACTAAATCGCGGGGGCAGTCAAAAAAATCAACTCCCCGCATTTTAGTCGACTAATCCAAGTGGTTTAGTCGACTAAACAGGGCACAATGGGATTAAACGTTGTGGTTTTTTTTGTTAAAATTTGTTGTTTAAACTGTCTCAAACCCATTGTCTTCTAAAGATTATGTTGTGTTTTACTTGTAGGTCTTTATTGTCATCATGCGTCGTAGAAAGGTCCTTCAAACACAAGCAATGAGAGTGGGAGACGGATTAAGCACCGAAGCGACCCGCGGGGCATCCTCCTCTAGGACACAGCGACCACCGGGGCCGAGCCGTTGTTGACCTCCTGTTTGGTTATTTGTTTGACAATAATGCAGCAGAGCATTCACAATTCATGGCGAATCTTGCTACCAGACCAATTATCTGTTGGAAATTATGCCCTAGGGGCAAGTCATTCTCCATTTAGTTATCACTTCATTTTCATGTTTATAGTGATAGGCGATCCTGGATATATCTTATAGATTATCCTAAATGTCCTGATCGGTCATCTACGCGGAACGAAGATGAAATAAGATCGAGTATGACTTTGATGAGTATGGAGATACGAGTCAAAGTCATGGGCACTTGTAAAAGTACCATGTCTTTGGACCGACTCATTATGAGAAAGCTGCATGGACTAAGTCATAAGCTTTTCTCATGTATAACCGCGTCACAACGCCCTATGACCTGAGATCATCATGGATTCCTACATGATGAGTCATTGTTCTTTTGAATTACAAGGCGGCAGGCACTAATAGCCTGAATTACAAGGAGCGGGATCGAACCCATGACCTCCCACTACTTGGGGAGTACCCCATACCACTAGGCTACAAGGCCTTTGGTTGAGTCACTGTTCTTTGACCTAGTCAAAAGTCACCTTTGACCGGGGGATGATAAAGGCTTGGATCGGGATCAGTGGTTCTCATGGAGAGGAATGTGAATGGTCAAGATGGAATTTGTCCCTCACATTTGTAGAGAGATAATATTGGGCCCCTCGATGAGTGAGTCTAAGAAATGTACGGCCGTACTGTGATGAAAAGGAGTTTCCATTTCACTTATTAGACTACTCGAGAATCGAAAGTAATGGTCAAGAAAAGGAAGTTGACATTATCCATGCCTCATCCTTGACCAAATTATCGCGTGACAAAAGGGACGTGACATGGTTGTGCGATAGGTTGTATCGTATTATCGATCCCCATATGAATTGGGTAGTCGCAATGTCTTGCTAGAGGCCGCTTGCGACTTGTGGGCTGGTACGGTATTAGCCCACTACCAATCTCATGTGGGCTTGCAAGGTCGCACGCAAGAATAGCCGAACACGAGCAACAGTGTCCAGATTCATTGAATCTTATATATGTATAAGATTTAATGAATATTGCATTTAATCTAGGGTGAATATATATATATATATAATTATTATTAAATTTGAAATAATAATAATATTATTTATAGATAATAATATTATTATATATAGTATTTAATTTATTTGATAAATTAAATAACTATAATAAATTGAGATATTGTATCTTAGATTTAATTTTCGAATAAAGATATGGTATATCGATTTAATTAAATTGAAATAGAGTATCTCATATTTAATTAAATAAAAGGATATCATATCTCATATTTAATTTATAAAGATAAATTAAATATGCGGGCTTATAATTCGGATTAAATAAATATATTAGATTGGATCTATTTGATAGATTTAATTAATATATTATTTTAATTGAAATTCGAATTTCAAAATTGATTGGATTAATTTTGAATATTTTAATATGGCTTATTAAGGTTTTAGAAACCCTATAAATAGATATTGATCTAGTCATAAAAATTAGACGGACGAATTAGAAAGCCGAAAGAAACCCTAGAGGAAATAGAGAGACGCAAGTTTTTGAAGGCGCTAGCACGCTGCCGCAATCGGGTTCGAAGCTGTTTGTGTGGATACCAGTAGAGGGAGGAGATTCACGGAGTCTGCTCCTGTTGATCGGAGAAGGTAGCCCACGTGTTTAGATCGAAAGAAACGCTAGCTGAGAATTTCGTATAAGGTATGATTCAGAATCTTTAACCTTGATTTAAACGCAGTTGAGCGATCCTCTTCTTGGGATTCGTAAAATTTTTAACTCCGCTGCGTGTACGGATCCCAACAGTATCAAGCCAAAGTCATTAGACATGGCATTCTTTGCAAATGAAGGATTTGATATAGTGGCGATGTTGGGGACTTCCCATTTGACAGGGCTGGTGGAGATGACTTGTCCCTATTCAGAGGTTATGGTGAGAGCTTTCTACCATACCCTGAGTTACATAAATGGCGATCTGCAGTCTCGCGTCTGCGGAATTGACATACTTATGACGGCTCCCATCTGGACGACTCTACTGGGATTTGATTTTGATGCAGAGAATAGATACCGGTATGATGGGGATAACAATGTAGTCATTGAGGGATTTAATCGAGATGAGGCTGTGCATGAGGCCAGGAGGTCATAGACCTATAGTTACTGTGGGGCAGCTGACTGTTAGTTCCTGTATCCTCTTCTACGTCATGACCCACATTGTTCCCTCGGGCCTACAATCATTCGAGGGTGTTGGAGGGTGACATCCCTGTTATGTGGGCTGTTCGTCATGGCATTGCGGTGAATTGGAGGCACTACATTTGCCACATGATGTATAAGGCCAAACAAAAGAATACAACCGTTTGCTCCCATACGCGTATCTGGTTCAGAAGATATTGGAGCATTTTCGTGTTCCTATGCACAATGAGCATATGGTGGGCCAGAAAACGTGGAATTCTAGGTTTGGACATCGGCTATTGGAACAGTGCAAGATCACCAAGGTTGCAGATGGTATGTGGCAATACACTGGTGTCGATGAGGATGTACCTGATGCTGGCTCGGTTCCACCCATTGTTCCTCCTGAGGTCCATGATGATGATGATGATGCCGATGTTCATATGGAGGACTTTGTTGAGCCGGACGGTGGATTCTCCCTTCGTGATGTCATGCAAGTCATCAATGCTAGCAGGGAACAGATGTCCCGGATGGAAGCCAAGCAGAATAAGAGGTGGAAGACAGAGGATGAAAGATGGACGTGGATGCAGGGTCAGATTAAGGGGTTAAAGGATACGCTTGGTAAGTTGCGGATTGGACGTCTGCTGGAGGAAGATGAGGATTCTGAGACACCTGGAGATGAAGATTAGATCTAGGGATTTTATGTTTGATGTATGCTCTTTGACTTTATGTTTTATGCTTGGTCTTTCACTTGATGTTTTATTGTTTGTCAGCTTAAACTTCGTGAATTTGATCCGGAATTGTGAAGGTGCAGATACACCGACAGGTCTGTCTTCTTGACCAAAATACTGTGCAGATCTTGTATGCATGGGTATAGACGATGATTCACCAGATTCAAGCTCAACATATATCTCAATAAAATTTTGTGCTCTCTGATTAGCAAATGCATCTATGACACACTCTACGTCTTCATCATCACATACATCGTTACTAATGTAGTATACACTATCCTTACCCACTATAGTCTCCACTTTGGCAATTAACCGATGAATGCATTGGTACGCCATGTAGCCCCAATTTTTGGTGAATTCTTTCTTTGAGCTCGTTGTACGTAGTTACCCGTTTGATTTTCATCATTTTCGTTTTTCCTTCAAATTGAACACCATCGGGACCTTCAAAATGCCTCCTACTATGGTAGATTACAGTAACGTGCGCGTTTGAAGTTGAACTCATCCTTCAAACAACAATTTGTGAGCTGCAAAAGGGAGGGTTTCAGCTTACAAACAAGAAAGAAAAGCCGAACAAAATGAAACTACAACGATTACACAACAATAATACCTTGAACAAGGTGGAATAGGATTAAACTTTGATGGGTCGCACTAAAACTGAGAAAAGAGAGAGTATTGGGGGAAGGGTTCTTTATATGATAAGAATTCCATTATGACGCAAAATATGGTTTTAAAAAACTCACTTCGCTATTTAGTCGACTAAGCCATGGGTTAGTCGACTAAATCGCGAAACGATCAAAAAATCAGCGCCCCGCGTTTTAGTCGACTAAACCTTGGTTTAGTCGACTAAATAGTGGCACATTGGGAAAAAGTTTGAAAACATTGACAAAATGGTAATTAATTATTTAAAAAGTGGTAAATATGGAAAAAAGCCGAGTTCTTTAACTTCGCTTGATGTAGTTTTTTCTTGGCGGGAAAAAGTTTATGAGAGTTAGATTTTAGGGGACAGAGTGTAACTCTAAGCTTAAAGAACGTTTATAAAGATATTAAACTCTTTATTAACCGGGTAAATTTTTGTTGGCTCTTGATGCAATTTTTAATTTAGATAATGATTGTCCAGAAATAACAAACATTTGAATCTGATTAGTGCACAGAAGGAAAAATACAGAGTAAAGCACAAGTTTGTAAGAAATAATTTTAAAGAAAATAACTTCTATTTTTCTCTTTTAATTTATACCATACAGGTCATTTCAACAGCATGTGCGCCTTTGAAAACCTAAAATAATGGAAGATACGAGGGATCTCCAAAGTTCCCACCAATAAAGGAGTAAAAAAAAAAAAAAAAAAGTTTCGTGCTTAAAACAAGGGCGGCTCGAAGGATTTATGAGTTGATACTTCGATGCTAATTGGTGAAGTTATACATGGAGTCTGCTCAGAATTTTATGCTTATTAGGTGTTTATAACATGGAGTCTGCTCAGAATTTTATGCTTATTAGGTGTTTATACCTCTAATTAGAGGTATAAACATATTTTTTTAATTTTTTATATATTATATTTATTTAGATTTAAATTATATGTTGTTTACGAGATGTTTTTTACCCCATTATCTCAAATTAATTAATTTTCATAATATTGGTATTACGAGACAAATGCGGAACTAGAAATTAATTAATTTGAGATCTTGCGAAAAAACATCTCGTCTCTCGAAAACAATATATAATTTAAATCTAAATAAATACAATATATAAATTTTTTAAAAAAATTAAAAAAAAATGCTCATACCTCTCATTAGAGGTATAAGTACCTAATAAACATATAATTCTAAGCATAGAATGTGGACTCTTTCATATTCAGTTCTGACTTAGATTGGAATTAATTTTTATATAATAGCTTTTACGATTTATGAGGTAAGCGTATAAAATAAATGTTATTGTAGCTTATGGAAAAAGACTTTTGAAACCACGATTAGAGTGTTACCCAAAAACTCATTAATAATTTAGATCGAAAAATACGATTATGAATATCTTACCATGACAATTTTTTCTAACCCCCGGGACTAGCTTCAACTCAAGATTGATTTGTTTAAGAAGAATTTACGTGGAACCATTTGAATCGATTTATTCTGCCTTTACATTTATTGGTCTCTATATTTTTCTTTGCCAACTATTTGTATCTATAAATGTAAGAAACAAAATTTATATATAACATTAAAAATTACTTCATTTGCTTTAGATGTAAGAGTTAATTACATATGTGTTTGTTTTGGTCATAAATATGATATTTCAATTTTTTTTCTCTCTCCCAAATTTATATTTTGTCCTAAACCTTCTTTATCCAAAGCACATTGAGGGATTTTTTATTTATTTATTATTATTAAAGGGGAGAATCTCCATGTAAATGATTAAAGCGTGGAAAAACTGTAAGGATAAAAACCATGGGTTTTTCAAACCATTAAAAATCAGCTCCACTATGGTCCAAGGAGGATTCAGTTTCAGAAAGGATAAGCATCATTTGTCTATCTTACAAAAAAAAGTGGCTTCAAGATGTGAAGCCTATGAAGTTTGAAACTATACCAAATTGTCAATAATATAACTTCTACTTTTATCAGACTTCTAATGAACTTATTTAAGCTTTTAAAACTATCTCAAACAGCCACACAAAATATAGGGAAGCCTGACAATCAGAAAGGCATGGCAAGAAATTAAAGTAGATAAACAAATGAAAAGTGAGAGCCATAGTAGAAAAAAAGCTTCTTCTTTGTTTTTTCTATTGGGCTTGTTTGGGTTGGCGGTAGGAGTGGTGACTTAAAAGCGATCTCACTTTAAAAAAAGCTCGGTAAAAAAAAAGTCAGATTATAGATAATGATTTGTGTTTGGATTAATGGTGATAGAAGTGAGGGGCCCGTCGTCAGGCGAAAGCGTTATGAAAAAAGGCTGCGTTCGGGCTTTTTTGCTTAACTTTTTTGAGCTTTTTTTACTTAAAGTTAGTAGCAACGATGAAGCGTCCAAAAGGTTTTTTTACCGTTGGGCATCGTTGGCTTAAAAACCACTAAAATTTTTACACACTAATACTAAAAAATAAGTCACTCCAAACAGGGGGAAAACGCAGAAACAGTGATCCACACAGCACAAGAGGGTGGGTTAGTGGTGGGACCCTGCCAGCAAGAACTCAGTACGATGATGTGATAGATGCTCTGGGTTCATTTGTCGTGAAGACAAGATTTTTAATAGATGATTTGATCTTGCTCTGTGTGAATATCTCCGTTTGTCCTTTGGAAAGCGATTTTGATTGCAATCCCATTCTCTCTTGTTTGGATGTTTCCTAGAATCGAATAATTTGGATATGAAAAGGGGTCGCAACAAGATGATGATTTATTATTTTGGGTAATATATATATATACAAATCCAATGTATTTAAGAGACAGAACAAGACTACATATAATGTATTCTTTGTTAATTAAAGTGCAGAGAATTCAGATTGAAGTACGGACTTAACTAATTGACTTAGAAAGGTGATGTCTAGGGCGGAGCTTGAAACAAAAATTTGGGGGTCAAAATAGTAGTGGGGGATTCAAGAGTTCTGGGGCAGCGCCCGAAAATTTTTTTAAATAAATTTTTAAATGCATTAAAAAAAATAAAAAAATAAAAACAAGAAAAGAAAATAATATAAAAAAGTACACCACAACATTGGAAGGTAGGCTAAGGTTTAATCTGTTAATTTATGTAATTGTGAATCTTTGGTCCAACCATAAACTCCATGTAATTGAACACTACAACATTGGAAGGCAAGAGGCTAAGGTTTAGAATGAAAAATCAATTAACTTCATTCACAGATATAGTGTAGAATGGGTAAAAGCGTAGTAAAGAATACACCACAAAAGTACATTTCACCGATAAGCCTAAAAATTTCGGTAGTTAGAATGAAATATAGAAAAAAATGATAAGATTAACATAAATCATAAAAGACCCCACATGGAATACAAATTGAATTATAAGCCCCAAAGATATAAAATGAAGGGGAAAATTGGGGGATCCGGCTTCTCTCCCTTTCCCATCATTTTTCTTCCTCATCGGTGTCGGATGAAGATCTGGACGGTCCAGATTTTTTTTAATAATTTACCGCATGCGGTACACACACCGCATGCGGTATAAATTTAATTATTAAAAAAATCTGACTGTCCATCTTCATCCGACGGTCCCGATTTATGAGGAAGAGGAAGGCAAAAAAAAAAGCGCAAAGAATAGAGCCGGATCCAAAATCGTGGGGGCCAAAATTTAATTTTACATTATATTAATTTTTTTTTCTTAAAAAAATTCTAAACATTTTTTTTTGGGGGCCATCCCTTTAAAAGCTCCGCCCCTGGTGATGCCACATGTCAACGAAGAGCATCTTGGAGTGAGGTTAGAGGTGGGAATTACAATATTAATTGTTTAAAACAACTCTATTTTAGTAGTCCATACAACCTAATAATGTGATAATGACGTTTTCATTTTATCCGAGCTAATCATATTCTACATTGAATCTATAACATTCCAGACGTACCTAAAAATCCAACTGACTTACTTCAATACTAGCTACTACCTCCGGTCCTAATTATAAGACTTAGCTGACTTTTTTCAGAAAAATTAAGAAAGTTAAATAAGTTACTTAATCATTTCATATGTTGTGTGTTTTTAGATTATACTCCCTCCGGTCCTAATTATAAGACATAGTTGACTTTTTTGGAGAAATTAAGGAAGCTAATTAAATTGCTTTAGAGTATTTTATTTTTATTTTTTTCTTCAAAGTAATTAGTTTGACTAATAAATTAATATATAATCTAAAGATACACAACATATAAAATGATTAAGTAACTTATTTAGCTTCCTTAATATCTCCAAACAAAGTCAATTATGTCTTATAATTAGGACCGGAAGTAGTATATTAGTATATTGGTCAAACTATTTAGTTTGAAGAAAAAAATAAAAATACTCTAAACTAATTTAATTAGCTTCCTTAACTCTCCAAAAAAGTCAACTATGTCCTATATGCTAACTCACATTTAATTTTGGACATTAAGCTATTGAGAATGAAAGAATTGGTGTTTTATTAGAATGAGGTCGCTGATATAAAGAATAAAAAATGCGTTCTTAGAAATATGGTTGAGTTGAGTTAAGCAGTTGAGTTTTTTTCTTTTTCTGTTTTTTTAAAGAGTAAAGTCAAGAGTTGTAATTTTAGAGACGGGAAAAAATCGTTTTAAGAACTACTCCCTCCGGTCCTAATTATAAGAGCTAGTTGACTTTTTTGGAGAGGTTAAGGAAGCAAGTTAAATTAGCTTATAGTATTTTTATTTTTATTTTTTTCTTCAAACTTAATAATTTGACTAATAAATTAATATATAATCTAAGAAACCATAACATATAAAATGATTAAGTAACTTATCTAAATTTTCTTAATCTTTCCAAAAAAAGTCAACTAGCTCTTATAATTAGGACCGTATTATTTTCAATTAGGCTAATTGTCCTAACCGCCACGTTTAAATGAGATTCTGAATTCAAAAACGATATTAACATGTTTGTGTGTGTGCTTTTTTAAAATGTATCGAATTAAAAAAGAAAAAAATAGGCTATAAAATCGTACATAAGATGCATACCCTCGAGAAGAGAGGTGGAGATTATGATGAACGGATGATCTCCTTGTTTCTCTTTCTCTGTTTTGTTTTTTTCTTTTTGGAAATATATAATCTTAAATTTTCATTCAACAAAAACAAAAATTGGATACAAAATAAATGTACGTGTATCTAAATCATATTGGCGTGCTCTTTGTAGTACTTAGGGTGTCCCTTAACTCAGAAAGCTCTGTCTTGCCTTGTCAAATTTGGGTTGGAATGAGGTGAGCAAGGGCCCCTTAAATAAAGTTGGGAAAACAGGTTGGGCCCACCCTATATTATATTTTCAAGATGACAATGTAATATAACTAAATTTTTAATAAAAAAAATTAACCTAAGTGGAAGGGACTTTGATCCCTTAAGTAAAATGTTTAAGTTTCGAGCCCTTATAAATGCAAAAAAATTTCTGGGATAGGTCCTCACTTTGGTGTCCGACAGAACCTCGGAGTGGTTGCACACTTTACTACCATTATTTTTATAAAAAATATAACTAATTTTTTCGCAAATCAAAAAACTAGTCGCACAAGGAATTTTTTTGGTAAGATTTCAATACGAGTCTTTTAAATTGCATAAGCATAAGGAAAATATACAACCATTAGGTATTGGTTTTAGTGAGAATAACTTTGACAACTTAAACATGGGATCTTGAATTTAAGTCGTGTAAACAAAAAAAATGTTTTAAAAATAGTTAGCCCTAACTAGTATATTTAAGAAAATAGGCCAAAACTGTTTAAGTCCGAGCTTGTTAAGGGCCGACTTTCGGAAAACATAATTTTGAACTACATGAGATTTTAGATGTTTACGTTTGTGTGAATGCAACAAATATTTTTGGGAGAGCTTTTCCCAATTGGGTTCAACAATAGTCAAAATTAACCCGTTCGTACACACACATATAAAGTCTTCCATGTTTCATTACTATTACATAATGAGATTGAACATACCCTTTGTCTTGGTAAGCATACTCTTCATCAAAAGACTCACATAACTAGTTCGGGAACTTAAAGTCTAGTGTTAAATCTAGGAACAACTTTACATCGAAGGGGTTTTTTCAATTCAAGTGAAAGCTTAAGACATTCTGAAAGATCCACAGGTTCAATTGGAAGCCACACAAAACGATGAAGAAGCTGTGCAAGCCAAAGATGAACAGTGGCCATGCCTAATGCTCTTCCCGGGCACACCCTTCGACCCGCGCCAAATGGTGCCAGCCTCAAGTCCGAGCCCATGACGGACACTTCATCTTTTATGAATCGCTCAGGCTTAAAGGCCCATGGGTCCTCCCACACACTTGAGTCATGTGTTATGGCCCACATATTAACCATTGCAGTTGTGCCAGCTGGCACATGGACCTTACCAATGTGGACATCGTGGACAGCAAGACGGGCCCACGAGAGGAGTGGGCCCGGTGGGTGAAGCCTGAGGACTTCCTTCACAATGGATTGGAGGTAAGGGAGGTTTGTCATGTGGAAATCTTGCACATGATCGTGTTGTCCAAGGCACTCATCGATTTCTTGACGAGCTTTTGTTTGGATGTCTTGGTGCAAAACCATCCTAGCCATAATCCACTCAAGAAGTAATGCAACTGTATCTGTTCCTCGAAACATCATTTCCTAAATCCAAGTAATCAAATATCTTACTCATAGCACCATCCAAAATAGAAGATATAATTGATTCTTTTTAGAGATTAAATAAGTTAAATAAGTTATTTAATCATATCATATATTATGTATCATTATATTATATATCAGTTTATTAGTCAAATTAATTAGTTTAGAGAAAAAATATAAATATTTTAAAATAATTTAATTAGTTTCTTTAATCTCTCCAAAAAAATCAACTTTATCATATATTTAGGATAAGAGGGAGGGAGTAACAAAAATTAGAGACGTAAAGATGTTTGTTATGTGACAGTCTAAATCATAAGCTATACACACACACGGCCATCTATATCTTAATCAAAGTGAGATTTCGTTGTTTGTTATGTGACAGTCTAAATCATAGGCTATACATACACACGGCTATCTATATCTCAATGTCTTATCTTTATTCAGAGCAAAAAATGTCTTATCTTTAAAAAACTAGTTAAAAATAGCTATTTAAAAATTTAATTAGTCAAATGACTTGTCATTTCCCACGATAGTAACTCTTATCTAACTGTATGCAAGTTCCTTCAACTGTATAAAAAATCATTTCCAAAAGTCATTTCTACATAGCTTAAAATACATGGTATATAACTGAAAAAGAGTTATATGGGTTGAATATAGATAATTCACTCAAATTTGTAGTCCTTTATTACCAATAATTTTTTTATAATGAGTAATTATCAATAAAATTTTAAAAAACATATTTTCCACCAGTTTTTTCTGAGAGAAAAAGAAAGAGGGAGGAGATTCTTACCCACAAAATAGCCACTGTATCTGAATCACTTAACCTCTCTTCCTTGGGCAAAGATAGGAGAGCTCCCAGAAAATCATTCTCTTCTTCTCCCTTCAATTTCTCAGTTCTTTTTCGTTCTTCCACTATTTGACCCACAACCCGATTAACCCGACCCGCCAATCCGTGGCACTTCCTTTTCACTCCACCAAAGTCCATAAATTTAAATGGAAAATAATCTTCCCAATTGAACTGAACAATTAGCTCATACCCTTCCTTAACCATATGACCTAGCTCCTCTCTTTTTGAACCCGTGCAGTTACCAAAAACACCCTCCATTATACTCCTGAGTGACCCTTCTTGCAATATCCCCCTCACTTCCACGACCCCCTTCTCCTCCATTTCCTTCGACACTCTTTCCGTCATTTCCTCCGCCACGTGTCGCCGGGTTCCTTCCAGCCCTGAGATTCTCTTCGGACAGAACAAGTGGACGGCTGCAATCCTACGGAGTTGTCGCCAATACGCGCCGTTTGGAGCGAAGCCAATGGCGCGCTCGAACATGAGCAAGCGGGCCGATTCTTTGACGGGCCGGTCTGAGAACGCCGAGCTGCATAGGATTTCGCGAGCCGTCTCCGGGTGGCTGGCGATGATGACCGGGTTGGCTCCTAGGCTAATCGCCATGAGCCGTTTCGCGTTCAGCGAAGCAGCCATTGTGGCAAGCTTACGGTGGGCTAGAGAGCCCATTTGAGGCAAAGACCCCAATATGGGCCAGCCCATTGGGCCAGAGAGCTTGATGGGCTTCTCAGCATGATAGTTACTGTAACGGTAATTCCTCCATGCAAAACCACCAGGGACGAACCAGTAGTTGAGAGAAAGAACAAAGATAAAGAGGAAAAGAGAGAGAAACCAAGAGGAAGAAGAAAGGATGGTTTGGGAAGTTATTTCAAGAGCAAGGATTAATAATAGGAATAGTATTGGGACAAGCTTCATGTTTGAGAGAGACTTGAGAGAGTTAAGAAGAGAAGAGAGATCAGTGAAGTGAGAGTGTTGTGATGATGATTACTGAATAGATCATGAAACTATGGGGATGAATTGTACATATAGGGGTTTGGAAAGTGGTTGAGTTGAAACGATCTCTGGTTAAAATCTAACCATGGTTAGTCATTTACATACCATGCACACAAAATATAGATTTTGTCAAGTTAAATATTCTAAAAGAAAAAGCCGTTCACCGCAAACTCACGATCGACCCCTACTCTTTTCTCGTGATCAACCTGCCAGCAAAGACCCAAATAAAGAAGCGTTTAGTATGTTCATGATATAAGAGTTAGTAGAAGTTTGGACAATGTTAGTTGAAGATTGAGAACTCTTTTGAATCCTCTTATTTTTAGTCTAAAAGCTACTTTTAAAAATAAAAATAAAAAAAAAAACTTTTTTTTTAAAAAAAAAAAAAAAATTTGGTGATTATATAATTTTTTTAAATTAGGCTTAAAAATTTGAAATTAAAAATAAAATATTTTACAAAATTTTTGTCATAAACATTTTTTCTAATAAAAATTATCATAAAAAATATATTATAATAGGGTGGTGGTGGTGGTGCCGTGGTGGTAGAGTAGCGGCGGTGGTGGCGGCGGCTAGGGGCGGATCCAAAAAATTATAGAGGGGGAAACATAATTAGCGGGGAAATTCGGGGGGCCGCCCGATTTTTTTTTAAAGAAAATTTTTAAATACATTAAAAAAAAAATAATATAAACAAGAAAAGAAAAAATATAAAAAAAATATTCATAAAATCAGTGAATACTTGATGATGTAATAAGAGAGGTAATTATCTTACGGATGTGTCATTTAAAAAAAGTAAGACTAAGATCTTGTTAAAATGCAAATTCATAGATTATAATGAAGGGTGAATGACACTTAATAAGTTCAAGACATATATTTTAATAACAAAAGTATATTACAATAAAAATAATTACAATGTCATTCTTCTAAGCGCTTATTTTTTAAAATTTCATCATAATTATCTTATTATCAATCTTTATCAAATACACATTTTTCAATATAAGACACTAAACAATCATTCAACCATTCATCCCCATCCGATTATGAAGTGTAGTCTTAATGTATTAAGGGTGGATACTTAATTTAAGGGTGGACAATTATTCAAACATGTATTAAATTATTATTATTTTTTTTATATAAAAAAAAATCTTCAAATTCAAGGGGGCATTGCCCCCTTGTCTAATAGGTGGATCCGCCTATGGTGGCGGCAGCAGTAGTGTTCGATCGAGAAATTACAGGTTTATTATTATTATTATTATTAAAAAGAGCTTATAAAAAAGCTCCTATGATGAGGAAAACTTATTTTTAAACTCTTTTTTTCTTCATTATAAAATAAGCTCTTTATAATTATAAGAAATTTTGTAAAAATCTTGTTTGGCTTAACTTATACTTATAAGTAGAAGATAAATTAAAAATAAAATTTGCAGCTAAACCAAACCGAAACTTGATTCAAAATATAATATTTTAATTCATTTTATCTTATATATTTATATTTTTTCCCAAACTAATTTACCTAACAGATAATCTTATATAAAATCTAATGTTATATAGAAATATTTTAGGGAAATCAACTCACATTTTTTTAAAATTAACTAATTCATTTCATTTCCTTAAATTACCCAAATTAGTGAAATAATTAACTCTTAAAAAGGAGTAGTAATCAGTGTGTTTTTGGTTTATAATTCGTGGAAACTACGTTTGCTTAACTGTCTTTCAAAATGGTAAAAATAATTCTTGCTTGCGTTTTTCAAACTGACTTCTTCATAGATTTTAGGTTAATGTTATGTATGTGCCCTTGTGAAAGTTTAGGGTCTATTTGGCATGGCAGTGAAAAGGTAAAAAAAATCTTATGGTAAAAAAATGACTTCCAGCTGAAGCCCCTTTCTTTTAGCTTCTTCACCACCAAAAGGACTGCAATGCACGACCCAGCTGTCTCCCCACCCTCACGCGGGCCCACCAGCAACTCGCAGGACCGGTTTTAGCTTCTCCATTTCCTGTTGGCAGCCTTGGTAAGCGAAGTCACAGGTCTTCTCTTCTTTTCAATTAATTTCTACAGTAAAAAATTATCACATACTACCTACCGGTTCTAATTATAAGATATAGTTAACTTTATTTGGAGAGATTAAGGAAGCTAAATAAGTTACTTAATCATTTTATATGTTGTGTATCTTTAGATTATATATTAGTTTATTAATCAAACTAATTACTTTAAAGAAAAAAATAAAAATAAAAATACTTAAAAGTAATTTAATTAGGCTTAAGCCTTAATTTCTCTAAAAAATTAACTATGTTTATAATTAGACCGGAGGGAGTAATATACAACTTGTGTGTTGTACTACTTCCGGTCCTTATTATAAGACCAAACTGACTTTTTAAAGAGATTAAGGAAGCTAATTAAATTACTTTAGAATATTTTTTTTCCTCCAAACTAATTAGTTTGACTAATAAACTAATATATAATTTAATTATACATAACATATGATATGATTAAGTAACTTATTTAACTTCCTTAATCTTTCCAAAAAATGTCAAACCGGTCTTATAATTAGGACTATAGGAAGTATTCAATGATATTCATGCTCTTTTCAATAATTTTTTTATCTCAACTGACTTTTCAAACAAGAGTCCATCTAAAAAAAAGTTACTTTTGCCAATGTTATCACAAATATAAATCACATCTACAATTTAACTTTTAGTAAAAAATCTATCTAGAAAAGCCCAGCAGAAAAAAAAAAGACATTTCTACTACTACTATCCCAAATGAACACTAAGTTATCTATAGACATTTTTGGGGGTGTTTGATATGTGGCATCGAAACACCTGCTAAATCATATCTATTACTGAAGTGAAAAAAAAGATGAAGTGAAAAAAGAAGAAAGAATAGTGGAGAATGATAGTGAGATTATGGCAAAAGTGAAGAGAGAGAGAGAGAGAGAGAGAGAGAGAGAGAGAGAGAGAGAGAGAGAGAGAGAGAGAGAGAGAGAGAGAGAGAGAGAGAGAGAGAGAGAGAGAGAGAGAGAAATTGTGGCAAAAACAAATTAAAAAAAGAGAGAAAAGAAGAGAAAAGAGAGGAGTGAAATTATAAAGGCTACGCATGAGAAAGAAAAGGAAAGGACTTAATCTTTTGGGATATACCCCTTAAAGGAATCGCAAGTTGCAGCTTTTTGTTTGATCATTTTCGTTAATTTGTGAGAGAGTAGGCTTCTACAAAGATGTGCCCTATTTTTGCATTGTCAGGTGTTGCAGAAAATCTTACGGAAACTATATTGTCTCTCAATAATGCATATATCATTTTTATCTTTTACTTCAAGGACACCACAATTCTGAGCCAAAAAAAAAAAGGACACCACAATTGGGTCATACATGTGTTTCCCGTGGGCTATGTCCTAATCATCTCCATCCGCATATACATGTGCCTCTATATTTCCCTTGATCACATATCTCTTTTCCTTTTTCTACTTTTTTTCATAAGGGTAAAGGTGTAAAAGTATAAATGTATTTTATTATGAGGAGTGTTAACACAATTTTTTTTTTAAGTGCAAAAGTACACATAAACTTTCAAAATTGGGGCAAAAATACCATCGCCAACAGTTTAACTTAATTGACGTTACTTTTGCAATGGGCCCTACATTATTTTAAAAAATAAAAATACCTATTTTTATAAATTTACCTTACTGCCTTCCCTTCTTCCCTATCAGTCGCTCGCTCATCACCATCTCAATCCCCAGACCAGCGTCCCAAGCCCAAAACGGTAGACACCAATGCTATTGCCTGCGAAATCCTGGTCATCGGTCTCTCGTTGGGGGAATGAATAGCTAGTCTCTCAGGTTGGTAGTGCGTGCGAGGCCTGGGGATTCTTCCAAGTCATCAATCACGGCGTGCCCATCGAATTACACAAAAAGATCGAGACCTGTTCCAAGAAATTCTTCAATCAAAGCTTGGAGGAGAAGAAGAAAGTGGCACGCAACAAATATAACTTATTACGGTATTACGACGAGTGGATTCTAGTTAAATCACTCCCTCATGCCCTAATTGTCAATGTCGCCGACGTTTTCAGGTATGTGGATGTTGGTGTTTGATTCTAATTTCTTCAATATTCGACCTCAAACTGCTAAATGCGTAGGTCACTCAGCTTCATATATGATTTCTAGGCTAGCAACAACTACTGCCAAATAAAAGAAATAATCCCTTTTGCCTTTTGATTTTTTGATTTGATTTTTATGTTGATTATTAGGTTTGATTTTTGGATCTATAATTTCTATCCGAAAGGGTGATGAATCTCTCTGGATTCTTTGTCAATAATTTTAACTAGACATGAACCAAAAAATTAGAGTAGGATCAACTGTTTTTTAGAGGCAGTGTTGAAGTAGATGATGATGAATTGAGATTTGGGCTTTGGGTTATTTGATTTCCCAATTCATGGGCTTTATGTGAAATCATTATTGTCCATAACTTGAGCTTTCGATCTCTCTCGTTTTGTTTAAATACCTGCTCTCCTCTTGATTCTTTTCATTGAACATGATATTAGCTTAGGTTTTGGATAAGATCCTACAATTTCGTCTCAGATGATGATGAATTGAGAGTGGAGGGTGATGAAATTAGAGGCTGGAGGAGATCCTGCAATTTTGTCTCGGATGATGATGAATTGAGAGTGGAGGGTGATGAATCGAGAGGCTGGAGGAAGAGGGTTTTTTTTTTTTTAATATTATTTATTGAGTTGAAGGGTATTTTGGTATTTTCAAAGTGTAACTAACGTCTGTTAATCCAATCTGACAGTGATGGTATTTTTGTCCCAATTTTGAAAGTTCATGTGTAAACAGTTTTGCACCTGAAAAAATATTTGGTGTTGGGCGCTCCTCATGGTAAAATACATGTGCATTTTTGCACTTCTACCCTTTTCCTAATATAAATTCAACTTTGGTTACATATCTTTTTTTTTTTTTTTTTAAATTCTCTGAAGCTTATGGTCCATTTTAAGTTTGTTAATACATGTCAAATTGCACATACTTTAGTTTTAAAACTAAAATGAATATGACGTTTTGATTAGTGGAGTGTATCTTTTATTCTATTTATTAATAAGTTAAGGTACATCCAGACTCTAAAATATTTTCTCAAATGCTTCTAGCACTTGAACTATTTTTTGTGCCTAGGTGCTGGAGGCACAAAAAATATTTTAAGGTACTGAATGTTAATGAAAAAAAATACTTTAAAATACTTAATACACCAACAAATATTTTAAAATGCTGGATACATATAAAAAAACACTTCAAGATCATGGATGCATCTAGAAAAATAATTAAGGATGGTGAATGGGTTGAGTTCATTATTAATTATTCTCTCTCTTTTTCAAAACATAGAATCTTATGTATTAAAAATTGAAACATACGATGATGCGGAACTATCCATTGTTCACAGAAACATAAAAGTTTGGCCAATCAAGACCATATCTCCAATGGTGGATGCCTTAAAAATTCAAACTTTAAAAGGAAAATACTTGCATACAACTAGATTTTAAAACTGTCACCAATCAATCAACCAAGAAGAATATTCACAAGGTATTAATATTTGATCCTAAAGTGAGGAATACAAATGGCCATATCAGTCATTTCCTATTGTAAATTATTAACATGCCCACTACTCCCACATGTAAGCTGTAACAAAGAGATGGTTGGATGATGAGAGAATCAGAATCCAAAGAAAGACAACTGACGAAAATCCCCAAACAGCAAATGCAAGGAAAAAGCAGGGGACCTTTACAGCAAAGTTAAATTATTGCCACTAGCAGACTCTTCAGGAAAAATCAGCAAATTTCAAGTGGATTCTTTTGCACAGCTTTTTGTATTTCAAATTTATTTATATATATATATATATATTTATATTTTAGGGCCTTCCAATCCAATACTTACACACACTGACACACATAACCCAATGCCCAATTAATAGTGAATAGGTAATGGCCATTATTTGATTCCAAGTGATATTGCTTTCTCATGATGGCAAGGTGGTGACCATATGCAACTACCACCCCAATTGCTTTTGTACTATTGAAAAAAAGGGGTAAGCCTTTAGCAAAATTAAACAATTCAATAAATTTTTGGCCTTATCTATTTTTTTTTAAAAAATAAACTAAGATTACTTTCCAAAAAAAGAACTGAGTTGTTTATGCATAAATATTTAAATAAGTGATAGAAATATTTTAACAAGACTCTTATCAAGACAATCAACTTGTATACACTCTGATCCTATTTATAAGTCATTTTTAACTAAATCACACCTATCAAGGAGAGATCGTTAACTCAATGATTATGAAGTAATTTTTTAACTTTTTTTAAGGATTTTTCTTTTAACTTTTTTATTTATGAATAAATATTTTTTTAAATTAATTTTCTTTTCCTCTTATAAAAGGAAGAGAGAGAAGGATGGGAAAGAAACGGAGAGAATGATGAGAATGAAATTAAATGTGGACCATTAAATCTTGATCCAATGGTCATAAAGGGAGTAAAGGATGTGAGCAGACCAGAAAAGAAAAGGAGAGAAGCCAAGTCCCATTTATGAATGAGTATTTTTCAATTCTTTTCTCTCTCTCTATTTTCATTGGTATAATTAATATGGGCAAAATTGTCACAATTTCATTTACTACCCTGAAATTGGACTTATAAATATGACTAAATTTTTTGGTAAAAAATGACTTATAAATAGGATTAGAGTGGGATTTTTATTATTAGTTGGTCCACAAATATTTTTATAGAATTGGTCTAATTAAGAAATAATTTTCTTACACCTGCCAGCCAACCACATCGTCAAGGAATTATATTTTCAAATGACTAATCCTGTAAAAAAAAAACTCTAGCATGAAGAAATGTGCATTATGTTATAATTTATTTTTTTTTTTTTGGGGGGGGGGTCAGAAACCAAAATCAAATTTTTGTTATACAATGAAATAATCTTTTTAATTGAACTACAGGGTACAAATAATTGCAGGTTTTGGGGTAAAGGTGGCGAAGGATGAAAAAAACCCATGCTTATCTTGAAGGTGGCGAAGAAACTTTGAGCAAAAAAAAATAAACTAATATATAATCCAAAGGTGGCGAAGAAATCAGATGTGAAATTTGGCCATTTTAACCCATGCTGCCATATACATGCTGCCATATACATTGCAAGAATAATCCATCCAAAGATGTCATATTTAAGATCACAATCACTACTCTCCTGCATTTTGGATTCCTGAAATAAACCAAATAATTGTTAGTGAACAACCAATGCTACAAAACTAGATGAGAATAATATTGTCCTTAGAGATGATTGAATCAAATTACCTTCAAACAGAAACAATCAGATAAAACAGTATCGAACAAGCCAATGCCACAAAGCTACTTCAATCATTTTTGTCGATAAACGAGGCATGCAGGTGAACAGCCAGTTCAGATGACAAAGAATCTTTGGTCAAATGTGGCAATAGAAAGGTTCTTCAAACTGTAAATTGGAATGGGAGAGGAAAATGGGCCTTTTTATAAAATTAATTTGAATGTTTAATTTGGTATAGATGAAAAAATAAAATATTTGAACATAAAAAAGTAGGAAAAAAAAATAAACATTACAAATATCCTTTATAGAAAAAAAGATTTAACTAATTTTAAATGATAAAGAGTAAGGTTATTTTTCATCCTTGCTGTCATGGTTTTTTTAAAAAAAGACATTTTATTAACTGTCTTAATTGAAGGCTCCTTTCAATATTTGATGAAAGTCTGGAAGAACTATTATGGCCTCCCAAACACATCAGAAATGATTTTTCTCTCCCCTTCTCCCTTTCTTGAAACTCCTTTAATTTATACCAAACATGCCCCCTTGACTTAATTTTTTCCTCCTCAATTTTAATAGTCAATTTAGAACTATTATGCTACACATCCTCAGTTTATATGATCAAATGAAACAATGAACTGATGAGTATCTCTCGGTCCTAACTAACACATTTATGCAGGTAGCCAAATAGCCAACCCATAAATAACAATTTTGTCAGCCCCACCAGCCCATGGTGGTACTTTCACAGACCCCTCTATGCAATACACGGTGATCAAATATAGAAGCAATGTGGCCCAAAAGCTTGTTAAATCCACATTTATTAGACTCGCAATACTTTATCATTCTATAAACACAAGCAGACATATCCAAAACTCCACTAGAACTGAAAGAGACACTCAGCTTACACCAAATTCAAACAGGATGTTGTCAAAACTCAAGCTTTCCACATCAAAATCCTATTGTGGTTTATCTGTGATGGTGGTGCCAAAGTATAAGCTTAGTGAAACCATGTTAATCAATAATGCAGATGAGGAATATGTAATAAATTTTGCCTTCAAGTTTTTGATGTTGCCTCTGATGAAGAAGGGAAAATCCACAGAACAGGTTATGTGTTAACAAAGCCAGCTCCAGAAGTTGATATAGCAGGTTGTGGCACTCATAAAACAATTAAACACGAATAAAGTTCAGTTAAATTCTTCCAGGCCAGGTCTGACCTTTCCATTAGGAGAAGCTGATGACTTGCTACTTTGTTCCTGATCAAACCCTTTTTTGTTGATCTTGATGTGCAATTCTGGGGCCTAACAAGCATGGTGAGTTATCAAAGTAAAAACCATGCAACTGTGTTATATGAATTCTTGAAAACATAAAGAACAAGGACTCAATAGACACCAATTTCCGAAGGAAAGAGTCCTAAGGATTTCTATGTAGCAAAGACTAAAGTGAAAAAGTGGTTAGTTACATGGATAATTCAAGACTGCAACATAGCAAAAACTAACTTCACCATCAATAACTAACCAGGCCAATTCAGTTCCAACTAGATGATTGGCAACAACAAACGCAATATGTTGCATTATCACCCACACCAAGTTGTTGTGTTGCATGTGAAGCTGCCTTGTTTGAACTCAAGATACAAGAGGTGAAGCTAAAATACTTTCACCATCAAGCCATGAGTTGGATAGGCGACCCACACCAAGTTCAAAAACAGCCTTTGGTTGATTGCTTGAATATCTATTAAATCATTAAACCTCAACCATGTGGTCTGACATAAGATATTTAGTATGGTGGATTTCAAATTTAGAGGGCAGACACTCTGCATCGCCCCCCCCCCCCCCCGGGGATTTGTTCATAAAAGTTCAAAAATATTATTCTAGACCAATCAATTAAACCTGACAGAAAATCCTGAAGTAAACTGCAGAAGTTTTAACACTAATAGCTTAAATTTACTAGTTCACAAAAATAAACACAACAAGAAGTGTTTGTATCAAACATGAAAAAAGAAGACTAACATTTTTCAGGCGAGGTCCTGAATAAAGTAATATGGAAAAGCAGGTTGCTGCTGGTGTTAGCATAAACAAGAAAACTTTGAGCATGAATCATATATAAAAACATGTTCATGTAATTGACATTGCAATTTAGTTATACCTTAACAATAATTTCCAAGGACTTCTTATAGAGCTCATTCTCAGGATCCTACAAAAACAGATTCCACCGCTAAAAAACTGACAGATTTAGAACTAAAATTGGCTATAGCTCAATAATGAATTGACCTGCTCTATGGCTTTTTTCAAACACTCATATGCCTTGTCAAAATAATTCTTTGCCTCATCGAGAACAGGAGTTATAAATGCAAGAGACTTTTGAGCATTTCTGATAGAGTACCGGATTAGTGAGAGATGATAGAAGTTGTGGAAAGTTAGAGGTTTTAGGAATTAATTATTAATTGTTCTTTTTAGTACTTGAGAAATAAGTGGATATCCACAAAGTAGGAGTTAGTTGCTAGAGTCATGAGTTGTTCGCAATTTGAATTTCGCATTTGAGTTTTGAATTAGAGTCTCTCTCTGTAAGCTATTTCTATAAATTACCTTTTCGCCTATTCAATAAAATATGAAATAGATACGGAAAATTATTAGAGAATTACTTCTTTGATTATGGGAGATTCTCCTTGGGCTTTAGTAGTCTGATGGGTTACAGATTCTGACTCATCTTTCTATTAAAGATTTACTCTATTTTTTATCATATTATGATATTAGATTCTGATTTCATAATCTGATAAAGATTTATCCTTTTAATTTTTATCCTTTTATTCTTTTACTTTTCCTAAAATAAAATCGGTCTCTATCAATTTCCCAGGTACCAAAGAGTGTCATGCTTCGTAGGACTGATAAGTAAATCTTCCTTCAGATGTGAAATGGCATCTGTATATAGTTGGTTTCGTCAAAATCCATAAGAACTAGAAAGAGCAACTCATGCTGATAAAAGGAGAATTCACTTGAAGGTGGTAGAAATGAGCAGTGAATTGGCGTAAATTTTGCTCAGTGAGACACATGATATACCATTAATCATCCTCTTGGATTCACTGGGATTTTGGCATTGCGACAACTCAAGCAAAGCTCCACCCCACTTGGTCCGAATCTGCATGAATGCATGTTTTAAAAATAAGTTGTTATTATTCAATTGAGCCTATATAAAGTGGTCTAATATGGATTAAAACTTTAAGTCTTAAGGGATTTAGTTATTATGAAAATTAATGTGTAGAGACTAAAGTGATATTTCTAATTTGGTATTGGAAATTCAAATTCACATTCTCTAGGATTGAAATGGGATTGATGCATGCTTAAGGATTTGGTTGATAATGAAATCTGTGACTGAAGAATTTGGATAGATTAGGAATAACTAAATCCTAAAGCTACTGCCCTCTTATGTTAAGCTAAATCAGCATACCCCAGTTTTAGTATTCATTGCTTTAATGCTTTTCACAAGGTCAAAACGTGAACGGTAAGCAGCAATATTTCCATATTATCACTAAAATGAATATAACAATTTAAAATCAACAACTCACTGTCCAAAGAAATGTAAGAAATTAAGAGCTTCTATACAATTATGATACATTAATTAAAAGAATTTTGCAAAACATTTCTAGCACAACTTTTTTTTGTGTCCGACGATCAGATAGCACCTTCAAATTGTGAGAAAAAATAATACGAACCTCAGCCTCATGAAGGTTTTTTTTTCGTAGTTAGCTTCGGCATTCTTCGAGTTACGCTCTGATAACAGTGCGCGATCAGAGTTGTTTTCAGAAAATTCCATAGCGAGAAAATGTGGTTCCCCACACGAAGCTCTTTTTTTTTTTTTAAAAAAAAAAATTTCTTCTTCTTCTCTCCTTTCTGCCTTCATAAGTCGCGAGAAATTCGTGAGATCGCTTAAGATCAAGAATCGATAGTGATGCATATGATAAATACAACATCAAACTGCACTTTAGACATGCCATAACCAACATTTGGCGCACCTTTGTTGACGTCGTTGATAAACGAAGAATCTGTTATTGAACTTGTAATATTAATCATTGATTTTATATTATTACACCATTAGTTGAGAATTGAGGGGAAAAAATTATTTTACTGCCACTATTATCATGTTATAAATAAAATTATTGTTTTATGTTAAATTAATACTGTTCATTACCGGTAATTTTGACCCTCTTAATTTGAGACTTAAAACTGAGTGATTGTCAATTCGATTACTAGTATATGTCAAAAGAGAGAATTTCAATTTAATATTTATTACATACTTTGAAATCTTGAGGAATTTTTTTTAAATACACATATTGATCATGTTCTCTTTTTTGTTGTTGATAAAATTGTGACACCTCAGTTAACACTTACGAGATTATTACGTACACCTATTACAATCTTGACATAGAATCACTTTCAATTCCTTAGAAGGCTGATATATCTCATGAAACCCCAATTTGCCTCTAGACCCCTCTTCGTTAGTGTAAACTGAGAATCTAATAGTCTTATTAATTAAGATAAATACATGGGTATATATACAAGAGAAAGGCTAACAGGAAACCCTACAATTGTGGATCTAACTTAATCCCTAATAATATGGATATAACCGTAATCCATATTATAACACTTCCCCTCAAGTTGGAGCATATATATTGATCATGCCCAACTTGTTACAAAGATACTCAACTCGTGTGCCATTTAAGGCTTTTGTTAGAAGATCTACCAGCTGGTCGTTTGATCGCACGTGCCCTGTAGATATGACATTTTCTTTGATCTTATCTCTGATAAAATGGCAATCGATTTCAATATGCTTCGTACGCTCATGGAACACAGAATTCGATGCTATATGGAGTGCTGCTTTATTGTCATACCATAATTTCGCAGGTAATGTCGTGACGATCCCAATTTCCTTCATGAGTTGAAATACCCACACAATTTCCTGTGCTGATTGTGACATGGCTCTATATTCGCGCTCGCACTTGACTTTGACACAACACCTTGCTTTTTACTTCTCCAAGATATCAAGTTTCCACCAACAAACACACAGTAACATGTAGTGGACCGTCTTGTAACTTTAGATCCTGCATGATCCGCATCACAGAAGCACTCAACTTTAGTGTGCCCGTAATCTGTATAGAGAATGCCACGACCCGGGGAACCTTTCAAATAATGCAAGATATGCTCTAAGGCTTCCCACTGAGCGACTATTGGAGCTTCCATGAATTGACTGAGTACACCGATCGAGAAGGTTATATCGGGACAGTCACCGTCGGATAATTGATTTCCCAACGAGTCTTCTATATCGCTCAGGAGATGCAAATGGCTTCAGTTTCTCTGGATCAATCTTCTTCTTTAAGTCATCGGGAAGTTCAACAAACATGCTATCATTAAGATCCAGGAACGGATTCGAAATCGTAGGAATGGTACTTGGTGCAGCACCAAGTTTTCCAGTTTCCTTTAACAAATCGAGAACATATTTTCTTTGGGATAAAAGGATTCCTTTCTTGCTTCTCAATACCTCAATGTCGAGAAAGTACTTCAATGGACCTAAGTCTTTTGTCCGGAAGTGGGAGTTAAGGAAGATTTTAAGTTCGAGATTCCGAAATGTTACTCCCGAATCACAATATCATCAACATATACTACTAGAAGGATCATGCCCGCATTGATTAGAATGGTAAAACACAGAGCGATCACAATTACTTTGGCTTAACCCAAATTTCTTGACCACACCACAAAACCGATCAAACCAAGCACGAGGAATTTGCTTTAGACCATACAACGACTTTCGGAGATAGCATACCTTCCTAGACTCCCCCTGAGAAACGAACCCAGGTGGTTGCTCCATATATACCTCCTCAAGAAGGTCACCATTTAAAAAGGCATTCTTAACATCCAACTGATGCAAATCCCAATGGTAGGTGGCAGCCAAAGAAATAAGAAAACGAACGGAACTGAGCTTAGCCACAGGGGAGAAGGTCTCAGAATAATCAATGCCATAAGTTTGAGCATAACCTTTTGCGATAAGTCGAGCTTTCAACCGTTCCAAGGAACCATCAGCCTTGGTCTTAACAGCAAACACCCATTTACACCCAATGGCCTTCTTTCTAGAAGGGAGATCAATAAGAGTCCAGGTACCAGCATTTTCAAGGGCCATCATTTCTTCTTCCATCGCTGCACACCAACTAGGGTGAGTCAAGGCTTGGTGAAGGTTGGTAGGGGTAGAGATGGATTCAAGGGTGGCCACAAGGGAAGAGGAAACATGTGACAAACGTTGGTAGGAGACAAAATATGAGATAGGATAGGTACAGTCAGCATATCTCTGGGGAGGATGATGAGGACGGGTACCTTTTCGGAGGGCAATAGGCAGGTCATCAGATTGGGCAATAGTAGAATTAGGTACAATTGGGTCGGAACGGGGAAGGGCGGGACTTGGATCCGACAAATGGCGGTGCAGCAAGGGCAAAACATTGGCAACATCAGCATCATTGACTATATCAGGTTCTGGAACTGCAGCCTGTACTGGTGAGATAGGAACACGATAAACTAGGATATCATCAGACTCAGAAACTACAGAGGAAGACTTGGACAATATCGAAGACGGGAAGAAAGAAGAAGACTCATGAAAGGTCACATTTGTGGACACTAGATAACGACAGAGATCAGGAGAGTAACACCGATAACCTTTTTGAACTCGAGAATAACCCATAAAGACACACCGCAAGGACTTTGGATCGAGTTTACTCACATTGGGACGGATATCCCGAACAAAGCAGACACAACCAAAAATTTTAGGATCAACAGGAAACAAGTTAGTGGTGGGAAACAAAATAGAATAGGGAATGCCACCACTAAGGACAGCTGAATGCATGCGATTGATGAGAAAACAAGCAGTAGACACGGCATCAGCCCAAAAGGTTTTAGGGACACAGGAGTGAAACATGAGAGCACGGGTAGTTTCTAAAAGATGGCGATTTTTCCTCTCAGCAACACCATTTTGAGCAGGTGTATCAACACAGGAGGATTGGTGAAGAATGCCATTACTATGCATATACTCAGTGAATGGGGCGGAAAAATATTCTTTCGCATTATCACGAAGGATTTTCACGGCGTATTAAATTGGGTTTGAATTTCAGCACGAAATGACGAAAATGAGTAAACAATTCGAACGTTGTTTCATTAAGTAAAGCCAAGTAGTTCGGGAAAAGTCATCAACAAAAGTGACAAAATATCGATAACCGATCGAGACAAAACCAACAAGGACCCCAAACATCGAATGAACTAACTCAAGGGGGACGCACTGTTTATTGACTCGAGGTGCCAAATGAACACGATGGTGTTTGGAAAACTGACACGACTCACAATCCAAAGAAGACACAGACAAAAAATGAGGATACAACCTCTTTAGGGACGAAAGGGACACATGACCAAGATGACAATGAATTTCAAAGAGTGACGACCCACCAGAACAAACAAGCAACAGAACGCGGCACCTGATCATCAAGAATGTAATGTCCACCGGATTCATAGCCTCTACCAATAATTTGTTTCGTCGTAAGATCCCGAATCACTACTAGAAAATAGGAAATAGCTACGGAATTTGCTACGGAAAATTTTCCGTAGCAATGGACGGATTTTGCTACGATTTAAAAATCCGTAGCAAAAAAACGCAAAGGACATAAAATTGCGACGGATGAGCGTTATCGGTCGCAATTTTTGACTGACAGTGTCCGTCGCAAAATGGCCGACCAAAATGGTCACCTTTTTGCGACAGATTCATTAACCGTCGCCAAATTGCGGCGGATGACTCCATCCGTCGCAATATTACGAAGGATGACGTCATCCGTCGCAAAATGGCGGACGGATGGAGTCATCCGTCGCAAAATGGCGGACTTTTTGTCGCCTTTTTGCGACGGATGACGCGTATCCGTCGCAAAAGGAGGATTTTGCGACGGATGACGTCATCCGTCGCAAAATGGGAAAGTCTCATTGATGAGACTTTCCCATTGTACGCGTCTCCCCCAAGAGCTCGACCCACCCCCTCCGGACCCCCCCCGGCTCCCTGGTCCCCGGCCCCCGGTCCTGCGGCTACGCCGCTGCTCCCGGTCCCACCTCGCCCCCACCCCCCATTTTGCCCCAAGCTCGCCTCATCCCCGGCTCGTCCCAAGCTCACCCCACCCCCTCCGGCCTTCCTTCCTCATTTCCGCCCCCGCTCCGGTTCCCCCAAACTCCGGCCCCCTCTCCCCCTAAGCTCGCCCCACCCCCATTTCGCCCAAGCTCGCCCCACCCCTATTCCCCCGGCCCGGCACTCCGCGTCCCTCACCTCCGCTCGGCCAGATCCGCCCCCTCCTGCCCCCCCCTCCCATTCCGCCCCCTGCTCCGGCCTCCTCACCTCCGGCCGGGCCGATACTTCAAGCTCCGCCTGATTTCGTCCCTTTTTGCCTCCTCACTTCCTCCGATCCTCTTCTTCGTTCCGGCCACCGCTGTGTTAGCTTGAAGTATTTTTTTTATATATAATTATTTGAAAATATCTATGTTAGATTTGCTTTATTACATAACTGAAATATATATGTTAGTAGAAGATTATAAGTTACATGATTTTAAGTATTCTTTTTTGTTTTAGTTTCTCCTTTAGCCGAATCTATTAATTACATAATGATCTTCATACTTAGTTGTTTATCAATTTGAATTATTCTTATAGTTTGTAGGAGATTATATGATTTTTTTATTATTATTGGGCTTTAATGATTATTATTTATGATATTGATTTTTTCTAAGTAAACACAGTTAATACACGTATATAAATATTTCATGTGAAGTATTTTATGTAGCACTTTTTAGGAATTTAGAAATTTGGATTCGATTTTGGTGTGATAAAATTATGATTTTGTATTAGTTGGTAATGATACATAAATAATCTCTTTGATCTAGCCCATATATGTTAGAAACTCCAAAATATTTAGTATTCTATTCTTTTTTTACCCCCTCCACATGCATGTCCCCATGTTCGGTGTGCTATCCTCATTCTCCGGTTGTATGCTTTGGAATATGTTCTTTGTTCAATGCATGTGTTTGTTTTTCACTTTCTTGATTAAGTGGCAATTGGTAGGCATAAGAGGCGACTTATATATATATATATATATTTGTGGTATGTTGAGATGTTAATTAGGTTAGTAACTGAACTAGGTAGGAAGTATGGAAGGCAACCATGATAGAAGTTGGATGTACAATCGTCTAACTGATAGAAGACAACTAACGCAAGCATTCTTCGTGGGTTTGGAAGTGTTCGTCAATTTGCTTTGGCGAATTCAAATAATTCAAGTAGGGAGATCAGTGTCCGTGTGTGCCAAATGTAAGTGTTTAAGATTTACGAGATGCGGACACGGTCGGGAATTCATTTGTGTCAAAAGGGATTCATGAAAGATTATGAATGTTGGGAATGTCATGGCGAAGTCCGACGACACCGAGTGGTTATTACGGGGACGATAGTCATCGAGAAAACCTTAATCAATATGAGCAAAATTGGTTATGGATGCCGCGGGTCCGTCGATCGGCCAATATTTTGATCCCGTTACTCATCGCGAACCGTCATACATGGGAGAGGAGACAGTACACATCCTCAACCATCATACATGGGTGAGGATCCTCATCCGGAAGCCGCTAGGTTCTATAAAATGCTTCAAGAAGCACGACGTCCGTTATGGGAAGGTTGCGAACACTTTGAAAATAGTGAATATTCATCGCTATCGGCTACCCTAGCAACACTAAGCTTGAAGACCGATCACCATATGAGTGAGAGGAATTACAACGAAATGATGCGAGATCATGAGTAAGGTTGTTCCCAAAGACAATAATTTGCCGAAGGACTTTTACCAAGCAAAAAAAGGTGAAAGAGCTTGGGCTTGGATGTGAAAAATCCATTGCTTTGCCCCCCCGAGAGGATGTATGTTGTATTACAAGGATGATCTTGAGCTGACCAATTGCAAATTCTGTGGACATGATAGATATAAAGTTGTGGGGAAAGGAAGGAAAAAGACCCGTCATGCATTAAGCAAGATGTGGTACTTTCCTCTGGTGCCCAGACTTACGAGATTGTATGCATCCGAACAAACAGCTGCTCACATGAGATGGCACCGGGAGCATCGTAGGGATGAAAACTTTGTGACGCATCCATCTGATGTCGAAGCTTGGCGTAAATTTGACGAGGCGAATCCTTTCTTTGCTATGGATCCCCGTAATGTTCATCTTGGTCTATGTTCGGATGGGTTCGCTCCTTTCAACAATACGAGCAGGAATTATTCCTGTTGGCCAGTCATTGTGACTCCGTACAACTTCCCACCTTCTATGTGCATGAGAAGAGAGTTTTTCTTCCTTAACGTGTTAATCCCTGGGCCATCGAACCCAAAAAAGAAGATAGATGTGTACCTCAGGCCTTTGATAGACGAGTTGAAGATGTTGTGGAGTGAAGGTGTTCTTACGTATGATATATCATTAAGTCATAATTTCACCATGCGGCCGCCTTAATGTGGACGATAAATGATTTCCCCGCATATGGGATGTTGAGTGGGCCGGCAAACGTCGGAAAGCTCGCATGCCCGGTATGTCTTGAACAGAACATGGGTTTTAGCTTGGAACACGATCGCAAGGTCGGTTGGTTTGACAGCACCGACGATTCCTACCCCGATCATCCGTTTAGGAGAAATAGAAAAGACTTCACGCGGAGTGTTGTCGAACGAGCAGATCAACCTCGTCGTTTAAGTGGACAAGAAATATGGGACATGGTTAGGTACATTCCGAGTGTCGAAGAGGGGGCTGCTTCAAGCGAACCTGAGGGGTATGGCATTGATCATCATTGGAACAAGCGAAGTATCTTCTGGGAACTACCATATTGGAAAGATCAATTGTTAAGACACAACCTCGATGTCATGCATATTGAGAGGAATGTGTTTTGTAATATTCTGTACACCGTGATGGACACCAAGGGCAAGACGAAAGACACAGTGAAAGCAAGATTGGACGTTGAAACGATTTGTAGAAGGCCTGCTTTGCATTTGGTGGACAGTGGCACTGGACGAATTTCCAAACCCAGAGTGCCGTACACATTTAATAAAGAGCAGAATTTAGAATTGTTGCAATAGGTTAAAGATCTGAAACTCCCTGACGGTTATGCGTCAAACCGGAAAAGATGTGTCGACATGCACGAGGGAAGTTGAGCAAGATGAAGAGTCATGATTGTCATGTTTTTTTCCGAGATTGTTGCCGTGGGCCTTCTAAGCACTACCGAAGCATATATGGTCTATTCTAACGGAGTTTTCCATGTTCTTTAGAGAAATTTGTGCTTCAGAGCTTAATGTTGAAAAGTTACGACACCTGGAGACGAGCATGCCCATAACGTTATGCAAGTTAGAGATGGTGTTTCCTCCTAGCTTGTTTGACTCAATGGAACATTTGCCCGTTCACTTGGCCTACGAAGCAAAGGTAGGAGGCCCGCAACAATATAGATGGATGTATCCGTTTGAGAGGTAATATATATATTGATTTGCGCTGTTATTAATTGACCGACATGGTACTTTAGATTATAAATACCCTATGATATTCCATTGTAGGTTTTTACGCACACTTAAGCACAAGATAAAAAATACAAGGTACGTTGAAGGATCTATCGCTGAAGCTTATCTAGTCGAAGAGGCCGCAAAATTTGCGTCATACTATTATCCCCCGAAATGATGTCAAGATGGAGAGGGGTACCTCGTAACGATGATGCCGGTGATACGAGAGATCAAAAATCAATATTTAATTTTCCAGGGCGAGTCGTGGGAAAACGTTGGAAGTCAACTCTTGACGGAAGAGATAAGCGAGTTACAGAGTGGTACATTCTAAACAACTGTGAAGAGGCCGCCAAGTACCTAGAGTAAGTTTTTTTTACTATTACGGTAAGTATTAAAGTATTAACTTCAGTTTTTTGTTAGTTACTTCTTTAATTGGGTCCAATCGGGAAATCCTTCAATGTCGGTGTCCTAAGTTGATCAATTCACTAATTCTGAGTTTCCAAAATGGTTTCGATCATATTTCTTGGAAAATCCATTAGATCCCAATGAAGTTGCGTGGAGTTTATCTTATGGAGCTGCAATTACGCATACCCGATGTAACAAATATATAATCAATGGGTATCGATTTGCAACTCGTTGACGCGAACGCAGTACACTATGTTGCAATTACGGTGTATGTTGTCGAGGTGACCAAGTTGACGGGGTGGAGACTGACTACTACGGGAAGTTAGTTGAGATAATTCAGCTGAGTTACCAGTGGGACAAGGTGGTGACCCTTTTTAAGTGTGAGTGGTTTGATAACAGTCCGCGTGGGACAAAAGTGGACAAACATGGAAATATTGAGATCCACCGGACAAAGAGATATACGGTTGGTTATGACCCATTCATCCTTGCTCAACAAAGCGGAACAAGTTTACTATACACCATACCCTACATCTCGCCAAGGTGGACGGAGTTATTAAAACCAAAGCACGAAATATTATACCAAAGTCGAAAGAGCCGGAATCAAATGACGGTATGGATGAACCTTTCCAAGCGATGTGGAACATGTGCTTTGCCCATAAACATCTTCGATGACGAAGTACCAAGCAATCTATTTGATTCTCGTGCGGAGTTAGAGTTGATTCCTATACAAATTGACGATGAGAAATCGTACGATGAGGATGAGGCAGAAATGAGCTTCTCTGATAGTGAATCTGAGTTTGACGACTATGAGAGTTCAGATAAAGACATGCAAGTAGATGTCGATGAACAGGAATCGTCTGGTTGATTTGTGTTAGTTCTTTGTTATGACGATCTGTTATACTACATACCGTGTTACTTCGCTCATCGTCATATTTAATAAATATCTTTATATATATATATATATATATATTTTGACATTATGTCTATAAGGATTCAGAGATGGACCATCTAGGAGGCCGTTCAGGTAGTGGACGTGGTAGTGGTCGAGCCCGACCCCGTACTATAAGAGGGGGTAGGGCGACGCCAACTGCTCCATATGGAGGCAGAGGGCTCAGCGCTTCCCCAGAGGGGCCACTATTTGATTTTTCGTCGTCACCGTCAGAATATTTGTCATCTTCACCGTCACTTTATACATCGTCGTCACCGTCGGCTACCCCCCTGATCCACAGCAAGGGGGACAACAAGTTTACTTTACCATTTCTGATTGATTTACATATGTTTAGTTTCTTGAAACCATCTATGTACAAACATCTTCAATATTTCACATTTCTTCCTTAGCACACCGCGTCGCCTCGAGCCACGTCGGGGAAGAAGGTAGTTCCTCCGATACACCAACTGGGCTCAACAGATCCCGAGACGGGGTTTCTTTGGATTTGTCCTAACGGCAACGAGTAAGTCATGCCAAGTTACCCGTGATCGGCCAATTTTCTTTTCTAATTGGTTTGTATGCTAATATTTGCATGATAATCTCTGTTTTCATATTTGTGCCTGATAATCCGGTGGCGACTTTCATGTCGAATCAAATATTCCGTAATTACACTCAAGCTTGGACCGCGTGGACAGAGATTCCTAAGACGCAACGAGACAGTTGGTTCAAGGAGTTCTTGGTAAGTTATTTTTTTATGCGTGTTAATTAAGTACTTTTAAAGAAGCACTAATTGTTCGTTATTGATTTTCAGGATAAGCATATGACGTTGCCTGAGCATCGTGAAAATCTGAAAAAAGCTTATAACCACAGGGCGGCTTCAAAAGTGCGTCGAAAGCTCTATTCATTGAGAAGGTTGAGAGGCAAGACAGTTGGCTTCCACAGACACTAAAGATGAATTATTTGGCAATTGGGAAAACAATGACAAGTTTAAGACCATAAGTGCAAAAAATAAGGAAAATAGGGCCAAAATGGAAGGACCATCATATCTTTGTCAAGGCTTCATATCAATTAGTGAGCATCGACACAAATTTGTAAGTACACGTTATTTTCTATTTACGTATTCAATATTTTGTACTTTGAAGTAATTAATTAAGGTCATCATTTGCGTTTGCGATAGAGTCCGGGAAGCTCCACTGGATCGGTTGAGTGGGTTACCTTTCGGGACCCATTCTCGACGGTCGAAGGGAGTGAGAGGCAATGGATTAACCCAAGGGCGCAACAAATAGCGGTTAGGAAAACTTTGGGTTGCCTTTATTACTTGTTTTATGCACCACCATATTTATTTTATTTTACATGTCTTATTTGTTATGTATTTGTTTGCTTGTAGGAAAACTTTGAGAAGCTGTCGCAGGAGAGAGCCTCGCAGCGTGAGACTGACCCCTCATCCTCTCAATCCGATAACGAAAGTCTGTTCTTTGAGGCTACTGGCGGATTTGACAAGAAAGGGAGGGTCTTTGGATACGGTGAGTCTGCAAGCCGACTAAAGCAAACAAAGCGCCCCTCATCTGGCACTGGAGGGGTTTCTTCAGGTAAACATAATACATTTGATATTGATAATTTTCATTCTCTTGTCCATTCAAATGAAGTACAAATAATAAATGTACTAATCAATTTTGTAGATGAGCAAAAGAAGATGAAGGCGTTGTTGGAGGAGCAAACAACACAGATGACCCAGGAACGGAGATGATGAGGCAGCGGTTGACTCAGGAAACGGAGATGATGAGGCAGCAGATGCTTCAGGAACAAGAGCTGATGAAGCAGGCGTTGAATCAGGAACGGACGATGATACGGCAGGAGATGACTCAGCAAACGGATATGATGAGGCAGATGCAGCTTCAAATCATGTCCCTTCTGAAAGACAGAGGTTCCGGCCGACTCAAGCGATGATGACGATCTTTCAGATGATGATGATCACAATGCTTTTTGTCATTTAGCCTACTTTTTTGTATTTGCTTGTTGCTACTACTTTTTTGTATTTGTTTTTTGCTACGGATTATATATATTTTGTTTTCACTATGTAAACTCTTTTTTATCGTTAATATATTCATGGTACAATACTTTACTATTTGTATTCAATTTTATATTAAAAAATTTAAAAAAAGATTAAAAAATTTATTAGTAAGTGAATTTCGAATTTGCTACGGAAATCAAATCCGTAGCAAATTTCAGAATTTGCTACGGAAAAAAACCGTAGCAAATTTCAGCATTTGCTACGGAAAAAATCCGTAGCAAATTTCAGAATTTGCTACGGAAAGAAAATCCGTAGCAACTTGCTACGGAATGAAATCCGTAGCAATTTTGAAAATTTGCTACGGATTTCATTCCGTAGCAAGTTGCTACGGATATTTTGTCCGTAGCAAATTGCTACGGATCTAATATCCGTCGCAATTTGCGACGGATATCCAAATCTGTCGCAATTTGCGACGGCTGTATAAATCCGTAGCAAATTGCGACGGAGTTTGCCTTATCCGTCGCAATTGCGACACGATTTTTTGCTACGGACAAAATCCGTAGCAAATCTGTTTTGCTACGGAAAATCGCATTTTTGCTACGGATTTTTTCCATAGCAAAAACTAGATTTTTTAGTAGTGAATCAAACAGTGGTCAGGGTATAGTGAGATAGAACAGTTCAAATGACGAGTCAGTTTACTTGGAGACAAAAGATTAAAAGTAAGATCGGGAACATTAAGGACTGATGAGAGTGAAATGGATGTGGTGGGCATAACGGTTCCGATCCAAGAACTCGGACCGGGGAACCGTTGGCAACAAATATGGAGGATGGGGTGGCATAGGGGGCATACGATGAAAATAAATGATGGTTACCTGTCATGTGGTCGGTGGCACCTGAATCAATGACCCACTTTGTTGAAGTAGTAGCAAGGCCAGAAGATAAAGTACCTATAGCGAGGGCCCCTGCAGCTGCAGATGACGGACTAGAATCAGGCTGATCAGGTGTCTGGGCAATATGAGCAAGGCCACGCTGCTGATCACGCTGACGTTTATTCTACAATTTACGACAGTTCTTCTTAATATGACCAGGTTCCTTGCAATATTTGCAGATAATACTGCCAGAAGTCAGGGGTGGAGCACTAGTGTTTTGTCTCGATCCATAATTCTTGTTCTCAAAGGGACCACGCCTAGCCAAAGCACTGGCATTTGGATCAACAGATGGACGAACCAAACTACCAGCACGAAGGACTCGTGAGAACACATCATCAAGCGATGGAAGCTCCTGACCGGACAAAATCAGAGAGCGGATAGTGTCATAAGATGGATCAAGAGCTTCAAGGAAACTGATGATAGCTTGAAACTCCAGATTCTTGATACGGGTCTGAAGATCAGAGGAGACATAAGTACCTTCATCTCTTCATACAACTTCTTGAAGTCTATGAAGAAATCCTTCAAGGACGACCTCTTTGCTCGAGCGATAAAATCCTTTACAAACTTCGTGAATGCGAGTAAAATTCCCTTTGCCAGAGAATATAAACTCAAGATATGTCATAATTTCCTTCACAGTGTTGCAGTGACTTACATAAGACAAAATCTGGGGTTCAATAGAGTTCCAAATTTGAAAGAAGAGACGAGCATCCGCTCTAGCCCAAGCCAAACTTTGCTCATTATCACCAGGAGGAGGATCCTGAGTTAAATGAGCTTCCTTTTCAATACCTAAAAGGTAAACTCGAATAGTCTTGGTCCAATCAGAATAGTTGGTCCAATTTAATTTAGAGTCAGTAATCTTAGCAGACATAGGTAGTATCTCAGATGTCTTGGATTCAGCCATAAAGGATAATCAAAGACTCACAATAACAATAACAAGACACTACGTACGTGCAAGAGAGGAACCAACAAAAAAGCCAAAAAACCACAAATCAGATTGGCCAAACGCGCCCTTAACACCAAAATAAAAAACCAACACCTTAACACCAAAGAAGATCGGAGACAACACCCAGATACCACAAATCCACCACAAAAAAAACTTTCACAACCACAACAAACACTGCATATGAAACAAGTAGAAGCCGAGGACAACAACTGGTACTGTAATAGGCAGCCAAGCGACGAAGAACAGGTTTGGAAACACCAACCGAAAACGCACAGAGGCAATAAATCAAATGCAAGACGAGAGGAGATACCAAGCACAAAAAAGGCCAAACCAGAACTTCAAGCGACCAAATCAGAGATAATCGACCGGAAACACCGATTTGATCCTAGAGGAGGAAGCCGCGACAAAAAACGCACCGGAGAGTAGCCGTACGCATCGGAGCGTGAATATTGCAGCGGACAAGTGGCGGAGCGTGGGACTCACGTGGCGGCTGGAACGGCGTCGGACTGGGGGGAACCGCCGATCGGAAGTACAGGAGGGTCCAGATATGGGAGGTGAGACTCGACGCTCACGTTGGTGAAGGGCGCTAACCTCTGTGGAGACGTGAACGATCGCGAGCGCGGGAGAGAGAAAAGGTTCAAAAAATAAAATAATAATATTTTATTAACCTAAGGCTCGTACCATGTAAACGAGAATCTAATAGTCTTATTAATTAAGATAAATACATGGGTATATATACCAGAGAAAGGCTAACAGGAAACCCTACAATTGTGGATCTAACTTAATCCCTAATAATATGGATTTAACCGTAATCCATATTATAACAGTTAGGTAGTCTGCCGCAGAATTACAAGACCTAGGCCACGTACGTATATTTCGTAATCTAGTCCATTTGGAGCATTAATTGAACTTCCTTGGTGATCGATGTGTTACTGCCCTTGTATTATTGATCATGTTCTAAGAATATATTATTGATATAAACTCGTTCTTACAAGTATTGGTTGTCTTTACCGACTCAATTAAAAAGTTTATTTAATATTTCCCTCTAATGTAAATATGTAATACAAGTATTGGTCATGTTCTAAGAATATGTTATTGTTGCTTCTATAAAGATTGGAGACCATTTATTGTTTTCTCTTTTCATGGCGCCCACTTGTGACCTAAATCAATAGGCTAAACTTGAGCTTTTAAAAAAACTGAAGACGTGTTTCTCAGAATATCTTGTAGCAAAAAAAACATGTCATTTGATGCATTGCTCCCAATTCTTGCCCACTACATGGGATGAATGTATCACTGCTTTTTTCAGTGAAATCCATCAATGACAACATTAAAATATTATTCGTTTGCAAAATAGAAGAGTTACACGTTTACAAATGAGACTTGTTTAATTTATTTTGTTTATATGTATATTCCACTTGCGTAATTCATGATCATATGTTTAATTGTTCACCAATTAATTTGTATTGTACATATATCTATTTCACTTGTTCATGAGAGCATCAAACTCCTCCTCAATAAAAATTGGAAGGCTTTTAGCAATGAATTTTGGAGTCGGTGGAGAGAGCTGTTCTCTCTCTTTTGGCGGTGGATCTTCTGCTGCTTTTTTCATGTTACATCTTCTGGATTTGATTCTAGTTTTTCTATCGCTATATTGGTTTCATTTGGTGCTATTTTGGTCGTTGGTGGGATCTTTCATTGGTGTGGTTATGTTTCTTCGTCAGTGCATGAATGTTACGCTATCTTTTAACCGTGTTCTGTGTTTTTATTTCCTCTTCTATTAGATTGTGATAGGATTCAAATAATCTAACATAGTGTTGTGTTGTAGAATTTCAAGTCTTTGGTTAGTTATTTTCATATGGTATGTCTTACAAATTAATCCCTAAACATTTGACTCCTTATTACTCGTTTTGTACTCTCTACCAATTAAGACCATAACAAGAAATATAAGCAAGCCACTCAAAATCCTTTAAAAAACATATATTTGAAGCATGATTACTTCAAAAAGTTATAGTTCATGCAAATAAATCTGTAGCAGAAAACTAACCTGCAAGTGATATGCAAGCATATATCCATCTATCTTCTCCACATATAACCTACACTTGGGACACCTTACGTACCCATCCCTTTTCTTTAGCTAGCTTTCTCACAAGCAGATCTTCCCTTTGTCTCGTTCTTATTCAGTTTCTGGTATTCGTCACAGCCAAATCCAGTATGCCATGGAACATTACACCTTGGACAGAACATTCTAGAAATGGAAAACAGGGATTCATATGATAGATACAAATATGTCATAACCATCATTTATATGATAAATACATCACCAAATTAAACTGCAATTTATATATGTCATAACCAACATTTGGCGCACCTTTGTTCACGTCGAAGATTTTAAACGAACAACGTAACAACAGATGATTGAACTATTGTAAAATTAGAAATCATTTGGTCTTAAATATAGGATATAGTTTTTAGTATAATTTACATTATAAATTATGTTTTATATTTAGGATCGGGGTAATAATTGACTTTACATGACCGCACCATTATTTGAGAGAGGAAAAAATATGGTGAGATTAATTGGGTGTCCGTTTGGTTCTTGGTCAATCATCTCCTCCTTTCTCTCTCACAATTTTATATTTTTATTATTAAATTCCTTAATACAAATATAATGAATATATGCATGCATGTTAGGGTAATTAATATAATTTCTAATCTTGCTCTCATTTGGTTTTGATTATTTAAGTTTCATTTTATTTAAAATATTGGTCCCTATAATACAATAGAAAGCTAGACTATTTTGCCTATATGGACCAAAATCAATTGTTTAAGACTTGAATGACCAAAACTAAAATGAGGGTAAATTTGAGGGACCAAAGATGATATTAACCATATATTTTAACATTTTGCTCTCTTAAAACCAATTTTTGTGGTTCTTAATATTTGATTTGTTCTTTCTAGCCAATATATATTGCTGTGAATCAAGGTACTATTCATCAAACACAATCTACTGAAATTCAAAGGACACTTCCATTTTCTGGAGTATGTTTCGTCATGGAAAAGTAATAAGCCTATACATTTACCACGTCCTTAATATAAAATATCTTTCGTACAAATTTGGATGAAAATATTCAAATCCAAAGTTTTGTGGGTCTAGATCGCCAATGTTAAAAACTGGATCGATAATTTAACCGGTGAAGAAATAAAGATTTAGGGGTTATTAATATGAAATTATGAAGAAATTAAAAAAATAATCATTTTTTTAAAAGCGAACTGGGTTGATTATTAGACTGGTTTAGTAGCCGATTTGACCGATTTAGCTACGTTGTCTATTTACGTCCTATAGGTTCGGGTTCAAGATTTGGTATAGTTAATACTTCCTCTGATCCTTTAAAAAAATAGAAGGAAACTTTTGTGCAGAGTCATTTTACAACTTGTTCTTTACAAATGCACAGAAAAATCTGAACAAGCTGACAAGCAATTCTAGATATATAGTTTATCTCCCATCGACACTATACGGTTGATAATTGCCAGGTTCAGAGTAAAACAAATAACTATAAACACAAAATGTTGGTTAATAACGAGATTAAACTGCTTTATCTTACAATACAAGAAGCATTCCTGGCACACAAACCTATATTTACCAGCCACAAAAACAAACATGGTGTGTGATTAATTAAGGAGAGAAGGGACCAGAATAAGTGGAAATGACAGAAGAAGCCTCATCTCTGTTATGGTGAAAGACCTTTGAGTTGTGGACCTTGTTCCTTCCAACGTCCTTAATAAAGGACATATTTGTAATTGGCTTCCCCACATTTATGCTATTCATTGAAGAACGCCTGCTACTGCTAGTGCCTGGTCTCATTATCCCAAAGCTATTATTATTGTCTTGCCCTTCTACTCTTGCACTTGGAATAACCTTCTTCTTTTCCTATCACACAACCAAAGTTAATTAGAAAGTATTATTATTGATCCACTAAAAATGAATATATGTATATGTATATATTTTATATTATATTATTATGCATATATTTGATGTTTTAATAATATACTTACCCTCTGCCTTTTTCTCTTCTCTTCCTCCCTTTCTTGCCTAACTGCGTTATACTCTTCCAACATTGCCATCAAAGGTACCTACACCAATAATGATGAGCAAGAATAGTGAATAGAATTCATAATCTGATGAATAAAAGCAATAATGTATAGAACTTTGAATTGAAGATATAATTTGTGATAATAATGATGCACAACTTTTAATTTAGGGTTAATATCATCTATGGTCACTTAAGTTTGTTTTCATTTTGGTTTTGGACCTTCAAGTTTTAAACTATTGGTTTTAATCCTCATATAGGCAAAATGACCTAGGTTTTTATTGAATAATAGAGATCAATGTTCTAAACAAAATGAAACTTGAGGACCAAAACCTATGGTTTGAAACTTAAAGATCAAACCAAAATTGGAGCAAACTTAAGGGACCAAAGATTATAGGGTTAAAGTGTAAAAATACACACAAGATTTTTCTTAAAGTGCACCCGACACAATGTTTTTTTGACGGGTAAAAGTAACTATGACCTTTCAAAATATGTGCAGAAATACACATTGACCGTTTGTTTAAATTTTTTAAGAGTTAAGCTGCATTAAGAGGCAAAATTAAATGTGAACTTCCAAAATATATAGGTGTAAAATTACACATTGATCATTAGTTGACTATTTGAATTTTTTTAACTAAAAGTGGTGACATTGAAGATGATATGAATAATTAAGAAACAACTTTTAGAGAAATACTTACATATTCTAGGAGTACCAAGTTATCGAATTTTGTCCAATGAAAACACGACAACTCATATCATTTTAATCATAATTGATTGATGACTCATCTAAAAAAATTAATTTTTATCTTTTTTTTTTTTAAAAAAAAATATTGGTTGATCATTTTTTTTTGGTTTTTTTTTTTAACAAATCAAGATGTTTTTTCCCTTAAAAACTAGATAAAATTTGAATTTTTTAGATGAGTCATCAGCCAATTAGGATTAAAATGATGTGAGTTGTTATGTTTTCACTAGACAGAGTTCAGATGAGGTGGTACTCTTGGGATATGTAAATATTTTTCCAACTTGGAATAATAATTTACTGACTGGGCAAGGAAAATTAATTTCCAACTAACCTTCTCCATCTCATCACTTCTTTCGGAAGAGAGAGGGAGAGAAGAGGAAGGATTAAATGTATATAATGTGATGAGGTGGAAATAAAATGTTGGGTGAAAATTAATTTCCCTTTGTCACATTTTCAATCAAAAAATTCAAAAAAACGATCAATATGTAATTTTTGCTCATATTTTGAAAGTTTATAGTTACTTTTATCCCTAAAAAAACATTTGTGTCGAGCGCACTTTTGGGAAATTTTTATGTGTAATTTTGTTTCTTAGCCCTTAAAAAGTTCAAACAAATAGTCAACTAATGGTCAATGAGTATTTTTACACATATTTTGGAATTTCATAATTACTTTTGCCCCTAAAAATACATTTGGTATTGAGCGCGTTTTTGAGAAATCTCATATATATTTTTACACCTTAACCTAATATTATATTAACCCTTTAATTTATGTCATCTTGTCAAGCAATTAGCTTTGTCATCACCATTAGGTCAGTACTATGAGATCTTCTCATTTCAATTTTATCGGTTGTCTTTAGGGTTAAGGTGCAAAAATACACATGTGGTTTGTCCCAAAGTGCATCCAACACTAAGTGTTTTTTTGGGGGTGCAAAAGTGACTATGTGGTTACAAAAGTAGAGCAAAATTACCCATTGACTGTTAGTTAACTTTTTCTGTACTGAAAATTCTGACGTGGACGATGACATGGATGTTGATGGGTACTGAGTTATTATGAATTACAGTTCAGCCCCAAAGCCCCAAACATATTTCAAAAAATTTCAATTTAGTCCCTCCATAAACTTGTAATATTTTCATTTTAGTCCTTGGTCAAAACTTGCATTTTGACCAGGGACCTTTTTCTTCCTCCAGAGACAGACCCGAGAGGTAGATTAGAGAGACCAACTCGGTCTGATTTCTCCATTAAACATACTTCCACGTGTTCCTCCTTTCCCTCTCTTCCATTCTCCATTAAACACACAACGCCGTTAAAGAGAGTGAGGGAAGATGATAATGATGGTGATCGTGTGTGGTGTTGTGAGGACCAGAGGGAGGAAGGCCATCGTTCGTTCTCCCTCTCTCTAGCTTGAAAATGATGCCCCTCCTCTGGTCTTCGAAGTTCATGTCGCTGCTCTATTTCTCTCTTTTTCAGGTCGTCGGCAATGGAGGTGTGAAAAAATGATGGCGAGACAAAGAGAAGGGGATCATTGGTGGTGATGGTGGTAGTGAAAAACAAAGGTTGGAAGTCGCCGAAATTTGGAAAGAATGAAAAAAGAGAATCTAGAATGGGTTGATGGTGGCTGGAAAGAAAGAGTGTGATGGTGGGGAGGAAGAGTGAAAGGTCCGACGGTGGTGGTGTTTTTCTCTCACCGTCGATTCACCAAAGCCCGGGCTCTCTCGCCAACGGCGGAGTTGATGGTGATGGGATCGTTGATGGTGGTGGTGCTCTATCTCCTTCCCTTCACCTCTCAAGCTCTCTCATTTTTCTCAGATTCAACTCGCAGCGCTCTCTGTATCTATCAATATCGTGATGCTCTCTCAAGCTCTTTAGCCTCCCAATCTCAGATGGCAAGCACGAACGAAAGGCATTGTTAATCAAAATGATCTCGTTGACGTTGTGTGAAGATGGTCTCCTTGGTCACCGAACTGGTCTCTATGGTATAGAAGTTGACGTTGCGTGAAGATGGTGTGAAGCAGAGAGGGATAATGTGGTGAGAAAGAAGGGAAGAAGAAGAAGTTGAGAATGGAAGAGAGGAAAGGAGGAACATGTGGTGGTGTTTTAATGGAGAAGCCAAACCCCATTGCCACGTCAGCGTCAGATAACAAACTTAAGCTTTTGATAACGGTCAATTGGTATTTTTGTTTCACTTTTGTAACCACATAGTCACTTTTGCACAAAAAAAAAACATTTGGTGTTCGAAGCACTTTGAGACAAACCAAATGTATATTTTTGCACCTTAACCTTTTTCGCACTTTTAGTTTACACTCTAAAACTATCAACAGATGTAATAGATGTTGGGTGGAAGTAACTTTAAATGCTTCATGGTTTGAACAAAACTACGCAAGAGAAAGTGGGAGTAACCAATCGGGTCTCTCTATATATATAAAATCTTGAAATTGATTATAAGTAATTTAACTCTTTATTTTACTCTCTTTCCAATTTCCAAGGACATAATTTATCAGTGAATTCAAAATATTGAGAATGGGCTCATTATCTTACTTGATCATACAAGAAAACCTTGTTTCTTTCTTCTTCCCATCTTCTAGTCATATCCGTGAGCATATCAACCAAAGCTGCCAAAAACAAAAGCAAGTTAGCAACATTTTATGTAAGCTGCTACTTCTTCCAGTCCTAATTATAGGAAAGTTTGTAGTGCAATACTTTATCCTATAATTGATACTAGAGGTAGTATTATTTTTTATTAAAAAAAAAAAATTGATCAGGTCTCATTTTTTTTTTGTACCTGGTATTTTCTTGACCAGTATTCGAGCTCGTTCAGCTCGTCTCAAGTTCTTATGATTTCCTCTACTTACTGTGTAGCGTTTCTCATCCTAACAACACCACACACATAAGTTTCTTGCTTTAGAATGTCGATATGCGTGGACTGAAGTTTCGTACTTCACAATCTCAAATGACAAAGTGATATGAGAAAAGGAGGAAAAATCGGTGAAAAATCTCTGTTTAAAAAATTTTATTAACCGAAAGGACCTGATATGTTTCGATATATAAAAAGTACTGGTACTCCAATGCAGGTCCTTTTGGCCAATCAAATTTTCAAACAAAGATTTTTCACTGATTATTCCTATGAAAAATATAGAGTATCAAATTGATAGATTATGGAGATCTTTGTGTGTGTGTGTGTGTGGGATTTCTAACCATGCTATATTCTTCAAGCCAGCGTTCTTCATCGCGTGCTAAAATCCACTTTTCTACTTTCTCCATTATAGGCTTTCTGCTACAAGCTTCTTCTTTTGCTCTTGCTATCTGTTCATCCATGCTCATGAGCAGATCCGAATGGTCAATCTCCCCTTTCATTTTTACACATTGATCAATTCAATTTCCACGTTATTGCTTCAATTTTCAAATTCATTAATTAATATATAAATTATATATATCCCATTCACTTTCTCACCTGAGTTTATGAGGCCAAGAATATTGTTTATATCTGACTTTGAAGGAATCTCCATGTGGGTTTTACTGCATATAAGCTCCAGCTCCTCCTGTTTCTTCTGGAATAGCTCTTTCATCTTGCTGGCTTTTAGTTGATCCAGTCTTCTTACTTCAGCTTCAGCCTTGAAAAATCTCAATCAGTAAGACCATGAAATAATGTTTCTGAAACCCTGTGATATATATATACACGTATGGGTTAAGGGTTATTTTTGCCCTGCGAAGGGGTATCTGGAAGTTTTTTTTGCTTAATCGAAGTGCTGATAAAAAGAGCAATGTCACCTTGGCTATTGAAAATTGTTAATTGTCAGTCAACATTAATTTTTTTTTTTAATGGTTAAGGCAATATTACTCTTTTTTTAACACTTCTTCAGGGTGACATGGAGCTATTAAAAACTTTTGAATAACCATAGTTCATTCGGGAATACTTATAAGGTAAAAATGACCCATAACTCTGTGTGTGTATACACACTACCCCTCCAGTCTTTAATGTATATACAGGACTTAATTTGGAAGTTAAAAAATGTAAGACCTATTTGGGAGTTGATAAATGTAAGACCTATTTTTTGTATTTATTAATATTTCTCTCAACAATAATCACATAAAAGAGAGATTGAAGGAATTGAAGAAGATGATATGGTGTTTAAGAAAAAATGTGTCATATTAACTAATTTCCTTAATCTAATCAAATTAAGTATATAAATAGGTCTTACATTAAGAATATGAAAGAATATATATATATATATATATATATATATATATATCAGAGATGTAAAATACGTACTAACCTGTTGAATGATTTCTATGGTGAGACTTCCTGGATCTGATACTTCTGCTGGTGAGAAGGACAACAAATTGATGACGTGGGAGAAAGGTTTCCGATCTTCTCTTGGTGTGTCCATAAGATTCCATAGCTTTGTCAGTTCTTTACCTAAATGGTGAAGCTGCAAAATTTATCAACAACAGTTTTAGGCGCGCCCATATACACATACACATATCAGTCACATTCACCTCTAACATATGTTTAGTAAGAGATTTCTTGCTATGAAAGAAATGAGAATTAATTAATAAGATGATTTTTTTTCACCTGGTCGAGTCGCTTGTGTTTTTCTTGGACAAGTGACTCCACAGTGTGATTGAGTTTAGTGAGAATAGTGTCACTGATATTCTTTGTTACTCCACACAGATCGTTCAAGCTTGGATCGACTTCTGTGATGATGGCTGAGTAGTCCTTTCCCAGTATTGTCGACAAGCTGTGGATTATGTCTATGTATTTGTCCACTTGCTGCAATCTCTCATTCTGCCCAACAAGTATATCAACACACTCAATAATAAGAAAAATATAAAAAATGGTAAGTTTATATATACCTATACCATTAATTATGTACACCAAATCCTATTCAATTTGTTCATTCCTATATGTATAACATATACATATGATCTGAAATAAATAATATATATGATAATCAATTCTATTTATATGGGACTTACATGTCAAAGATGAGACTCTATTGTTATGCCTGATTTCCTAAAATGATATTATTTAAAGTGAACAGAATACATACATGATAATGGATTCTACTTATACAGGACTTATATGTTAGAAATGTGACATGTAATTATGTAAGATTTACGAAAATGACTTTCTTTAAAGTAAGGAGAGATAGACACGCATGACAATAGATTATACTTATGTAGGACTTGAATGTCAAAAATGAGACCCGCTATCATACATGCCTGATTTTCTAAAATAACTTTAACGTGTCAGCTGAAATGAGACCTGTTGTCATTTATGATTACCTAAAATGACTTTAATATGTTAGAAATGAGACCTGTTGTCATGCATGATTTCCCAAAACAACTTTATTTAAAGTGAGGAGAGAGACGGGCACATAATAATGGATTGTACTCATACGATACTCACATCTCAAGAATGAGACCTATTGTCACGCATGATTTTATAAAATGATATTTAAAGTGAGGAGATAGATAGATATACATGATAATTGATTCTATTTATATGGGATTCATGTGACAAATGAGACCCCTTGTGTGTAATTTCCTAAAATGATTTTATTTAAAGTGATTGAGAAGAGAGATAGGTATATGATAATGAATTCTACTTATATATGGTACTTATATATCATAAATGAGAACCGTTGTTATGTACGATTTCCTAAATTGACTTTATTTAAAGTGATCAATCGAGGAGAGAAATAGATACATGAAAATCCATTTAACTTATATGAGACTTACATGTCATAAATGAGACCCATTGTGTTGTTTGATTATTTAAAATGACTTTATTTAGAGCAAGAGAGATATAGACACATGGCAGTGGATCCCACTTTTATAAGACCCACATATATGTTAGAAGGGGAACCTACTATCATTTAGAAAACTCTAAGATTCCCACACTTGAAGCTCAAGTAATCATGTTGGCTTTTGTAAAAGTACCTTCTCATTGTGGAGGCGTTGCAATTCATTGTTAAACTCATCAAGTTTCTTGAGTGAGAGATCATTTTCGTTAACTACGATGTTTGAGCTGGGTGTAGTAATAGTAATGTCGGAGTTTCCAGCAATTTCAGCAGAGAGTTTCTGAATTTGGGACTGCACGTTCCTGAATTTGCCCACTCTCTCTTCTTTTCTCAGTCTCATCTCCTTCAATGCTGGTGTTATTGAATCTAGCTGCTCTCTCAGTGTTCCTGCCCTTTTCTCTGGCTGCATCAATTATTATACAGCTTTAATTAACTCCCTCATAATTACTTTACTCATGATCAACAAAACTTAGCCTCTCATTTAGATACTCTATCAGTAAAAATAATATGGGAAATTTATTATTGTGTAGTCCCATGTAAATAATATAATCACTAAAAAGTCCTCTGACTGTTGTCAATATGACATGATATGCTGTCATTTTTTGCACCGCATCTTATCATTGCCATGAGATTAACTTATTGTGAGACATAAAAGTGATGAATTACTTGACATCATATATTATATAGTAATTTTCCCAAAAATATCATCATGGTTATTTTTTTTAGGGAAAATCAATGAAAAGTCGTTGTTTGAAAAATTTTATTGGCTATAAGAACCTAATATATTTTTAAACACAAAAAGTACCGGTGTTTTGAAGGAATTTATATACAGTTAATAAAAATTTCAAACACCACTTTACACCGATTTTTCCTATGTACTCTATTTTCTGAGGACTAACTAAGCTAACAAGCAACTAATTAAGAATCATACCCGTACACCAGGGAGAGATGGTTCACCAAGAGACAAAAGAAGGTGAGTGAACTCAGCCTCAGACTCGGCCACCTGTTGATGAAGACGAGCTCTTGCTATATTTGCTCTGTCAACTTTTCTCCTGTAAGCATCCACACATTCTTGTTCCAGGTCCAACAATACTTTCTCTCTCTCAAATTCATCTTCTCCTACCTCATCCCATATCATCTGTAATAATCATTTCATTCCATGAAAAAAGTTCTTTAGAATTTGAAACTAGCTATAATTTCATTTTATAACCAAGTTAATTATATAAATTAAATCAGTTCATCATAATATCATACCTGCAGTTCCTGGAGTAAGAATCCACATGATGTTTCCAGCGACGGCGAGCTTCTTGACCCTATTAATGGAGTTTGAACTGAACCCATTAGAGTGATGATGATATTGTAATATTATTGTTGTATACTTTTGAAAGATGAAAGGAGCAAAGGAATATGATTGAAGCTGCTCTTCAAGTTCAAGTGTGGATCGATAATGGTAGGAGCATGATGTTGGGTGTAAGTTTTTGCTTCAAAGACAAGCATATTGGGAATATGGGAAGCTAATTTCCATGATTCTTCCCCAGGCTTTTCCTTTTTTATTACTTTGAGCCTTTTAAGAATATGAGCACTGTCTTTGTCTTTCCGACCTAAAATTGGTAGACTTCCTTATTCAGAGATGTGATACATGTGCTGCATCATCCTTTTGTTCTGTCTTTTTTATTCTTTCGGACTTCATTCCCACGTTAACTCTTGTGTCTATAAATATAATACCTTGGATCTCTGATATTTAATAGGTTTCGTTAAGGGTATTTTGCGGAAACAGATACTCTTAGTATCGATTTCCTCCATATCTCTCGGAATTTTTACCTGAGTGTTCAATATTGATCCAAGAATTGAGAAAGAGTCAAGTTATCTTTTTTAAATTACCTCACGTGGTAAAAATTACCTCATACGGTGGAAATGAAATTTTGAAAAGTAGATGATGTAGCTCTCTCTAGATGCTTGGATCAATATTGAACGGTCAGGATTTAAAGCTATTGAGGGATACTAAGGAAATGGATACTGAGAGAATCTGGATCCATATTTTGCCCAAAATGTATTGGCTGATGAACTTCGGGTATTTGGAAGTTATTTTTACTCAATATCACCCATTTACACTGGAAAGCATTAAAAAAATGAGTAGTGTCTCCCTGATTATTAGGGGGGTTAAGTGACATTTTTGTTTAAGAAGTTTTTATCAGGGGTAATTTTGTCCTAAAAGTATTAGAAAAAGCGCAATTTTGCCCTTGCCGTTATCTTAGTTAATTTTGATCGTTAGTTGACCAAATATGTTGAAATTGACAATTCACATGTCATTCACATCATTTTTTAGGGTGTAAATTTGTCCCAAAAGTTTTAGATCTAACTTTTAAAAAAATTAAGTAGATGACACATGAACTTTTGTAACAAAAATAACGTGGATGATATGTGGATTGCGAGCTCAGTATATTTTGTCAATTAATGGTCAAAATTAACTGGGATAACGGTTTTTTTTTTTTTTTACTTCTGGGTCAAAATTACCCTTATGTGAAAACTTTCAAGATAAAATTTCCCCTTAACCTTTATTGGTTAAAAAATCAATATTGATTGCTAGTATTTTTCTAACAGCTATCACAAACTCATGTTTTATCACTTTTAAGGTGACAAAGAGAAATTTTTTTATAGAAATTCGTGGTTCCTTTGCGAATACTTTTAGAATAAAAATATCTTTTAAGTTTTTAACTCTATTTAATACTCCCTCTGGTTCTAATTATAGTAATACTTTTGTAATATAAATTACACTATAAAAATGTTCGTATAATTAGGATTATATAATTACTTGATCAACTTTTTATTTCAAAGGTATATAATTAGTAGAGGCTAACTCTTGGTTGAATTTACACTATTTATTGTTCACTTGGTATTCAAGGAAGAAAAACTATTTACTTGAAATATGTCATGATGATGAGTTGGATTAAGGGGATCTTGACCAAAAAAAAAAGATTAAGGGGATCGAGACGTGTATTTAATTAATCAATCGTTCTTTTTATGTTAATTAGTAATTAGATTAAGTGGGTCCGAAGATAATGAATAAATTATTGGGAGAACATTGAATAAAACGTACCACCTTGCTCACCTAATTGCGTGTTAACTCAACTGAGGTGTGTTTGATTCAGCCAAAAGGAAATTAAAGAAAGAGATCAGATACAAGCTCGCTCAGCCTACAGGAGTGTGAATTAAGAAACAGAGAGATTATGAAACGAGAAAGAAAAGACACCATACCACTTTGACACTTTATTTATATATATATATATAGCTTTTAATTCAGGCAACACTTGGATTGCTTGTTTTCGTAGCAACCGACATATCTTTAACTGTAACTGCATTTTCCCCCCTCCTAGTGTTCCAATTCTTTATTAACATCACATTATAATATATCACGAAAAATATAGAAAAAGATTTTTGAATTTGTAAAATTTTAAATTAAGTATTTTCTAAAGAATGAGTTGTTAATTGCTTATCAAGTTTCGTTATTTATTTATCAACTATTGCTAACAATTGCTAACAAACCTGATTTGGGATTTAATAATTTCAAAGTTCTTTTTTTAATGTCTTTTTCCCTGCTATATTCATGCAACTTTTAAGGTGATAACTTGATCCTTCTGTTGAGTTTACCACTGCTTTTACACAAAATTACCGGCAATAATTGGATTAAGTGAAAAGAAATTCATGCTATTTAAACAAAGTTTGAGGTTTCAAATCTAATGGAAAAATCACATAGGAAAATTACACCCTTTTTAAACCCCACAAGTCTCTGCTTCTTCTTCTTCTTTTTTTTCTTTTTGTTGACTAACCCACCGATACTGAAATTTTAATAATAATAATAGGACAAAACTTAGAACATAAATGCATTATTTGCTTATATCCATTAGGTCCAATTCTCCAATTAAATTTTGTCATATATAACTTTTTTTTTATTATTAATGATACTTTTACATAATTTTGAAATATTATATATATATATATATATAATTATAACAATGAAATATTCTCCATGTGATTTTTTTTTTTTATTAGAAAAACATTCATTTGTTAAAATTTGATGGGAGAATTGGACTTAGTGGTTATAAGCAAATGAACCTAAATTTTGTCTTAGATATTTAACAGTATTACAAAAAATACCCTCATAACATGCCCGTAAACCATTCTATAACTTTGAGATGCTTGAATTGTAATTCTTAAATGTGCCGATAATAATTTAATTTTATGATGTTTGAAAAATTGTAAATTTTAAAGTTATTATCGGTTAATATTCATAAATCATGAGTATCTAATTGTCATTTTCTCACCAGGTTAGGTTTAGCGGAATGTGCTAATCTCTCATAACATAGCGAACTAAAGTTTGAGGATTATTATTTTTTTGATATAATGGTTCGAGGATAATTATGTTTTTGAAAAAAGATGTCATTTTCTCCTTCGTTGATCGTAAAACAGGCTTCAGTTCCTTCTTTTGGGTCCTGAGCTTTTGGGCCCAATTTTACATGAATCAAAATGAAGTCTTGGGCCTTTAGGCCCAATTTACAAGACTGAAAATTATGTCTTGTGAGGCCTAGAATGTGTGAGCCTCAAAATAGTGGGCTTAGCGGAATTTCATATTCCGTTGTAAATAACGTCCGTTATTCTGCTTCGGAGTTCGGACCTTCCAGGGAAGGACCGTTTTGCGAGTTTGAGGTTCCAACGCGGTGGTTTGTCACTGGTTTCTCCTACTCCAGTTGCTCCTAACTCCCAAGTCCAACGACTTCACACTATTCTGCATGAAGAAAAACCAGTAACTCCTGACGCTGAGCCTCCTTAATTCAGTCACTGTCTTCACCTGAAGTTTCTGAAGAGTTTCAAAGCAAACCAGAAAAATGGCTGGAGGTGGGAGGAGAAGTGCTCGTAGCAGAATCAGATCCTCCACTGATCCAAACAATGATGAGTCTGTTCGTCCAGCGAACCCCAGTTTCAAGCTTCGTAATCGTAGAACTAAAGATCGAAGCTATCTCCCAGTATTTAATGCCTCTTTTAAAATCATGCTTGGTGTTTGCTTATTAGCATTCTTCACTATCTTGTTCATGATCCATCATATCCTAAATCACCCCGCAGAAGCTAAGATAACTAGGGTTGTCACACCATTTCCTGCGCCAAAGATGATGGACCTTCCTCAGGTTAAGGATGGATTCCTTTATTTAATAGTCTTTTTGGAAATTTCGACTTTTGTTGTTTGTTTTGGGGATTGAATAGTTTCGGCGTTATCACAGTTCCAAGGTCAGCACAAGGAGAGTTTATATTGGGGAACTTATCGTCCCCATGTATATCTTGGAATTCGTGCGAGGTATTGTCTTGCTCTGGTCGAAACTCCTTTAAACGAAACTCTAATGTTTGTAGCTCATAAAAATTCCGTTGTTATATTTGTGGGACGTTGATGTGTTAGAAGTTCAGGCCTTGGCAGTGTGATACGAACTGTGGTCTGAAAACCAGTTTAGTATTGTACTATACTATATGTGGGATACGTCTGATCTTACGAAGGACGATACTATGAAATGCTTACACGAGCTTTACATATCAAAAGGCGTTAATGTAGTAATGTTGGCTTCTGCAGTGAGAAGGGGTTTTTGGTTGATCCATTTATCTGGGTTAACTTCTGAGAAGGATTCAGAGAGAATTTTGGTGTTAGCCTTACAAATGTATGCGATATCTAATTCATGGATTTTTTTCCACGCAACATTGTGGATCACGCTAAAGATGGGGTAGCTTAGCATGCTTTGATTTTTGCGTGATTATGACACCAAACAAACTTTTGTCTTTGCAACATTCTCAGAAATCATTATTTTGTGATTGCAGGACCCCTAAATCTTTGATTGCTGGATTAATGTGGATTGGCATCAAGGATGGCAGATATCACATCCGACATGTATGCCAGAATGATGATGGGCTCAGCACTTATGGTTGGAAAAATCATAATGGACGTGATTTTGGGCATCAGTTGCTAGTTGACCATGGCATGAATTTGGACGTTAGTTTCTTGAAATCAAAGATGGATGGCAGTGGTTACGGAGGGGATTGGGCTGTTCGAATTGAAACACTAGTTGAGAAGTAAGTGGCATTCTTAAATTTTATTAGGATTTTTTTTTTTTTTTTTTTTTATACATCAATGAATCTATTAGAAATAAGTTTCCATGTGCTTCTATTTAGCTTTTGATATGATTTAATTGGGATTTGATCTATAACAAGTGCATCAATATTGAGTTCAGCATTCTGAATTAGGTTTTGCATTCTTTCTATGTTTGCATGTAACTCTATAACGATTGAGCCTTCATGTCTCGAAGTAATCCCTTTTTGTTCTATTCATAGAGTGATTTATTGTGGTCCGTTCACAGATCTGAATGGGATGAAGAATTTGGTGGGAATGCCCAACTCTTTTTCTATTTGGCTGATGAGGGTGGTAATGTTCTAAGTGTGAGTGGAGATTATTTGAACAGTCATGAGGATTCCTTAATCGCATCTGGCTCTCGAACAGACATTGGAGATTGGCAACTACATTTAAAATCAATGGTAATGTTAACAATAACATCTTATGGTAAAATATTCAAGATTATGTTTTTTGGTACTATCGGTGGACCCTTTTATGGAGTTTATGATTGATTGCCTATAGTTAAGTCACACTTTAAAAAGAAAAAGAAAGAAGCAACCATTATTTCTGTTTCTTTCCTTGAAACAGTTGAACAATATGATAAAATCATAAAGAAATGAATCCCCACAACTTTTATCCAACCCGTATTATACCCTTCTCTTGGTAGATAAAACTATCTAGATGAAATTTTTTTACACTCCTTTTCCCTTGGACCTTTCAGTGACCCATAAATTTAGCTTCCTTTACCATCCTCATATAGTAATTGTCACTCTTGATGATTCATAATAATTTATTATGTTTAGTGGTAATCTTCGGCTCTCTGTTGTGGTTTTGCTCTTTCAGGATGACTTGGAAGTGCATCACGCTGGTTTTAATACACCTCACTTTCACAATTTGTCTGATCTTGTCCAACAAAATCTTGCAGCACAAGTATGTTAGGTTTCTGCTTTATAAAATAAAATATGATGACATAATCTTACAGGCAATGCAAGAATCTGCTATTGTGAAATTGTCTTTGTGGACCTTGTTCCCAACTTTCAATATCTCTCTGCTTACATGCACATTTTACTAGGTAACGAGGCATGCTCGACTGCAGCTATCTGACTCATCAGACAATTCTCCAAATGTTTTAGTTTTGCAGGTAATAGAGTTATACCTGCTTTCTGAGGCGCTTGAACATTTTATTTTACATAGTTTATTGAGTTTTGGCCGCTCTCCAATTTTCTTAACCTACCATTTGATTTAAATTATTTACATGAGGAAATAGATCTCTCCAGCTGCTCTTTGAAACTTCGTTTTTCATATGGTTTTGTGGTGTCATGCACTCACCATTTTCTTGTTGCAGATTATTGGTAGATTTCCTCTCAAAACAGATATTGTCCTTGTCTCTGGAACTGGATCAGAAAGCTCCAGAGTAGAAGAACGAGTCAACAATCTTACAGGTTTTGTTAATTTCAGTTAATTTGTTAAAAATATATGACATGTCCTTATATGTGCTTTTCCATGACAAAAGAAAACAAATCAATTTTGACTTCATTGTAAGAGTAAGCTGGTGCTTAAAAAAACTGCTTTTCATGGATAAAGATATCATCAAGACTTCTACATTTGTGTTGCAAACTTGAACCTCAAACTTAGTGCTTCTGGCTTATGTTCCTCATGGGCTACTTCCTTGTTTAGTTAGTGTATACTTTCGAGAACTAAGCTACTAGTCACTGAGTTTGTAGACTGTCCTGCTTTAGTTGGCATTGCTTGCTAAATCAAATAGTGTCTTAAATGTTCATTTGCTCATCTGTTCAATCGCAGGCGCCTCACTTACCAACCAACTGAAAGGGAAGAAGCAAGAATTTGATGATAAGTTTGAATTTTTTTTTTGGATTGGCTGACAAGGTAAAGTTTATTGTTTTTTTTAGCTATTTATTTATTTTTCTTGACTTATTCAAAAATGTATTCTTTCTGACAACGCACCTGGCCTTTAAACGTGTTGCTCTCTTGTTTCAATCAGTTGATTAAATGATCCAAGAAACAGATGCTCAATGGAAGTAATTCTTTATCTTGGTAATGAATTTCTAGGTGGATTCAGATTCCATATCTGTCGGTAAGGCTGCTATCGGAAATTTACTAGGTGGTGTGGGCTACTTCTATGGCCAGTCAAAAATTGCTGTCTCCGAAATACTTAATGTAAGCAACTTCCGTCTAGTTTTAGTCTTTATGAAGAGTATGTCATCCTTTAATTGCATATAATTAAACATGTAATTACTAAAAACACAGATGTTATCTGTTATATCCATGTAGTGTATTTTGACTTTGTGCTTCTCAGTATGCTTTCAGTTTTTGCTTTATGCCTCAAGTTGATTATTTGTGCTTGCATTTGACTCGAGAAGAGAAGAACAAAAAAGTGATGTCTTAAGAAACATATTTGTACCTCTTACCTAGTTTTGAACTGTGTTTGGTAATATTTCTCAAAATAGCTGTTATTTTGTGGTTTTTTGTAGAAGTAATGTTATTTGAGGTGCTATTAAACAGAGTTTGGATCCTCTGACTTCATAAAAATGACTACTTCTTATACATTTGAAAGAGATAAAGAGAAAGGAGAAGCGTGTAATTATAAAATATGGACCCCATAAACTATCTAATCCTCTTATGCCACTCTTTATCTATTACGTCATGACTGCACATCTGTAGAGGATCTATTTTGCCACTAAACATTGGTCTATAATTAACACCTCTTCAGAGCATTGCCATCTGTATTTGTCAGAATAATGGTTTTTTAATCAGAAGAGAACTAAAATGGTTTGATATGCTTCTTATTAACTTCAGAAAATAATGTTGGTGTTAATTCCTAGATCTGTATCATTTGCAATTTTTTGCAGTATCGCTTGTAGTTATAAACTTTCACCTCTAAGAGTGAGACTGGCTTTGCTATTCTTTACTGAATTGTTCCAAGTTGCTCTGTTTTCCACAAGAACACCATCATATGCCTTCTCTTTGTAAAGTTAATAAGCTATCAGCAATTTAAGTATTGACATACAGTGGATGTTTTTTTATTGCAGTCTAAAAATGATGATAACTATTTATATTACTGGCCTGCTGAGCTTTATACAGCTGTTCCTAGTCGACCCTTCTTTCCAAGAGGATTTTTATGGGACGAAGGTTTTCATCAACTTCTGATCTGGTTAGTTTTCAAAGTTAGCCCTGTCCTTTGTATCATTTTGTTATTCTTGAAATGAAATCTGGCTCTAGAGATAAGTTCTGTATTTTTTTGACTGCATTAGACGTATAGCTGATATAATTTGTGGATCATCTGTTGTCTGGAAATATACTTTATTTGCACATATGGAACAATGGCCAGGCGATGGGATATTCATATATCCTTGGATATTATTGGACACTGGTTAGATCTTATGAATGCTGATGGATGGATACCACGTGAACAAATTCTGGGGGCTGAAGCATTGAGGTGTAGTACAGAATATTTTGTTCAAATAGTTGCTGTTTTTTCCAATTGTCCTTGTGACATATTTTGTTCTGTACGTGCAGTAAGGTCCCAGAGGAGTTTGTTCCTCAGCATCCAACAAATGGAAATCCTCCAACTCTGTTTTTAGTAATAAGCGGTAATTTTTTACGTTTATTTTTCCTTTTTCCTCATTCCTGAAACATGTGAATCATAACTTCTGGCACTAGAAGGCCATACGTTGTTGACATGTGCAGTATCATGGAAGCCATAGTCTTGCTTCAGACTGCCAATGAGAAGTTTTCCTTTTTATTGAGGGGTGATGAAAATAACCTACTGGTTACATATGCTCATCCATTTCAAGCTCTCCATGTTTGCATGAGAATCATAACCCCCTTTCCATTTTTTTTATTTAGCTTGGGAATCGTGCTTGAATAAAAGTTTATCAATCAAAGCTGGAAGACTTGGAGATTCTTCTTCTTTTTGTTTTCTGGATAATTAAGTTTTGGGATGGGGTGTGATAATCGGTACCTTATTAATACAATGATGAGTACAAATATCACTTTCAAGGATTGTGACAGAGAACATAGAAAACACAATATGTTTCAAATCAATCACAACACTTAATCCATCTCATCCCTCAATTCTCGGCTTATAGAACGCAAATCACTTTACAAAGTAACAACTTCTACTGGCTAATTCTTACTAATCCTACGTAACAGAGGGTTTAAGTATAGATCAGAAGTATTCCTAGCATTTTTCTGGTGGTGTTGATTACAAGTAGTTATTTTGGTGCATTCCCTGGAAAGCAGTTATTAGGATTTCATACTATTCTTGTTTTCTGTTTGATTTTTGCAATTATATAATGTGTTTGTATGATCATGTGGGACATGAAAATTCTACAATGCACAGTAAATAATAGCACTCCGTCTGTATTGGGTGCATTCCACTATTGTGTGTATTCCTTGTTCTTCCTTCTACAGCCATGTGGTCCCGTCCACCTTATGGCGAACAAAATGGTAAAAATTTTGCTTGCTTCAGATTTTGTTCATGGCTTGAAGAACAACAAGTTTACTGGGACTGATAGAAATGAGATCTCTCTGTTCCTGGAGCGTGCATTTGCTCGATTAGAAGCATGGTTCCAGTGGTTCAATACAACTCAGTCAGGTATATACTGTATGTGTGGTCTGCTTTAAGCACTCAAAATATTTTTTCTCTTTGACCAAGTTTTGGATAACTATCGAACACAGGGAATCAGATGAGCAGCTACTATTGGCATGGGCGAGACAATAGGACTATTCGTGAATTAAATCCCAAGGTCATGCTCATTTTATGTATTATTTATTCTACTTATGCTTAAAATTTTGATTCTGTACTATTGCAGTAGATCCCTATGTCAACTTGATCAAAACATCTTTGGTCATGCTTAAAACAAAGGCTAATGTAAAAGCAAGAACATATTAGATTTCTTGATATATAGCTTTAAAAATAGGCCAGAAACCCGCTAAAGCATTCAACTACATAGCCAATTGTTTGTCACTTTGCACTTGGGTGTCAATCTACTTCATGGTAGTATGAATATGGCGAAATATGCTTCAGCTTATCTTTCCAGTGAAATTGGTACTATGATATGATATTACCTTACCTATATTGTTGGAAAGTCTGAAGTACATGAACTAGATGAGTTTGGATTTTGGAACTGTCTTCTTTTTTCATTGGTTTTGTTTGGGATGGCTTTTAGACATGATTGAGGAGGCAAAAGTCAAATTGGGTGCTCTAGGCTTTTTTTCAAGTGTATGGGATAGCTTTTTTCAATGGGGCTTTTGGCAAAAAAAGCAGCTTAAGCCATAAGCCAATTTTTTTTGCTTTTGGCTTTCCCGCCATGGAGAGAGAAAAGCAACTCATGAAAGAAAGGTGTTGGGTCCCACTTTTTTTCAATTGAAATAATATTATGATCCTTATTATAAAATCCTTATAGATGAAATTTTTTGTCCTAAATATAAATTCACTTAAATGTTAATAATAATTGTTTTTCATTTTTATCCTTCATTTTCATTGGAAATAGAGAAAGATGTAAGAGAATTAGTTAAAATAAACTTATAATGAGGACCGAGTGGTAAATTTTTATGACAATACTCGATTTAGGTCCATGAGAAATTTAATTGGTGATAATTACTTGATAAATTTTCAAATTATGCTCTAGTGGTTGATTTGGTCTCTGTTGGAAGTGTAAAGTTGTGTTTATTGCTTAATGGTCTCTGTTCATAAAACTCTTTTTCAGTTCATGGCTGATTAGTTATGTAATAATATTTGATAAAAAACTTGATATTTGTATGATTTCTAATTTATATGCATTTTTATTCATTTACTATATTTAATTATGTATTTTAACATTTCCAAATTGTCCAAGTTAACTTTTTTACCTTTTTATTAAGTTTAATTTTAATTTTTCTCTTATAATTATCACAATATATATACTTATAATATATATGTATTATTTAATAAGATTCACGTCCTTTTCAGTCATTTTCCAATTTCCATCTAAACTTACTTTTCAAACTAATTATCCTAAGTCCTAACAAATTTCAGTTTCAGAAAAGTCACTTATGTTACCGTCAATTTAAACATAAATTACATTACACAATGTGACTTTTACCCAATCATAAGTTACAAAAGTTAGATTGTAAAAAAGCCACTGTTGTTCTTGAAGTGATTGTACTTTATATCTTCATCCAAAATGGGGTTACTTAACCCTGCTGTCTATGTTAATGTTGGCTTATTTTGACAAACTCAACTATCTTTAATGAATAAATTTATTGCTTTTATGACATTGGTTCTTGCTTTTTCAGACACTGTCCTCTGGTTTGGATGATTATCCACGTGCTTCACACCCAAGTGGAGATGAACGTCATCTGGATCTTAGATTTTGGATGCTACTTGCAGCTGATTGTATGCATTCTATTGAAGAGCTGTTGGACAAGGAAACCAAACCTGGCAAGGTATCAACAAAGTAAAACATGCCTTAGTAATTAGTATAGATCATAAGTAGGGGAAATACTAGAAGCAGAGAGACAATCACCTTATCTCTTTCACACATTGAATGAAATCATGCAGGATTATGCTACTACTGCTAAAATGCTTTCAGATTTTGAGTTACTGAACCAGGTATTTTCTTTCCTTGTATCCTTTGTTGGGAACTACCTTCACCTTGATATTCCATCATTAGTTTCAGTTGCTATGGATCGGGTGCTGATTCAGAAATATAACAACAAAAATAATGTTAAAATCGTAAGGCCAAAATTTGTGAAGACTGATAAAAAAAAATGAAAACTTGAAAAAATTCAGGACATATATATGGTAATAAAAAAATATCTAAGAATCAGAATACACATTGAAAAGACAGGGTATGACCATATAAAGTTACTTTCTGGATACAAAAATTGTTTGATTTCCTAATTTAGAAATTTCTTTATTAGGTTTCCTCCTAATGGTAAGAACAAATTCCCCTCTAAAATTTTTCCTATACTAACGATAGACATGCAGAATATAAAGATAGAGTGCCTTCGTGGCAGAGCGGCAGCAGTGTAGAATTATATGATTGCTCTGAAATGGAATATTTCAAACTTAAGTGTTCCCTCATAAGTCAGTTTATGAATGAATAAGCGATATTTTTTTGTTTGAAATTTCAACTACAATTCCTGCATGTGGTAGCTTTTTGGAGACTCTTTGTGATTATCATGGATGGATGATGCAGTTTAATGCAAACAATTTTTTTTTTGGCTTTTGGAGAGTAGAAAAGGGGAAGCTGTCAGAACCTGGAAAATAGAAATAGAGATAGGGGAAGAGAAAGATAAACTAGAGCCAGAATCTGAGTCCTTGACCAAGATACATAAACATTCCTATGTTCATTCATCCATATTTTTGGTAGAACACATCTATGATATTTATATGCTAACAGATAATAACTACCTTATCCATAACTGAAAATAACTACCTTATCTTATCCCTATGAAACTGACATTAACCAACACTAGACACTTGTAACATATAAGACAAGACAGATAATAAAACATAAAATACAAATAATGGCTGGTTCCTATCAATATCCACCCCTAGGAGAACAACCTTGTCCTCAAGGCGATAGGAAGGAAGGGGACGGTTTTGCATTTATGACCAGTAATAAATTTATCCCCATGTCTGAAACATAACCCTTTGCTCTGCGTAATTGCTTGTCAGTTTCAGAAATTTGTGGAGTAGTGGTAACTGCTTGGGTTGGTCCAGTAACTGACATCAATGTCATTAACTGCCTTTGAAAATTATCTTTATTTCCCATAGAACTATGGTTGTTGTCTGCAACATGTGGCCACATATTCTTGTGTAAAATGTCTAGTAGAAGGTTGCGGTCAATTCTTCTTCAATACTGTCATATCAACATCCAAACAACCTGACTTAAATATGATGGCAGATAACTGTTGTGAAAGTTGTTCAGTAGAAAAGGAATCAACGTGGAGAATTATTGGGTGGAGGAGAATTATGGTAAGATTTTGGGTTGGGGTTTGGAAGAAGGAGATCTTTATCATAAGCAGTGTTGCAAGTGGTAACCCTTGTACCCATCAGGTTTGGAAAGAACTGCTCTGATACCAAGTTGTTAGAACCTGGAAAATAGAAATAGAAATAGCGGAAGAGAAAGATAAACTAGAGCCAGAATCTGAAACTCTAGTAGTATATTCAAGAACCAGAATTTGAGTCCTTGACCAAGATACATAAACATTCATATATTCATTCATCCATATTTTTGGTAGAACACATCTATGATATTTATAGGCTAATAGATAAACTGAAAATAACTACTTATCTTATCCCTATGAAACTGACATTAATTAACATTAGACACTTGTAACATTTAAGACAAGACATATAATAAAATATAAAATACAAATAATGGCTGGTTCCCTATCAGAAGCAAACCATGCTGGTGGCTCTTACCATATACACCTGTATCATGAGATTGAAGAGTCAGTTCTTTAAACTACAATTTTTTTGTCCGTGCCTAATTTTTGTTTGATGTTGTTACAGATGCATTTTGATGAGGCATACGGTGCTTACCTTGATTTTGGAAATCATACAGAAAAGGTATACTTGCTTATTCATTTCTGCTGAGTATTGCAAGCATTTGAAAATAGACTCTCCACTTGTGGGTAAGGCTGTGTACTTCTATCCCTCCCTTGACCTCATTTGATAAGGGTACAGCCCTTTTTTAGTATTAAAAGCTACTGTTGCAAAGTATTAGCAATTCATTGTTCCTCAATTCAAGTTATGAGATTTCCTTTGCACATGTTAACTATGTTAGGTTCGGTTGAAATGGAAAGAAATTGAGGTAGGACACAACCATGTAACTCGCCAGCTTGTGCGTGATGTCTTGGAGAGACCGAAGTTGAGATTTGTCCCTCATATTGGTTATGTCAGTTTGTTCCCATTCATGGGGAAGATCATACCACCTGTAAGTAATGCAGGTTAATCCTTAAGATCATGATATTTTCTGTCACCCATGTGTTAGCTTCGAATTGATTTATTTATTGTACTGTTATATTCAGGCATCATGGATTCTGGAAAAACAACTTGACCTCATTTCAAACCGAAGTGTTTTATGGACGGACTATGGACTCCGCTCCCTGGCCAAAACAAGGTCTATAATTAATGTGCTTTTTATGATTTTGATTCCAGAAACCTTACTGATCATTGACTATATATTTAATTTATTATGGTTAAACTAAATGTGATACCTTAAACGCAGCTCCTTGTACATGAAGTACAACACAGAGCACGATGCGCCATATTGGAGAGGTCCTATCTGGATAAATATGAATTACAGAATTCTTTCAGCCCTCCACCATTATTCCAAAGGTATAATATATACACACTCACACACACACACACACATAGTGCCTAGAATGATACTATCTTGCTCTTGATTTTCTTAAATTAATCTCTGGATTGAATTTTGCAGAGAATGGACCTTATCAGGACAGAGCTAAAACCATCTACCAAGAGCTAAGACATAATTTAATTAGGTAAGATTTGATTTCGTTGTTACTGTTCTAATATACTTTTGAAGACTGGTTAAAATGCATTTCCTCTTTATGCAGAAACATAGTACGCAACTACAAGCAGACTGGATTTTTATGGGAACAGTACGACCAGAAAGAAGGTAAGGGAAAAGGCACGCGAGCGTTCACTGGTTGGACATCGCTTGTAGTGCTAATCATGGCGGAGTCATACGGCCAATTGTAGGACAAATAAGATTTTTAGTACAATTATAGCTCCATCAGTTGAATTTCTTCTTGCCCTTTTTCAATAATCGGTCATATTTATGTATGATGATCAAAATAAACACCAGATGCAGTTAGTTTCATACTTCTAAATTTATTTAGATATGAATGATCATCGAGCAACGCGAGGAACTTCCATTAAATTGGGTATACTCGCTAGTGAATTTGGAAAGTTCAGCTAAGCGGCTTCCCATAAATTTTTTAACACGTTATGAGTTGAAATTATAAAAAAATTTAACACACACACACTAAATTCAATTATTTTAATTAAAAGACTCTTGTAAGAAATTTGGGTAAATACAGAATGTATTTGATAAATAAAATTAATGTATGATATACTACTTCCAGTCCTTAATACAAAATTTACTTTAATGATGAAATTAAATTACAAACTAGATTTTGTACTAAGAAACGGAATATAAAAAAAGAACATCTCAATTGTAAACATAAGTAATTTCAATAAACACATACATATAGATATATGAGTTAAATGACTAAGTCAAACAAATTAGTTAAAGGAAAAAAATAATACTTTAATATAATTTATTTAACTTCATTAATTTTTTCACATGGATGTATAGATGCCTTGCACAGTTTAATAAATTTGTGACTAGAGTGGCCAAAGAATAATTTCCCGGGGAATATTGTAAAGCTTTTCCATAAGCTCAAAACCCTAGGACAAATGTCACAAGTTCTACAAGTTTTGTGAATGATTACAGGAAGGTGTTGGAGAGATTATCAAGATGACTCAAGTCGTAACAAGGTGACTAATCGGCAAATCAGCAATGTTGCAACACAAGGCTAATGGTACAACTTGGTTAATAGCAATGGAGGCCTGACAGAATTTTGCAGGGCAAGCCAACTCCTATTGAATTTGTATCATTCTTGAGCTCACTATTATCAGTTGTCATAATTTGAGAAATATAAGACAAATCCAACTATCATTAGGAAAGAGAAATATGAAAGCTTCAAGTTTTCTCCGGAGTGTTAGATCGATTTCTCATTATCCATTGCTCCTTTGTCCTCCTTCATTATAAATATCCAAGTCCCTTGTATCTCACTTCAGTACAATTCCAAGTTTTTTTATTCCCACCATCTGCTTTTGCAAGACCTGCCCACAGAAAAACAAGCATCATTACACACAATTCATGGATGTATTATTCATTTATTGTTTCAACTAGAGGTATGTTTAAATTTTTTCTCCATACGAGTGCGCATGGGAGCCTAGTTCTTTGCACCAAGTGTGAAAGTGGTAAGGCTGATTTGGTGGTACGACGGGTGACCGGTGACGGAGTCCTGTGGCTTGGCGGTGCAATTAGAGGTTTAAAGTAGAGTAGTAAGGGTGGTTGGGGTCGATTGCGGTGGTGGCGATCGCAATTTTTTCATGGAGGTAACACCAATTTCAGCTCCATTAGTTTGGAAAGATGACGATGTAGATAAGATCTTAATTGGTAAGGTCTTTTCAAATAAGACGCATACACAGGCTGCAATGGTGACGATCTTGCAGAAAGCTTGGAATCTACCAGCCGCTTTTGATGTAATCAAGATTAATGGAAACGCCCTCCTATCCAAATTCACAGAGGAGGAGGAATATAGTAGGATTTTAAGAGGTCGGACATGGTCTATTGATGGCAATTTATTGAATCTACTGGAGCGCTCGAAATAAAAATCAAGTGCTGAGTTTGATTTCAGTCGGTGCCCTGTCTGGATCCAGATACACAACGTACAGTTGGAGGCAATATGTATGGAAAATGCAATCATGATTGGAGGTTATGTTGGAGATGTGATGTTGGCTAAAGATCCACACTATAACGGTAGGTACCTACATAATTTTTTGAGAGCTAGAGTTTTGCTTGATTTAAGGAAATCGCTAGCTTATGGTTTTTGGATGCCTAAGCCGGATGGTAGTAAGATTTGGATATCGATCCGGTATGAAAACTACAAAGCTTCTGCTATAATTATGGTAAAACTGGTCATACTAATAGAGATTGTAGGTCTAAAAGGTTGTTATATGTGGTTAATCTGTCAGATCTGCGATTTGGACCTTGGATTACCATGAACTCATGCCGCAATTAAGACGAGGTTTTGGTGGTGGTGTGTAGTGATTGGGAGGAGGCAAATTATGTCCGGAGGAAAAAGGAGGAGGCTATGCAGAGGAGAAAGGATGAATCTAAATAGGAAGCAACCAAAGAATCAAATGTTGATGAGGAAGATTTTTTTTTTAATCAAAGTGAGTAGATTCCCTGGGGAAAGAAAGGCAGGGGAAGCTAGGGGTTGTATGGAAGGGAAGAGTGTGACTGATGGACGCTGTATTGCCAAGGATAATATCCTTCAGGAGGTGACCAATAGATGGGGAAAACACTAGCTCTAAGGTAGGGGGTCTAATGATGGTGTAGAGCCGGAAACACCAAAGAAATGTATAAATGTGGTAGTGGAAAGAGTTGTTAACAATCCTATTCCTTCTTTTGTGCCAATAGCCAAGAATATACAGGGGCATGCTGTTACACCTCTGGACTTGCAGGATGTGAATTCTTTAGCCATTGTACCTTTTAATGGGGAAATTTTAAATAAGGTCATTAGTGTGATGGATGGCTTGGGGTTAAAGAGAAATGCAAAGGAGGAACTGGAGCCGGAGGAGGTTAAACGAAGGAGAGTTAGTATGTGGGAAACTGATCTACCTAATTCAACAATCTCTAGTTATGCTGATAACTTGAGGAGGATCAAGAAAAAAATGAGGTATAGTAGGAAAATGAAGGTAAGGGGAGAAAAGGAGAATACATGATGAAATGTGGTTTCAATCAGGAATTATATGTGGATCCACAGGGGTTATCTGGTGGCCTAGCTGTTTGGTGGAGTGACAATATTTCCTTGACAGTATTATACAAGACAAAAAATATCATTCTTGTGGTTGTTGAGGCTGATTGCTTAAAAATGTCAAAATTTGTCTCCTTTGTCTAGGCCCACCGGAGGAGGAAGAAAGAAGAATGACTTGGGATACATTAAGGAGCTTGGCATCTAGTGTCAATGACTCATGGTTGGTAGTGGGGGACTTTAACGACCTTTTATCCCAGAGTGAAAAGGAAGGGGGAAATCCAAGGTCTATGCGAAAGATTATAAATTTTTAAAGCCTCCTATCGGATTGTGATCTAAAGGACTTAGAATTTAAGGGTTTTAAGTTTACTTGGTATAATAAAAGGAGTGGTGCTATTTTGAGGGAAAGACTGGATCGTGCGCTCGGGAATGTGGATTTTTGGGATGAGCTTGATCATGCAATAGTCTTTCATGTAGATCGGGTGGATCTGATCATCATGCCATGGTTGTTGATTGTTGCTTCAGTGAGGTTAAAGCGCCAAGGTCCTTTAAGTTTGAGGCTTGCTGGGTACAACATGATGATTTTTTGCATATAGTGGAAAAAGGTTAGAATGAGGTTGTAGGGGCTGTTGATGATAAAGTGTTGGACCTAATTCGAAGGTTGGATGCATGTAGGAGGCGGCTTATCGAGTGGAATATAAAGGAATTTCCAAATTTCAGGAAAGTTATTGACCTATTAAGGAAGGAGTTGAGTCTCTGTTACGCTGGGAATTTAAATGTTGATAAGTTAGTGGAAGCTGAGACCTTAGTGAAGCAGATTGAGGAGGCTTGGGATAAGGAAGAGATGTATTGGTGGCAACGTTCTAAGATCTCTTGGTTGAATTGTGGTGATAAGAATACTAAGCTTTTCCATAGCAGTGTTATTCAAAGGAGGCAAAGGAACAAAGTTTTGAGGCTAAAGGGTGAAGTTGGGATTTGGTTGGAGGATAGGAAAGTGATTAATAAATCTTCACTAATTTCTATACGAAGCTCTTCAGCTCTGTTGGTTCCAGATCCTTAGACCAAGCCTTATCCTACGTTAGAAAGGTTGTTTCTACACAGGATAACATTGACTTAATAAGGCCAGTAACAGACTTGGAAATTGAAGATGTGGTCTTTCAACTTGGAGCTAACAAAGCCCCGGGACCAGATGGGTTCTCTGTGTTATTTTATCAGTCTGCTTGGAAAAACATCAATAAAGAAGTATGTGGTATGGTCATGAGTTCTTCAAAGGTAGGGCTGGGTTAGGGAGGTTAAATGTCACCAATATTGTCTTGATTCCGAAGACGGACAAACCGGAGGAGGTGCATCATTTCAGACCTATTGGTCTTTGCAATGTATCCTATAAGATCATTGCAAAGATTATGACTAACAAAATGCGGAAACTGTTGTGTAATATTATTTCCCCAAACCAAAGAGCTTTTATTATTAGGAGGATGATACAAGATAATATAATCCTCACCCATGAATCCTTTCATTACTTGAAGCATAAGAGGAAAGGAAATAAATGGGAGTTCGCCTTGAAGATAGACATGAACAAAGCATACGATCGAGTTGAATGATATTTTTTGGCTGCTGTGCTGAGAAAGATGGGTTTCTATAGTGTATGGGTAAGCTGGATTATGAATTGTATTACCACTGTGGCGTTTAACTTGAAAGTAGATGGCCATAATGTAGACTTTTTCAATCCGAGCGAGGAGTAAGGCAAGGTGACCTTTTGTCAACTTACATGTTCATCGTGGCTTTAGAGGGTTTGTCTTTAATGTTGCAGCTGCATATTGATAGGAATGATTTAAAAGGTATCAAATTAGCTCGTGGTGCTCCAATGTTGTGCCATTGTTTTTTCACGGACGATGCAATTGAGTGATGACGAGATAAATTGCAAAGTATTGAAGAAAATACTTGGACGTCTATTGCATTGCCTCTGGTCAGTTAATTAATCTAGAGAAATCTAGTATCTACTTCTTGGCTAACACCCCACTGAGAGTTAAGGAGAGGATTTCAGCGTGTTTGAGAATTAAATTCATTGATAATTCTGGGAAATATTTAGGTTTACCCACAATTTGGGGAAGATCTAAAGCGGTGCTTTGGCTTTCGTGAGAGACAAGATTGGTTTGAAATTTCAAGGTTGGAAGCAGAAGCTATTAACTTTTGTTGGTAGAGAAACGTTGATTAAAGCGGTTGCCAATTCCATTCCCACTTATCCTAGACATGCTTTCTGTTCCTTAAGAAGTCTTGTCTAAAGATTGATCAATTAATCTCTAAATTTGGGTGAGGCAAAGGGAGATGAAGGTGTTATCCATTTGGAGAAGCTGGAAATATATGGCTATGTGGAAAAATGAAGGAGGGATAGGATTTAGAGACCTTCTCTGTTTCAATAAAGCGTTGTTAGCAAAAACGGCTTGGAGAATGCTACAAAATCCAGATGACCCTTGGTGTAAAATTTTAAAAGGAATCTATTTTCCTAAAAGTAGTTTTCTTGGGGCAAGGAAGGGGAGACATGCATCTTAATGGATAAGCTTATTGGAAGGAAGGGATCTGTTGTTGAAAGAGTTGTGCTAGAAGGTGGGTGATGGTCGATCAATTAGCGTATGGCATGACCAATGGATACCAGGGGTGAATGGATATAAACTTCAAAATGGTGGGGTATCAATGGCTGAGGACAAGAGTAGAGTGGCTGACCTTATCAACAATGGTAGCTAGAATCTTAGTTTGATACAGTCAAGAATCAGTCATAAGGAAAAAGCCAAGATTTTGGAAATTTCTATACCCTATGTGGCAGTTGTTGACCGTGTAATCTGGATGGCAAGTAAGGATGGGGGATACTTTGTTAAATCAGGGTATATGGTGGCGAGGAGTTGTAGTGAATGCAAAGCAACCAGAGATCCAGGTACATCGTTCTCTATTCTTAAAAAATTGTGGAAGTGTATCTGGAATGTGATGGCCCCTCCTAAAATCTAGCATTTCCTATGGAGGTTAGGAGCTAGTGCCATTGCAACCAAAGAAGCATTTTTAAGCGGAAATGTTCAAATAATCCCATGTGTCCTATATGCTTGTCTGAGAAAGAGACCATTGAACATTTCTTGTTTCTGTGCCCCTGGACTAAACATTATTGGTTTGGTTGTGCTTTGGGGTTTAAGTTTAGCAAATGGTCTATGAAATGATGTGAGGAGTGGCTTTGTGATATGTTGCATGGGAAGGAACTATTGGATGAATATGGCAAGTCCTTATTTGCCACAATGTGTTGGTGGATTTTGAAGAAGCATTGTAGTTGGGTGTTTAAGGAGGAAAGGCCAGACGCTAGAGAAGTAGTCAGGCTTGTTAGTGTTCAAGTGGAGGAATTTTGGAAGGCCAAAGAGCGTCTAGGGGGTAGTAAGAAAAGGATAGAGGAAATAGTGAGGTGTTCACAGTTGATGGCACCTCCTACTAGAGTTATTAAGATTAATTTTGATGGCTTTTTTAAGTAAGTTTCAGGGGTGGTAGGGGTTGGTGTGGTCTATCGGAATAGCATGGGGGTTTTATTGGTGGATTGGGGAAAGTTGTGGTGGCTTCATCGACTTTAATGTCAGAGTGCCTTGCACTAAAAGAAGCCTTGTTATGCAGAAATAGATTTCATGCTGATGAGGTTATCTTGGAAATTGATTGTGAATACTTGTACAGACTGGTTAAAAGGAAGGCCTTAGATGGTTGTGAATGGCAAAGCTGGGACTTGTTGAAAGAGATTTTTTGTTTGTTAGAGTCAATGGATGGTGTGTCATTTTTCCTTATTTCTAGGTAAGGAAATAAAGCTATTGATTGTCTAGCAGTGGTGCCGCAAAGAAGATGTACTAGCAAGCTTGGTTGGTTTGTGCTCCATCTTGTCTATGCAATTTCTTAGTCCATGACTCGGAAATAACCAGAGGAAGCAGGAACACTTGAATGATGTGCCTGAGGTGAATGATAGGGAAGGTATTGGCTGACTTATCAGTTCCCTGCGGTTATGTGGTAGCTGTTAGGACATTGTTGGTTTCATATTGTTTGGTTTTTTATAGGTTTTGTTTTATGTTTGGTGAGATGTGGGTTAGGTTGTAATGATAGGTATTTTGTGAGTTTTTCCTTGGCTTCGGTATTAGTATGTGTCATACTTGATTTTGTTTTTTAATAAAATTGATTTTTTTGAGCAAAAAAAAAAAAAGGTATGTTTTGGGATACTCGACTATTGGGAAAAGGAAGGAAATGGTAGGTTACATTCAAAAGGGTTGGTCCTTTGCATTGGAACTATAGAGGTTGATGCAGTCACTCATATTGAGTCCTTTTTTTTGTTGTAGAAAAATAAAAATACTATTTAATAGTCAAGGTAACAACTGTAGTTGTCAAGAAAATATAAATACCATGTTATAAAATTCACTAGTCCTTTCATTACTTTCCCACTTTTAGGTTGTGTTTGGTTTGAATATAGGGGAGGGGGGGAGCTTCCCTCCTTAGTGTGAAAAGTCATATATGATGATGATGTGAAATGTTTTTATGGAAAATGATTCGAAATTTATGGTCATATTTAACTTTTCATTTTAAGGAGAGAAGCTCTCCTCCCTCCCCTCTCTTCAAATCAAACACAACCTTAAGTTCATAACTTGATTCTTCTTGAATTTACTACTGTTTTTACACAAAAATACTGACAATGATTGGATTAGGTGAAAAGAAATTCATGCTATTTAAACAAATTTGAGGTTTCAAATCTAATGGAAAAATCACATAGAAAAGTTACACCCTCTTTAAACCCCACAACTCTCGTTTTTTTTTTTTTGACAAACCCACCAATACTGAAATTTAAATAATAATAGGACAAAACTTAGTGTTATTAAGAACTTAAATGCATTATTTGCTTATGTGCATTAGGTCCAATTCTCTAATAAAATTTGTCATATTTTTTTTAATTATTAATGATACTTTTACATAATTTTGAAATAGTCTTTTTTTATAATTATTACTCCTACTTTGAAATATTCTCCATGTGAATTTTTGTTATTAGAAAAACATCCATTTGTTAAAATTTGATGGGAAAATTGGACTTAGTGGTTATAAGAAAACGAACCTAAATTTTGTCTTAGATATTTAATAGTATTACAAAAAAAAAATACCCTCATAATATACCACCTAAACCATTCTATAACTTTGAGATGCTTGAATTATAATTTTTAAATGTATCAATAATAATTAAATTTTATGATGTTTGAAAAATCGTAAATTTTAATGTTATTAACGGTTAATATTTATAAATCATGAGTATTTAATTGTCAGTTTCTCACCAACGAAGGTTGGGTATGGCGGAAGGTGCTAGTCTTTCATAATGTGACGAACTGAGAGGTTCCCATATTTAATACCCAACAGTATCCACCTTAAATAAGATTGTCTCTAATAGAAAAATAATCATGCTTAGCAAAAAAAATTGTCATTTTCTCCTTTATAGATCGTAAAACAAGCTTCAGATCCTTCTTTTGGGTCCTAAGCTTTTGGGCATAATCTTACATGAATCAAAATGAGGTCCTATTGGGCCTAGGTCTTGGGTCTTTGGGAGCAATTTACAAGACTAAAAATTGAGTTCTGTGACAAAATAGTGGGCTTTAGCGGAATTTCATATTCCGTTGTAAATAATTCTTGTTATTGCTAAGGGATAGCGAACAACAACTCTACTCCAGTTCCTCTGTCTATTGAAGAGGATGATTTAATCAACAGAAGTTCCAAGAAGATCACGAACGGTGAAAGTAGTAATTACCATGATGAATGGCCTAAACTGGGAATGGAGGGGAAGAAGCAAATACTGCCAAAATTGACCTTTGTCGAAACTCTTCAATGCATTGGAAAGGAGGAGATGAATGCCACCAATGGGGATGATCATGGTGGCATGGTTGAGGATCCTCTCTCAGACACAAACTTGACAGAATCAAATCAAGAGAATAGCATACCTCTCTATGATATCAGTGAGGACCCCCACCGGAATTTCCCAACTTTCTCCTTCTCTGAAAGAATGAAGAAACACCTCCATAAGGCTTGGAATAAATCAGTTATAGTTAAGCTATTAGGGAGGAACATTGGGTATAAACTTCTCCTGTCTATTCTTCAATCCCTTTGGGCCAAAAAAGGAGTCCTTAACTTAATCAATATTAGTAATGGCTTTTTTGTGGTTAAGCTCTCAAATAGGGAGGATTACATCAATGCTTTTACTAGAGTCCCCTGGATGATCTTTGATCATTACCTTACTATGAGACCATGTGAACCCTCCTTCCAGTCTCGGAATGCCTCCATTGACAGAGTCGCTGTTTGGGTAAGATTACCTAATGTGCCTATGGAGTATTATGATAGGGAGGCTTTGACTTGGATTGGGGATAGAATCGGATAGACCATCAAAATCGACATGAATACCTTTAGACAACTTAGAGGACACTATGCGAGAATTTGTGTATTGGTTGATTTGGGGAAACAACTAATGTCATGTTTTTTCTTAGATGGTGAGGAACACTACCTGGAATATGAGGGGTTACACTAGCTCTGCACATGTTGTGGTTTGTATGGGCATAAAGTGAAAGATTATAAATCAGGGATGAATGTTCCCAAAGCAGGGATGAAGAAAGGAAGCTCCGGGGAGAAGGAAGCTGTGAATGGAAAAAATATGGAGGAGGATGGTATGGCTATGTCAGGAGAGACAAGGGCGGAGCAAGATTCATGACGAGTTGTCCAGAAACCTCACCGGTCGAAAAAAGGGGGGAAAGAGAAATCGGAGAACATTTTCAGACAACAAGACGACAACACCAGATTTGACATGCTGGCCGAGGAGGTTGGGGGATTAAAAGGCGACAGAACAATGACAAATACTTGGCCTGCACCTGTTACGTTGTTGCAGTCAAGACAAATATGTGCTCATCTTCCACAGCCGTTAAGAACCTCAAGGAAAGGAAATGTGAGACGACCAAGAGGCAAGGGAAAATCGATTGTAGGTATATGGAAGACTAGAGCAGCTGAGAGAGAAATGATCTAGGGATATGGGGAGGAAAGTGGCTCAGGGCAGCGGGATATTGAGGTTGACTTTTGGGGAAGCAAATGAGAAAGATGTCAGGAATGATGAGGGTATTGTACGACGTATGGAAAAGCCTTTGGAAGTCGTTCTTGTAGCGGTTGAGCAACCTATTCTTGATGTGGACCATTTCATTGCAGCCTCTCATGATCCAAGTGCCTCTGACATGCTTGGTGGGCTGCCTAGAAAGTTTTTGATTGAGCCTACCAATGTGGACCCAAGTTGTGATATGGGCCAAGAAGACTTATGTGATGCGTTTGAGGAGTCAATGGTGCCTAAAACCCAAAGCGATCTGGGCTGTTAATTGGGGCTCCGATTTTTTCAAGCCTTTGCTTTGTTTATTTCCAAGCCCATGTCTAATATTCTTTACTAGAATTGAAAGGGAGCCTGCGGTAGGGATTTTTTTCATCAAATCAGAATTGTTTGTAAGGAGCCCGACCCAAGCCTCATTATGCTCTCTGAAACTACGAGTGTGTCAAGTCTTCATCTTCGGTCTCTGGAAAGGGATTCAACGGTCAAATTTTAGGTTCCTAGCATTGGTAGGTCTAATAGCTTGGTTGCGGCATGGTGGAAGGACCGAATTAGTGTATCAGTGATTAAGACTGATAAACAATTTATACAACTCTTGTGGTCTGCTCGTGGGATGCCGGCGATCTTCTTTACGGCTATTTACTCTATTCCAATTCCGAGCCTTAAAAAGCGTCTTTAGAATGATCTTCTACTTCTCTCAAATCCCTTTTCCAATCTGTGGGTTGTAGTAGGAGACTTTAATGATGTTCTTCTTGCTAATGAGAGAAGCGGCGGAGCTAGTGTCAACTATTCCAAAATCCGTTTGTTCCGGGATCGGGTGTTTACTTGTGGCCTTTCGGACATGGGCTTTAGTGGCCCTACATTTACTTGGCGTGGACCGAAAACAACGCATTGTTCTCGTCTCTTTGAATGACTTGATTGAGCTCTGGCTAACACAGGTTTTATCTCCAGCTTCTTGGATTGTTATGTCCAGGTTTCACCTTGTACCAATTTCTCTGATCATAGCCCCTTATACTTGTGTTTTGGTAATAGCTCTACGTTGCGATTATGTGGCAAGCCATTTAGATTTGAAGCCATGTGGCTAAATCACGATCGTTATAGTAAGTTTTTATTTGATAACTGGCTTGTTGGGGAAGATATTAATTTAGCTCTCTCTAATTTCAAAGCTTCAGTTAGAATTTGGAATAAAGAAGTATTTGGCTTTGTTGAAAAGAAGATAAATCAGATCTTGAGATGTTTGGGGGGTATTCAAAAGTCGAAAGACTGCCCTCACTCTTCATTCCTCTGTAATTTAGAAAAGGAGCTTCAGGAAGAGCTTCACAGATTGCTAAAACTAGAAGAAATCAAGTGGTTCCAGAAAGCTAGAACTGAGTGGATCTCTAAAGTTGATCGGAATACCTAGTACTATCACCTTAAATCTAAAATAAGATGTCAACATAACAAGATTACCTCTCTTAGGAATCAGGAGGGTACATGGGAGTGTAATGAAGTTGATCTTAGGCAGCTGGTCTCCAGTTATTTTAAGTCTTATGTTCTTATAAGACTCTTGTAACCCATGCACTCTTTCTACTCAGTCACGGTTTCCTAGGATTGACCAAGCATCTGCAGACAACATGTCCAACCCCCCCTCGGATGATGAAATTAAACAGGCTGTGTTTTCTATAGGAAACTATAAAAGCACCCTGGATTGATGGTTTTCCTGCAATTTTCTATAAAAATAATTGGAATACTCTTGGTTCCTCCCTTTGTGCTTTTGTGAAGAATGTTTTTCAAGGCTCTATTGCGTTGGAAGAGTCAAATAGGACACTCATTACCTTGATTCCTAAGCAAGATAACCCTAAATTGGTTGCTCATTCCAGGCCTATTTCGCTTTGTACTGTGCATTACAAGTGTGTAGCTAAACTCATCATTCAACGGCTTAAGAGGGTCATAAATGAGATAGTTTCGCCATTCCAAGCCAACTTCATTCAAGGTAGGTACATACAAGATAATATTGTTATTGGTGAGGAACTTCTTCATATTATAAACATGAACCGAGTAGGAGAGGTCTTATGGCTATGAAAATTGATCTAGAAAAGGCTTACGATAGAATTCTATGGGATTTTTTAAAGCAAGTTCTTATTGAGGTTCGGTTTGAAGATAGATATATACATCTCATTATCCACTATGTTTCTTTGGTTTCTTATAATGTGATGTGGAATGGTAGCCCAACTGAATTCTTTTGCCCACAAAGGGGTCTTTGTCAAGGAGATCCAATCTCTCCGCTGTTGTTTGTTCTTTGTATGGACAAACTATCTCACTTGATTTGTGATGCTGTTGAGAATGGGAGCTAGAAGCCTATAATTACGTCTAGACAAGGCCCGAAGGTGTCCCACTTGATGTTTGCCGATGATTTGTTATTATTTGGTGTGGCCTTGGAGGCCCAAGCGTTATGTATGATGAGTTGTTTGGATACCTTCTCTAAGGCATCTAGGGGTAAGGTTAACCCATCCAAATCTTCCATATTCTTCTCTCCAAGGGTATCAAATCTTTCTAAGGGAAAATTAAAGATTTAACTCAAATGAAGGCTTTTGTGAAATTGGTAAGTATTTTGGATTTCCTCTCTCTAGAAATAGGAAAAGGAAAGATACATTTAACTATATCATCGAGCGTGTACATTCAAAGTTGTCCGCTTGGAAAGCTAACTGTCTCTCCAAAACTGGCCGTATTACCATAGCCAAATCGGTCCTAAGAACCATCCCATTATATCCTATGCAAGTCTCCAGAATTCCTAAGAGTATTTGTCTTCAGGTGGATAGATTACAAAGGAACTTTATTTGGGGTCATGATGAGTCCCAACATAAATTACACCGGTGTGATTGGACACTATTACCAGACTTAAAGAGTTTGGTGGCCTTGGATTTAGGAAACTCTCTTCCTTTAACCAAGCATGTGGAGCGAAATTAGCTTGAAACTTACAGTTAGCACCAACGACTTATGGGTTGATATCCTCCACAAGCACTATATGTTGAGAGACAACGACTCTCTCATGGCTTATCATCCCGGGGACTCTAGTATTTGGTGGTTTATCACTTCACAACGAGACCTCATTGATAAGGGTTCCAAATGGAAAGTTAGGAATGGGCAAATTGTGAGTTTCTTCAATGACCCCTGGCTGATAGATGGATGTACAATTAGTCAATTATGTGAAAGACCTCTATCTGTTGTAGAGGTCAACTCCCATGTAGTGGACTGGGTTCGAGATGGATTATGGGACTATTCAAGGATTGTTGATTGTGTTTTACCCAGTATTATTCAGAGATTAGCTTTGGTTTTACCCCTCCCCAGGGTTGAGTTTGAGCATGACATTTTGGTTTGGGGAGCTTCTAATGATGGTGTTTTTTCTATTAGAAGTGCCTATTTTTTTATCAAACAAATCCTCTTCATCTTAAATTTAATTTATCTAAGGTCATTTGGAATGGGAATGGCACTAAGAGGATTAAGCTCTTCATGTGGATGGCTGCCCTAAATAAATTACCAACTAACGAAAGAAGAAGCAATTGTGCTCGGTCTTCGGCACTTTGCAGTGATTGTAATAGTAGAGTGGAAGATACTTTACATATTTTAAGGGACTGCCCTTTTGCTTCACAGATGTTGATGTCGCTAATTTCCCCTAAGTATGTTTCTTCTTTCTTCTCTGCTAGACTTAGAGATTGGTTAGCTTTAAATCTCAGGAATAGTTTGGGTAGAGATGTGGGGTCTAGCTGGTATATTATTTTTGGTGTCAGAATCTGGAAACTCTAGAATTGGCGGAACTTATTTATTTATGAACTTGGTTTCGTTAAACCCTCTAACCTAGCGGCAATTCTACTGCATATATGGAGGAGGTTTGCTATGAATCCAGAATTGAACCTATTTGTTCCTGGCCCTATTCGATGTGCTCTCTCCTTGGTGAAATGGGGTAGACCTCTTGAGCATTGGGTCAAATTAAATGTTGATGGTTCTGTGACTTTGAGGTCTTATTTAGCGGGGTGTGGAGGAGTCTTACAGAATTGTCATGGTGAGTAGATAGCTAGTTTTGCTAAAGGTATTGGTATCTGTAACTCATACTCTGCGGAAGAATGGGCCATTTTTGAGGGCTTAAATATAGCATGGGATATGGGGTTTAAGAAGATTGTGTTGGAGTCTAATGCAAATGATCTTGTCATTAGGCTCTTGAACTTTGATTATCATACTGGGAGTCTTTTATCAGTTTGTATTAGAGAACTGCTTGCTAGGGAATGGTTAGTGGTTATTCGCCATGTGCATAGAGATTGTAATAGGATCGTTGATGCGCTTGCTAAGATTGGCCTGTTGAAATCTTTGATCCTGGGTGAGTGTCCTATGTATTTAAGGGCTTGGGTAGACCAAGAATGTTTGGGATTAATTTCCTTATATTGTAATTTCTGTTTTGTTTTTTGGCTCTTGCCTTCTTATATATATATATAAACCCCCTTCAAGGAAAGGACCGTTTTGCAAGTTTGAGGTCTCAATGCTGTCGGTTGTCAATAGTAGCTTCTCCTAGTCTAAGTACTCTGTAGAAGCTATTTTCCTTGAGAAATTTTTTTTAGTTCAAGTGACTAAGAAAATGTTCAAAAAATCCTATAAAAAATTTTGATATAAAAAGAGTCACAAAGAATTATTAAAAATTAAAATCAAGGGATAATATATTGTCACTATCATTTTTTGTTACTATCATTGTCACTACCATTTTTTTACCGTTAGATCAAAATCTCAATAGAAGAGAAAAATGATAAAGGTAGATGAGATTCTGATCTAACGATGAAAAAGTGGTAGTGACATTGGTAGGGACCAAAATTAGTAGCGACAATATCTTATCCCTAAAATCAATAGATAAAGTTGTTAATCACTTGTTATAAAACTTTTTGACATTAATTTTTTTTTTTTTTTTTTTTTTGGAGTTTTTTGACAGTATTTTTGTTCCCTACGACTGAAAGGGATTTTCCCATTTTTCAATCATACTGTGTGCCTCTTAAGTTTGTGTGAAGAGTCTCGACTTTCGACTTGCGTGAATGGTTTTTCCGCGAACCAAAGAGACCCTAATGGGTCCAACGACTTGAAACTACTCTGCATGACGAAAAACCAGCAACTCCTGATGCTGAGCTTCCTTAATTCAGTCACTCTCTTCACCTGAAGTTTCTGAAGAGTTTCAAAAAAAAACCAGAAAAAAATGGCTGGTGGTGGAGGGAGAAGTGCTCGTAGCAGAATCAGATCCTCCACTGATCCAAACGATGATGAGTCTGTTCGTCCAGCGAACCCCAGTTTCAAGCTTCGTAATCGTAGAATTAAAGATCGAAGCTATCTCCCAGTATTTAACGCTTCTTTTAAAGTCATGCTTGGTGTTTGCTTATTAGCATTCTTCACTATCTTGTTTATGATCCATCATATCCTAAATCACCCCGTAGAAGCTAAGATAACTGGCGTTGTCACACCATTTCCTGCGCCAAAGATGATGGACCTTCCTCAGGTTAAGGATGGATTCCTTTATTCAATAATCTTTTTGGAAATTTCGACTTTTGTTGTTTGTTTTGGGGATTGAATAGTTTCGGCGTTATCGCAGTTCCAAGGTCAGCACAAGGAGAGTTTATATTGGGGAACTTATCGCTCCCTTGTATATCTCGGAATTCGTGCGAGGTATTGTCTTGCTCTGCTCGAAGCTCCTTTAAACGAAATTCAAATGTTTGTAGCTCATATAAATTCCGTTGTCATATTTGTGGGACGTTGATGTGTTATAAGTTCAGGCCTTGGCAGTATACTGAACCAGTTTTGGTGCCTATCCAAAGTATAGGTACCATGCGGGCGCATTTGAGTCGTCTAGATGCGGTCTGAACAGTCCAGCTTTTATTTTAACTACCGCTTTTTGAATATAAAAAATCGTTTTTTGAAAAAATGTTAGTTGAGAGATTATCTTTATTTTAGATTTTCTACCCATTAAAATAATTTTTTTGAAAAAAAAAATTGGACCTTCCATATCCCATCTAGACGGTCCAGATGGGATAGGCTTTCCCTTTGGACGGTAGGGAAACTAAATCCTACGAACTGTGGTCTGAAAAACAGTTTAGTATTGTACTATACTATGAGCCCATGTAACTTTTGGAAAATGATTTTTACAATTTACGAAGTAAAAATGGTTTTTGGAGAATAACTTTTGAGATTTACGAAGTAAAAATGATTTTTGGAGAATAGCTTTTGGATAAAAATAGTGTTTGGATAACTTCAAAACCTAGATTTTGACAAAAGTTTGTCAAACACTCCAAAATTGTCTAGAAGCTATTCTACATTAAAACTTAGGTTTTGACAAAAGTTTGTCAAACACCCATATTTTTTCCAGGCATCACAACTTAGGTTTTGTCATAACCTTACCAAACACCGCATCTAGAAGTTATTCTGTATCAAAACCTAGGTTTTGTGAAAAGCAATTTTTTCTGCTTTTTTTCTCTCCTCTGCCATCATTAGTATTTTTTAGTATCAGATAGTATCCTTAAGATATTTTTTAGTACCTTTCTGTACTCTAAAATATTTTTTCAAGATTAGTCATTACTCTAAAATATTTTTTCAATATCTTATTTTTTTTCAAGATTAGGAAATATTTTTTTCAATATCTTTAAGTATCTTTTTAAGATCTATTATTAGTACGCTTGAAATATTTTTTCAAGATCAGTTGTTACTCTGAAAAAAAAAAATTAGGTAATAACTCATCTTGAAAAAATATTTCATGGTACTAACGAAATACTAAAAAAATATTAATACTTGATTGATACTTGAAAAATACTTCTCATGGTCTTAAAAATTTATTTTTGAATATTGAAAAAATATTAAAAAAAAAAATATTTCGTGATCTTTGGAAAGATCTTATCTTAACTAAGATCTAAAAAAGATACTTCTCATGATCTTAAAAATTTATTTTAAGATATCTAAAAAATATTTCATGGGTATGACTAATCTTAAAAAAAATATTTCACTGAAGGATAATAAAATAATACTAGAATATTAAAATACTGACTAATACTAAAATAAAACCGAGGAGAGAAAAATCTTAAAAACATAGTTTTTTCCAAAACGCATGCAGAATAGTTCTGGCTGATAATGGAGTTCGCACTTGCCGTGACAGTGAAACGTCTCAAGCTCAGCTCTCTCATTGTCCACCGTCTGATCTTACGAAGGACGATATAATGAAATGCTTACTCGGGCTTTACATATTAAAAGGCGTTAATGTAGTCATGTTGGCTTCTGCGGTGAGAAGGGGTTTTTGGTTGATCCATTTATCTGGGTTAACTTCTGAGAAGGATGCAGAGAGAATTGTGGTGTTAGCCTTACAAATGAATGCGATATCTAATTCATGGGTATTTTTTCACGCAACATTGTGGATCACGCTAAAGATGGAGTAGCATAGCATGCTTTGATTTTTGCGTGATTATGACACCAAACAAACTTTTGTCTTTGCAGCATTCTCATAAATCATTATTTTGTGATTGCAGGACCCCTAAATCTTTGATTGCTGGATTAATGTGGATTAGGATAAAGGATGGCAGATATCACATCCGACATGTATGCCAGAATGATGATGGGCTAAGCACTTATGGTTGGAAAAATCATAATGGACGTGATTTTGGGCATCAGTTGCTAGTTGACCATGGCATGAATTTGGACGTTAGTTTCTTGAAATCAAAGATGGATGGCAGTGGTTACGGAGGGGATTGGACTGTTCGCATTGAAACACAAGTTGAGAAGTAAGTGGTATTCTTAAATTTTATTACGATTTTTTTTATTATACATTAATGAATCTATTAGAAATAAGTTTCCATGAGCTTCTATTTAGCTTTTGATATGATTTAATTGGGATTTGATCCATAACAAGTGCATCAATATTGAGTTCAGCATTCTGAATTGGGTTTTGCATTCTTTCTATGTTTGCATGTAACTCTATAACGATTGAGCCTTCATGTCTCGAAGTAATCCATTTTTGTTCTTTTCATAGAGTGATTTATTGTGGTCCGTTCACAGATCTGAACGGGATGTAGAATTTGGTGGAAATGCCCAACTCTTTTTCTATTTGGCTGATGAGGGTGGTAATGTTCTAAGTGTGAGTGGAGATTATTTGAACAGTCATGAGGATTCCTTAATCGCATCTGGCTCTCGAACAGACATTGGAGATTGGCAACTACATTTAAAATCAATGGTAACGTTAACAAAAACATCTTATGGTAAAATATTCAAGATTATGCTTTTTTTTACTATCGGTGGACCCTTTTATGGAGTTTATGATTGATTGCCTATAGTTAAGTCACACTTTAAAAAGAAAAAGAAAGAAGCAACCATTATTTCTGTTTCTTTTCTTGAAACAGTTGGACAATATGATAAAATTATAAAGAAATGAATCCCCTCAACTTTTATCCTACCCGTATTATACCCTTCTCTTGGTAGATAAAACAACCTAGATGAAAATTTTAGACACTCCTTTTCCCTTGGACCTTTCAGTGACCCATAAATGTAGCTTCATTTACCATCCTAATATACTAATTGTCACTCTTGATGATTCATAATAATTTATTATGTTTAGTGGTAACCTCTAGCTCTGTTTGTTGTGGTTTTGCTCTTTCAGGATGACTTGGAAGTGCATTACGCTGGTTTTAATACACCTCACTTTCACAATTTGTCTGATCTTGTCCAACAAAATCTTGCAGCACAAGTATGTTAGGTTTCTACTTTATAAAATAAAATATTTGATGACATAATCTTACAAATCTTCTATTGTGAAATTGTCTTTGTGGACCTTTTTCCCAACTTTCAATATCTCTCTGCTTACATGCATATTTTACTAGATAACGAGCCATGCTCGACTGCAGCTATCTGACTCATCAGACAATTCTCCAAATGTTTTAGTTTTTCAGGTAATAGAGATACACCTGCTTTCTGAGGCCCATTGAACATTTTATTTTACATATTTTATTCAGTTTTGGCCGCTCTCCAATTTTCTTACCCTACCATTTTGTTTCAATTATTTACATAAGGCAATAGATCTCTCCAGCTGCTCTTTGAAACTTCGTTTTTCATATAGTTTTGTGGTGTCATGCACTTATCATTTCTTGTTGCAGATTATTGGTAGATTTCCTCTCAAAACAGATATTGTTCTTGTCTCTGGAACTGGATCAGAAAGCTCAAGACTAGAAGAACGTGTCAACAATCTTACAGGTTTTGTTAATTTCAGTTCATTTCTTAAAAATATATGGCATGTCCTTCTATGTGCTTTTCCATGACAAAAGAAAACAAAATCAGTTTTGACTTCATTGTAATAGTAAGCTGGTGCTTAAAAAAAGATATCAAGACTTCTACATTTGTATTGCAAACTTGAACCTCAAACTTAATGCTTCTGGCTTCTGTTCCTCATGAGCTACTTCCTTGTTTAGTTAGTGTATACGTTTGCGAGAACTAAGCTACTAGTCACTGTTAGTAGAATGTCCTGCTTTAATTGGAATTGGCTTGCTAAATCAAATAGTGTTGTAAATGTTCATTTGCTCTTCCGTTCAATCAATCGCAGGTGCCTCACTTACCAACCAACTGAAAGGGAAGAAGCAAGAATTTGATGATAAGTTTGAATATCTTTTTGGATTGGCTGACAAGGTAAAGTTTATTGTTTTTTAGCTATTTATTTATTTATTTTTCTTGACTTATTCAAAAATGTATTCTTTCTGACAACACACCTGGCCTTTAAATGTGTTGCTCTCTTGTTTCAATCAGTTGATTAAATGATCCAAGAAACTGATGCTCAATGGAAGTAATTCTTTATCTTGGTAATGAATTTCTAGGTGGATTCAGATTCCATATCTGTCGGTAAGGCTGCTATAGGAAACTTACTAGGTGGTGTGGGCTACTTCTATGGCCAGTCAAAAGTTGCTGTCTCCGAAATACTTAATGTAAGCTGCTTCCGTCCAGTTTTAGTCTCTATGAAGAGTATGTCATCCTTTAATTGCATATAATTAAACACGTAATTACTAAAAATACAGATGTTATCTGTTATATCCATGCAGGGTATTTTGACTTTGTGCTTCTCAGTATGCTTTCAGTTTTTGCTTTATGCCTCAAGTTGATTATTTGTGCTTGCATTTGACTCGAGAAGAAAAGAACAAAAAAGTGATATCCTAAGAAACATATTTGTTTCTCTTACCTAGTTTTGAACTGTGTTTGTAATATTTCTCAAAGTAGCTGTTATTTTGTGGTTCTTTGTAGAAGTTATGTTATTTAAGGTGCTATTAAACAGAGTTTGGATCCTCTGACTTCACAAAAATGACTACTTCTTATACATTTGAAAGAGATAAAAGAGAAAGGAGAAGCGTGTAATTATAAAATATGGACCCCATAAACTACCCAATCCTCTTATGCCACTCTTTATCTATTACGTCATGACTGCACATCTGTAGAGGATCCATTTTGCCATTAAACATTGGTGTATAATTTAACACACACCTCTTCAGAACATTGCCATCTGTATTTTTCAGAATAATGGTTTTTTAATCAGGAGAGAACTAAAATGGTTTGATGTGCTTCTTATTAACTTCAGAAAATAATGTTGGTGTTAATTCCTAGATCTGTATCATTTGCAATTTTTTTTTTTTGCAGTATCGCTTATAGTTATAAACTTTCACTCTATGAGTGTGAGACTGGCTTTGCTATTCTTTACTGAATTGTTCCAAGTTGCTTTGTTTTCCACAAGTACACCATCATATGCCTGCTCTTTGTAAAGTTTATAAGCCATTAGCAATTTAAGTCCTGACATACAGTGGATGTTTTTCTCTTGCAGTCTAAAAATGATGATAATTATTTATATTATTGGCCTGCTGAGCTTTATACAGCTGTTCCTAGTCGACTTTCCTTTCCAAGAGGATTTTTATGGGACGAAGGTTTTCATCAACTTCTGATCTGGTTTGTTTTCAAAGTTAGCTCTGTCCTTTGTATCATTTTGTTATTCTTGAAATGAAATCTGGCTCTAGAGACAAGTTCTGTATTTTTTTGACTGCATTAGACGTATAGCTGATATAATTTGTGGATCGTCTGTGGTCTGGAAATATACTTTATTTGCACATATGAAACAATGGCCAGGCGATGGGATATTCATATATCCTTGGATATTATTGGACACTGGTTAGATCTTATGAATGCTGATGGATGGATACCACGTGAACAAATTCTGGGGGCGGAAGCATTGAGGTGTAGTACAGAATATTTTGTTCAAATAATTGCTGTTTTTTCCAATTGTCCTTGTGACATATTTTGTTCTGTACCTGCAGTAGGGTCCCAGAGGAGTTTGTTCCTCAGCATCCAACAAATGGAAACCCTCCAACTCTGTTTTTAGTAATAAGCGGTAATTTGTTACGTTTATTTTTCCTTTTTCCTCATTCCTGAAACATGTGAATCATAACGTCTGGAACTAGAAGGCCATACTTTGTTGACATGTGCAATATCATGGAAGCCATAGTCTTACGGCAGACTATCAATGAGAAGTTTTCCTTTTCATTGAGGGGTGATGAAAATAACCTACTGGTTACATATGCTCATCCATTTCAAGCTATCCATGTTTGCATGAGAATCATAACCCCCTTTCCATTTTTTGATTTAGCTTGGGAATCGTGCTTGAATAAAATTTTATCAATCAAAGCTGGAAGATTTGGAGATTCTTCTTTTTGTTTTCTGGATAATTAAGTTTTGGGATGGGGTGTGATAATCGGTACCTTGTTAATACAATGATGTGTATAAATATCACTTTCAAGGGTTGTGACAGAGAAAATAGAAAACACAATACTTTTCAAATCAATCACTACACTTAATCCATCTCATCCCTCAATTATAGATTAGAAGGATTTGTAGCTTTTTTCTGGTGGTGTTGATTACAAGTAGTTATTTTGGCGCATTCGCTGGAAAGCAGTTATTACTTATTAGGATTTCATACTATTCTTGTTTTCTGTTTTATTTTTGCAATTATATAATGTGTTTGTATGCTCATGTGGGACATGAAATTCTACAATGCACAGTAAATAATAGCACTCCTTTTGGATTGGGTGCATTCCACTATTGTGTGTATTCCTTGTTCTTCTTTCTACAGCCATGTGGTCCCCTCCACCTGATGCCGAACAAAATGGTAAAAATTTTGCTTGCTTCAGATTTTGTTCATGGCTTGAAGAACAACGAGTTTACTGGGACTGATAGAAATGAGATCTTTCTGTTTCTGGATCGTGCATTTGTTCGATTAGAAGCATGGTTCCAGTGGTTCAATACAACTCAGTCAGGTATATACTATATGTGTGGTCTGCTATAAGCACTCAAAATATCTTTTCTCTTTGACCAAGTTTTGGATTACTATCTATTTAACACAGGGAATCAGATGAGCAGCTACTATTGGCATGGGCGAGACAATAGGACTATTCATGAATTAAATCCTAAGGTCATGATCATTTTATGTATTAGTATTTATTTTATTTATGCTTAAAAATTTTGATTCTGTACTATTGCAGTAGATCCCAATATCAGCTTGATCAAAACATCTATGGTCATGCTTAAAACAAAGGCTAATGTAAAAGCAAGAACAGATTACATCTGTTGATATATAGCTGTAAAAATAGGCCAGAAACCCTCTAAAGCATTCAGCGGCCAGTTGTTTGTCACTTTGCACTTGGGTGGCAATCTACTTCATGGTGGTATGAATATGGCGGAATATGCTTCAGCTTATCTTTTCCAGTGAAATTGGTACTATGATATGATATTACCTTGCCTATGTTGTTGGAAAGTCTGAAGTACATGAACTAGATGAGTTTGGATATTGGAACTGTCTTCTTTCTTGCAATTTTGTTTGGGATGGCTTTTAGAGCCCCCAAAAGCACGATTGAGGGGGCAAAAGTCAGATTGGGTGATAGCTTTTTTCAATTGGGCTTTTGGCAAAAAAGCAGTTTAAACCATAAGCCAAAATTTCTTGCTTCTAGCTTTTCAACCATGGAGAGAGAAGCAACTTATGAAAAAAAGATGTTAGGTCCCACCTTTTTTTAATTGAAATAATATTATAATCCTTATTATAAAATCCTTATAGATGAAATTTTTTGTCCTAAATATAAATTCACTCAAAAGTTAATAATCATTGTTTTCCATTTTTATCTTTCCTTAATTCTCATTGGAAATAGAGAAAGATGTAAGAAAATTAGTTAAAATAAACATATCATAAGGACCAGAGTGGTAAATTTTTATGACAGTACTTTGATTTAAGTTCATGAGAAATTTAATTGGTGAGAATTACTTGATAAATTTTCAAATTATGTTCTAGTGGTCGATTTGGTCTCTGTTGGAGGTAGAAAGTTGTGTTCATTGCTTAATGATCTCTGTTCATAAAACTCTTTCAGTTCATGGCCGATTAATTATGTAATATTATTTGATAAAAAGTTTATATTTGTATGATTTCTAATTTATGCATTTTTATTCATTAACTATATTTAATTATGTATTTTAACATTGTCAAATTTTCCAAGTTAACTTTTTTCACTTTTTTATTAAGTTTAATTTTAATTTTTCTCTTATAATTCTCATAATATATATACATATAATATATATATATATATATATAATTTAATAAGCTTCACGTCTTTTTCAGTAATTTTCCATCTAAATTTGCTTTTCGAAATAATCATGCAAACAAGTTTCAGTTTCAGAAAAGTCACTTATGCTACCGTCAATCCAAACATAAATTACATTACAATCTGATTTTTACCCAATCTTAAGTTTGCAAAAGTCAGATTGAAAAATTGCCACTGTTGTTCTTGAAGTGATTTTACTTTATATCTTCATCATAAATGGGGTTACTTAACCCTGCTGTTTTGTTAATGTTGGCCTATTTAGACAAACTCAACTTATCTTTAATCAATACATTTATTGCTTATGACATTGGTTCTTGTTTCTTCAGACACTGTCCTCTGGTTTGGATGATTATCCACGTGCTTCACACCCAAGTGGAGATGAACGTCATCTGGATCTCAGATTTTGGATGCTACTTGCAGCTGATTGTATGCTTTCTATTGAAGAGCTGTTGGACAAGGAAACCAAACCTGGCAAGGTATCAACAAAGTAAAACAGGCCTTATTAATTGGTAGATCATAAGCAGGGGAAATAATAGAAGCAGAGAGACAATCACCTTATCTCTTTCATACATTGAATGAAATCATGCAGGATTATGCTACTACCGCTAAAATGCTTTCAGATTTTGAGTTAGTGAACCAGGTATTTTCTTTCATTGTATCCTTTGTTGGGAACTACCTTCACCTTGATATTCCATCATTAGTTTCAGTTGCTATGGATCGGGTGCTGATTCAGAAATATAACAACACAAATAATGTTAAAATCTTAAGGCCAAAATTTGTGAAGACTGATAAAAAAATGAAAACTTCAAAAACCTCAGAAAAATTTCTAAGAATCAGATTTCACATTGAAAAGACAGAGTATGCCAATATAAAGTTACTTTCTGGATACAAAAATTGTTTGATTTCCTAATTTAGAATTGTCTTTATTAGGTTTCCTCCTAATGGTAAGCACAAATTCCCCTATAAAATTTTTCCTATACTTTTTTAGTAAGAAAATTACTAACGATAGACATGCAGAATATAAAGATGGAGTGCCTTCGTGGCAGAGCGGAAGAAGTGTAGAATAATATGACTGCTCTGAAATGGAATATTTCAAACTTAAGGGTTCCCTCATAAGTCAGTTTATGAATGAATAAGCGGTATTTTTTTTGTTTGAAATTTCAACTACAATTCCTGCATGCAGAAGCTTTATGGAGACTCTTGTGATTATCATGAATGAATGATGCAGTTTAATGCAAACAATTTTTTTGTGGTTTTTGGAGAGTAGAAAAGGGGAAGCAAACCATGCTGGTGGCTCTTACCAGATATATATACCTGTATCATGAGATTGAAGAGCCAGTTCTTTAAACTACATTTTTTTTTGTCCGTGCCTAATTTTTGTTTGATGTTGTTACAGATGCATTTTGATGAGGCATACGGTACTTACTTTGATTTTGGAAATCATACAGAAAAGGTATACTCGCTTATTCATTTCTGCTTAGTATTACAAGCATTTGGAAATAGCCTCTTCACTTGCGGGTAAAACTGTATATATTTATCTCTCCCTTGACCTCACCTGATAAGAGTACAGCCCTTTTTTAGTATTAAAAGCTACTGTTGCAAAATATTAGCAATTCATTGTTCCTCAATTCATGAGATTTCCTTTACACATGTTAACTATGTTAGGTTCGGTTGAAATGGAAAGAAATTGAGGTAGGACACAACCATGTAACTCGCCAGCTTGTACGTGATGTCTTGGAGAAACCGAAGTTGAGATTTGTCCCTCATATTGGTTATGTTAGTTTGTTCCCATTCATGGGGATGATCATACCACCTGTAAGTAATGCAGGTTAATCCTTAAGATCATGAGATTTTCTGTTACCCATGAATTAGCTTCGAATTGATTTATGTATTGTACTGTCATATTCAGGCATCATGGATTCTGGAAAAACAACTTGACCTCATTTCAAACCGAAGTGTCTTATGGACAGACTATGGACTCCGCTCTCTGGCCAAAACAAGGTCTATAATTGATGTGCTTTTTATGATTTTGATTCCAGAAACCTTACTGATCAATGACCATATATTTAAATTATTCTCGGTAAACTAAATGTGATACCTTAAATGCAGCTCCCTGTACATGAAGTACAACTCAGAACACGACGCACCATATTGGAGAGGTTCTATCTGGATAAATATGAATTACAGAATTCTTTCAGCCCTCCACCATTATTCCAAAGGTATATATACTGCCTAGGATGATACTATCTTGCTCTTGATTTTCTTAAATTAATCTCTGGATTGAATTTTGCAGAGAATGGACCATATCAGGACAGAGCTAGAACCATCTACCAAGAGCTAAGACACAATTTAATTAGGTATGATTTGATTTCGTTGTTACTGTTCTAATATGCTTTTAAAGACCGTTTAAAATGCATTTCCTCTTTATGCAGAAACATAGTACGCAACTACAAGCAGACTGGATTTCTGTGGGAACAGTACGACCAGGAAGAAGGTAAGGGAAAAGGCACGCGAGCGTTCACTGGTTGGACATCGCTTGTAGTGCTAATCATGGCGGAGTCATATGGCCAATTGTAGAACGAATAAGATTTTTAGTACAATTATAGCCCCATCAGATGAATTTCTTCTTGCCCTTTTTCAATGATCGGTCATATTTATGTATGATGATCAAAATAAACACCAAATGTAGTTAGTTTCATACTTCTAAATTTATTTAGATATGAATAATCATCAAGCAACACGAGGAACTTCCATTAAATTGGGTATACTCGCTAGTGAATTTGGAAAGTTCAGCTAAGCCGCTTCCCACAAAATTGTTAACGTGATGAGTTGAAATTATAAAAAAAAATTAATACACACACACTAAATTCAATTATTTTAATTAAAATACTCTTGTAAGAAATTTGGGTAAATACAGAATGTATTTGATAAATAAAATTAATGTATGATATATTACCTCCAATCCTTAATATAAAATTTACTTTAATAATGAAATTAAATTACAAACTAGATTTTGTACTAAGAACCGGAATATAAAAAAGAACATCTCAATTGTAAACATAAGTAATTTCAATAAACACGTACATATCTATATGAGTCAAATGACTCATATTAATTTGTAAGTCAAGTAAATTAGTTAAAGGAAAAAAATACTTTTATATAATTTATTGGGTTAAGGTCGTTTTTTGCCAAAGTATCTTGCCGGGAAGCGATTTCGCTTGAAGTTTTAGACGAAACAATTTTGCCTAAAGTTTTAAAGCGGAGCAATGTTGCTTTTTCATCCAAACACTGCAACGGTGTTAACGTTGGCCAATTAGTTGGCCGTTAGGGTTTTTGACGGAGGAGGAACATCGCTTCCATTTTAAAAATTCTAGAAGCAAAATTGCTACTTTTTTTTGGAGGCGATTTTGCCCAAAGTTTTAAAATGGAAATGATGTTGCCCCTCTGTCAAAAACCCTAACATTGACCGTTAGGGTTTTTGACGAAAGCAACATCTTCCGTTTTAAAACTTCAAAAGCAACATTCTTCTGTAAAAACTTCAGCAAAAATCGCTTCCCGACGATATTTTTTAAGGGCGAAAAAAACGTACCTTAACCCTAATTTATTTAACTTAATTTTTTCACATGGATGTATAGATGCCTAGCACAGTTTAATAAATTTGTAACTAGAGTGGCCAAAGAATAATTTCCCGGGGAATATTGTAAAGCTTTTCCATAAGCTCAAAACTCTAGGACAAATGTCACAAGTTCTACAAGTTTTGTGAATGATTACAGGAAGGTGTTGGAGAGATTATCAAGATGACATAAGTCGTAACATGGTGACTAATCGGCAAATCAGCAATGTTGCAACACAAGGCTAATGGTACAACTTGGTTAATAGCAATGGAGGCCTGACAGAATTTTGCAGGGCAAGCCAACTCCTATTGAATTTGTATCATTCTTGAGCTCGCTATTATCAGCTGTCATAATTCGAGAAATATAAGACAAATCCAACTATCATTAGGAAAGAGAAATATGAAAGCTTCAAGTTTTCTCCAGAGTGTTAGATCGATTTCTGATTATCCATTGTTCCTTTGCCCTCCTTCATTATAATATCCAAGTCCCTTGTATCTCGCTTCAGTACAATTCCAAGTTTTTCTATTGCCACCGTCTGCTTTTGCAAGACCTGCCCACAGAAAAACAAGCATCATTACACAGAATTCATGGATGTATTATTCATATATTGTTTCAACTAAAGGTATGTTTTGGGATACTCGACTATGAGGGGAAAGGGAAGGAAATGGTAGGGTTCCATTCAAAAGGGTTGGTCCTTTGCATTGGAACAGCAGAGGTTGATGCAGACACTCATATTGAGTCCTTTTTTTTTGTGTAGAAAAATAAAAATACTATTTAACAGTCAAGGTAACAACTGTAGTTGTCAAGAAAATATAAATAACATGTTATAAATTCACTAGTCCTTTCATTATTTTCCCAGTTTTCTCATTCTTATTCGCTATTGTTCATCAAACGACTTCTTAAGAAATTTATACCTCTATGTATGCCTATATTCTATACAACATGTTATCATTTACCCATGCCTAGCCCTCTATTGAGATTTTCCCCCTCCTTTTCTCCACCTGGTCCCAACTCCCCAAAAGATACACAAGAAAAACAAGAAGAAACAGCAATCCTAAATATTACCCAAACCTGACTAATCCTCTGCAAACGTACTGCAGGAGATTTATAAAATGTTGAACCAAAGAGAAAAAGAACATTCCATCCTTAGCAACATGGCAGGACTTAACAGGGGGATAAGAAAATTTGAAAAATTAGCAAAGCTGCGAGTGATTATACAGTAAGAAATATCTAAATTTTCTAATGACTTGTACATACTTCAAGAACAGGAAAATAACAGTAACTTTTGTTTTACTTTTTATATTGATATTAAGCACCAAACCTTCCACTTCCAAGTTGGTCCCATCTTACCTCCTGCAAATTAGTGAGACTCTGTTCGTCAATTTTGGTTGACCCTGGAAGATGCAACGAGCCACCATAACCACCACTATTTGCCTGAAGACGGGATACAGTTAGCAGGTTCTGCACCCTTCTAGATAGATCTGCACCAGATCCTTTCAGCTGCAACAATTTTTTGAGTGTTAATTCAACCTCAACTAGGAGGAAGAAGATAGCATAAGACTACAAATACTACCTGTCTAGTTGTAGTCGCTAATTTCTCTGCGAGTTCAACTTCCCCTTTTGTAAAGGGTAGGTGACAGCCTTTTCCTTCCAATGCTTCCACTATTCTCATTACCTTCAATCACAACATATTAGAAGACACTAGATTAATCGAGAGGCAATGAATAACAAAATCAAAAGTGCCCCAAACTCAGCTTGGTGTTGCAATTTATCATGAACTAACAGAATCCTAACCAGTTATAGAGGATATTACCAAGAGCATAGAATTAAAGAGGGGATTGCCAGCGAAAAGAAACAAGATACTTTTGTTCTACCATTTTTTTAATGTCAACTTCTCATCAGCTACTTCTCTTTTTTCATAAATGTACAAGTCATAATGCACATTGTCCTTGAAAAATGAGTTATCTCATTCCAGAACCAAGAGCAAGTTTCTTTTTCAAATATAAAATAGTCGCCCGTACTCTTAAAAGACGCCGTTGGAGAAGTTGTTCTTTCTGCTGCATTCTTTGAATCCAAGGAAGAGTATCAGTTTGAAGATGTCTTTGAAGCTGCATATAGCATTTGAAAATTATTAAACCAAATCATCAATGCTTGATGAAAACAAATTCAGAACCACTTTAACATTGCACAGGGAAAAGCAGTACCTTTTTAACATTACTTTGGGTTATGCGTAATCTCTCTGCATCTGAAACAATGACCTCATCTTGGATCTGCACAAGGTAAATTCAGCATGAAATAATTGAACATGGACTCAAAGGAGAGTTTGAGAAATCAAAATGCATACATCATAAATGGAGATATAGAGAGCTCCTACATCAATCATGGAAAAACAGCACTCATTATTCTCATACATATTAAATACAAGAACAAGTCTTTGAGCTACGTGGGGTCGACTGAGCTATATCAAAAGCCAAATCTTTGAAAAGATTGGTAACCAAAATATCTTGCTCAATAACTTCATTGAGTGTTCGTTTCGGTCTTCATCTACCTCTATTCAAGAGACTCCATATTGTTTGATCAACCCTTCTCATTAGTGCATCCAATAACCTTCAAAAGAGACCAAACCACCTCAAACAATTCTCTATCATTTCTCTTCAATATATGCCACTCTAGCCCTTCCGCGTATATAGTCATTACGAATCTTATGTTTCTTCTATGACCACACATCCATCTCAACATCCTCATCTTGACTACCTCCACTTTATAATCATGTTGTCCCTTTAGAGCCCAACATTCCCTTTGAAAGCAATGAATGTGTAAATTTTATACATTTCTTTCCAATTATACCCTTGTTTAGAAAGAGTGCATGAGTTAATGGGTGGAAATTTATTGTAGAGAGATAATGAATGACATGCATTTAACGAGGGTAAAAATGGAAAAACAAGTTAAGAATTTCAGACAAATAGGATTTGTTCCTTATATTAAGACAACCCCTACGAGAGAGAATGTTCCTTATAAAAAGGACCGGAGGGAGTAATTATGGTGCATATGCTCACCAGATTAAATCATCTAAACAATTTTAGGACACAAATAAATCAAATTTTCAGCATCAACTCTAACTTCTATACTGCAAAATACTGAAATATATTATTAATTGCTACACACCAAAAACCCATCTGAACAACCATTTTATTCAAACTATCAAATATTCAAGTTGCTAGTACTGCCCTATTGTTTTTGTTTCCTATTTTTATAATAGGTCTATTGGTCAAACTAGCAAAGCCAAGACACCGGTATTACAAAAATAAAAAGGACAATTACAAGAATTTTTTAACTAACTAAATTTACCTTGAGTCGTTGTGAAAGATCTTTGAAACCCTGAACAAGTTGAGGCCATAGACGTTCTCGATCAGCACTTTCCATACCCTCAAGCTTCCCCATTGCCTCTGCCCACATGATCTGGCGATAAAAACTATTCCCCAGAATTAGCCGGTGGTGAAACAGAAACAAAAGGGTTTATACTTCCATAGCTCACAACTACAGTACATGGTTTATACATAAAGAATTGAGGGGAGGAACTTACGTCTGATACACCAGCAGGCTTCACCCTATACTGCGATTCTGTTACACTGAATAATAAATGCTGCAGAACACAGAAATTTGAGATGAAGAATGAACATAAACAAGTCCTAACACTACACCTAAATGCTCAAATTGGACACATATATACAGAAATAAAACTTCACTATCAAGACCCATGAACAAGGCCAACAAACAGCAGAATAAAGCTTGCAACGGTAGAAATTATTCTGTAACAGCAACAACGAAAAACAGTGGGTGGAATACCTTAAAGGCGTACTTAGAATTTCCAGGCTCCTCCTTATAAGCATCAACGATAGCCTAAAGGTGACAAAATAATAACAATAACAATCCATAAGAATATAATGTAATATGTCAAGAGGGGAAAGGAAAAGAGCTACGATAGGGTTTATGATGGTGGGTTAGCATACTTGAATATCGCGATCGGCGAGAGAGAAAGGAACGGGAGCTACATTAGCCATCTGAGTAGTCAATTGTGCATTCTGAACCGGCGCGGGTTGTGGCATCGGAAAAGAAGATTGAAATCCAAAACCAGTAGAAGGAGCTTGCTGAAACAGTGGAGTCTGTTGCGGTTGCTGTTGCTGTTGCTGTTGCTGTTGCGGAGTAGAAAACGGCGTCGAGAAAAGTGAAGTGCCGAACCCAGTGGCAAAAGAAGGCGTAGACGGAGTACCAAACGCCGGTGTAGATGACGGGGTTCCAAAAGCCGGCGTTGAAGACGGCGCGCCAAAAGCTGGCGTTGACGAAGCCGCGCCGAATGCCGGCGTCGAAGATGGAGTACCGAAAGAAGGGGTACCGAACGCCGGAGTTGAGGGAGTGCCGAAGAGCGAAGAACTCTGAGCGCCAAACATTGTGAGAACTGAAGGAAGAAAAAAAGAAGTAAAGAAAGATAGAGAAGAATGGGAATTCTATTGGATCTAAGCACAAGGCGCCATTGATAGTGCAAAATCTGGCACTACAAGTGCTCGACAAAATGCTCACTGCTCCGTCTGTGTTGTTGCCAAATGTTGACGTGCTTTGATTTTTAAAATCCAGCAGCGTCAACCAGGAATATAGGAGACGCCTCGCTTACTATGCTATGAAGAAACGGGATCCAAGCGTTTCTATCTTTGCCTAGTTGCCATGTGCTAAGGTTTTTTCCAAGGGTCCGGACCGGTCACCAAACCGATCCAGTGACTGATCGATCAAGTTAGTGGGTGGGCCAGGGGTTAAACCGATGAAAAAAAAAATATTTTAAAGTTATTAGTATGAAATTAAAGAAAATAAAATAATAATAATTTTATTATTAAAAATAAAAAACCGATTTGACCCTTGAACCGGATCGGTTTACCCACCGGTCCAGGTTTGAGAACATGGGTTTTTTCCCCCTTTTCTCTCTCTTTTTCTTGTCCTTTTTTAGCATATTTCACTTCTGTGTAAATATGCTAAGGTGTGAATTATGGTCCTTATATCTTTGAGGGAGAAAAAAAAAGTCCTTATTTTAACACCTTTTTATTTTATATCTTAGATTTAACATTTTTCAAAACTAATTTTTTATCTTATAAATTAATATATAATCTATTATCTAATGTTACACATGAATATTTTAAAAAGATCATGTTACATATATTATAATTAAATAATTTATTTAATTTAATATCTTCAAATTAAATAAATATGTCTTATACCAGTACCACTTTAGTATTATTATCAAATATCAATTTATTGTTTTGAATAATATTTGTTTAATTATAACGAATGTGAGATAATTTTTAAAAAATACACATGTATAACATATTTTGCACTAAAAAGGATTGCTACAATTCAAAAGGCGCCAAATGTAAAGATTTTTCCGAAGCCAAAAAATCAACATAGAGCAACTCCCACCATGTACAAGTGGTGAACAATTCAGCTCATGTCACAACTTGTGTACTGCCCCGGGAAATATATCTAATTGTATAACTAAACCATGGGAAATTAGAATTAGTGAATTGAGCATCACCAGCATTTAGAAAATCAAAACTTCATCTGGGAAATATCAGGAACAAGGCAAACGAGTCCAACCATAATCTAAGAAGTACAGCTCAAAACAGTCAATGATAACCACATAATAGCAGTCAAACTCAAAAGCATAAGCACTGACATTAAAACCAAGAAACCTTCGCTTCCTTCATATCAGTAAAAAGAAGGAAGCAGAACTCTACTTTCCAACTCATCCATTAAGTCTTCAATTTCACGCCCTGATTGTTACACTGCACAAGCACAAACCAGATGGACTTATATCAGAAGTCTGCCATTCTGACCCTGGGGCAGCAGATGGATCATATAGCAGAGTTCTGTATCCAGGATCAGCCTTTAGTGAGAACAGCAACAGCTTCTCATCCAATATCCCAAATCGGAAACCAATGCTCGAGCTCCCGGTCAATGGCACCGGTACCATCTTCCATGAATTATCCTCCGGATTGAATATTGCCAGCTTCCTTTGGTCCTTCCACTCCATACAGAACAGCTTCCTACTTAGCACTGCGTGCGCCGTGACCATCACACAACCGTTCTTCATCTCACACCAGCTGTGCTTCTCAGGGTTATAAACATCCACAAACTTAGAGTTCCCAATTGTGAAGCTTGACCTCCCACCCATCACATAAAGCTTACCCTCAAATCCACAAGCAAAACAGCCCCATCTCGGGCGACGAAGGCTCTCAATCAGCGTCCACTTTGACGCATCTGGATCGTACACTTCAGCGCTAGAGAGACTTTCTCCGTCCGCCCCATAGCCTCCAACAGCATAAACCAAGCCATTGACTTCAGCACAAGCAAAGTCATATCTAGCCACATTCATGTCTGGCAATCTGCCCCAACTGCAATTATCATTGCAAAACCTTATTATTTTACCCTGCAAAAAAATCTTCCCTTCCAAGAAATAAACATATAATCTTAAAATAATAGAATCGGAAAATTGTTCATGAACAAAATGCTCTCCTATTTTAATGATTATATATGGCATTCATTTAGAAAATAGATCACAATTTGCTAACAAAAAGGCATACTGATATATAGCCTAGCTGGAAGATACAGATAGAGTGATAGACACCAAACATTTACCCTATTTTTGGGTGGGGAAAAATTATAGGGAAAATAATACTACAAGGGAAAACTCCTAATTTTACTATTTTGGGAAATTTTCCTTCCTTGTATTCCCTCCCCCTATTTTTCCTACTTTTCCATCCATCCAAACAAAAGGGTAAGAGATACTACCCCTTAGGAACAATGATAACCCAAAGAAGGCCAAACAAAAGGGTAAGAGATACTACCCCTTAGGAACAATGATAACCCAAAGAAGGATAAACTGAATTCTCCATCGGATCTCCAAACAGATTTTATTCACCCAAGTTCTTTAATGCAGCAGAAGAACATACCTGTTGAGGCAAGAATCATACTGGTAAACTTCAGCTGAAGCAGAGCCAGTTCCATCAACCAATGAAAATCCAGCCATAACAAGAAGCTTCCCATTAAGAACCACCACCCCGAACCCAGCCTTTGCTGGACCAGGCATTGGCGGAAGAGAGCGGTGTCTCCGACCGAGACAATCAAGAACCTCCCAATGGCTTTCTCCTCCTTCATTATGCATAGTTAAGATATATATCCATTCCTCAAGCACGCCGGCCAACTTTCTCACAGTGATAAATTCTTTGTTCTGAATAAATAATCTCCATTTCTTACAGACACCTCCCATAGCCGGGAAGTTGGCACGAGGCACGAGTGCGAGGCAAATCTTCGCCACGTCATCAGGTAGCCCTGGTAGAATGGGGCTATCCTCTTCATTAAGAACCTTAGAAGTCAAACAGTTATTGCTGTTTGAAAGATTTGGTTCATCCTTATTGATTAAATTGGTGAAACACATGTTTGACTCTGTAAATCTCTTCTTTCCAGTAACAAAACTAAGCATTATCAATAACAAATATCATATACTGAGAGGATTCAGAGCACTTTCGGATTTGACCAGTCAACCAAATATTGTGGGCAATATAACTTATTGAGATTCAACATACAGCTAAATAAATTCGTGATATCCTTCGCCAATAGGGATTCTACAAGACCAAGGCATAAAAGATGTTGCGGGACGAATCACTTGGGCAGTATAAGCTGATGATTTTCTGTGTTTTGTCCAGTCTGACTCAAATTCCATAACAGAGATTCTGCTCCTACAGTAGTTATTCCCAATTGTATTTTGCCAATTTGATCTTAAGCACTTGGAGTTGTATCTTCCCTCACACATTGCCCAGATATCTATTAATTACAGGGGGGAATATGTTAGTGCATTTCAAATTAAATATACAAATTAATCAATGTTCAATTCATCAACATAATTTACAAAAGTCAACAGAAAGACATACCAGAATAGGCCATAGAACTTGGCAAGACTTAGCCACCTGTAACTTCCATTTTACTCAAGTCCGTATGGGCTGAATGGATCAAATAGAAGGAATCAATTTAAGAATAAGTAAAATGTCAGTGAAAATATGCAAAGTAAAAGAGGAAACTTAGTGGAAAACAAGTTTAATCTGCAAGGTTAAACGAATTTATACAATCAATATCGTAACAGAATGGCTCATTAAATTGTATATAAGCACCAGAACAAAAAGTGGAAAGTAAAACCTACACTCTGTTTCATTGACTTCAAAAGAAAAGTGAATTTTTAAATAATTGAGAAATAAACTCGACAGTGCAAGCATTCCAAATCCAAAGGCCTCCTCACAGATGTAGGAACCAAGGTAGGAAATTTTCATTTAACAAAAACCAAACTCCTGTATTTCTAAAAGAGGTATTTTTCCTTGTGTGTGTGCAGTTATTTTCCCCTTCTTTTGGGTGGTTACTGATTAGATCTTTTCTCTCTTAAACGGGACTCAAGCGGTTTTAATAGAAAGTAACAACCAGAATGAACACAGAGGCACAGGTAACCACCAGATCTGGAATTAATAAAATGTTGAAACAATTTGGATGGCTTTGTAAATAAATAAGTCCAGCAAGAGAACCAAATAATAATTAGGAAAAACAGAACAACATTCACAAGTTCAAAAGAACACAACATTACGGCCTAAAGATGCAGCAAGAACCTAACAAACGAGCAATTAAACAGAGATTTGACTTAAAAGTACGTTCCTCAAATCAAACACATCGAAAATGGAAGCCTCTACCGTTCTCTACAGAAAAACCAAATCCTATAAGGCCATCACTCCAACAATAAACACCTCTCAAACACCTATTCCCTATAGGATCTATGAAACGCAGAAAAAAGGAACAAAAGAACGAACAGAGTAATGAATCAAAACAGAGCAAGAGAAAATAACAAAACTAAAATAAATCTGATTCAGGTAAAGATTAAGAAACGCATCGAAAAATACGGAGAAATGCTTGTAGATCTGAAGAATAATAACAGAACAAGAAGATTAAACTGACAAACCAGGAACAAAAACAAGTAAGAGAAATAAAAAAGAAGAAGAGGAAAAAGAAACTTACAAAGAAAAAGAAACAGTTGAATCAGAAGCGAGTTCTTGAGTGCGATTATGTAGCGAACGAGCAAAATGGATGGAACGTTAGCGTGAGAGGCGAAGGGCGAATTTATAGGATTAAGACCCGAGTCCATAGGAGAGGATAAAAATGACACAGCCTAAACACGTCAAGACGTGATAAAGCAAAAAAAAAATCAATCATTGATTCATGGTGTAAAATGAAAATAATACATTTAAAAAATTGCCTTTTTTAAATAATATCCATCGATATTTTCAGAATTTAATTTGTGCGTCCGGTTCAATCTGGTCGGGGGGATGAACAGGGTAGTTGTGTTTAGCCGTGTTGTTGGTGGGCATCCACCATTCTCAAAAATTGAAATTCAGCTTCTTGCCGGCAATTAAGTTGCTCCCACAAGCCAAATCAACTCTTTTTTAAATTTTAATTAGTCCTGAAACACGTTATATAATATTCATCGTATCTTATACTTTCAACATATTTCATATAAATTAAGAAAAATCTTTTTAAAAAAAAAAAAAAAACTTAAAAATCAATAATTTTTCAATTTTACCCATATCTAACCACACATTTTACAAGCAAATTATCTATAATTATACACAGTAATAAATGAAAGATGAATGTATACTTTCATGTAAAAATGTTCAAGATGTGCCATATACATAGGATCAAAAAATTATCACTATACCATATAAATAGGCTGATACAAGTAATACTAGAAATTGAAATGGTAAAAGGTTAGACCTTTTCGTAATTAGGACCCGTGAAACTTGTTAAACGGAAAATTTAAGAAAAAAAAAATCCTTTTATGGTTCTAAAGGATAAAAAATGTCAGAAAAATCTTAAAGAAAATTCGATGTAAAAAATATCTCATTACCAACTTCATCCGTAGTGAGTTTTAATAACTCCTTGAGGACCTTTTTTATATTAGAATTTTCTAAAACTTTTTAAATATTTTCTTAGTCCCTTAAAAGCTTAAAGGGATTTTCTCAGAATTTAATGGAAACTTCATTTACAGCAATACAGAAGAAACGGTGAGGTAGAGACGTAAAAAAAAAAAAAAATGTGACAATTACGTATGACTGGTTTGTGAGTCTATCAACCGTAGATTGACTTATCAGAATACTATAATTAATCAATAATTAATTTCCAAACACATACGGTAATAAATCCTTATCCTCATTGATCATTACACCTCAGCCAGATGTGTGACGATATGAGTTATGACTCATTGGTTTTTTTTTTTTTTTTTATGGTTGTCTCTAGTTTGCTCCTTGGATGGCGCCACTCATTTTTCCCCATTTAAAGTTTGAGCCTTTTCGTATATCCATTGCACACTCTAATCCTCTTGCAAGATTCTTTTTCAAAAGCTTTTTATCTTCTGCCAACCGGTTTAAATGCTTATGTGTCAAATTCATAAGTCGATTTATCGAATTTTAACTTACAAAATCATATCAATTCACTTTTAAACATTATAATCGTAAATTTTGAACTTACGAATTCATTTACCAAGTTTGTGTATAACTTAATAGATTATGTCGACTTATTTTTAGGACCCGTTTGATATGGGGGAATGGGAAGGAGAGTGCATTGAGGGAAAATTTATTTTATTTATTAAAATTCTATAACTCCAGTTTTATAATTTTTTTAAATTCAACTCATCAAATTTTTTCTTTATCTTCCATCCCCTTCAATTTTTTTTTAAAAAGTCGTATTAGTTATTTGGATTTAATTATATTCAATGGTTTTTATGTGTTAACCTGGATCATCATTGAAACTGAGCCTCAAAGGAACATATTTGACTATGATTAAACAAACAAACAAAAAAAACAAAAAATTTCCCTATATTTCGTGTTGGCGGGCTCTTCTCAAATCCCACATCACAAAGAATCAAATCAGATCATGACATTTTTTTTCTTGCACTAGCGAGAAAAACAATTATTTTATTTATTTTCCAACATATATGCTGTATGGGGGCCAGACGTAAGGAATCTTTTTTTATTTTATTTTATTTTGGTTTTAATAATATTGAAAATAAAGACGCGCCAGTTAATAAGAACCAGTGACTTGAAGATTCCCAGAAGAGTCTTTCCCATTTTCGTGCAGATTTTGAAAAATACCTTGGGCCATTGTACTGACCAGTGAGCATGACATTCCCAATAACAATATCTTTCTGTTTCAGCTAGCGTTGTAAAAGTATGTTCATATCAATCACGATAAAAAATAACTTATACAGTTAATCTAAACAAGCACTACAACCAGGTGTTGTTAAAAACGTAGAGTCTACGTAGAAATGGTAAGAGTGAACAAAAAAGTAAAATCGGAAAACGTAAACGAAACGTAAAAGTTTTACTACATACTACAAAAAAAATAAAATCCAACATATATAAAACTAAAACACACCAATATATTAAAGTCATCACAATTTAAGTCCAAACACTTAAAGAAATAATTAAGTTTATAATTTAATGTGATTTTTCATAATTAAATTAGGATTATTAATGCATTTTCTTAAAAAGTGCAGTTATGCCCAAAAATATTTCAAACTTTTCGGTTTAGTCCTCTTTAGAACTTTAAATTCTTGCATTTTAGTGCGTTTTGACCAAGGGATTAATTAGGTCATCTTCTTCATTCCTGCGACCTGAGAGGCTGAGACAGTGAGCAGACCCGATCACGCGAGATCACAGAGCGCCCATGAGGTGAGAGGCCAGCTTCGACCTTCGATCCTTCCTTCCTCCACATTCCTCTAAGTCGCCGCCGGCCTCCACCCTCACCACGCCGCCGACGACCTGAAACAGAGGGGCGAGAACTGCAAAATCTGGCGACCACCAGCGCTGCGAGTTAAACGCCATGTCAACCGATTCTACCGAGTTGAAATGGTGTTTCGACCGTTTCAGCTCAATTTCTGTTTCAACCACAGTTTTGACACGATTTTCTGGCCAAAAACGTAGAAATGTACGTTTTAACGTTTCCGAACAACGTTTTAACAACACTGACTACAACGACAACTTAACAACCGCTTTGTGTCTATCTCTTGGTCGTCCCCAGTTTAATTTCCATCACTCATGTCCTTTTGGCGTTTGTGGATAAATCGCTCATCTCCTAGGAAATTGGAAAATTAATTATTTTTAGGCTCTGATTAATTTCATTGAAATATCTGGCAAAAAAACATATTAATTCATCGAAATTATATGAATTTTTCTTTTTTTAAGGTCAATATAATTTTTAAAAAATAAAAAAAATTATACATTTGTATCCGCCGTAAAATTTACAAGGTCGTCAATTTTTAAATTTAAAGAGTAAGTCTTAGATATTAATAAAATAAGAAAATTGAAGTATTTATATTTATTCTTCTAAGAAATTTAATAAATTTTTATACTAACAATAAAATATTCTTAATAATATAAAATATATTTCCATTTTAAATGAAAATATATACTTACATATCTTAGAGAGAAAAAAAAATGCATATTTTTAGTAAAAATCTAGGTAGGTTTAAATTATTTTTAAAAATAAATTAAACTCTTATATGATTTGAAAAAAAAAATTATAGTAGTACATAATTTACTCAAAACATTACATACGTATACACATATTATTATCGTATTGTCTTACCAAAAAACAAATATCTATCGTATTCAGCACCTATATATATATATATATATATTTTATTTTATTTTATTTTGAGAAAATCATTTCTAAATTGAGAGGGGTTGTTGAGATGAGGGACGTCGTGGGGTGGTTGGATTAGGGTTCCAAGTCGTGGGGGTGAAGTGGACAAAGAAGTGGGCAGCATATGGCCGTCTACATCTAGTTGAAGCACTGGGACCCACGCGCCTTGGGGTGCGTGAATAAAATTGAGAGAATAACAATTTAAATGGACGGAGGACGATCATGTTGGTGGTGGGCGTGTGGCATCCAAAGGGAGAATAACAATTTGGCCATAAAATTTCAATTTAACGATAATGGTCCCTAAAAAAGTTTGTTCTGAAATTAGATGAAACAATATGAAAATGACGATTGAGACAAATACAAGGGAAAATGCATTTAAGGGTTCTTTTTAGGGGAAAAAAATTAGATGAAACAATATGAAAATGACGATTGAATGACAAAAATATTATTGTTAATGCGCGACGATCGATTTAGTTGTTAACGGGTATTGATTTTGTCGTTAATGTAGGCGATTTAGTTGTCAAATACGGGACGATTTTCGTATCATTGGTTTTTTAAAAAAAGGGAGTTTTTACGGGACGATCATTGGTTTTTTATTTTTAATTGTTTAAATTGAACAAATCCACGCGGCAATGATTTTTATTCTCAAACCAAAATGCTTAACTTATGTTTTGCAAAATTTTCAAAGGCCTGATTATTACTAGTACTATTTTTTTTAAAAAAAAAAAAAAAGTAACTCGAGATTAATCTTTTTCGAGACTTTTTTAAGTGTAAAATGTTTTCCTTCTTTCAACAAGTTGCTTCCTGACATTTCCTATTCAACTGCTTGTTGATAGGCCTAACTATTATTTAACTAAATTTTTTAGACCTAACTGTTATTGTGAAAGGAAGCTTTGGACTATTTTTTTTCTCAAAAAAATAACATTTGAGAACTTCTAAATAACTTATAACTAATTAATTAAATACAGTAAATTAAGGTCCATGATTGAGATAAGTTGTTTTCAATAATCATCTTTTATTTTTTAAGAGTACTTAAGGCCTAAGGGTTCACATTAGATACTTCTCTCTTATGTGTTCATTTCTCTAATTTTGAGGTGGAGGCATTTTTTTATTATTATTATTTATTAAATTATATTCTGCATCCTAAAATATTTTTTGCATCCAAAGTATCTCTAATTAATTAATTTTCAGTCCTACATTTAGAAATATTTTTCTTGTAATTTTGAGATACTGTCTGCAAAAAATATTTCAAGATGTAGTATATAATTTAATCTAAATAAATAAAATAAAATAAAAAGCCCCCGTCCTAAAATTAGAGGATGAACCAATGAACACATAAAAAACACATAAGACAGATACGAGAGAAACGTCTAATTTGAATCCTTAGATCAATAGACCCCAGTTATACATTACTTTTCTTTTTTGGTGCCAGCACAGTTATACATGACATACCAGCTACAGAATAGACAAGTTAACCCATCGTCCTTAGGCTCAACTGGTAAAGAGGTCGGACACTCTCACCAAAAGGAGGCGGTTAAATGCGGCGGGAGCGATCCTCAGCTCCTGGTGCTTGCAGGTAAACTCCCGGAGGATAATAGATGGCCGCCCGCCCAACATCATCGATCAGTATGGCCTAAGAGAAAGGGAGATTTCGCCCTTTTTTAGGCACGTGGTGAACCCAACCCTTTTCCTAAATTTTTTTAGCAAAAATAAATAAAAATAAAATAAACCAGTTAAAAATTAGGTGATTGTATTTATTTATTTATTTTTCATGGCCAGTGGTGATTGTACTACTAGTATTTATTTGAGAAAATCCACCTCAAGGCCTAAATTTTCAAAAAAAAAAATGTTAAAAATGTCCCCAAAAAAGTCACATATCAAAAAGTGTCCTCGCCTTTTCTGATATTATTTCATAAAACGTTAGTTATTAAGTATACTAATATAATTGTTATAATATTGTTGTTAACGTCTACTGATTTAGTTATTAGTGTTCTACTGATAGTTGTTAATGTTTATAAAATAATACCATAAAAGACCCTAAGCCTTTTCTCGCATGTAACTTTTTTCTTGGGGAATTCTTGATAATTTTTTACAAATTTAGGCCTTGAGGGGGATTTTCCCTATTTATTTTATACTAGTGTTATTTAAATTCATTGGAGTTTTCAAATACATCACGTGTGAACATGCAATAAATAGAAAGGAAAGGGATAGACCTCAGACGGAGTAGTGGTTCATCCATTGGATAAGATTGAGACTACCCAAAAACACTTGCCCATGACCGGCAAATAACCAGAAATTACAACATTTTTTTGAGGTGTGTGAAAACATTAATTTTTCAGAGATAGGCCTTATCCATTGGATTGGATACTGCCACCTCCACTTTAGTTGTCGAATTTGCCATGGAAGTATGTTTAGAGAGCTCCGATCCGCATGGTTTCTAGTTTCCTTTTACTCCTTTTTAGTTGTTTTGTTTTGTTACTTCGGACTAGTAGTTTGCTTTTAGCTTTAGTATCCTAAAATACCAATTAGTACCATCTGATACCCTAAAATATTTTTTTTAAAGATCGTGAAATATTTTTTCAAGTCCGTTTTTAAATCAAAATATTTTTTCAAGATAGGATTTTTTATACCAGTTACTACCCTTAAAAATCTTTTTTCAAGATCTTAAACATTTTTCCAATAAATTCAAGATTGTTAAAATATCTTTTATCGATCGACTCGATTTTTTTTAAAGGGCATAGGTTCATCTTTTTGTGCAAAACGACACAGCAGATGGAAATGGTATTGGACGAAAGGCAGTTCCCATAAGAAGAAAAGGAGGAATAAAAAGAACCAAGCAAGAACAGCTCGCCCTCTTGTTTGAACTCACACTCGAAGAAAGGGCTAAGACCGGATCAATGATCTGACGTCTCTCCTCAAAAAGTCTTTTTAAATATGATATGATTCAAACTCAATTTGCCTACTTTATAATCTAGCTTATCTATTACTAAACCAAACATCCTTGGCAACTTGCAACTCTTTATATATAACACATGAAGGAAACAACAGTAATATATTACTAAATTTATAAGATAAAAAGAGGATATACTTTGTCTCTTGGGGAGGACTTGATATATTTTTTTGAAATGCATACCAAGCAAATATCTTTTTCTTGTTAGGTGCAAAGTTTTACATAATAAGATATTATTCAGTAATGATCAATATCAATTGGGTCAATGCTAACATATAATTAATATAAAAATATGTAAACAAATCATATTATTCTAAAAATCCCTATTTTTACTATTTAATTTAGTTTCACACGTGCTTGTTTGATTATTAATTAATAAAGGGATTTTGTAACTTGTACAACAAAATTACTCTCATGTATTTTCTTTTGTTTCTTAGGGGTGTAAATAGATCAAACTCATATTAGGTGGCTTTACTGACCGACTTGACAATTAAAGCGCCTGATGTCCGGTTTGTTAAAAACGTTGAAAAGCAGCTTTTATTTAAAGGCCTAAATGTATAAACAGCTAAACCTATTTTGTCAAGGCTTGATCTATTTAGAGTTAGACGCTAATAAACCTAATTCTATTTATATTACATTTTTTTTATTCTTATATTTTAATTTAAAAATACAATTAAGTGAATCACTATAGTGCCCCTAGGAGATTTCTGCATAGGCACAATTAAACTTGCCAAGCTGAAAATGTTGATCAATGAAGAGATTTGACATCTATTTGGACTTGCACGACCAAATATTTTTATTTTTTCATATTGATTGTTGAGAAGCACACATCTTTACATGATGTTCATTTCTTTTTAATTTGGTTATGTTGTATTGTTGTGTTTTTTATACACTATTATTAGTGCGTTTGTTGGTAATTAAGTTTTTATTTAAATAGGCTTCAATCCTTATTTAATTTATTCAAAGCCTATTTAAGGCATTGAAAGTATATTTTCTTAAGTATATTTAAAAGCATACATTCTAAATAGACTTTTGAAAAATGTTTTAAACGTTGCCAAACCTTTCAAAAGTTTAGACTTGAACCTAAAAAAAAGCTTGTATACAGGCTCAAACCTAAACTTAGACTTTAAGCCTCCATTACAACCCCAACCCTATTTGATCAAAGTCTGGCATAACCTGTTTCTATTCTACTTGTTTTCTATCAGTATCAACTCATTTCCAACCAAACACTTAAAATATTAATGTATTATAAGTATTTAATTATAAATATACATTTGAAATTATCACCAATCATTTTAAGCAAAAATTGGTCAAAGGCGAGTTTTGAGCTTATAAGTCCAGCAATTAAGGAAGGGGGAGGGTCCATTTTTTTTTGACGGTGTGGGAACATTGTTATTTAAACATTTGGACGGCATACCTATAAGGTTATGAGACTTGTGGAATGATCCTAGTGGCCCTTTGTGCATACGCACAGCCACCAAAATATATGAAACCTGGCCTTCCATTTAAATAGGTAAGATTTGGATAAATCAAATATAAATAAGACAAGTGGTAAAATTCATAAAAAAACTTTCCCTTAAAGTATCTAAATTGTTAGAAATAATTAATATAATTGTTTTTTAAATTTATTTCAATTAGTCAACTGACTCATACACACACACGCATATATATCTATAAGAACTAACTATATATATATATATATATATAAGAACTAATTATAAGATAAGGCATGTTAACTTTTTTTTAAAATTAAATAAGCTAATTAAATTACTTTAGAGTATTTTTTTTCCCTTTAAATTATTTAGTTTGACTAGTAAACTAATATATAATCTTAGGATACACAACATACGAAATGATTAAATAACTTATTTAGCTTCCTTAATTTCTCTAAAAAGATCAACTATATCTTATAATTAGGACCGGAGGTAGCATTAAATATAAGTAGTGGTAATGTTTTTGACTTTTTTTTTTACTAAAATTGTACACAACACGCATATATAAATTACTAAAAAAATGAGGGAAGGAGAAAATTGTACTAAAATTTAGTGTAGTAGGACCTACAAAAGTTTTCTCCCCATTACATTTTTTCTCTCCCCTCCCCTCCCCTTTCCTCTCACTCCCTCAAACCATGCACACCCTTAAACTTAACAAACTTGGGGAGAAAATTTAAAAGCCCATGCCAATGATACATTTGCCTTGACGGAGCCCCATTATTGAGTTTCTTCGGAAAAGTATTACCTCTCTTAACACCGTCAGTTGAATTTTTTTTTAGAGAGGTTAAGAAAATTAAATACACTTTTGATCCTTAATATTAGATATATTTAAGAATTTAATTTTTATTTTAAATATAAGACAAAATTTTCATATTTGTCAATATTTTCATAATTTACCCTTATTAATGCTTTCTCAACGGTAATCAAAGAGGATGGGTGAATCAAGGAAAGTGATTATGGTGTTTTAGAAAATAAATGTCATATTAAATAATTTAAACAAATTCTTTAACATAATCAAATTATGTAAATATGTCTTATACTCTGTATTAAAGATCGGAAGAGTAAATTATATTAAAGTATTTATATTTATAGTTTTTCTCCAAACTAATTTTTCTAACTTATAAACTGCTATATAATATAATTATGGATAATATATATTATAATTAAGTATTATAATTTATTTAGTTTTATTAATATCTCTAAAAAAATCAATTGATTCTTATATTAAAGAACAAAAAGTAGTAATACTCTGGGTCCTCCATTTCCGTCCAGTTGCTTGAGAGCATCATTATTATGGATCTCCAATTATAATATTCTCAAGCAAGAGTAAATCTCATTCTGCTTTGTCAACCATGTGTTGGCCAAAGTTTCATCAATCTTTCAACATGTTCTCAATTTCAAGCTATTACTTGGAAGTCTTTTTTCTCGGTATTTTGATAATTATGTATGTTCTTTATGGCATTATCATTGTTTATTAATATCATTTAGTCAATTTGTTAAAAAAAAAAGAGGAAAAAATTAAAATAAATAAATAAAGGAATGTTGATAAATTGACTAAGTCTTTAGGCACGTATTTGATTTTCTTAGAAAAGGTTAATTAGCTCGTGATGAAATCCCTAGTGTATAATTTGCTACTACCTTCGGTTTTAATTATAGGAATATTTTTGTAGTGTAATTTGCACTACAAAAATGTTCCTATAATTAGGATCGGAGGGAGTATAATGCAATATTTCCACCCCTATCTCTGAGTTTTTCTCAAATATCAGTTTGGTTGTTGAAGTTTAATTTTTATCAATCAAGAACTTAAATTTTCAAACACAGTTTTATATTCTTCATTTATCTCATTGGACTAACAACTTTTTCTGCAACTCATGAGGATACTGTCATCCTTAAATTAATGTTAGACCACGTAAGTTTTTATGATTATTAGTCTTTAAACCACAACGACTATTATTGTACAATTTGTGCGGGCATGTTTGTTTAAACTTAAAAAGGTTATCTTAATAAATAAATCCAAATAAGTAAGTATTACTTTATATATATATATATATAAATTAGGAGAGGGTTAGGTTACCTACAATGATTAATGCCGCTTTGGGCCCACTCCGCATGAAAATTCGGGACTAAGAAAGACACATACCTCCACCTTAGCGCTGGTTACCGTTCTTCGTAGACCCTGGATCTCCCCCAAAGATCTTGACCAACTCCAGGATCGAATCCCCTCCCTTTTGGTGAGAGTGTCCAACCCCTTTGCCAGTTAAACCCAAGAACGAGGGATTAAGTAAGTATTACTTTTTTTTTTTTTGATATCAAAGATGACTTGACGCCTAAATTAAAAGAAGAAATTACATCATAGGGGAGATTAATCCCAAACACTCTTGGTCAACCCAAGTTCTTAAATAAGAAGAACAAACATTCAAAATAGCAGAACTAGAAATACCCATCTTAGCTAGGATCAGCCACCCTATTATTTTTTTTGATAATATCAGCCACCCTATTAGATTCTCTAGGAATAGGAGAGATCTTAACTTGCCAATTTTTCCTAAGCATCTCTTTAATCTTTAGCATCTGCATACTACCAGAAGTGTAATTGCAGTCCATAATCAGATTTACCACCTCCACCGCATCAGACTCAATAATGACTTTACTCAGTCCCACATCCCATGCCAATTGAACCCCTCTAAAATGGCCCATTATTCAGCAAGAAAATCTTGACAGAGCCCAATTTTCTTAGTAAAACCCACAACCCAATTAGCTTAAAAAATTATTTTCCGCTTGTAGGGCCAAATTCCACCACTCGGCCCAAATTCAATACAGTCATAAGATTGTTCAAGAAGACGCGTCCAACCCAACACCCAGTCTTTTTGCCCCCAACTTCCAGTCAAATCTTTGAAAATGGAACAATTTGTTGCCTAGTCCAATGGCCCATTTGATGATTTATAGGACTGTTGCGAATTCAAAAAAAAAAAAAAATTATATTCATAACAAAATTTTAAACACCTTCTATCAATTTTTTTTTTTCAAAAACCACTATGTTAGTGTAAAAGTAACTCTACACTTTTAAAAGAGGGAAAAAGTGGTACAACCATTAAATCCAGCTAACTGTCGTTTACTACATAGTGAAAGTACCAGAATAACCCTTGCACAAATAGGAAAAAAAAAGGACTCCCACTGGACCAGAATTAATCTTCTTTTTATTGGGTAAACGAAGGAAAGCGCCGTACACTTATATCCCATTCTTCTGGGCAAACTAATAACTGCATAACCTTCGTTAGGAGGATTATACCAAGCTACCCTATCCATCAATTGTCTATGTTTTTTTTTTTTTGGGAGGGGTGTCTTGGGGCCCCCAAAATTACAGAACAGAATCCAGAGGTTTTAGAAAATTATATTTCAGCCTTTATACAAATTTTAATATTTTCACTTTAGTCCACACTAGAGGTTTCACTCAAGGACTAAAATGAAAATATTGAAAGTTTATGAGGCTGAAATGTATTTCCTTAAAATTTTGTGTTCATTTTTATAATTTTTACTCCTTAATTTCAATTTCTAAGTCCACCATTGCCCATACCAGCATGAGCATAAGCACACCAACAAAGTTTAAGTCCTTCAAATAACCTCCATGCCTCAGCACATAAAGCATCTCAAGTGTCAACCTTAGCAAAGAACCTTGATTCATCTTATGGTTCTTCATCATTAAGAAATGATTTCACTTGTTTATGAAGAGTTGCACACTTGTTCGTGAATGGTAGACTCATGAACAAGTGTGCAACTCTTCATGAATAAGCGAAATCCTTGGATAAATAATACATTAATTTTTTGTGGTTGTAACTTTGATAACCGACTGGAGCGGCCACTTATCAGCCGGTAGTTAAAGCTCCAACCATTGAAAATTAATGTGTTGTTTATGAAGAGTTGCAAACTTGTTCATGAATAATAGAATTATGAATAAATGTGCAGCTCTTCATTACCGAGTGAAATCTTCCTATGAATAACATATTAATTTCCAGTGGTTGGAACTTCGATAGGTTGGAACTTTGACAACTGACAGTGGTTTCTCCGGCCAGGCGGCACCGGTGACTGGTTGCTAGACCTCCAATGACAACGACACCCTTTTGGGGAAAAAATAAATAAAGCAAGAGGCATTATTATCTTTTTACCTACAAAATTTATTTTTATTTTGATTTTTGGTCCTACAATAAAATTTCAAAATGTTTTAATTTTTGATTGAAATTAACTATGTAATGCAGTTCTTTAATGAAATTATCACTTTTGTTTTCTTTCGCACATTCCGTTTTCTTGAACTAACATCACAACACCACTCTTTAATTTTGGTCCTAGTGGCTAATTTTTAATCTTCAAGAACGTTTTTATTCTTTTCAATATATATTTATAGAAATTTATACTGTAATAAATCATAATAATTAGGAGTACAAAATTTAGAAAGTGTACAAGAGATAGAAAGTGGTGCAACTTATTTAGGGGAGTGGAAGTAATTTTTGTGCATCCCATAGAAATTTATAAAAATTAAAAATAAATATAATTTTGTAAATAAAAAAACACCATATCATGACAATAATAATAAAAAATAAAAAAATTATCCTTACATCCCTTTTCATCTCAGCATATCAAATTAGGCCTGTGCAATGCACCATTTTTTCCCATTTATTTTATGTTTATGTCGTTTAATCCTCCAATCCGTCGTCAAGCCAGGGTATTTACTATTCACCTAGGAACTATTGCTGTTAAAATGTCGTTTAGTTTGGCCAACAAAATGTCGTTTAGTTTTTGAGAGACCGTTTAAACGCACCGTCTGATAGGCTCTCTGATCGTCTTTCATTTTTGGTATTCCGGTGAGAGGGAACTCAAAACGAAAATGATTTTCAGAAGAAGCTACTGGTTTCTACTACCCATTCTACAACTTCCTACATCGCCTTTTAAAATCGATCGAAGTTTGAGTTCTTGATTCTCTTTCTGTAATAGAAATTAGGCTTTTGAAGTTTCCATTCTAGTCCCTTTATCCTCATGTCGTTTGGTTCCTCCTTCATCCTGCGCCACCGCGCGGTGGCCGCCGCCGCCCCACTCCCAGTCTTCGGCAACCTTATTCGCCGCTTCTCGATTGCTGCCAGGCAGCGGAACCCTAACAATGTCTCCAAGAAACTGCAGCAAAGACAGGCGCCTAACAAGAATCTTCTCAGAGTTAAACGAACGTTTAAGGACTACTCCTCTCTTGCTCCTATTCTCTCCCAAGATGACAGTCCCCCTCTATCGGAGTCCCAGGCCATCGGACTCGTTGCCGCTTCTCAGGCCAACATCATGCGCGTCATCGTCCCATCACTTCCCTCACCGGAAGCTTCTGATGAGCGTCTTGAACAATCTTCTTCATCTGCTCGAATTGAACTGCTATGTTTCGTGAGGGATTTGTTGAAGAAGATAAAGAGAAGGGTGATGGTCGGTGATAAGGTGCTGGTAGGTTCTATTGATTGGGTGGACCGAAGGGGCATGATTGAAAATGTGTTCGAGAGGAATTCCGAGATTCTTGATCCTCCGGTGGCCAATGTGGATCATTTGCTGGTGTTTTTCTCGCTTGAACAACCGAAGCTTGAGCCGTTTGCGCTTACCCGCTTTCTGGTGGAGGCTGAGTCTACTGGGTTACCGGTCACGCTAGCACTGAATAAGACTGAGCTTGTGGATAAAGAGGTTAAGCTCGCATTTGTTGGATATTATCCTAGACTTAATTTTCGTATTAGTTTTTCTAGAAAATACGAATCTCTGGATTTCTTGCCATATTATCCTTGCCATTTTAACGATTGTTTAAATCAAAATTCTGTGTTGAAGCCTGATGCGAAATAAATTTTTCTGCATTATCTGGTTTTTTTTTTTTTTTAAATGTCCACTGGTCATAAGTCTGTGGTAGGCTGGGTGACTGAGGTCAAAACAAAGAACAAAAAAAGGTAGGCTAGATGACGCACAAACATTTCACTTGTGGCTAAACCGCTGATCTTTGCTGGAAGGCATCGCGGAACTTTATTGCTACTGCCTCGTTACTAAATGGTTGTGCATTGGAAGTATATTTCTTGAATTGTTATGGAATTAGTGCTTTACTGATCGATCCTTTATCTGTTGGTTTATTTAAATTGCAGTCCAACTATGATCTACTTCTTCTATTAAGTAGTTGCTTTGACCCTTGTCTTCAGTTTTTCAATTTTTTTGATAATATGTTTTTAAATAAAATATGCAGACCCTGAGTTCATGGAAGTCTAGGCTACGCAGCTGGGGATATGAACCAGTGTTTTGCAGTGTTGAATCCGGATATGGAATTGACCTTCTTGCATTCAAGTTAAGGGATCTAACAACCGTAATTGTGGGTCCAAGTGGAGTTGGGAAGTCTAGTTTGATCAATGCTCTTAGAAGCAAGAACAATACTGATTCTAGTGATACAGCTGAAGATAATTGGTTTGAACCTGTATGTTTTTTCTCGAGTTCTTGTTTTTGTTAGTATTTTCTACCATTTTTATTGGAGTTTGTTACTTGTATTAATTGTGTTGTGTACTGTTTTCAGATTTTAGGCAGCAAGTTGTTTGAAACTCAGCGTGTTGGGGAGGTTTCAACAAGAAGTGGCAGAGGAAAGCATACGACTCGCAATGTTTCTCTGCTTCCGTTATCTGAAGGGGGTTTTGTCGCTGATACTCCTGGATTTAACCAGCCTAGCTTATTGAAAGTGACAAAGCATTCACTTGCTCAAACTTTTCCAGAAGTCTGTGTTGTGGTTATTCAATATCTGACGCGCTTTGGTGTTTGACCGAGTTTCTCTGTCTAAGTTGATAGCATCTTCTTTCTCTTTGTTTCAGATTCAGAAAATGCTTAGCGCCAACGAGCCTGCAAGATGTTCTTTCAAAAATTGCTTGCATCTTGGTGAACCTGGATGCATTGTGAAGGGGGATTGGGAAAGATACCAATACTATTTTCAACTTGTTGATGAAATTAGAATCAGAGAAGAGTTCCAGCTAAGGACGTTTGGAACAAAAAGAGAAGGAGATATAAGGTATGGTAAAATTCCTGGATTCATAATTTTTTCTTGGGGATGTGGTGAATTGTCTCTTTCCAAAATCCTTTTTGGAAGTACTTCTGCAGCAACTCAGTGTCTTACTGAAATCATTGACTTCGTGCAATTTACAATTACACTATCGACTGCAGATTATAATTTGGTATATTTTTCTTTTCTCGGTGATACATAGTAAATAACTACTACTTAGCCTGTGATTTCTTTTGCAGATACAAGGCGGGAGAAATGGGTGTGCAGAAAGCAGAACCACGGCTAGAACCTAAGAAGCATAGGAGGCAATCTCGGAAGACAATTAAACAATCACTTTTGGATGAGCTGGAAGAAGAGCAAGATGATGCCGACAATTTGCTGGATGAAGAGAATGATCCTGTTTTGAGGGCTTTGAAGAATGAAAACCTGTAGAAACCTAAACACATCTGCAATAGGCATTGTAAATAGTTCTTTTTACTCGACCAAGCTGTAAGAATGACATTAACCAAATCATTTGTTGACTCCTCGTCACTTTGCCATCTCTCATGTTCATGTCTGGCATAAGTACAGTTTCATTGGATGTTTTATCGCTGCTTCGATCCTTTACTTCCTCTAATGTAAACTACTTGCAAGATTATCTCTTCTATACTTCTAGCTTTTTCACCATGGATGCATTATAAACTTGTGCAGTTGCGCTGGGTTCCTTTTATTCTAATGAAAGTTGATTTTCCTTTTTAAAAAAATTATGGTGCTTAAATACTGTGTACCCAACAAGGAGACTGTGCACCCCCTCTTGAGCTTGACATCTTTCTTGTCAAAGCTTTTGAATGAAATTGCGTGTGATGCTAAAATAACATTTAAAGGTATATGATATCCTCTCCATCTAGCAGTTTTGTAGCGTATAAAATTTGAGTTAATTATTTATAGGCATGATATGGGTTATAAAATTCTATGGCAAAAAAAGAATGATGAGTTATAAAATAAAATGTACTGTAGATATCTATATAACTGTGAGGTCTGTCACATGCCTCGAAATTCAACACAGTCCTTGTGCTTTTTCTCCAAAGATATGATATGCTTGTTTGGGAAACTTGGTTTTAAGACTATTTTTCAAAACGGGACAAAATTCATTTTGTATACTTACCCATGCATTCTAAAATCACTTTTAAGAAGCTAATCCAAAAGTTGGTTAGAAAGAAGCCACTCGGCTAGCAAAAGACTGACCGAAAAAACTGATTCAAAGCTCTTGATTCAGTTCTGCATTACCAGTCCCCGTCTCCATATTTCTTTATTTCTTGAGAGATTAGCGCAGGAGAGGATCCATTTCTTGATGATGAAAACGATCAAATTCTTATGCGAATGCCATTAACAATGAGAAAAATCAATATAACAGATAAAACTCACAACAAATTACATTGTCAGTTGTCACAATCTGTAAATAGTGCGGCATATTCATATATTGTACAATGCATAGAGAACAGTAATAGAAAATTAAGTTAGAAACAAAAGAAAATACAAAAAGAGGCCCACAAAAGCATCAGATGTCTAACCAAAGAAAAATCTGGCTTCTGTTTACTGCATCATCCAATGAAGGGGAGAACCACACCACCATCTAGTTGGATTCTTTAAATTCACATTAACAGAGTGGTGGGACGGGAGGAATATAATACAGAAATCCCAGATACTGTCAAACCACTGGACACCACCACGCCAGCGACAAGAAGAATCTTGGTGGAATTACTTGTTCGAATTTACATTCAAAGCTTGATGAGGATTGGGATGCTTTTCAACCATCCAACCATTTAAGAAGATGGCTATTGAAAAAGGGCCAGATAAATGCACTTGTCAGTGAAACCACTGAAAATACCAGGCGCAGCAAAGGGATGCAACTCAGAGACATGACAAAACCCAAACCTTCAATCCCAATAAGAAAAGTTCAGCCACCTTAAATCAATTCTAATCTACTTCAAGCAACGGAGACAGAAGATCTTGTCAGCGAAAAATATATAAACACATGGGATTTAAGGCATCAAGCGAAGAAGGAAGAAGTTTAGAACTGGGATTGTAGGGCTTTACCCCGGAGGGAGCCCTTCCAGAAATTCTCAAAGGCCAAGGCTTAACCCAGGCCTAAGAGGGGGTTTGGAAATAGTTTTCAACCAGCAATAGACGCGCCTCGGTTAGAACCTCACTAGCTGCGTCATTGCCCCAAGCGCAAAGATGCTTCTAACTTGTTTCTTCGCCTTCTTTATATACCACTACCTCCCCCTCTCATAGTTCTTCTTCCTCGATGTGGGACTTTAAGCAGCTAGTATATATAATGCTCTATTATGTTGCTGCCTATTTTTTAACAATGAAAAAGTTTCTAGCTGCGTGGAAATAATTCCCTTACAATCATTTATTTCATTTTATTTTCATAATCTCATCTCCATTTTTAGATTAAAAAGAAATAATTGGTTCATATTTCATATTATATAAAACTATTATTTTAAACATAAATAAATAAATTAAATTTAAATAGTTAAAATCATCTCTACATAATTTATAATTACAATACAAATAAAATTTTTATAAATAAAATTATAAAATACTATAAGAATAGTTTTAGAAAATATTAAATATGAACCATTCATTTTTTTTTATTTGTGAGGAGATGAGATTCTAAAAAAAAAAAAAAGAAAAATGATTCTGAGAGTTTCCTTCTCCGACGTGATATTAAAAGACTAATCCATAAATGCAAAGTTTAATTAGAACAGAGAAATTTGGACATTAACAACACCAGGTTCTGGGTTCTTGAATATATCTCTCTTACGCTACACAAGATGAAGACCTTATTCTGTTTAATTATGAAATCATTCATATGCAGTTATGAACACTAGCTGTAGGTATGATTTAGGGACAAGAGCCACTCATATCGTTTGGAATTAATAGCATCTAGTTCTTTGGAATTTTACTGTAATTTGATCATTTTGAAGGACCTAATTGCCATTAAGTCTGTTAATTGGGATCTAGTTGCAATTTTTTATAAATATAAATACATTTAAAAAAATTTAATTAGCTTTTTTAATATCTTTAAAAAAATTAACTGAATCTTATTATTTAGGATTAGAGGGAGGTATTTGCGTCAGTATTTGTCAATCCTAATTCCTAATGATGTGTGCGGTAATTCCATAGTGTGTTAGAACGAAAGGAAGAGTGTGAGACGTGAGAAGAATATGAAAGTGAAGTAGACATTATATTCAAAACTGACTGCTGCAGTTTTAGTATGCTAGATGGAAACGGATCCTCCATGGTGTTCACTCTTCCTATATATATATTTCTTAATATAGGATCTAGTTAACTGGTACATTTGGTTCTTAATATTTTTTTTTTTTAAAAAATATATATTTAATTAGATTAATAAAGTTAGTTAAGTTAATTAACATGATACTCCCTCCGGTCCTAATTATATGACATATTTAACCGATTTTGGGGAGATTAATGAGAGAAGTTAAATTAGTTAATTTTACTCATTTTCCTAAAATGCCCTCATATAAATTTAAAATGACATAAGTAAAAGTAAATCAACAACTCTTACCACATACTTCTCCAATCTAAATTTTTTCTTTCTACACGCTTTCTAATTGAAATAATGGTTTTACAATATATATACATATATGTGCGTATATATATGTATATTATACACACACATATATGTGTGTACATATATTTACACACACGTATATATAGACACACACATAAACACACACGTATTTATATATCTATACACACACAAATATATATATTGACAAACACACAAAGATATACATATATGTACACACATAGATACACAAATATACATATAAATATAAACACACAACATATATATATGTATGTATGTATGTATACACACACACATATATTGACAAATACACACAAAGATGTACATATATGTACACACACATAGATACACAAATATACATATATGTATAAACACAGTGGCGGACCCAGGAAATTATTGGTGTGGGGGCACCATTAGTGGGGGGATTCGAGGGCAGCGCCCCCGAAAGATTTTTTTAAGCAAAATTTTAAATGCATTAAAAAAAATAAAAGAATATAGAGGGAAAAACAAGGCGAATTATATTACAATAAAAATAATTACAAATGTATTAAACATCAAATACATATTTTTCATATATAATCATTCAACCATTCATCTCCTATCTTATTACGAAGTGTAGTCTTGATGTATTTCATATGAAAATGCTTTCTTTCCACGTAGCGAATTGCTACGAAAAGTTAATGCTAACTTTACAAGTAAATAAACCAAAGGATACACATATGTTTTTTCTTTTCAACCATCCTCTTGGCAAAGATCGGCTATTCCTTGCAAATTCAAAAAATCGGGATCAAGTTGCACATCAACAATATACGTGTCGAGCTGATATTTAAGGATGACAAAATCATTCCAATCAAAATCTGAAAGATAATAGTGGGTAAAGAAGGGAATTTCAATCGCTAGGTCAAAAACGAGGAAGAAGAAGAGTGAGCTGGCTATGAGACGGAAAAAATAGGGATTTTTTTTTTAAAAAAAAAATCATTTTTTTTTTAAAAATGTGATTTTGGGGGGGGGGGGGGCACGTGCCCCCTTCTCTAATAGCTCGGTCTGCCTCTGTATAAACACACACACATATTTATATATATATATCTGTATACACACACAAAAAAAGATATACATATATATACACACACATAGATACACAAATATACATATATGTATAAACACACACACATATATATTTGTGTGTGTGTGTAAATATATATATATATATATATATATATGTATGTATTGAAAAAATTAATATCAGCTGATTGATAAATAAATTAAAATCCAACAATTTAAAAGTTTTATTTACTGTAAGAGTCTACGCATCAATATACATACACTCACCAAAAACCAAATACACTTGAGAGAATAAAATAGGGGTATTTTAGAAAGAAATTGACAAAAATTAAAATGTTGTCTTATAATTAGGACCAAAATCAACTCTCAAATATTGTCTTATAATTAGGACCGGAGGGAGTATGTGTTTTCTAAAACACTTAATCATTTTTATTAATTCCCTTATTCCTTCTCCTTATTGATTATTGTTGAGGGAGTATCAACCGGAGTAAATTAAGGAAAAAAAAATTGACAAATATAAAAAATGAGTATTATATTTAGGACCAAGATCAACTCCTCAAATATATTTTATATTAAGGATCGAGAGGAGTAATTTACATATGTTAAAAAAAATAGTTGTTTATAACATACATGTGTTGATTTTTTCCATATTACTCTCTTTAATTATATGCATTGAAACTACTTTTATAGAAATCCCCTTAATATGTGTGTCCATAAGAGCACTTTGAAAAAATGATTATAAATTTGGAAAACAAATTGGACAGAGTTTTATAATTAGGATCAAAGTAGGTCCCATGTCTACCTTATTTAGGACCAAAGGAAGTAGTAGGCAAAGATCAAAAAATTATATAAAAAAAAAAATCATAACGTATACTCCTCGCTCATGTACATAACAATGTCAATAATAATAATAATCGTATAAAAAGTTCAAACCAGGAATTGATGTGGCCCACGTTTTCATGAAAAAGAAGCTCCACATCTGTTGAGCATTAACTCACCCTCGCAGCCCTTCATTTGTTTCTCGTTGCTCAGGTTTTCACAGAAGTATTGTGTTCAATTATGAGATCATTCACCTCAAGAATAGGATATCTTAGCAATGATTAAATTTATTTTGATATTGATTGAATTAGACTTGACCTGCAAAACAATCGCCTGCGCCTACGTACCTTGTAGAGGGATCAAAGTCCACGTAGTTCTAGACACACATAGACATTTAGCTAAAGGGGGTCGGGTGTGTGTTCTGTGTAGGCTGAATTGTAAATAGCCAGAGAGAGTAGAATTCATTTACTTTAGGGTTTGACCTCTGTATTTATAGTGTACCTTAGGTTGATATGTGCCCCATGTGATCCAAGCCTGAGTATCGTAACTGTCAGATCTAGATGAAAATCTTCCTGGATTATAGATAAGATAGGACACTCCTTCATTATAGATAGATCCTGATCTACAGAATATTCCTATTAGGCCATATATTGAATATGGGCCTTATACAGGTATGTAACACTAACTAATAAGTGTATTTGATTTTTTTTACAAGGCACTTGTTTGTTTTCAAAAAAACATTAACTATTCTTTTTCATATATGCCCATAATTAATAAGGGTAGTGGGTGAAAGTAATAATTAATGTGATATTAGAGTTTAATGCAATTAGAAAGAGTTATATTGAAAATTACTTAAATTTTATGGTAAATTTAATTACTTTAACTGTTTTTATTAGTTTGTGAGAATTGTTAGTTAATATGAATAACCAGAGGATCGAGTCTTATGTTTCTAATATGACTGGTGGTGGATTCTGGTGGCTGTGCATAGATCTAGTGGCGTTTTGGTGTTACAGGTGGCTTACGTGCTGTTGTTGTTGGTGCTGCTTTAAGAATAGCAATTTTTTTTTTAGTTAGGGTTGAGGTGAAAAAATAAACATGTGCAAAAGTATTTCATGATCTTAATATAATTTTTTAAGATCGTGAAGTATTTTTTAGTACTATCGTCGATCTGTCAAATATTTTTTCAAGATCGTTTTAAGATCGATCGCTTTTAAATATTTTTTCAAGATCTTAAAATAATTTTTAAAAATTATAAAATATTGTATTATTTGTACCTGTCAATATCGTACTTTTTTAGTATCAAGATCCTCTGAAAGTAAATATTTTTATTATCCTTTTAAAAATACTTTTTTATACCCGTCAAGATTCGAAAAAGATCTTTTTAATATCCTTTTAAGACTTGGTCCAATACCTAAATATTTTTTCAAGATCCTAAAATAATTTTAATTGAAGTAAAATTATTTTTTAAAAAAATTGGTGACAAACCACATGTATATTTTGACACCTTTGAAATGCCACATCATCGTCCAGGTTAAAAAAAAGTCATACTTAACGATCAAACGGTATTTTTACACCTAATTTATAACACGTGTGTACTTTTACACCTAAAAAAAGCACTTGCTACTGGGAGCTCCGAAGATAAGGAGCTATGTATTTTTGCACCTTAACCTTTTTTTAAAAAAGAGTACTTCCAGTCAAAACAAAGGTGGCTTAAACCTCAAATCGTACAAGTGTTGAAACATAAAACCCAGATCGATCAATATTTTTTTTTTAAAAAAAAAGTAAAATAAATTGAAACCAAATGAGGATCTCAAACAACACTTGGGATTCAGTTATCAGGCCCGAACAAAATATTTAGTCTTCAGTTCAAGTACCAGCTTCCAACTACTTTATTACCACTCTTGACAGTTTAGTTAAAAGACCAGATTGTTTATCGTTAACTGATTCGGATAAACTGCCGCGACCTGAACTAAAACGTATATACAAGCCAAATGAGGCAAACAGGATCTCAACCCGCCACCCATATGGACGACAAGTTATCCGAGAAAGAAAATCAAATTTAATTAAACATCGTATAAAACAAAACATAAATGCTCAAAGCCTCAGAACAACTCAAACCAATGTGATAAATAAAGAGTAACAAAATTCTCGAGAAACTCTAAAGTATTGGGTATTCGATCAGATGTTACACTGGCAATTTAAGATGGAAAGCATTGCTTAAAAGGGCTTAAGATTTCTTACTTGTGGCCAACTGGGTATCGGGCTGCAAGACCAATAATGCATACATATTAGACAGGTAATATGAAGGGAAAAAACAAAATAACAGCCAGATTAGATCAATAATCAATACCTCCTTCCTCACAGGTTCTTCCTTCTCAGATAAAGTAAGCTCAATATGGCAGGGAGATGACATATAAGCTGCCAAAGAAGAGTCAAATCAATACAAGCAAACCGTAATATTGAAACTAAAATCTCAAGATTTCAGACATACGGTTGATCCTTCCGTGAGCTCGGTAGGTGCGGCGTCTTTGCTTTTGTGCTTGATTAACCTGGATATGAGAAATGTAGAGGGCATCGACATCCAAACCTTTCACCTGGAAAGCAGAAAGCAGTAAGTAGTTAGAAATGTGGTTAACATTTAACACCAAGTGGAAGCAGGCAGAAATAATCATATGTCGTACTTCAGCATTACTCTCAGCATTCTTAAGCAGGTCTAGGATGAATTTAGCTGATTTAACAGGCCAGCGTCCTTGCCCGTTAGAATGTCTATTCTTAGCCTGGGCTGTCCTACCAACTCCACGGCAGAACCTTCGGAACGGAATGGCTTGTTTGTGGGCTAGAACATCCTCTAAGTACCTCTTAGCCTTTACCAAGGGCAACTTCCTGATGGCAAAAGCAGTTTCTCGAGTATTCTGTAGGCATTAAAAAAACAATAAACTGTTAGAATATTCAAAAGTCAGTGAGCAATTCAATTTTACATGCAAAGGTGTGGTAGACACATGGCCACATCCCTAAATATCATAAATAAAGATATGCAACTATAATACATGTTCCATCATTTACTGAACCTCAAATCACAAACAAAACACAGAGGTTCACCCAATAACAATGGTAATGATGTCCCTGAAGTTTACGAGAGACCTGTTCATAAAATAGGACAGATCCCTGCTTTTTTCATCAGGTTATCCCTATTTCCTAGCTTCAAGACAGTACACCCTCAGCAAGGCAGTTTTACTGCTTCATATTCAAATATAATACTAATAAATGACAAAAATTAATGTGGTACTTCATATGAAAGTACACACATCATGCCATTCATTCACAAAAGACATTTTACATGTTAAAAAAATTGGATACTACAAGGGAAAAGGGTCCCTTTTGGGATCTTTACAGTTGTATATAGTTACAAAAAGTTAGACATTGAGGACGTAAGCAAGTCAAAGCAATGTTCCATCATTTACTGAACCTTCAGCCACAAACAAGACACAGGTTCACCCAATAACAATGGTGGTGATGTTCCTGAAATATACGAGAGATCTGTTCATGAAAGAAATCAGACCCCTGCTTTTTTTAATCAGGTTTAACAAATTTCTTAATAACAGGTTTTCAGCTAATTGACTTTATTACAGTGAATTGCACTTAAAGCATAACTGTTTGGTAAAAAAACTACAACTTAATTCAGACAACATAATACACACAGGAGCATTCATTCAGAAATTTTTTTGGAAAAAAATTCTGCATGCATGAGAATGCAAGGTTGAAAAAGGTCTAAAGAAGGGATCAAGAAAAGCACATGTTCCACCGTTTACTCAACCTTTAGCCACAAACAAGACACTGGTTCACCCAATAACAATGGTGACGATGTCCCTGAAATCTACGTGAAACCTTCTCATAAAGGAAACCAGACCTCTGCTTTTTTTTTTTTTTATCAGGTTTACCTATTTCCTTAGTAATGGGTTTCTATTGAATACGATTTTTAGAAGGGTGTAAGCAAAGCAGATGTTCCATCGTTTACTGAACCTTTAGCCACAAACAAGACACTGGTTCACCCAATAACAATGGTGACGATGTCCCTGAAATCTACGAGAAACCTGCTCATAAAGGAAACCAGACCTCTGCTATTTTTATCAGGTTTACCTATTTCCTTAGTAATGGGTTTCTATCGAATATGATTTTTAGAAGGGTGTAAGCAAAGCGGATCTTCCATCGTTTACTGAACCTTTAGCCACAAACAAGACATTGGTTCACCCAATAACAATGGTGACGATGTCCCTGAAATCTATGAGAAACCTGCTCATAAAGGAAACCAGACCTCTGCTTTTTTTAATCAGGTTAACCTATTTCCTTAGTAATGGGCTTCTATCAAATATGATTTTTAAAAGGGTGTAAGCAAAACAGATGTTCCATCGTTTACTGAACCTTTAGCCACAAACAAGACATAGGTTCACCCAATAACAATGGTGGTGATGTCCCTGAAATCTACGAGAGACCTGATCATAAAGGAAATCAGACCCCTGCTTTTATATCAGGTTTTCCTACTTCCTTATGAATAGATTTCCAGCCGTTAGCCAAAAGCTCAAATGTTTCATTGTATTATACTTCAAGCACTATGTAATTCATACAAATACACAATTTGAAAATATCAAACTGGAATATAGGATGACAAAAAAGAACTACCCCTGCATATATATGGCACAATAATAACATACATTCGTTAAAAGAACGTTAATGAGATAAGGACCAATCATAGATCAGTACCTTGAAATGGACTCTGAGGTCGGAGCCTCTAGCCTTGCAGGCTGCAAAACGTAGCAAAATTGCGCATCAGATGAAAATCATTCAGGCAAGAATCTACATTTAAAAATAATAACACTCCCAAACCCCCAAAAAGTATAGCTCTAAAACAGTAGATGAAAACGTTAAATAACGACGGAACTATAGCAGGAAACCCATCGTCACATAGCTGAACCAAAGGCCTCCCCAATAGTTGACAATTAAAAGATAAAAGATTATCAGATATTATGAACTCAAAAAAGAAAAACGGCACTTACACTTAGTAGGATTGTCCGGCTCCCTGGAGTACTTCACCTAAACGAAATATATCAAAAAAACAAGATAAAAGAAATATCAGTAACTCAGAATGAGTGAATGAACAAATAGTGAACGAGATAGAAGGACAGCATCTTTACCATTGCGTCTTTTTTGGGAGCTTCTCTCTGAACACGCCGATGGCTTCCGCGGTACAGAGGCGTGATTTGTTCTTCTTATAGGATAGATTATAGTAAACCCTAGTTCACGAACGCCCTACACACCTGTCACATAACAAGAAGCCCAAGCCCATTAATTTTTTGGTGACATTTTAAATTTTTTTCGTATCTTAAACCATACAAAGAGCAGGGTAGTAAGTGGCCCCATATAATTTTTATATTCAATTAAAGGCTGTGTTAATATTGTAATTTTCAGAAAATTGAACGATGTTTGTGTCAGTGTTTCAAATAAAAAATAAAAGAAACCGCGTTTAATTTAATGCAATTTAAAAATTTATATTAGTTTTAAAAATAGGATGTAGGATAAAATATTAAAATTTTTGTTAGGAGCAATTTAATATGTTTAAATTTATATTTTGGTATTTAATTTTTGCAAATAACTACACTTTTTATCGTGATTCCTAATAATATAAATATCATCTGCTAAGTCCTATGGGTCCTTCTTTCTAATTGTCCTTACATACATGTAATTTGCAATAGTCGAAGTATGCACTGTTGAATCTTGATATTTTAATATATCATTTTAAGAAATTAACAATTTAGCATATCTTTTAGAATTTTAATACTTAATCTGATATCATTAGCAGATTTGTTAAGAAATTCGTATATTATGATATTATATTAATCATATTAATAAATCGATTTAAATATTTTAAATATTTCATGACATTTATAGATTTTTAATAATAAGTTACACTACCAAAGTTATTTCTTAACTCAAAATATATAAAATAAGATACATAAATAAAAAATAGGGAAAATCTCCCTCAAGGGCCAAATTAGTACAATATTGTCAAAAAAGGCCCAAAAAGTCAGAGACTTTTCTGATATTATTTCACAAAACGTTGTACTGATACCGTTGTTAACGTGTACTAATATAGTTGTTAACGAGTACTAATTTAACTGTTGTTAACGTCTATTGATCTAGCTATTAATGTTATATTAATATAGTTGTTAATGTTTATGAAATAATATCAGAAAAGACGCTATTAATGTTATAATGATATAGTTGTTAACGTTTATAAAATAATATCAAAAAAGGTTGTAGGGTCTTTTTTTACATATGACCTTTTTTTAGGCATTTTTTGACAATTTTTTTTAGTTATTTAAGCCTTAAGATGAATTTTCCTAAAAATAAGTGGGTGAAAGCACTTACAAAGAAGCAAAGTGAAAACGCTTACATTAGCCACAATATCTAAGTATCTATTTATCTATCACGCTATACCCTTCATATTCAATTTTATTTTTTATTTATTTCAAAATAAACTTTTATAATATTTCTATATATCAATTGTACTCCATCGCACCTTATCAGTTATCTTTTTTTTTTTGATACATAATGTAGCCAAACGAAAAAACCTAAGGTTTATCTTTTACAAGCCATCTGTCAAGATCCATGTCAGTACACGGGATAGAGTGAAATCCTGGCCAAGTTGAGAGGCTGGCTTTCGCCAGGTAATCTGCAGGTGCGTTTGCCCATCGTCTGATGTGGTGCACTTCGATGTTCCAGTCCCTTTCGAACAATCCTTTGATCTCCGCAATCAGTGTTCGATCCGCATGTACCTCGTTGAGTTCATTTCTTATCAGGTCAACAACATCAGTTGAGTCAGTCTCCAATATCACATTCCGAAAGCCCAAGTTCCACGCCATTTTGATCCCATGCAAACAGCCCCAGAGTTCAGCTGACAGACTATCTCCTTCTCCACCTCGAAACATGAAGCCTTGCAGAAAATTCCCTTGTTCTCCTCGAAGAACTCCACCGTTTCCAACTGCAGGTCCCACGTTCGAAAAAGCTCCGTCGGTATTAACTTTTATCCATCCCGGCGGTGGCGGCTGCCATCTAAACCCCTGATCATCAGGAGACATCCTACCACCAACCCCCAACCCGAGCCTGTTCCGAGCTTCAGACAAATTTAGCATTACGGCACTGACCTGAGATTTAATGCTGAAGTTCGTGATTTTCTTTTCTTCAAAGACGAAAGCGTTCCGACGCCTCCATAGCCACCAACAGGTAATGACAAAGGTCTGCTTCCATACCTCCCGCTGCTCGTTCCTGCTTTTGTAGCTAAGGTTCCATCTGAACCATGTTTCGAAATCCAGTGTACTGAACCTGCGCCATACCGTGTGAGGGACAATAGCTTTCCAAAGTTCAAGCGTCTCTGGACAATCTCGTAATGGGTGCAGCAACGTCTCGCAATCTGCATGGCACACAGGGCATCTTGCATCATTACTTATCCCACGTTTAACCCTGGCGGCATTAGTTAAGAGGCGTTTGTGAACAACAAGCCACACAAACATTTTGCACCGTTCGGGAACCTTGAGCTTCCAAATTTTAGACCATATGAGGTCTATGGTGGCCGTGTCAGGATGGAGAGCTTCATAAGCTGATTTAATAGAGAACTCCCCAGTTTTGGTCCATCTCCACCTCTGCTTCCCATTCCCCAAAATCTCAATGCCATCCTTCACTTTGTTCCACGTACGCTTGATCCCGCTCCATAAGTTCGAACCTGACTTATTCATGTCAATTTCTGGCATTAGATCGGGTCCACAATTATATTTGTTTCGAATGACTCTCACCCAAAAGTCATTCCTTCTAGAGACCAGTTGCCAGCCAATTTTCATAAGATAGGCATGATTGTGGTGTTGGGCATGACGAAGGCCCAACCCACCTTTTTGTTTAGGCTTGCAAATAGCATCCCATGCCACAAGAGGTATTTTTCATTGCTCCTCCGTACTCCCCCATAAGAATTGCCTGTTACATTTATCCAAAGTCTCACATGTGCTCGTCGGGAGGAGAGAAGTTTGCATAACATACCCGGGGATAGCCGTGGTGACCGATGAGATAAGCATGGAGCGACCAGCTGCTGAGAGGCTTGTTGCTTTCCATCTCGATAATCTTGCTCTTACTTTATCCACTACAAATTGATAAGAGGTTTTCGTGACCCTGTCGTGGTGCAGAGGTACACCCAAGTACTTACCCAGGTCGCTTGTGATAGAGAACCCTAAAGAGTCACAAAGTTCACTTCTTCGTATGTGGTTCACATTTTTTGAGAAGAAGACTCTGGTTTTCTGGTGGTTCACCTTCAACCCTGATGCGTCACAAAACACCTTTAAGCATTGATTAATCATGGCAGCCTGATCCATAGAAGCTTCCGCAAACAAAATAATATCATCAGCAAAAAATAAATGTGATATAGGAGGGCCAGTCCTAGTAAGACGGATTGGCTTCCAGTTCCTATCGTGAATAGCTGCTTGAATGAGGTGAGCCAATTTCTCCATGCAAATAACAAAAAGGTAGGGTGATAGCGGATCCCCTTGACGCACACCTCTAGATGGTTGAAATTCATCCGCTTTATCCCCATTCCAGAGCAGCTGCATGGTAGGGGTAGATATGCACTAAGCAATAACCTCACAAATGGAGTTCGGTAAGTGGAGCTCCTGCAGGCAGTGATGCAAAAAATTCCAGTTTACCCGATCATAGGCTTTCTCAAGGTCTATTTTGATAGCCATGAATCCTTTCTTCTTCTTCATGTTACGCATGGAGTGGATTACCTCCTGAGCCACAATAATATTGTCATTGATGTGTCTGCCTGGAACAAAACTGCATTGATTTGGTGCTATTACTTGGGGGAGCAGCGTCTTCATCCGGGCAACAATAATTTTCGTAACTGCTTTGTAGATAACATTACACAAGCTAATCGGCCTTAGATCCCCCATAGTCTCCGGGTGATCCTTTTTCGTGATGAGAACAATAAAGGTGCCATTGATTTCACGAATAGCCTGCGGATTAGCAAAAAGAAGTTTCACATAATTCACTACAGAAGCACTTACCGTACTCCATTGGTTCTGATAAAATAGTGCATTAAATCCATCAGGGCCTGGGGATTTCAGGGGCCCCATGCTAAATATAGCTTCCTTAATATCATGCTCTGTCACGTCCTTACTACACCAGTTAAGCACGTCCTCATCAATACTAGGGAAAGTCATTGCACAATGCAAGTCCGGTCTCACCATGACGTCCTCGATCAGGAGTTTAGAGAAGAATGTGGTGGCCAAACTTTTGATTTGACCGGCGTCGAACACCCATTTGCCCTCATTATTCTTTATCGCCTTTATTCGTTTTGATTTCCTCCTATGATTTGCTCTTGCATGGAAATAACGAGTATTGCGGTCACCAAGGATGGACTACTCAGCTCTTGCTTTCTGAGCCCAAAGAAGCGACTCCTGTAGCAAAACATCTTCGAGTTCCTTCCAGAGCTCTAGCTAAAGGTTTTCATATTTAGGTATCATACCGGAGCGGGTTACAGCCGATTAAGACCCTCAAGTCTTCGCAGAAGGTGTTTCTTCCTCATCTCCGTATGCTTGAAGACTTCCTTATTCCAAGTGGAGCAAGCGGTTGAAAACTGTTCAATATTCCGAAGCCATGGAGAATCTGTGCGCCATGTTTGTTTAACAAAGTCATCAAAATTATCATGAAGTGCCCAGGCGGCAATAAATCTAAACGGGTGGTTAGGCTTATTATTTACTCCCTGGGTAGAGAACCGAAGGAGGATCGGCCTGTGATCAGACTTATAGAAAGGCAAGTGAACAACAGACGCATTGGGGAACGAGTTTAACCATTGATCATTTGCAAGGAAGCGATCCAGCCTTGCCTCTGAACTACCCCTCTTCCATGTGAAATCCGGTCCTGCATAACCTATATCAATCAAGTCATGAGCTTCAAACCAATGAAGGAAGTCTCGATCAACAGTGCTTTGGAAGGTGGTAGTGGAGCGTCTTTCACAGTGAAAAAGTGTGGCATTCAAGTCACCTCCCATCAGCCAGGGGCTCTGCATTCCACTTGCCAACCGAGTCAGGTTATCCCATAGAGAACGTCGAGCCATAGGATTAGGATTAGCATACACCATCGTACAGTTCCAAGCAACACCAGCCCGCACGATAACCTGTAAGTGCATGAATTGGTTGTTACGCTCCACTACGGTGACCGCAACAGTGTTTTCATCCCATAAACACCAAATTCCTCCACTATACCCTTCGCAATCTATTATTTCCATATTAGAGAACCCCAACTGTTGTGCTCTTCTTGCAGAGGCCTCCTTTGGACATCGAGTTTCCAAGATGGCAATAAAATCCATGTGATAGTGTGCCTTTAACTCCCGAATTAGGCCAGGGAAGCTGCGCGCTCCAGTGCCACGGGCATTCCATAGCATGCAAGTCATTGGGATACTACATTCTGGTGTTTGGGTGATTCGCCCTCACCCCTGGTCTTATCCTGCTCCACCATAATCTCATCCGAAGTGTTTCGCTGATCGGCATTATCCTTGTGGTCTTGTGCCCCCATCGAAGGGACCACCAAGGCCGTTGAAGCCACGCATGGTAGCGGTGCATGAGAAACCTTCCCATCCAAACCGCTGATTACAAGAGACTCCTCTGGAATGATAGGCTGCACCTCGGATCCGGGCCCTCTATCTACGTGGTGAGAACTCGAATTGAGGGGTATGGTAGAGTCCACAATTTGAGGCAGCCCATCGTTAATGCCCTACATGATCTGATCATCAAGGCCCACTACCAAGGCCCGATTACTAGAGCCCTGAGTCTGTTGTTTTACCTCCTTCGCCTTCACTCTACCTTTACTTGCATTCTTTCTTTTAGATCCTACTTGGACCCACTCAGATTTGAGTGGGCCCCGCTCCTTGCCTATCTCTCCTTTAAATCCGCTATTCTCCTGATTTAATTCCTTTTTCCTATCTATCCGAGAGTGATCCACAATATCCTCCCCAGATCGTTGGTCAACGGTATGCACAAATTTTCCTTTTTTATCTTGCGTCAAATCAGCCTTCATTGTAGTTACCCGGAAATCTCGACGCAGAATCCTAATTTTCCCAAATGGGCACACGTTTGAGTCATCATTGTCGGTCACAATGGTTGAGCCTCCGCCAGCCGCGATATCCATCTCCTTCCTATTCACACCGACTACTCCATCATCAAGCCTCGCCTCAACATCCCCTGTTCTTGCTGTCTGCTCTTGTTGCTCAGTCCGAGAAACTTCATCCTTCTTCAACGTCGTCGGGCATCCTTCTTTCTTGTGTCCATACTTCCCACATGCAAAACAGACCTGATGGAGACCCTCATAGACAATTGAACACTCCTTACCAAAGACAGTATACGATAGAAGAAGAGGTTGTTGCAAATTGATCTCTACGCAGATCCTTGCAAAACCACCCTTATCATAAATAGATGTAGACCGGTCAAGCTTTATCATTTGTCCCACCATGTTTCCAATCCGGTGCAATGATTCCACATTATAAAACTCAAAAGGTACGTCAGGCAATCAAATCCAGGCCGCAATCTTTCGCTGGAGGTCTGCCTTCCATGGATTAAAGTTGGGGTGCAATCTTTGGACAATCAAATAATGATCCTCTATCATCCACGGGCCCTCCTGGAACGCATAATCTCTATCCTCCTTGGTCGAAAAAGACACGATATAGTATCCATTACTCAACGGAATAAGCTTTAACGGTCCTTCGGACGCCACATTCGATTAATCCGATCTCGAATGATGTATGTGTGGAAGCTTGCACCCAGCACCTTGATGATGAGTGAATTCATCCAGGGCATGCACCAATTAGTATATTCTTCGGAAGAGAATTGCAAAACCCTAGTTCCTCCCTTCTGCATATCCTGTGTCTGATTATCCTCATCATCATTCACCTTTGAAGTTCGAATCCCTGTTAGAGTCCTGCTCATGCATTTGATTAAAATAGTCCCTCCAACCCTTCACAATATCATCATCCTCGGCATGTTTCACAAGAAATCCAGCACAGGCCGGAGCCAGGAGCTTATCACGATAAGAGATCTGGGGTGCATTACTCTTCACGTGAGAACCTCCCTGAAGCACTGGATTCGTAGTCCCCTTCTGTCCTGACGCATGCCCAAAGACAAATCCCTTCTCTCCGTCCGCCTTGCCACCCTTCTCTTTGTCTTTCCCGCCGTCCCCTTCACCTTTTCCTTCACCCGACCCCTCACTGCCGCCGGTCCCACCTCGTCGCTTTCCACTCGCTCTCATTTGGTTGAGGCTTCACTCTCCTTTAATTGTTACAACAGGAAATGTTCTTACCTTATCAGTTATCTTAACTCTAGACTATTTAAATGTAAAAATTAAAGATTTAAAATCATAACTTTCTATCCCATGATGCATTATTTCTTTTTAAAATAATGCTAACTAATAAATATTTTAAAAAAGAGAGATCCCCCGTTATCCCTGTTTGGCAATCGAGTATAATAGCTTGGACTTCAAATGGGAAGTTACTACTTAATAAAATAATAGCGGGGTAGAGGTGCTTACATGTCGAAACAAATGGTCAGTGATTTTTAACGTTTTTAAAACATCTAAATTATTTGTTATTTATAAAATTATTCCTCATCAAACATAAATAATTTTATACGTTAATAAATTTATTTTCAGAACGGTGTATCACTGAGGCTTGTATTAAGACAATCCTTTTTTCCCCCTTTTTGCTAATATTAGGACCATCTTTGTGTGGTTGAATTAACTTTTAGAAAATAACTTTTACAATTTATGAAGTAAATATGTGGAAGAAGCTTTATCTCGACTGGCAGAAAAATGTTTTTTCAAATATTTGGATAACTCTAAAGTTTCAAAATTACCCAAACATTCACTTATGAAATAAAAAGAAGGTATTAATTTAGTGTGTAATTCCTAATAAAAAAAGGTTGTCATGCGAAGGCCCCCTACACATCTGGTTAATAATATGAAGCCTGTACCCCTAAAATTCTTTAGATGACATTTTTTTTTTTTCTTTTCACATATTAATTATATTTGGTCACGCGATGGAGCTAATCCAACCTAGCGAATTAAGGTTTTAATCCTCCATAACAAAAAAAAAAAAAAAAAAAAAAAAATCCACCTTTAATGTCTGATAATGTTTGATTGCCTCCTTATCTCCATGTAGTGGCGGACCCAGAAATTTATATTTGTGGGTGTACAATTTGTGAGGCGATTCGGGGGCAGCGCCCTTGAGTTTTTTTTTTTTTAAGGAAAGTTTTAAATGTATTAAAAATCAAATGAATATAGACAAAGAAAAAAAAAATTGAAGGAAAGTTTTAAATGTAAAATTTTGAATTTAAATAACTCCAAAGAGACTGACAAAATATTGCAAAAAAAATTTCTAGAGCTTCAACGGCCTATTATATATATATATATATATTTTGAATTTCTCACGCAAAAATTATTATTACAGATACTTAAGTTGCTAATAGCCATACTAAAGTTGTAAACTGCAACCTTTTAAATTTTTATTTAAAAAAAAACTAAGGGTGGTTAGGTAATTTTTCAAATTTTGCAACATTTCAAAATTTAAAATTAATCCCTTTGAAATTATTAAGATTCAACATATTTATTTATTTTTTACCATTTTTAATTAGCCTTTTTCCTTATCAAATCAGACCCATGTTGTAAACTTGCTTTATAGGTGTGAAAGTTGTTGAGCTTTACTGGTGTGAAAGTTGTTGAGCCATGTGTTTTATTTGTATGTGCCACTGCAAGTCCATGCGACCATGCCTAAAAAATATTTAAGAAAGTTGTCCAGCCGCTGAGTTCAAACAGCGAACCTTGTGTGTGAGTGAGATTAGGATTATAACCACTACATCATCTAGACAACTTGTAACAAGATTCCTTCAAAATATATATGTATTCTTAAACTTTGTGTCTGCACTTGCACCCATATGTACAAGTGTAGGTCCGCCACTGTCTCCATGTGCTTAGAGGTGTCTACGTTTAGTGCCGATAGTAATAGGACATCAAGTTCAAAGCACAAAAACAAAATAAAGATATTTAATCATTTTTTCTCAAAATAAGCGTATAGGAAATATAGAGAGATAATAGGGGCAAATCTAAAATATTTTGAAATATAGACTTAAGAATTTTTTTAAAAAATAAACATATAAATTAAAATATTTTCAAAATAAATAAATAAAACTAGTTATCATGTATATCTCAGATTAATAATCTGAAAAGTAAATTAAAGATATTAAATAATGTGAGTAGTTACAAAATATTTCAAAAAATAATATTTAAAAGGGAACCATACAAACGAAATAACCTTAAATATTAAAAGATCAAGGTGATCACTTTGATTGTGATTGGCATGTGATCACTTTTATAATACCTGGTTTTGATGAAAATTCCACTTGTAATAAAGAACTTTTTGTTATAAAACTGAAGAAAATCGAAAGGAAAAGTAGAGAGAAGTCAGAGAGAAATTCTAGAGAGATAGAAGAATTCTCATTTCAAGTAACTTCGAAATGTTTACACAAGACCTCTATTTATAGACCTTTAAGGGTTACTATGCAATGGACATCCACATAATACATATATTTATAACACTCCCCTTGGATGTCCATTATGAATATGCCTCATTAAAAACTTTAACTAGGAAAACCCAAAGGGATAAAACCTAGCTAAAGAAAAGAGTACATAATTCATTTATACACTATCTAATGTTGCCTCATTAAAAACCTTTCTAGGAAAACTCAGTGGGACAAAAACCTAGATAAGGAAAAAGAGTACAACGTGTATACGCTCCCCTCTTAATTACATCGATATTCTAATGCTTTGCCTCATTAAAAACCTTTCTAGGAAAACCCGGTGGGACAAAACCTAGATAAGGGAAAAAAGAGTACAAAATGTACATCAACTTGTATTTCTAAATTACATCGATTTACTCCCCCTGATGACTACATTACTATCACTGTCCTTTGTGTTTGGTGAAGAATTATCTCATGTTAATAAACATGATATTGCCCTTCTTCAACTTCTTTGCTTGATGTCGAAATTGTTCTTTATCCACCTGCAAATAATTTAAGTATATAATGGATATGACTTATCCATATAAAATCAATCTAGGACCTTCTTTTGTATAAACAAAAGATCTCGTACTATAGATATTAAATCTGTAATCTAATACAGAATTTCGTTCTTCTCAAGTCCTTTATTTCAAATTCTTTCTTTAAACAATTAATTGCCTTATTGAAGCTCTTCAGCATTTCAATAATGTTGATATCATCAACATAACTTGCAATTAAAACATTTACATCTAGATCTTTTCATAAAGATGCATGGGCATATTGATTTTCATTCTTTATCCCCTTCTTTCAACATATATTTCTTGAGAAGATTATACCACTGTGCCTTCTTTCAACATATATTTCTTGATAAGATTATACCACTGTGCCCTAATTGATTTAAGTCATTCATAGACTTTTCCCCTTTATTGTTCTCAATAACTTGGATTAGATGATTTTAGCATCCTAAGTCCTTCAGGGACTCGTGCTTCTGGCACATTAAATTCTTTGATGCTTCTGGCATCTTATGTCTTTCGAGGACATGTGCTTCTCGCACCTTAAGTCATTCTGGGACATGTGCTCCTGGCACCTTAAGTCCTTTCCTACCACCTTAAGTCCTTTAAGGACATGTGCTACTAGCACTTTTTGATTCTTTGAAGATTCTTCTGTAATCTTCATAATTTAGTACGCCTTATGCATAGGCTATATGACAATATCTATACTGAGACGCATAATCTTTCTTTCATAAACTGCGCATTAACAATATATACAAAATTATTGTATCCACCACAAATTTATATATCACATCATAATCATATTAGACTTTGTGAAAATCTTTATTTTCACATAAATATTCATATATCTCAATTTGGACTTCTGGTCCATAACTATCATAATATGATTATATTTGCGTCATATTCAATTTCACTTATTCTCTTGGCCAATCATCTAAATGTCAACTTCTTGTGACATATCTTTATATAATATCCTCATTTGATCACGTGATATCATCTTTCAAAATTGTTGTCGACAACTTTATCTTTTCGGTTCTATTTTTCCAATTCGACATAACTTATCAATATAATTCGGGTACCAACCTCTCTTGAGGTTTTTACAATTAGTTATGTCTCGATACTCTTCCGGAGTATCTACCTCCTTTATATGATCATCATAATTATTGCTCCAATTTATCCATAAAATCTATATTTGGAACCGAATAGTTTCTCATGCTTCGAGCATGCCACATTCATATTTATACTTGATTGGAGCATTTTCACCGGAGTATGAGATTCCATAAATCTCATTTAGGTCAGTAATATTATCTCGGAAAATAATTCATGAATGCATAATCGATGAACTTCTGGTTCATACTTCTTTATTCGAGGATATATACTTTACTATAATGCATTTCATGTATTCACTTTTCCAAATTATCCAATTTCTCCCCTCATGGTAAGAAAACAATGTCAAACGACAATTGACTAATTATGCGAAGATAAGTCTCCTACATCCATTTGTTTCCTTTAGAAACATCTTTCTCATTTCATATAGAGACAAACAAGAAATAGAAGGCACTTATACAACATTTATCTCAAATTTCTTTCTATATCCATCTATGTGCATTGTGGTGGATTTATAATCATTGCACATTCAATCCTTTTAGGATGGAAATTTGTCGCTTCGACCAAAAGCCAATTTCTTGGGAGAATTTTGTTGGCTTATATAAATGCTTTGCTATATATTATTAAATATACCAACATAAAATTTTGTTCTCATAAGCATTCATATAGCTTATTCATGGAGGCTTTAATATATGATTCCTAGATCATATCATCTGAAAATTGCGCACTTAATTTATTCAAACATCAAACATTATTGCAAACTTCATATTGCAATCTCTTTTGCAAACTTCATGTTGCAATTATTTCGCAAACTTCATGTTGCAAGCAAATAATCTCACATGTAACCATCTTATAGATGCATCTATTAAATTTCTCATATCATTGTATGGTTTACATGCTATTTCAATGGGCCCATATAAATCTGTTTGATATATTTCCGGATATCTATTACCAATTATGACCTATGATATTCTCATAGTCATTTATATTTGAGAACAAGCGGCTATTTATGAAGAATTTTCGATTCTTCAATAGATGTTAATACAATATCTTATTTGTATTATATATATATGACTTGGATGATCAAACAAGTCATGCCAACAAATAGTAAACTTCTAGTTTACTGTAACATATATCTCATCTCGCAAACTTACGGTTTCTGTAACATTATGATCCACAATCATAATTTATCATTCATTTTCGGGATATCATATTTGTCATTATGTGGGAAGTATGAGTATGACTTACTACAAATTAGCTCACACTTGCATACTAACAATCTCCCCTCAGTGTGAGACAAACATTCCCCTTAAAATTCATGGACTTTGTTCTTCATAAGAAAGGCTTAATGTATGAAGTATATAACACTTCAAAATTTCACTCACACTTGTATTCTAGAAATCTCCCCTCAAGTGTGAGTTCTTTAAAAATACTTCACAAACATTCATGGATTTCAATCCAAATGTGGGTTTTTTCTCACTTTCAAATCCTTTAATACATTATCAAATGAAATTAACACCCAGCATATATTCTCAAATATATGCTGGGTGAACAATATATTATTAATTTCTATAATTGTTCTTTTATAAAAGAACAATATTGGTTTAAAGAAATGGCATGGCAAGAAAATTTTATAAATTATTATATAAAGACCCTGAAAGTATATGTATCAAATATTGAATGATACAAAGAGTTTTAAGTTATTGTCTTAAAGACAAATATTTTGCATAGAAATTATGCCACATGAGTAATAATTTTAAAGGCTAATAGTCTTGGAGACTAATTAGCATGGGTATTAAAAACATGTGGGACCCACTGACAATTTTTTCAAACCTGCCGTCCGTGATTTTTTTTTTTTTTTTTTTTTGCTTCGTCTTCCTCCTTGCGTCTGCAACCTTCGATTCTTCATCCTTTTTCATTCACAACATCATATATCATAAATCAACCATCTAAACTTAATAGAAAACATACCTGTGTGAAAAATGACACAGGTATCATGCTTATTTGCATGAGATAATTCTTCACCAACACAAAGACATTGGGAGTAATGTAGTCATCAGGGGGAGTATATCTTATGTATTTTAGTGCTACAGGCACTTATGCATATCCAATGGAAAATATCTCAAATATCTCCTCCTTGTATCTGCTCTAGAAAAATGAAAGACTCATTTTCAATTTTTCTTGGTCATGAATTGTAATATTTGTTTACACATCAAGATATGAATTTTCAATTACTTTTCATATCATTATTAACCACATATGACCTAATCGGTCATATTGTAAACTTTTGGTTTACAATGAGCATGTGGTTCAATACTTTTCTATATGATATCCATTTCTGTAGATATCTTTGAAACTCAACAAGTTTCTTTCATCCTTGGTTGAATAAAATGCATATTCAATGCATATTTTTGTCCCTTCAGGTAACAAAATATTAGCTCTTCCTGAGCCTTAAATCAAATTTATACTTTCATTGCTCTTCCGGAGCCTCAAATTAATACTACCAAATTTAGTATAAACATTGATCTTTCAAATTAAGTGGGCAAACTATGCTAATTAGTCTCCAAGACTATTAGCCTTTAGAATTGTTACTCATGTGGCATAATTTCTATACAAAATATTTGTCTTTAAGACAATAACTTAAAACTCTTTGTATCTTCAATATTTGATACATATACTTTCGGGTCTTTATATAATAATTTATAAAATTTTCTTGCCATGCCATTTCATTAAACCAATATTGTTCTTTTATAAAAGAACAATTATAGAAATTGATAAACTTCTTAAACATCAAATAATAAGTTTATGGCAATAAAAATGATAAATTTTCTAGTCATAAAATCATAATATTATGACTACTTCTTGCCATAAAAACATAATATTATAGCTACCTGCCATTCAAATTTTTTTTCATGAATAGTATCTACTATTCATAAAATAATATAAAAACATGTACCAAATTTTCTCCCCCTTCATGTGGGTGAGAAATTTGTCCAGAGAAAATTACAAAATATGACCCCAAAATTCATAAATGGTATTTTACAACCACGTAAAATTAGAAAATAATACCTTAATAATTTAAAATTCCAAATTGGTCTCATTTTCAGAAAATCAACGCTTCATACTTTTGAAATTGATTTTGAGGCTGATTTACATATAATACTTATCTTATCGATAATTTATATCAAATATTTGACCTTTAACAAATATATTATGGCATACAATAAATACAAAACTAATGACCCTTGCCACCACTATAATTAACATGAATTTCTATCATGTTTATTATACCCAGTTATCTCATTCTGTGGTTCTTATCAATAATCTTTCCTCACTTCTGGTGAGAATTTGAACCATTATAATTACAACCATGTCCATATGTAAACAAATTTACAAACATATCCACAACCACAATTAAATTTATTCATTTCTACATTCACTTCTAGGAATGTAGTTGATTATGTTGGAGGAAATTCATGATCCTTAAAACAAAAACTTACTGTTTTGTTTTATCACAAGCAAGAAATTATTAATTCAAAATATTTCTTGAGTCTTTCACAATATTGCTATGTAATACCCGGATAATTATTTATCTGAAATATTATATTTCAATAGATAATACCTATTGAAAATAGGTGAACATGTGGTTTCAAATAATAAGTAATAATTATCTTATTTTCTAAGGTAATAACTATGGAAATTAGGAGAGATAAAGAGCTAAAATGTATTTTTAGGGCATTAAATGACCTAAAAATATTATGATAAATCCCAAGAGGCAATAAAATATTTATTAAAAATTAGAAAGTATGTTGTCTCTAATTTTATGAATTTATGGGATTAATTTCCTTGGAAAATATTGAGGCAAGATTTAATATTATTTTGGGGATCATAATTGACCCCATGATTTTTAATATTTTACATGGGATATAAAATACCAATGTAAGTAAAATAATTGTGAGATAATGATTTATCCTAATTAAGAAAATTATCAAAAATTAGTAAGTGGCTAATATGGTAATTAATGGGATAATTAAGGTATAAAGTAAATGAATTAAAAATAATTTAAATAATTATTTTTAATTGGAGAAATTCGAAATTATTAAATAAATAAAAAATAAAATATTTTATGCTTAGAAAAATAAATAAAAAAATAAAAGAAAAAAATAAATAAATATCATGATATTTTTGTAAAATTGTATTATTATATAATATAGTGAATAGTAATGGAATAAATAGGAAACGGATCCTATCTAGAGAACCAGGAATAGGAATTCCAAAGTCAAGGTAAAATATTGATCAGTGAGTTTTTACCTTCAAGTGACCTCTTCCTAAGTTAATTCCGAGGCCTTCGGTGAGCGCATTTGCCTAATAAGACGAAATAGGGAAAAATACCGATGGTCATATTTTGGAATTTGAAGAAAATAATTATAACTCAACATCTAGAGATGAGTTTATAATTATCTGGACATATTTGGAATCAGTGAATTATTATCCGAGATTGATAATTCCGAAAGCGATTTCCGACACCGGACGTGTTCGGACACGTTTTTCGAGAAAACTTCAACTGGACATTGGAACCCCGTAAGGGACCGAAATCTAAGTTAAATTAGATATTCTTGATGAGGAAGAGAAGATCTTCAAAGTTATGAATTCAGAATTTTGAGATTTCTCCGAAGAGACGCGAAACGGAGACTCGAACAGGGGAAAATCTATCGAACCGCCATAAAGCAAGTTGACTCACCACTCTTGGACCAATGGCTTGCTGCCACATCACTCCCCAATGTCGACTAAGGGCTGCCCATGGTCAAGAATTAAACACCATTATGCTTTGATTTTACTTGGTTATAAGGTAAGAGAAAATTACAAGATTTGGAATATGGAAATTACCAAAGTGGCACAATTTTTCCCTATATAAGGGCATGAGCACCTTCTTCATTTTTCACACCAAAAATCTGCCCCTTAGAGAGAAGTTAGAGAGAGAAGCTCGGAGAAAGTCCGAGCAAAGTCCGGGTAAGTTCTTCGGTCCCCGGTCTTTAGTTTCGGTAGATCTTTCGGTAGATATAGTAGGAATGCTAGATTTATCTTTAATTTTTCAAGATAGTCTAGATATCATATTTAGGGGTAAATATGATATATATTTCGAAAATATGATAAGGGAAAAGATCTGTCAAAATTCGGAGAGATAGAGCGAAAACAATGGCTCCGGCGAAATTCCGCCAAATAGGGGTACTAGGGGCAAAATAGTAATTTTCGCCCAAATGGCCTGTTATGATGCCAAATGTTGATAAACGTTGTCCTTATAGGATATCTGAGCTAATCGAGCCGCTGTTGTGCCGCCGTCGTACCGCTGTTTCACCCGCTGTCAAAAATCACTGTTTTTCGTAAAACGTACCGTAGTCGACAACGAAGGTACGTTCGCGTACTGGTAACCTTATCTCTGATGTTTATGGTTTACATATATGTGGTATGTGTGTTGTAGAGGTGTTATACTGTGCGAGTGCATATAGCGGTTAGAGGATATGTCTCGTATCTTTGGGTGCAATATGTCGATCTGGGGGTGCAATATGTCCGTATCTTTGGGTGCAATAGGTCTCGTATCTTTGGGTGCAATGTGTCTCGCATGCTTTGGGGGCAATACATATGCATGGGTTGTGGTAGAGTGATTGTTGTGCTTGTTGATATTATGGATGTCTCGTTGTCTGTATGTATGTGTATACATAAACATGAGGTTAACCGCTACCCGAGATCCAATGTGGTAAATTGGATCTCGGCTCTTAACTTAGCATCAAGTTCGGAAGGACCGAGGACCGAGGAGAGAGAAAAGCGGCGGTGTTCAAGGACCCGGATGAAGACTTTCCGATGTTGTCCTTTACTTTTGATGTTCGGCGGAAGCCTTTCTTTCGAGATGTATTGTACTTTTGAAACACTCGATTCTTCGTACCGATGTTGTAAACAAACCCGAGACTTACGGCTTTTTGAATCTATATATCAGTTACTCTTCCGCTCAAATGCTCTACTCTGATGAAAAAAAAAATTATACTGCTTTTGAAAATGGGATGTTACATGCTACTTCAGGAGCAAATTGGATATTCCCATTTATAATAAACTTTTAGAAGAACAACCATCTTCTGGTGGTCATACATTCCCATTAATTTGTTCTAAAGAACAAAAGAATCTATTAATGCCAAATATATAATTTTGAGACTTTCATACAAATGATACCATACAAAAATTATGGATCGTGCCATGTCTCATAACTCCAGGCAAATTTATCTCTTTGCTTCGTGCCAATATGTCTCACAAAGATCGTGCCAAATTATGCCTCTTCTTGGCTAAATTATTTCATCTCTTGGCTTCTTGCCACTTTATGCCTTCTTGGCTAAATTATCTCTTCCTAAGAACCACAACTTTTAGCTCATATCACAATATGGCTTTAAACCGTTTATCTTCGGATAAACTTATATATATAGTTTCTACGCCATTATATATGACGTCGATCATATAATAAGAAATATATTATTAATAATAATAATAATAAAAATGACAAATAATAAATGAAACATAAACAATAAATGTTATGTTAGTAAACATAAAAATAAATGTTATGTTAGATAACATAAAAGTAAATGTTTAATATAAATAGCATAAAAATAAATGCTTAATATTAAATCAAGACTTCCGGTTAGGAGGTTTAACCCCAAGTAGGTGTCGTAATTAAAATATAAATAAATAAATAACATAAATGTAAATGCTGAACATTAAATCAAGACTCCCGGTTAGGAGGTTTAACTCCAAGTAGGTGTCGTAATTAAAATATAAATAAATAAATAACATAAATGTAAATGTTGAATATTAAATCAAGACTCCTAGGTTAGGAGGTTTAACTCCAAGTAGGTGTCGTAATTAAAATATAAATAAATAAATAACATAAATGTAAATTATCAATCATAAATATGTTAGTAACATAAAATAAATGTTATGTTAGTAACATAAAGTAAATTGCTGAATTATAAATATGTTAGCAAATAAATAAATGCTGAATCAATAATAATAATAATAATTAATAAATAAAAGCAAATGCTTAAATTTAAATAGCATTAAAATAAATGTTGAATCATAAATATATTAGCAAAAGAATAAAAATAAAATATTATATTTAAACAAATATATATAAATATATATATACTTTGCACGCAATCATTGTATAATCAATGTGCAATATTAAATAGTAAAAACATTGCAACATCATTGTGCAATGATTGCGTAATCAAATTTTTTTTTTAAACTACCGACAGTTTTTTTTTTTGGAAATTACTATTCAAATAGTAATTTTAATAATAAAATATTAAAAACATGTGGGACCCACTACCAAATTTTTCAAACCTGCCTTCGTGACTTTTTTTTTTTTGAAATTTACTATTTAAATAGTAATTATAATAATAAAATATTAAAAAAACACGTGGGACCCACAATTTTTTTTCACTTCGTCTTCCTCCTCTGCGTCTGCAACCTTCGATTCTTCATCCTTTTTCATTCACAACATCATATATCATAAATCAACCATCTAAACTTTATAGAAAACATACCTGTGTGAAAAGAAATCATTTTCACCGATCCAAAAACAATCTTTCAGCTTGAAACGCCTCCTTTTAAGCAATTTGAAATCTTCTCTCGCCATGAAAGTGAACAACGATGGTGATGATGGTTAACACAAGAAGGAGGCTCAGTTGATTAGAGCCTCGTGCTGATAACGTGTTATAAAACTGAAGAAAATCGAAAGGAAAAGTAGAGAGAAGTCGAGAAATTCTAGAGAGATAGAAAGAATTCTCATTTCAAGAAACTTGGAATGTTTACACAAGACCTCTATTTATAGACGCTTCAAGGGTTACTATGCAATGACATCCACATAATACATATATTTATAACACTTTTCTGTTTTTGTATTAATCTCGTTAAGCCAAGTGGATATTTTTGTAATGCTGAAGGGAATTCCATCCGTAATAAGAAACTTTTACCTATTTTGTATTAATGTTGTTAAGCCAAGTGTTTTCCCTCGCATACATATATATAATTTTTATTTTTAATTAAAGGCTATGTCAATTTTAAAAATAAAATCATAAGTTTGAGAAAATTGAAATATATTTTGGTAGTGTTTTCAATAGATATCTTAAGTGGTAAAAAATGAGAGAAATCGCATTTAATTTAATGAAATTCAAAAATAGAATGCTTGAGAAAATGGTACAATTTTTATTAGGGGCAATTTAGTATTTTTAAATATATAGTTTGGTATTTGATCTTTTAAAATAATTACAACTTTTATTCTCAATAAATATTATATGCTCTAGGTCCTTCTTTCTAATTGTTCTTACACACACCTATAAATTTTTAGTTTGCAATTGTCAAAGTCCATTTGCACCTCTACTTTTATACAAAATCTTTATATTTTAATATATCATTTCAAGAAATTAGAAATTTAACCTAACTTTTAGATATTTGTTAATTGCTAGTAAAAAAACATATTTGTTATAAGAAATTCATATATTATGATATTATATTCATAATTTAATTTAAATCTTTTAAATAATTCATAACAATTTTAGATTTTTAATAATAATTTACGCCGATTGTTAGGGCACATACTGAGAAATTATCTCTTAACTCAAGATATATAAAATAAGGGATAAGATATTGTCACTACTAATTTTGGTCATTATCAATGTCACTACCATTTTTTTCACCGTTAGATCATAATCTCATCAATGATAAAGGTAGATGAGATTCGATCTAACAAAAAAAAATAGTAGTGACCAAAAATTGGTAGTGACAATATTCTATCCCATAAAATAAAATACATATAAATAAAACAATAAGTAGGTGAAAAAACTTACAAATAAGCCGCACTTAAGGAAAGACTTGTAATATTAAGATTATACTCCTGCCCTTTTAAAATATAGTCTCTCCAGTCCTTAATATAAAATCTAATTGGATATTTGATCTAATATAAATAAAAGACCTCAATTAAATTTTTCTCCTACATTTATCATATTGGCTGTGTCAATTTAAAAATAAAATTATAATTATGTGAAAAGTGAATGAGATTTATGTTAGTGTTTTCAATATACATCTTAAATGGTAAGAAAAGGAGAGAAATTGCATTTAATTGAATGAAATTTAAAAATTCAATTTAGTTTTAAAAATAGGATGTGGAAGAGAATGAATTTCTCTACATATATTGTTTTTATTTTGTATGGCACATGAATTATGGCTTTGGGAAATTGGGATAGACTTGTAATACCCCTTCCCTTTTAAAATAAACTCCCTCTAATTCTTTGTATAAGAGTCAATTAGATATTAGATTTGGTCATAAATATAATAATTCAATTAACTTTATCTTCTAAATTTATATTTTTTCCTAAAGTGTAGGCTTGTTGATTGCGCACACTAAAAAGTTTTATCCAAAGGTAATCATAATTAAATATGGTATTTTATAAAAACTAACATATATTTATTACAAATAACTATTGTAACTAACTTCTTTGATCTATCTAAATTAATCAATTAGCTTTTAAATTAAAAACTGATGTTAGTTTTAAATTTTGGTTTTGTTTCCAAAAATTTGTCACTTTAGAATTTCAATGAAATATTTTTATTTTTAGACTATTTTACCATTAATTGACATGCTGGGCTTTGAAATGGCATTTTGAGGAGTCATTCTTTTGGAGAGATCGATTTGGTTGCATAGGAGGATTATGAGTAGCATGAAGAGCAGAATCTAATTAGCCAAGTTAAGTCTGTCTTTCTAGTTAAGGTCTTGTAATTCAAAATTTCAAATAACACCAAGCATTTCTGAGGCTTTAGTAAGTGCAATCCAACTTTCTCTTTCTTTGGTTAATCACTGCTTTGTTTACGTTTTACTACTAGTTGGTTTTTAATCTGTAACAGCGCTTTTGGTTCTTGTAAGCAAACCTCGTCAACCATAACCTTACTTCATGCTCAACTTATGAGTGACTTTATCTTTCAATCCTCGAGAGTTTGGGCCTACTATCATACTTACACAATTGTGATTTCTACTATTTGTAATCTTATACTTTTTTTTTCTGGATAAAATAGGCAAGCCCAGGCTTAAAAAGAGAGTTTAAGAACCAAATTGTGAAAATCTAGCCCTTAATATATCAATGTAGAAAACTATAAATAACATGATCGTTGATCCTTCAAAATTATATCTAGACATCCTCTAGGAATAGTTGAAACCAAAACCACCTCAGTATCAACAACAACGCCATGGCCTTGCTTGGCCATATAATCAACACAAGGAATGTTGTCTCTTGGAGTGTGATGTAATTCCACTTCCCAATCTCGGTATAAAAGATCTCTAGTTTCCCCATTAATGTCTCTGAGGGGGTGATCAGTGGGGCAGTCTCTCATAAGGATATTGATAGCATCTAAGGAGTCGGAGTAGATGAGAATTTTTTTGAAACCTATCTGCTGCCTGTTGGTCGATTTCCTTGATGGCAAGTGAACCAGTCGAACAAGTAATAAATTGTAAGTAGAGTATCGTCCCACAGAGACCGAGATACCGAAAAGTGACGCTCAACTGTTGTAATAGTTGTGTGAACAGAAGGTAAAATTTGATTGGCTTGGAGGTTTTTGTGATTACGCTAAATAACAAGAAAGTAAACAAAGTGTCGTAGTCGTAAGAAGAAATCAGTAGGAAAATAGGTTGAACTTGGAATCATTCTTAAGCATATCAATCCCCCAGTTGCTTCACACATTGCTGTAGCATTTATACTGCACAGCTTCCGCAATGCTATAGCATAGATACTATTTACAATGTTATTCAGCTAACCCACCACTAGAGTCTATTGAAGCTTTCGCGTCCAATACGTGTAATACTAACTTTACTTCTCTCATATGCCTATGGCAATTTTCTAGTTAGATTAACATTACAAAGCAAGGCGTTATGGTTATTAGAGGTAGACCCATTCCTGAAGCCTATAATAATAGGTCAAGTCTTGCACCAGCCTGCCTAGCAATCACTATTTCTTAGAGGTCTAACCCCGACTCCCTTCCAGTAAGCCGAGGCCACTAATCTAGCCCTTAGCTTCCGCTAATCGACAAGAATTTAATTCACTGATAAGAAAACTAAATTTATTTAATTAAGAACTAGCAACTGGGTTCATTCCAAATTTAAGAAATCATCCTCGCTCAGCCATAGGAAATTTAGTTTATGACTGACGAGGGAAACACAAAACAGATAACAACAAAATGACCCATAATCAAAAGATTAAAATGAAAGAAAATAGAAAGCTTGACGAAGTTTCCGACGATGTGGAAGAAGCCCTGTCACGTCACCACTCCACGTCTTCTTCTCTCCGTCTTACTGCAAGGAAGGGTGCTGGGTTCTCTTGAGGGTTTCGTGCCTTGTGAACTCTCTCTTTCTTCTTCCGAGTCTGGCTGTATATGAATGGGATTAGACTCTCAGCGACTCGACCTCTCTAGGGTTGGCTTGTTGTTTCCTTATATAATCAGGCTTTCTTGCGGCGTAAGTTCCAGCGAGCTGGGCCTTCCTAATCTGTTGAGGTCCGATCGTATCTATCTTCCAATTCGTGATAGATTGATTCTGCTGATCTTGCGGGATTCTTCAAATCTTTTAGTTCCGATCCTTCGCATCTTCTATTTCAATACATCAACAATCTACCCGTTATCCTTGACCTGCACTATACCTCATGAAACAATCTTGACAAAAGATCAGGATATATGCCGCATAGCACTGCGTCATTTACTATGCTATAGCTTTAGAGATGCATTGTATTGCACTTCGATAAGGCTGTCCTGATGCTATAGCACAACATCTGCTATGTTATGCGACTTTTTTCATAAAACCTCAAAAGTTGCTTCTTTCTTAGCACATGTTTAGGATGTAAACAGAATTCACCCTTAAGTTTCCTGTAGAATGAATAAATGCCTTTTTGCTAAGATTTAACACAGTTAAGCTTATATTCACCATACAATTCAGTCATAAAATACAGGGAAAACATGACATAAATCATGCTCATCACTGCCCAATTTTTAGCCCTAGCATGATAGCATAGATTTTAGCTTCAATAACCGAATGAAGGCCAAGGGATTTGAAGAAGCCCATCAACCATTCACCCTAAGTGTTTCTTATCACTCCCCCACAAGCCGCTTGTTGTTGGTGTCGAACTAAGCCATCCACATCAATATGGATGACATTTGTAGGAGGAGGGGTCCAAGATGGCTCTTCAATCTCGTCGAGTTAGAAAATCTAGTGACTTTGATTCTGCCTTGAATTGCTTTCCATGAGGAGGTAGTTACATAGGTGGAGCAATTCTCTGGTGTTTGTGCTTTCTCCTTGGAATAGAAATTTACATCTGGTTGTTCAAAGGATCCAACACCCTAGGCTGAAAATTCTTGTCCACGAGAAGTTCTGAAACCTTCTTTTTCCAGGTTTGTGGTTGGTGTTCCATTTGAGCCAACCCTACAAACTGCCATTAAAAAACTGAGAGAAATTAGTTAGGCAATAAAATTTGTTTCCACAAGTTTTTAGCACACTCACAGTCTTTGATGATATGAATCACACTTTCCTCATTATTACATTGAAAAGGACAAAAACTATCATTGGTAAGACCTCTCCTGGTTCTGAGCAAGTTGGTGACAAATCTCTCATGGCCAACTTGCCACATGAAAAATCTTACTTTCTCAAGTAGTTGCCATTTCCAAATTTGCATCTAGAAACTATTGTTGTTAACTGCTCCTCCATCAAAAAGAAATTGGTAGGTAGATTTCATTGAAAAACATCCATCCCTTGGTTCTCTCCACGTGAAACGGTCAGGGAGGTTATTGGAGGGAGGGAGCATTTTGGAAAGAGTATGAATAATTGCAGGAGGTAACAAACCTTGACATCGATTAGTGTCTCATCTTCCATTAAACAAAACCTGATCCCTTACCGTCTCATCTTCATTAATTAAGAATGGATCATGGACATATGATAAGATGGGGTGATCAAGGGGGAGCCATAGATCAGACCAGAATTTGGTTTCCACCCCATTGTTGACTTTTTCCCTACTCCACTGAGAAATTTATCCCAGACTTTAGCAATCACTTTCTAGGCAGAGTAGGAGTTTTGCTTTCTGGAAACATTAGGCACAAGAAGGTTGCCGCAGTTGTATTTAGACCAGAGGCATTGAACCCAAAGAGTCTTTGTTAGGAGGCTTCAGCAGAGTTTCATAATGAATGCTCTGTTTTGTCGTCGAAGCTTCTTGAAGCCCAACCCCCTTGCTTCTTTGCTTGAGTAATTTTGTCCCACACAACAAGATGCATTTTCCTCATATCTTCATCATGGGACCATAAGAAATTCCTAGAAATCTTCTTGATTTCACTAATAATTCAAATAGGGAGGAGAGTTGATTGCATACAATAGCTGGGTAGAGATGATAAAACTGACTTAATAAGAACCGAGCGACTTGCAATAGTAAAAAATTTGCTTTTTCACATGAACAACTTTGGTCGAGCTCTTCACACAATGGGATGATATGTAGCTTTAGTTACTCTTTTGTGGATGAGCGGCACCCCCAATTATTTCCCAAGATCTGCAGTGAGCCCAATCCTAAGCAATTGGCTTAGTTCCAATTCTCTATTAAAATTGATGTTCTTTGAGCAAAACATTCTGGATTTCTCTAAGATAATTCTATGCCCCAAGACTTCATAGAAGTTTTGCATCACTTTTCGAACTTCAGTCATTTGGTTGTAAGAAGCTTCTATGAAAAGTATGAGGTCATCGACAAAGAACAAGTGAGATATATGGGGACTACCTCGCTTGAAGGTGAAAGGCTTCCATCAGTGGGCCTCACACTCAACTTTAATGTATTGACCAAGGCGCTCCATACATAGGACAAAGATGTATGGGCTTAGAGGGTCTCCTTATCTAACTCCTCTAGAAGGGGTAAAACTCGTGCTTTCGTCTCCATTCCAGAGAACGAACATAGAAGTGGTAGAAATACAGGCCATAATGAGATCCAAGAGGTCGTTATCTAGGTTTAATCCTAGAGAGTTTGGTCTCCTTGTCTAACTCCTCCAGAAGGGGTAAACCTCATGCTTACTTCATGCTCAACTCATGAGTGACTTCATCTTTCAATCCTCTAAAGTTTGGGCCTACTATAATATCTAAGTCAGATTGTGGCATTGAAAGACGATTATGGTACTTGGATTGAGGATGAAATAGCTTTGAAGGGACTGGTTTTACAACATTTTAAGTCCCTATATTGTTGTGCTAGCCTTGATCCCTTACCTCTAGTTACGACTGCAAAATCCCCTATTATTAGTCATGATATCATTTCGGGTTTTGCTAAGGTGCCTTCAGCTGAAGAAATTAGGCAGGTTATTTTCTCTATGGGATCATTCAAAGCTCCTGGCATTGATGACTCTCTGCCAATTTTTTATAAGAATAATTGGGACACGGTTGGGCATTCTATTTGCTCTTTTGAGGGTGTTTTCCAGGGGGTTACATCTTTGGAGGATTCGAATGCAACGCTCATTTCTTTAATCCCTAAGAAGGATGCTCCAATTTTGGTAAGTCATTTCAGACCCATTTCCTTATGCACTGTGCATTACAAATGTATTATTAAGATTATTGTGAATCGCCTTAAGAGTATGATGAATGATTTGATATCCCCTTTTCAAGCTAGTTTCATTAAAGGGAGGCATATTCAAGATAATATTATTGTAGGTCAGGAGCTTCTTCATGTTATGAGTAAGAATAGAAGTAGAAAAGGGCTTATGGCTATAAAAATTGATCTTGAGAAAACTTATGATCGTGTGAGTTAGGCCTTTTTGAAACAAGTTCTTATTGAGTTTGGGTTTGATATGGACTTTATTAACCTTATCATCTCTTGTGTCTCCTCAGTCTCCTATAACATTATCTGGAATGGGGCTCAAACTGAGTTTTTCTTCCCTTTGTGGGTCTCCGTCAAGGGGATTGACAGAGATTTTCCGTGATCTCCCAAAATAACCAGATTAGAAAAGGATTTTGCAGTATAATGTAACCTGGGTCGTTTCTCTCAAGGAATTTGCAGTGGGTTTAAATCAGCAACAGCGAAATAGAACAATAACAAATTGAGGGTTTTTGATTTAAACAGATTAAAAAAGAAATTAAACTAAAACTGAACAAAATATGCAGATGCAGAAACAGATTAAAACGATCAATCCGATTAAAAACGATTAACCCAGAATTGAGATTCCATAACCTTCATCGGACAAAAAGATAATAACCAAACTCGTGATTGATTCTGGACAAACCGAGATCTCTGCATTTGTCCAGATATTCCCTCGACTAGACGATCATCTAGAATTTGATCGAACACGTGGCGAGCTCGATGTACGATCGCACAACGCTCTCTCAGAACCCGGTCTGACCTATGTCCTTGGGATATCAATCTAGGTATTAAATCTAATACCTAATCCGCAATTATAATCGGATCCGATTAAAATAAACAGAAACGAATTACGTTACCGATTGAAGTGCATGTCCTCTGGATTCGTGGAACCCTCAATCCATGGGTTAACCATGGAAACTTAGCCAAGCATGGCTAAGCAAAACACAGAAGAAAAGGTGAAGAACACGAAGAACATGAAGAACACTTGAGAGAATTTGAAAACTCCTATTTTGATCCACCAAAAGCTAAAAACGTGAATCAGAATATGTTTGTGGCTGCTGCCACACTTAACCTAAAATGGAAAAACGAAAATGGGGGTCCAATCCACAATTTAGGCCCAAAATAGAATTGAATAAAAAAACGGGCTTTAATTACAAATTCGAGCCCAAATAAAAATCCGACTTCGGCTCCAAAATCGACCGCCCTCTTGTCTGAATTTTCCCTTCATGTCTTCATGAGAATTGTAGCTCTCTGAATCATCTGAAATATGAAACAAAAATGAGGCAAATCCGATGTCTGGTTCAAGAGTTATGGTAGGAATAATGAAGCAATGTAAAACTGGAATTTTATTATTAAAAATGGCTAAAATATGATAAAAGGCCCAAAGCCCAAATAAGTATAAAAGCCATTATTTATTAACTAAAGAGTCCTAAATTATTAATCAAGAGATAAAAAGAAGTGTATGAAATATTCAATTATCAGGGATCCTATTTCCCCTTTTCTTTTTGTCCTTTGTACGGATAAACTTTCACATGAAATTTGTGATGCGGTGGAAGAGGGTGCTTGGAGACCTAATTATACCTCTAAATCTAGTCCCAAAGTTTCTCACTTGTGATTTACGGATGATTTGCTATTATTTGGGGCTGCCTCGAAAAATCAAGCTCGTTGTATGATGAATTGTCTTGATAAATTCATGAATTCATCTGGGGGTAAAGTAAGTAGAGAGAAGTCCTCTATTTTCTTCTCTCCTAGAGGCTTGACGCAAACCAAACAGAAAATAAAGGATTTGACTCAGATTAAAATCTCATCTGAGCTTGATAAGTATCTCGGGTTTCCACTTTCGAGGAACAGGAGACGGAAGGAAACCTTCCAATATGTTATTGACCGGGTTCGGGTGAAATTATCTGCATGGAAGGAAAATTGTCTATCGACTGCAGGATAGATCACCCTTGCCAAATCTGTGTTAAGTTCTATCCCTATGTACCCCATGTAGGTGGCTAGCCTTTCTTGAAGTGTTTGTAATGACATTGAGAGATTGTAATGAAACTTTATTTGGGGGCATGACAATACTTCTCAGCGTTATCATCCGGTTGGGTGGGATATTATTACTAGACCAAAAGAGTATGGTGGTTTAGGCTTTAGAAGACTCTCCTCGGTTAATAGAGCTTACAGAGCTAAATTGGCTTGGCAACTAGTTATGGGTACTCAAGGCCTTTGAACTGATATGTTTCAGCATAAGTATATGTTGCACGACGAGGATTCTCTCTTGATAGCTAGGAAGGAAGACTCAAGAATATGGAAATTTATCTGTGCCCAATCAGATATTGTTAATTTGGGTACAAGATGGCAAATCAGGAATAGTCAGGTGGTAAATTTCTTTAATGACAATTGGTTGATTGAGGGGAAGTCATTAAAAGTATGGTGCACTAGACAACTTTCTCAGTAGGAAGACCAATCCTCGGTAGCTGATTGGGTACAAAATGAAACTTGGGGTTGGAACAAATTGGTGGGTATTCTAGACCCTATGGCCATTAGTAGACTTGCAGCATTTTTGCCACCAAGAGCTGACGCAAGCAATGATTTTTTTATCATGGGGAGCAACTGACAGTGGGCTTTTCTCCATTAGAAGTGCATATTTCTTAATTGAAGATAAACCTCTGCATTTGAGACATAAGCTTTATAAGGTGATATGGAAATGGAAAGGGCTAGAGTGAATTAAGGTTTTTATGTGGAAGCTCTCATTAAATAAATTACCTACTAATGCTTGGAGGAGCTCTTGGTTCCAGTCTTCTGCATTGTGTGATTTTTGTAATTTTGAAGTGGAAGACTCTCTACATATTATGAGAGATTGTGCTTATGCAAGACAGATGTGGTTGCAACTCATCAACCAAGGCATGTTTCTGCCTTCTTTGCTACCCCTCTTAGAGACTGGATGGGAATAAACCTGAAAAATGACTTAGGTCTGTATGTTGGCGCTTACTGGCCATCGGTATTTGGTGTGGCTATCTGGAGTTTGTGGGGCTGACGGAATTCATTTTTATTTGATAGGTCTATTGTCAAACCTCCTAACCCTGTAGCGACAGTATTGCATACTTGGAGGAAGTATGTTTTATATGATCAAGTGGTTCCAGGACCTTCTTGTTGGTTCTCTATATGTTTTGATGATAACTGACAATTGTAAACTTTTTTGAAGTCTGTCTTTGTTAAGTTGAAAACTTACTGTTAAAGGCAAACTCGAGTCTCGAGTTTAGAATTGTCAAACTCGAGTTTGAACTTGACAGAGAGTAACTCAAGTTATTTAAACTTAGCTAAACTTGAGTTAGTTTTGGCAAACTCGAGTTTCTGTCAGACCGAGAGCTTTCAATGATTTTTGAACTTAACTAAACTTGAGTTCAATATGTCAAACTCGAGTTAGGATTTGACTCCCATCCTCTTCCCTTTCCATCCACTTCTTCATCTCAACCGTTGAATTAAATCTGAACGGTTCGATTTAATCTTTTATTAAAAATATTATTAAATTATTTAAAAATATTTAAAAATAATATTTTTATAAAAATTAAATCTGAACCGTTCATATTTTAATCCAACAGTTAAGATGAAGAAAAGGATGAGAAGTGGATGGGACGGGAAGAGGATGGTAGCCATTCCCTTTCTAGTAAGTACGGCCGAGAGTTTTAAAGCATTTTTCATCTTAAACAAACTCGAGTTCAATTTGGCAAAAACAAACTCGAGTTCAATTTGGCAAACTCCAGTTTGTATTTGGCCGAGAGTTTTTCAAAGAATTTACTCTTTTAAGAAAACTCAAGTTAGACTTAGTAAACTCTAGTTTGTGGCAGACGAGAGCCTTTCACTATATTTTGAACTTAAGAAAATCCAGTTTAAATTTGAAAACTCCAGTTTGAGCATTGTGGACTTAATCTCTTTTTCATTTCAAAAAGTCTCAAACTCGAGTTTGTCACTTAATGACTCGAGTTTGCATCTTGTTTAGAATGTCTTTCAAAGCTCATTCGCGATGTTCATTTTCAGAAAGAACTAAACTCGAGTTTGGGGAATTAAACTCGAGTTTGCACTTGAGTGACATATTACAAACTCCAGTTTGCCTGAATAAACTCCAGTTTAAAGCGCTCTGTTTTGAAATCAGTTTTCTCAAATTTGTGAAATCTTCATATATGATCTAGATACTTCCTATCATCACTCATCACTATTCTTAACTATGTTTAATTAGTTTGTTAGTGAGTCTCAAATGATCAAATAATGAGTATTAGAATGAGGATTAAGCATAAAGCAAAAGGTGATGTCAGAACATTTATTGTTGGTCCAGAAAACTTAGCATCCTTTTGGCAAATCATTCTCTGGACTTTGCAAAGGTTTAAATGTTTTCTTTCCTCTTATGAAAGCCACATCCAACGGATTTATTTCAAGGAAAGTCAACAAGAATGTTTGAACACCTGGATTAACTCAAAGCAAGAGAGAGAATGGACCTAGTTGCAACCTAACAACAACATTAATATTTCCAACGGTTACATTAATGATTCCAAGGGTCATTTAATGCTTCCAACATATATAAACTGAATCATTCAATTCTCAACTACACCCAGAATTTAGAAAACAAAAAGCTATCAAGTGTTATTTGCATTTAGTGTTTTTTTACTCATCTGTAAAGTATCTTTTGATACATTGAACTTCAGTGATTATATCTGCTCTTTTAGAGAGTTTATCATTGATTATCAATCATTGTAAGAATTTCAAAGTTGTGGGACTTTGAGGTTGGTTTATCAGTTTACAACTTGTAAGTGGGAGTGTATCTTAGTGAGAGGATAACTTTCGAGTGCAGAGAATGTAACTGATTTGAGTGATAGTGAAAAATTCCAGAGTGTCTGGGAATTGGACGTAGGTCAAGCGTTAAGACTGAACTAGTATAAATCTTCCGCGTCAAGCTTTCTCTCCCTCTCTACTCTGTTTTAGTTTTTCATTTTAGGGAAAAGTTTGAAAGTCTTTAAAATCCCCAATCCACCCACCTCTTGGTGATATTCCGCCATTTACACTTCTCGGTTTCTTCTGATCCTCAAGTGGATAGGAGGAGGTGGCTTAAATCGTTGATTAGTTGCTGGTTAGGTCAACGTTGATGGGGAATGGGTTGCTGGTTTTAGGAAGCATATTGGAGTGTGTAATGCTAATTCAGCTGAGGAGTGGGCAATCTTTGAGGGCCTACAGTTAGCGTGGGATCTGGACTTTAGACGGATTATTCTAGAATCCGATTCTCAGGATCTTATAGACAGACTTATGGATGAGAATTATCATGGTGGAGACTTACTGTTGGAACAAATTAAGGAGATGAAGCATAGAGACTGGCAGGTGCTTTTTTCTTTTGTCCCAAGAGAAGCCAACAAGATTGCTTTGATGCTTTAGCAAAAATGGGAATTTCAGGATTTGCTATTCTTGTAGAATGTCCTATCAATTTGAGGGCTTGGGTTCATCAAGAGTGTTTTGGATTTAGTTCCCCTGTATTTTAATTTTTGCTTCTGTATTCCAAGCTTTTAGCCTTATGTTATATATATATATATATATATATATATATATATATATATATATATATATATATATAATATTCCAAAGTTATTAATATGAAATTATAAAGAATTTAAAAAAAAAATCGATAAAAATAATATTAAACCGGGTTAGTGCCCTGACCAAAATGGTTCACCAACCGGTTATTTGGTTTTCGGTTCGAACCGGTTGGTCCAATCTAGATTTAATAATCCCGCTTTAAACCCCCCTGGTTTGCTTAAATATAGGGTAATGGTGTAAAAATACACATATAGTTTTATTAAAAATGCGCCTAACATCAAATATTTTTTTCAGGTGCAAAAGTGATTATGTGATTATAAAAAAAGGGCAAAAGTCACAGATTTATTTAAATATAGATGATGGAGTTAACTTTAATATATGACTTTTGTCCCTTTTTGTAACCACATAGTCACTTGCACCTAAAAAAAACATTTGGTGTTGGACGTATTTAAGAAAAAATCACATTTGTATTTTTATACCTTAATCTTTAAATATATTTGAAACAAATGTAGTGAAAGTCAAACCAAATTGGTTGGTTGAACAAGTGAATCGCTACGTAGATATATACACCTAATAAGTTTTAGAACGGAAGACTAATGACAAAAAAAAATGATAATATATCCTATAAAGATGTATTATAATACAAGTACATCATAATACATATTTTAAATCACATAACTATTGGTTTATTAGTATTTTTAATCCACTTTTACTTTTTCCTATTCAAAATACTCTGCATATAATTTTTCTGCCAACGGAGCATATAATCAAAACTATATTAATTTGCTTGGTTAAAATAGATAATCCAACTTTTAATACCTTGCTTTAGGTCCAATTTTTTTATTAAAGTTTTATTTCCCAAAATTTTGCAATGAGGTAAACCTGTAAGCATAATTAAGAGGACTTTACATCCTCCTTTATACATAATCAGAGGCAATTTCGAGAGTATAAAGAAATGAAGCAAAATTTGCTTAAACATGATTCCATTATTTGGCCCCTAAAAAGTACTTCCCTTCTGACACTTGTAGTCTGTGGTGTGAGTGTGGTTGAAGAAAAAAAGGAACCCATTGAAATATTTTTAAAATTATGAACTAAATAACAACGAAAACAAAGTAATTTATCATTGAAATTCAATCAAAACATGTATAAACTTTCGTTATTCCCAATATTCTCATTATAAACATAGCCTAAGTAAACCTATATAATGTTTACATATGAAATCTCACATAATTAAACCTTCATGGCTGCATCTAACCCCTAAGAACACCACCTTTGCACAAATTGGCAGAGGGGTAAAAACGTAAATTGAAACAGAGACTATGATTTACCACTCTGGGATATACATTAAAATTAAAGAATTACAATATATAACTCGACAAAAAACTAGAGTATGCAATGACATCAACCCACTCTGGGAAAAGACCCTTCAATTTCTTGGCTGGTTCAACCAATTTTTGGTCTAATACGGCGAGGTCCACTCTTAATCCTTGAGAATTGTTAGCCTGATAATAACAAAGATACAAGTTAAGCAATGTAAATTTTATGTTCCCAAGACTTACCAAAATGAAATCAGGATGTTCACATATCAAATGCCATCTAAGGGAAACATTTTTGAAGCATCAAACTCTACCACTTCTTCCAGTCCTAAATATAAAACCTCTTTATCTAATTTGGGGGGATTAATGAAGTTAGATTACTTAATCATAACATATGTGACATGATCTCTTTAAAATACTTTTGTGTATCATTAGATTATACTACCCCGGTTCTTGATATAGAATCCCCTTTGTCAGAGGTGGTATATCAATAAGTTAGACAAATTAATTTAAAGAAAAATGAAAAATGTCTCATATTTATTACCAAAACTCACTTCCAAACTTGGTCTTATATTTAGAACCGAAGGAAATATTTAAGAAAAAGAAGCATTAAACTCTACCTCTAACCAGAAGTTCCAATTCTCGTCACTGGCTCCACTAAGTCGTAATATATATGAAGGTGGACCGTTCTCAGCTGTTTCAGTTGCTGGGAAATTTTGTAGTGTATGTCATGCAATGAAAAGACGTTATCAAATCAAAACCAAAGTGGAGGAAGGAACAATATTTATACCTGGAAGAACATTATCAGCAAATGACCAACTGGATAAAGGACCAGTTATGTTGAGAACAGCCACCCAGACCTCTTCTAAGGAACTGGAAGGAAGATGGATCCAGTTAGTTAGACGCATCAATACTAGGCAAATACTATAAGACCTCGGTTCTATCTATGAAACTTTGTCCTCAAAACCATTTCAATTTGCAAGGTACAATGAATAGACAGCTGTTAGATTAGAAAAATAAAGGTGCGGCGAGAATATGGCTAGCAAGACTTTCACTTGTTTAAGGGGGGGGGGGGGGGGAAACTATCTCCGCCAAGAAAAAGGGAAGGGGAGTGAAGGAACGGTTTAAAAATAAATTTCCTTTCGCTTGTCTGAGAGAACTTTCTGAACCAAAATCTTTATCACAAGACTTTAAAATATTAAAGGAGGAGGCTTTGGATGTTTTTAGGTTTGGAAGTATAATTGAAAATCATTTATTATCCTCCCCTCCCAGATTAACTCCCAGACAAGGGAAAGGTTTCAACAAAGTCTTCCCTTTCTTTTCTTTCCCCTCCATTTTTTCCCATACAAACATATACCCTTATGGTGTCGTTTTTATGTTCTCAAAACCAACCCAGAAACAGAATTCCAAACCCAGAAAAAAAGATCACGGCCTATTTCCCCCTATAAGAATAAGCAAGTATATCCAAGGATAACAAAACTAGCTCAGGAGGATCACCCAACAAAGTAATAAAAAGGAGACCACTAACTCAACCAAACAGTATATCCAAGACAATATTATTTTCAAGCTATGGGCTTAATTCTACAATACCGACACATGTATGTTCTCATGCAATAGAGAAATCATTACTATGATTTTCATTACTATTTTTTGGCCAGAATGATTTTCCATACTAGGTAAACGCATTAAGAAAGAGAACGGCATGAAGCCGCATAGAACATTAAAAAGGTTGGTTGTGTGCAGTTTAACTTCACAGAAAGTAATTAACATACTCTACTCACCCTAAAGAAAGCTCCAAGTAAACTCTCTTCAGTCCCTTTGTAGAGTTAGAATAAGAATTTTGAACGGACAACTTGGGAAAAAATTCATACTTCTCCAATATATCATCTCCTTTAGCAGGGAACTTCAAGCTATTTGAAAAGAGAAAAGAAACAGGAAAAATTGCCTGCAACAAAAATGCCTCGCCATTAATTCCACACACTAGCGCTAGGAATATATCACTACCAAAAAGAAAAGACTGAAACAACAGTAGTTTTAATATACGATAAAAACATAATTCTAAAGGTCAAGTAAAGGAAAGATAACAAATACTGACTAATCGACAATCCGCTGAAGGGAGTCCTTATGGAGTTCTATAACTAACGTTAACAATCAAATCAAATATTTGCTAAATAATAATAAAAGGGAATCTTTAAGCCTTTAAAAATCTCAATACACTCTTCAGTAAAATGACATGCAATTCCAGAACCTTGAACTGCCTCCAGATTTTATGCCTCACACAGGAAATTTATGGCTTGCCCTGGAACAACATTTTATATAGGTGATCGGAACTAAATTACATCAGGTTAATAGTCTTCTTTCACTCTCCCCATGTTCTCTAGGGAATTAAAAAAACCCCCTGAAGTGAAAGATGCAAATTAAAAAAGAAGAAGAAGAAACTTGCCATCCAATTTTGGCGCTTAGACATCATTGCAGATTGAAATGAAAACCCAGAAGGAACTTCCAATTCTTTCGCTACTTCAGGTGCATGTCTGAAAAGGAAAAGTAAAGAATTGGAATCCACCACAGACAAATCGTAAGTGGCCTCCACAATCTCACTTGAGCCTGCCACACCACAAAAAATTATTAGAATGCTTTAAACAACAACAACAAGGCTTATCCAACTAAATGGGGTCGGCTATATAAACCACACAATATTCTAGTGCTCTGCCCAGTTAGGATATTTTAAAAGATAGGAGAACAATGAGAGATTTGCTGGCTTTAAATACCTGTTGTATGAAAAGTATGTTGGAAAACAACCCTTTTAGGTGCAGAAGCGCTGTAAGGAAAGAACTGAGACGACAATGCCAAAGCAAGCACACTAAGATGCAGCAAAAAATGCAGGATTGATTTTCTGGCTAACCAATGGCCACAAATAGGCAATAGAGGGCCCAAGCACCAACCAGTTACAATTCCAATAAGGGCAGCTACAACAAATTCAGGGACATATTCCCCTGCAATAAAAAGTTTAAAACGTGATCAAGAGCAAGGATTATTGTTACGAAATCACACAGTTTAGTTCTCTATAAAAAATCAGGATAAGGTCTTGCTCACGAGTTCCAAGAAAAACCACCTCAAGTAAGACAATACACCAACACACCATTAACTTGGTTCAATACATAAAGACCAATACATGTTTATGTATACACGAATATGTATATAGACCCACTTCTAGGAGAATATATAAGCACATACAAAATGTATTATATGTCGACATTAAGAAATACAAACAACTGGATTCCTGTGATTAAGAAAGATTTTTGAAAACAAGCTGAAGACCATCTTACAAGTTAATTCCTTGGGAATATTAGACAGAAGACCTGAAAACTATAAAGCACAGAATATGTAGTCAGATAGACAGATATCAGCATGCCATGACATGCTGCTGACTTTTCCAACAGCACAGGATCATGATATAAGACCAGAAACCCCATCTTGAGGACATGATAACAGTCCATACCTCATGTTTTTGGTGGAACATGAATAATATTATTTAATATCTTTTTCTTCAATAAATTGCTTTAGGAAAAGAAAGTGTAAAATAATCATAATATAGATAAATTTGGTTCATTTTTTAATATCACTAGATAGAAGTTTTTTTTTTTGTGTACTTAGAATTTGACATGTCAAGATACTCATGTTGCATGTTAGTATTTGTGCTTCATGGTGTAATGATGTCAGAACTAGGGTCTAATTAGTCAAGTCATAGCATAATCTGTGTATTGTAAATTTAAGTAGTAGGATGGCATATAATTTCAGAAATTACCCCAGGGCAGAGGAAGAGCACCCATCATTCCCATCTTTTCAATTACAAACTCAGAGAAAAAGCCACCAAAATAAACGGAGTATGCCAGGCATGGAACCAGAGGTATCATGTAAAACATTGTTGACCTAGAAGGGGGAAAAAAGGAAAATAAACAATGATAAGAAAGTACAAGCAGCAGGTGTAAGAAGAGATAAACATATAAGAAAATGATTAGATAAACAACACAGAAATCAAGGGTGTGAAGAAGCCAGTCAAACTTTTGTTACAGGAATGGAATGAAAGCATACCTGCATGACAAAAGATGAAGCAAGATATGAGAATGTCTGTACAAAAGTTGCAAAAAATACTAGTTACAAATTGCAAAAAAATTTGCAAGCAACCTGAGAGATTGGCGTCCATAGGATTTCACTGATAAGCAGAACGATATCCATGCTAGAAGCATGAAAGTTGATGTCACAAAAGTTAAGAAACCTCCACTCAACCCAGCTACAAGGTAAGCCTGCTTTAACGAAACTTATTAAGCAATACTAAAGAAAATATAGAGAAAATTTTATCCAGTTAAAAGATCAAAATGTTTGAATTGATGCCAATTCTACATACCACAGATAATACAGCATAAAATCCAAATGCTCCCCAGAACCTTCCTTCATCAGATAGAGCCTGCAACTCACATCACCAAGACAAACTGAGATCATCCATCAATAATATGCTTGTCCTCGTTAGGATCTCTCAATAATGTTTATGAAGACAAGCTAAAACAAAACAAATCCAGCTCTCACTAAACTCAGTTGTATGCCTTTTTATCAATTAAGATTGAAGGATCACATTGAAGCACAAGACTCTGAATATTATTGATCCTTAAGAATAAAAGAGAGTACAAAGAGGCCTTTATATAGGTAAGAATAGACTAACTCTAACCCTAAAATCTATCATAATCCAATCCAATCCAATCAAATCAAATCATAATATCTTAAAGATATATTCCTAAAATATAATATTCATATCTAATCCTAATAAATACTAAACAATATTCCTAATAATAAGTCAATATTTCTAAACTTAATATTCTCAACACTCCCCTCAAGTTGGAAGCAGCTTGCACATGCAGCAAATGATCTTCAAGAAAAGAATGATCCATAGCCTAGAACTCATACAAGTTGGAAGCAGCTTGCACATGCAGCAATTGATCTTCAAGAAAATAATGGTCCATAGCCTAGAACTCGTACAACAAAGGCTGAGGTAATAATCCACCAGCTTCACCAGGAGCTCGAACAACAAAGAGTACTAAACCAGGGTAGAAGCTACAACAAACAGTCTTGTCTCACCAAGGACGAACACTAAACGGTCTTACCAAGGACCAAACCAACAACGAACGGTCTTACAAGGGACCAAAGTAACAACGAAAGTCTCACTAAGAACAAACGCTCCAACACTCCAAAGGTCTCACCAGGGACCAAAATAAAAAGAATGCAGCCAGAAGAAGACAAAACTCGTATATCCAAATCTGAAACCATGAGATACGAGAACGAAACCACTAGGGGTAAAAAGAACCTTGAGGCTTTGATACCATGTTGAGATTGAAGGATCACATTAAAGTACAGAAGAAATACTTTGAATATTATTGATCCTTGGGAAAAAAAGAGAGTATAAGGAAGCCTTTATATAGGCAAAAATAGACTAACTCCAACCCTAAAATCTATCATAATCCAATCAAATCATAATATCTTAAAGATTTATTCCTAAAATATAATATTCATATCTAATCCTAATAAATACTAAACGATATTCCTAATAATAATAATAATTAATTAATATTTCTAAACTTGATATTCTCAACATTATCCAACAATATATTTCATTACAAAACAAATAAAGTAAAGAGAGAAAATGTTCCCAAGAAACTTAAAGCTAGAATAGACAAGTTTGCACCCCAAGGAATAAGGTAGATAGTTGACCTTGATTTTTTCCTGACAATGAGGAACTAACTGAATTGAGCTCAATAACTCGGAAGAAAGTTTGTAGAAGAACCCACAATTAATGATATATACAAGTTAAAATTGCTATGGCTTAAGGAGTATTTGACTACACATTCAAACTGCATTAATTTTCCGGAAGCATCAATACACATCAATATTGGGGGAAAGAAAGCCACTGTCATAAGATACTTGAGTACAAGTGCCTGTAGCATGCATGCTGACCCATAAAAAAATTGCTGATAAAAAGGTACGAGAAAAGCATAGTCTACATTCTGCACACAATGGACACCACAACCTTCAAATTTTGTTTGAAATAATTCAATATGTCATATTACCTCTTTTGACGTCTTGGCAACTAAAATGTCTTGAGTTAGGGGGAAGTGCCTCCAAACAATTCTGGGAATTAAAAGACCAATGAGTGAGCCGGGTATATACATCATGAAAGCCAAGTACGGACGTGCAAACCTGCATTTTACCAGTTTGTTAAAAAGCAAGGATGAAAACCAGTGTTTAATCCTATTCGAGTCACAATGTCCTAAAAAGCTATTCATCATCATAAGGTACTTCTACAATGAGAGATTCTAAAAAGTTATTGCCAAACATTAAGGGTAGATCAATCATTAACATGGTGGAGTTTCCAGTTATTTCATCATATTATTTTAATCCTAAAGCAAAATTGAAGTAGTAAAGTCAAAAATAAACATTGCAAACTCAACAATCACAAAAATTTAGCACAAAATTAATTTTGAAATAAAGGTGCGGAGGAAGCAGTTTATCGACAAAAAGGGGAAACATTTATGAAAACTGTTACTTATAAATTTAAATATAAGTAGTTCAAGGAAACATAAAGGTGTTAAACAAGGGAATCACTTTCCATGCTTATCATCAATTGGGGTTGTTCAAATTGTATTTAGACTATCCAGATTTAATCTTATTTTATTTTCATATTTAAGATAACTTTTATTTCTATATATGTAAAATGTAAAATAGAGATAATCATACAACTGTCACTTTTCAAAAAATAAAATTATCATTTAAGAAATTACAGATTAATAACTTTGAATCAGGATCGTCCAAATTGAATTGCATTGAATGAAAACCAGAACCAAACCTACCAATTCATTGTCTGAGAAGAGAATTGAACTTTAATTAAAGAAAATATGATTGGAACAACAATCCCCAATATAATCCCTGCAGTATGAATTAGAAAGCCTGCAAAATCATCAAATTGAAAATGTTATACAAAACGGTCAATATGTAATTACTTCAATTATCCTAGAGTACAGATCCAAAAGCACCAGTAAATATAAGGGGACACATAAAGAACATTTTATATGGAGAGAAACAAGAAGTGCCCAACACTTTATATGAAGAGAAATCGGCAGTGAACGTTTACCATTTATAAAATCACAAGAAGTTGCTGACCATGAGCGTGACCGACTATGTATCAGAAAGAATGGCATGATAAAGAAGATGAAGATAGGAATACTATGAAGAATCCGAGCTACTTTTCTGGAATAGGATATCTGAAGGTCCATGATTAAAACACAAAGGAAAAAAAGAGCAAGATGAGACATCAATGAAAATCATATTGCTAGGTGTGTCAACGTTTGATGAGCAAATAATGCGTACCATAAACCATGAGAGATAGTCAAAGAAAACTGCCCGCTCATCTTCATCTGTTCTTGCAGTAACTTCGCTAGAATTTGTTTGATGGATATTTCTTAGCTTAGAGGAATTAACAAAAGCTTTGATTATACTGAACAAATTGTCACCACGTGCTTGGATGCTTCCAGGTCTGGAGACATAGAAAACCACCAAGTAGGAGGTGGGAGCAACTTAATATAAAATGTCATTCAAATATCTTAATCAAAAGAGTGAATAAGATGCATACATAAATCTCTCTATTGTATCATAGGAGGTATGGTAAAAATAACCACCAAGAAGAAAGATGATGTCAAGCCCAGGAATATTCCCATAGTCTTGGGAAAACATCCGGTAATCTGTATCTCCAGGAATAACAGGAAAAACATCCTGCATATTGATAAAGATAATTCACGTTTGAATTGTTTAATACAAAAAGGAAACGTAAATGGCAAAAAATTAGAACACGCAAACACATCACAAAACAGCACAAATGTCAGGGTCAGAAACATATAAAGTGAGGTAGAGAGAAAGAACCTGTGCTGCACTATTAGCCATAGGGTATATTGCTGCTTCAGCATAGACATTAGAAGGCCAAGAACCAGGTCCAGATTGGCAAACTAAATCTGCATATTGATATAGAAAATTCACTTTCAGATTTTAACATTATTCACTTAAGACTCTTAAATGCCACTCCTGTGAATGTATGGAAAATATGTAGATGCTTATTTCCTGCTAAAGAAGAGGATTGATCCAAATGTACTGTCTCATGTTTGCAAAGCTGAGTGTCAGCGAAGGACCCAAAAAAAGGTTTACAGAACAATAATTCAAACCCTACATACGCTAATATATAAAGAGCTGATAAATTTTAAGACTTGAGAAATTGTTAAAGAATGATTTTTATAAACCTGAAAAAAAAAAGCATAATACTAGATTGAAGATTTGGAATATATCTTACCAGGTCCTCCAGTCCCCGAAGCCTCCACATTTATAGCAGCTCCAATTGTATCATGCCACTTATTTGTCTTCATGAATCCATGTGCACCCTTTAAAATCAAAATTAAAATGATACTTAATCAGCTCCAACATGGTAGAGACCAATAGAATTTACACTCAGAGACACGTCTCCCCATAAAGTATGTCAGAACGCATGAGTGCCTTTTATGTGTTTTGGAGAGCAAAGAAGGGGAGATGGAGAGAAGGGAAATATAAAAGTCAGTCGTATGAGATGATACTGATTATTAAACAATCTAAACATGAACATTTCGATGTGTACATGATGACAACAAAGCTTTGTGATATTATAAGAGATCAACAACCTTCTAATTAAAACATCTTAAATACACAATTCAGTCTCTGTTCGGATGTCAGGTTATAGATGGTAACATGACACTTTTCAACCAAGCAAATCACTTAAAGTTAAGCAGCCATAATATCATCACTATCATATGTCCATGCTCTAGTCATTTGATAAAGTAATAAGTCTTAAATATCATATACTTCCGCATCCATAAAACACAAGATAATGATATAACTGAGCACTCAGAAGTAATAAGAAACTCAAAATGATCAAAATAATGACAATGAAATTAATTTCAATATGAAACTTCTATTACTATATTGTCCTACCAACATGAAGAGTTCCTCAGCGCCGTTAAAGAGGAAAATAACAGGGCGAGTTGGCACCCAATCAGAGTCCACAATTAATCGCGCCAATTCCAGCATTGATGCTGACAAGTATGAAAATAAATATATAAATACAAAATATTTAGTGTGGTCAGGTAAAAATGTACCAATACAGCCCTTCAAATCAATTAAGTCTTCACAAGTGATCAATACCTACCAACACATGAACCACAATCTCCAGCCCCTGGGGAACCGAGTGGACTATCAAAATGCCCATTCACTAAAACTGATGGGTCAGTGTCTTTCGAATCTTTAGATGATATCCTGTTGCAAATTGAAAAAGAAACCAATGTAAGACGAGTACTGCATTACTAAGTTCATGTACAGTACAGAGAAATAAAATAACATAGCATAAAAGGTAACAAACAATTTGTCATTTTTTTTTTTGTGACACAATTTCTCGAATATATTGATATGATAATTGTTGTATGAGATGAAGGTAGTTACAGTTGGTTAGTTATGTAGTAGCTGTTAGCCTATTGCTATAAAAGGGAGGATGGATTGTTTGGTTAATGAAGATTGTTAATGTTAATGCTATCCTGAAGATTCATTCTTCCTCCTAAAATCTCTACCCCTCTTCCCCTCTCTCTGCACTCTAACTATCTACCTTTCTATCTAAATCTTTCTATCTTTCTTCTTCTTCCAATACCTATCTACATTATTTTTCATATCATATATATACTCTAGGGGCAAGAAAAGGTTTTGACTTTCCCACATACACACCATGATGATCTTCAAGGATTAAATAACAAAGGTTTTTAGGTGAGGACAGTTATCATTCATTAATAAATATTCCAAAAGGATTGAAGAAAGAATTGGAACAAAATAACACTGGTTATAGCAAATTCTAAAAAAGAGGTTTAAGTCCTGCTCGCCAAATGCATAGAATTCAAGGTCATGTATAAATAACAATTCATATGCTAAGATACCTCATAATAATGTTTGTATGGTTTCTGTAACCCAAAGCTATGCCATGATGCAAAAAGATCATAGTAAAGGAGCCATTTACAGTGGTTTCCTCAATCTCAATTCTGCAAGTGGAAGATTATGGAAACAACAATAAGCTTTCGATGGTGAAAGAGAATACACACACACACAAATATATAGTCTTCAAATTGAAAATTGGAGTATGACAAACAACACGTGGAAAAAGGCAAAGCAGAAATAGAAACATATGGCAAAATAAAGTTTAAAAGAAAACTCCAAAGTAGTGTAGGGTCACCGGTTCACAACCTGAAACTGGGCCTAGCTCGCTCTTTTATTACTTCTAACTGACCCTTGATATATTCAGCAGCTTTCCTCAATCCAGGACGTCCTTCCTACAATTAATGCATCAAACAGTCAACACTCAAACAGCGCGTATATTAGAGACAAGCCAGATTTAATCTCCCCGAGAAGTAGGAAAGTGTAACTTCACATTGATGCCAATAGAGATGTAAAATAAATATTGTGTATCCCACTTGCTACTTTGTTTCAAGTTTGACCTCCTTGAAAATGACTCATGATAGACGATCAAGACCATCGCTAATTTCTCCTTTATACCCTACTTATCTTAACAAAGTAAACGGCAGAAATTCAAAGAAATAAATTCGTTCAAATTCCCCGTATCTTGATTCCCATATGCCCAAGAAAAAAGATTCCTTCGCCTAAACACTCAGAATTTAACATAATCAAAGGAGATATAAAACTGTTGGCTTACTTGACGACCATCGATCTCTTTCGACAAGACTCGCACATGTTCGATGGCTCTAGCTTCCGAAAAGCGATCGACAGGCGCATCCAGTTCAAGTGGCTTAATAAACTTCATATGAGTTACAGAATAAGCCAGCATCGAGAAGAGCCCGTACACTACGGCCATGAAAAACAAGAATTTGAAGGCAGACACATCGTGGGAGTCCAACCCGAAAGCCATTGCAAATTCGAATTCTCAGCAGGTGAGCCCAATGCGCAAAATGATGCAAAAGAGATGGTAAGCGCGCCTTTTATGCCGGTCCATATAACTCCGTACACAGATTGAGTTCGCCAAATAAAAAAATATAACAGAAATCGCCGGTTTCGTCAGGGAATCCTGTGAAGAAGCTGAAGTTGTTGAACTTAAGAGGAGCTACAACTGGACAGGTAACATCATGAGCTACGACCGAACAAAACTATTAGCAACGAGGGAACGAAGCAATTTCCGTTTGCCGTCCGAAACTGAATTTTAATCCCATTAAGTTATTATAGTATGATGCGATCTCAACCATCTGGATAGTCTAAATTTTAAAATTTTAATTTACAATTTTATAAGTGATAAATTCGTTTTGATGAAAAGCATTTATTTTTAATTCTGTATATAATAAAATAAAAAATTATTTAAAATATAAAAATTAAATTAAAGTAAGTCTGGATCGTTTAAAATTAATCTGATGGTGGAGATGAGTGATAAGCACATTTTTACTTATCAAAATGATGAACATGAAATGTGCTATATTAAATTAGAGCTTTCTTAGCGACTAAGTATTTGCTCGCCTATAAATCATTCTTTTTGTAGAAGTCACATTTGGTTGAAATTAATTCATTTATTTATTCTTCAGGTCAAAAAAATTCATTTCTTTATTAATTTTCCGTTCACGTCAAGAATATTAAATTAATGTAATATATTTTTAAAGACGTCTCATTGCACATTGAATTTTTTAAAAAAAATACTTCAATCAATTAGAAACAAGCACAATTTTTAATATACTTTCCTCCGATTCTAAATATAAGATCTCGTTTATTTTTTTTAGAAAAATTTAAAAAAAAAATTATTTAATGATATCATATGTTATATATCAATAAAATATATATCAGTTTATAATTTAAATAAATTAGATAAGAGAAAAAAAAATACTTTAAGGTAATTTGATTAGCTTTTTTAATCTCTCCTGAAAAAAGGTTAACTGAATCCTATATTTAAGATCAGACGAATATACAAAATTTTCATGATTTTTGTTTTATTATTATAAATGGAAAGGTTATTTTTCCGTAATTGCAACGTCAATATATGTATTGTATAAGTCTAAGAATCACTTTAAGTCACATTGTAAGAATGTAATGATAAAAATGTATCCTTAACAAGTGATTAGTTTGAACTTACGTTATATATTACTGCAAAACTTGTTATTACAATCATAGGACTTTTTGTTTATTAGCTTCCTTCTTTGAAGCCTCACAATGATTCTCTCAAAAATTTATACGCTCCAAATATACTTTTGATGTATCAATATGATCATCTAACATAACATATAAAATTTATTACAAATCGAATTATTTATAAATTGTACTCATTCGTATGATCTAATTTGTCGTGCTATTTGTAGTACAAATTATATTTAGCATTTAAAATCTGAGGGAATAATAGTTTTTTTTTTGACTTCGTATGACACGTAGGAATCCATCTCTACGTATGTGAATGCGGATGATTTAGTTTTATATTTATGCTGCTTTAACTATTGATAAATAATTATAAAAACCATAAAAAATAATATAGAATTTTTAGTTTGGGAAAATTCCATTTAAATACCAAATGAATTTGCAAAACCCCCGGAGGTCCTCCGAATTTGTAAAAAGACCGAGAGGTACAAAGGACCATGAAGGATATCGCAAATTCACGCGTGAAATTACATTTCTACCCTTACATTTAAATAAATTTAAAAAAAAAAAAAAAAACCCCCACCCCCACCCCCACCGCTGCCGCCGGCCGCCACCACCACCACCACCGCCACCGCCACCGCCACCACCATTACCGCGCTAGGCCACCACCCACCGCACCGGCGGTGACCATCGCCGCCGGTGGTGGTGGTGGTGGTGGCGACCATCGGTGGCGGTGGTGGGGTGGGGGTGGCGTGGTGGTGGTGTTGGGAGGGGTGTGTGGGGGTGGGGGTGGGGTGGGAGGGGGGGGGTTTTTTATTTTTATTTTTAATTTATTTAAATGTAGGGGTAGAAAGGTAATTTCACGCGAATTTGCATATCCTCATAAGTCCTTTGTACCTCTCAGTCTTTTTACAAATTCGGAAAGACCTCTGGGGGTTTTGCAAATTCATTTGGTATTTAAATGGAATTTTCCTTTTAGTTTTATACAAGGTTTAAAAAGTTATATTGTACAAGCCAGAAAGGTTAGCGGGCCATTCAGTCGGATCGTGTGTGTATATATATATGGGTTTATTATTTGTCATGTCACTTGACATAAGGTTATGTCAAGTCACCCAAAAACTACGTCGTTTTGAGGTTAGAGGAATTAATAAAGGGTGTTTTGGTATTTATTATATGAATTTTACCAAAAGATCCTTCATTAATTCACCTAACCCTAAAACTATGTAGTTTTGGAAGTTAAGGGAATTAACGAAGGGTGTTTTGGTATTTTAATTTTTGTATTTATTATATGATATTGACCAAAACACCTTTCATTAAATCCCATAACTCCGAAAACAACATAGTTTTGAGATGACTTGACATAACCTTACATCAAGTGACATGACAAACGATAAACCCTATATATATATATATATATATATATATATATATATATATATATATATATATTATATTATACAATTAGACTTTAATATAATTTCATAGGAAGTTAACATGGTCACAAAGTGCCATTGAAGGAAGAATATTAAGTCAACAATCAGCCTAACAAAATGCACCAACAATAATGACTTCATGACTTGTTAAACATTGGTGGCTCTTGATTGATCCAAGCATGAGTTTTTTGAAAGGCATTTGGACCATAAATATCACCATCTTCTTGAGGAAATGATCCAAAAGCAAGACCTCCAACTCCAATCTCAGAGTTTTCAATTTCATCCTTAGCTTGAGGATGAACATCATTGCCTTGTTCTTGAAAAACATTTTATAAAAATAGTTCTTTTTAAAATTAGTAACATATATTTTGGTAATTGGTAGTGTGGCATCATCATAAATGATGTCTTCTCCTATCTCTCCATCACAAAGTGTTGAAAGTGACGGAGAATCAACCTCTTCCATTATCCAATATTCAATCTTATCAATACTTTCATAATTAAGGGGATCAAAAGCTTTTTTCTTGTCAACAACTCTAAAAAAACATGAAAATAAAATATTAGTATTATTAGTAGTAGTCATTTAATTATTATTTTTATCAATACAAATTTAAGTAAAGTGTAAAGTGAAAAGCTTAGAAAAATATACTTATTCCTCAAACGAAAATTGTAGTGAATAAAGACAAGATCATTTAGCCATTGATGTTCCAATCTATTTCTTTTCTTTGAGTGTAGTTTTTCAAAGAGACTGCAATTCCTTTTGCAACTGGAAGTTTGAAGCAGTTTGGTTCAACAATTGAATAGCCAACATCTTAACATTGTGACAACTACCTCCAAAATACCGTCACAATTCATCTATCATATTAAGTTGAAACTCATCAAATAAAAACAATTAAAGTTAAAGGCTTATAGTATAAGAATTAAGAAGTAAGAAATTTTATCAAGTCGTATTGATTTTGCATATTCAAGAGCCAAAGGATTAGTGAAGGAGCCACTTCTTTCATACTATAATGTACCTTCTTGTAAGAATGTGGTCATTTTAGCTGGTATTTTCCTATTTGTGACAGACATGTATCCTTGCATAACCTCTGACTTTTGAGAGAAGTTAGACTCATCATAAAGAAAAACATGATTTAAGATATAAGTTGCTACATAAAGATCTTGCCGAAGCTGATAATCCCCCTATTCTTAATAATACTCGGGAATGACTTGTAATTTTTTTTAAGGAAAATCCTTCGTAGGTCCCAAGGGACCAACAAAATCCCAAGAAAAGTTATATGTCAAAAAAGTCTCAAGAAGTTGTTAATCTCATAGATGGAGTTGTTAATTAACAACTTCATCTATGATATTAACAACTTATTGAGACTTTTCTGACATTAGAATTTTTTGTGAGGTTTTCTTAAAATTTTGTTGGTCCTTTGAATGCCTGAGAGGAATTTCCTTTTTTTTTTTTAATATATGATTGAAAGTACATTTGATAGCTTTCATTGCCCTATACATCCCTTCACGTGTGCATGCATGTTTCTTGGAACTTTTCTGACAATAGAATTCCTTATAGGATATTTTTAAAATTTTGTTAGTCCCTTAGGAACTGAAAGGGATTTTCCCCTTTTTTATATGCGATTGAAAGCGTTTAATAGCTTTCCTTGCCCTATACATCTCTTCCTGGAGTTCACATTATATGCATATAATTTATGTGCTTCTTATGTACTAATAGAATATGAGCATTTTTTTTTAATTTTTTATATATTATATTTATTTAGATTTAAATTATATACGGATTTACGACATGTTTTTTATATTCGATATCTCAAATTAATTAGTTTCTAGATACTTGGTATTACGACAAATATTTCGAATGCGGGCGAAAACTAATTAATTTGAGATAGTGTGTGTAAAAAACATGTCGAAAAATAGTATATAATTAAAATTAAAATAAATACAAAATATAAAATAATTAAAAAAAATATTATACTTATATCTCTAATAAAAAAAAAAAAAGTATGAACACAATAAAGAAAACACATAAATTATATACATATAATATGGACTCCTCTTCCTCTGTGTGTGTGTTCGTTCAACTGAAGGTCTATCTGACAGCTTTCTATAAATGTCAAAAGTCCTATAAGAGGTTTGACAACTTCAACAATGCTTTGACAATCACTCTCTTTTTTTTGGTCAACTTGCTTTGACAATCATTCCAAAATCCATTATCCAGTACAACCGCAGTTATATCTCTTGCCTTACAGTCTCTTGAGTATCTAGAGTCAATGCTAGCTAGTTACCAAAACTTGGAAATCATGTTTTAGCTCAAGAATTCTTTTCAAGGTAATAAAAATAGTAGCATTGATATGATATATTGATTAGACATTGCCACATTTACTCTCATAATTTTGTAATGTTTTATGTATATACCGTTTTACGTAGGAAAAAACTCACGTATACATTATTTTTTTAGAAAATCGAACTCACAACTACATATTAAAAAAAACTTAATCGATGGGTAAGCATTTACTTTGCCAATTCTTAATATAAGAACTCAATAACTAATTCATGGATATTGAAAAATTAACTTAATTATCTCGAACAAATGTATGTTGAATTTCTTATAATACTCTATAATTTATGTTCATTGTAACTACCTCTAAATGAAAAGTTCCTAACAATGTGCAATCAATATGAATATTTTGGGGAAAAAAATTATAAATTTAAAAATAAAGTTAATTGGGGTTTTTATATTTAAGATAAACTCCACGTTTCCTGTCTACCTTATACTCCCCAAGTTCTATTTGTAGGGCATCTTATACATTTTTCACATAGATTAAGGAAAACCTTATATCTTATTAACTCTATCATAAAATTGAACAACTTTTCAATTTTGCCCCTATTTAATATATATAATACCAAATTAAAGGGTTATTTAATCAAATTTGTCGTGTATTCTTAGATTATATATTAGTCTATAATAAAAATAAAAATATTCTAAAGTAATTTAATTAGAAAAAAAAAACTATGCCTTATAATTGGGACCGGAGGGAGTATATAATACCAAATGGGAAAAAATCATCACTATAATAAGTGAAGGGTTAAATTGTACATTATATTCACCTCAAAATTTTAATGGTGTGCCTTATAAATAAGATAAAAAAATTTATCTCCCTCTACCCTATATATAACCAAAGGGGTATATTTGCGCGTGTGTGCTGAGACCCATTTGATCTCCAATGGTCAATTTGGCAGGAGGGGAATGGAGGGGAGGGAAAAACTTTATAAATTGGATTTTAAAAAATTAGAGAGGTAAGGTTATAACAATTTAATAAATATAATATGTAAAATAAAAGAGCAAGAAAATTTAATTAAAATCTTTCAACCCAATTCTCTAATTTTTTTAATTCGAAGTCCTAAAAATTTTCCCTTTCATTCCATTCCCTCTAAATCTCCATACCAAACAGTGTATTAGCTTTTGGAAAAAAGCTTTTTTTTGGCTCGAGCTCATTTGGATTAACTTTTAGAGAAAAAGTGGTAAAAATGATTTTTTATAATAGATTCTGAGAATAAAATGATTTTGATAAAATGATAATGTTTGGATATTGTTATCGTAATAGTTTTTTCATGGTCAAATTTATTAAAAAAGACATTAGCTTTTGTTATAATTACATATAAATGATAAAGTTGTATTTAAAATATTTTTAACATTAAATTTCATAATAAATACCAAAAATTATATATTTTTTTGTACACAATTAAATTTATAACATTAGTAAATTATGTAGCATGATAAAAATTAGATCAAACATATACATATTAATAAATTGTATAGACAAAAATCCTTTATAAATAATAACTATCTAAAAATATATATTTGAGATTAATATACGTTATGTATTAAATAATTAATGAGAGACATAAATAAAAAATACTTATTAAATGTTGAAATAACTCCTATAATATTTTTTGTAAAAAGGATAAAGATAATTCAAATTTTGGCTCATATGAAAAACAAAGGAGGGAGTACTTTTTTGTTCTTAAAGTCTTCTGATCTATATCCATGACTTTATTTAAAATATCTTCTGTGTAAATATTTCTGATTATTTTTATTTTAATATTTTAATAATTATTCTGAAATGTGTAATTTATGAAGGGTGTGGGGGAGTGGTTGGCGAAGTGATGGCACAATGCAAATATTTGAAGTGGAGGATATATCTCGGTGGGCCCAGACATGGTAAGGATGAGAAGATAGAGAACACAGTTTCGTCTTGTACGCTCCCCTCTCATCAATAGGCAACAAAACCATGGTTTTAGTTATAAAAGCACTTCTTACTTTTTACCTGGTGTTTGGCAAAAAAAAATGTCAAAATCATGGTTTCCATTCCGGAAGCACTTTTTCTTTGGTTATCAAACACACAATTAAATCAAACCTCTCTTCGAGTTTGGACTAATTTTTCAAGTTGCCATTTATGTTAAGTGGATATTGAAAGGAGATAATCTCATCATCTATTTTTTTCTTAATCCCTTATAAGTCCATTTGGGTCGTTGATTGGAAAGATGAGAGAAAAATTAAAATAATATTATGATTTTTTAGATTGATTGAACGAATATGATTTAAAGATTATGAGGAATGATGAGAAAATGATTATTAGAAAAACTCAACCCAATGGATGTGACCGATTGGATTCGATTAATCGGAAGCGAAGGCTGATCTACCGAATAAGAGGAAAAAAAAAAAAAAAAAAAAAAACAGCAGCAGAAGACTTTATGTGAAATACATCTAGCCATAATAAGTCCGAGTGTTGTGTTTCACAATCTAGAACAAGAGAAACTATAAAGAGAAGGTCGGAAGAAAATAGAATTCTTTATCCGAAATAATAAAAAGATAATATCTAGAATATCCAATCATAATCAAATATAGAAAACTATCAATATTTAAAACATCCTGATATGATCAAGTAGTAATTATAAAATATTTAGATATAATCTTAGATAAATAATAAAATATTTTATCATATTTAATACTACATATAAAATATCCAACATGAAAAGTATAGAATTTTTTTCTTAGAAGTTTAAATTTAAAACTTGGTGAACGAAATAAAGAGAATTTTACTTCTCATAAAGTTTAATTTCCCCTTCTTACTTGCCTCCAATCAACCATCCTCTCAAATCAGAAAATTTAATAGATCAACGCATTATTAACTTAAATTTTTTTAATATACTTCAGTTTTATTAAAATATGATTAAATCTGTAACTCAGTTTCTTCATTAAAGTGAATTAGAGACATAAGTAATATACAAATATGACATATATATGACCAGTTCAAAGGTTCAGTTGGTCGATATATATATATATATATATATATATATATATATATATATATATATATATATATATATATATATATATATATTGGGGTTTAAACTTTTAATGTTGCGTAAGAAGAAGAAGAAGATTTATCCACACATGAAAATGATGGGACCCATATATATATATATATATATATATATTAGCATTATATATATATATATAGGTCTCCTAATCTTATCTGTGGCTATTATGGCCTTTGATCCCGATGTTCCAGTTTCTTCCATACCAAATGAGGTCCGCCGTAAACAGTTGTGACTGACTTTTGTTCTCTTCCTAAAGAGAGATTGCTAATTTTGGTGGTTAACTCTGTAAGCCAACTGGGTGCAGTTTGTTGACTAGAAGACTGTGCTGATATCTAGAAACGCTCTAGTTTCTGGTGTTTCTAGGTCTTGATTTGCCAACCAATTCAAAAATTGAACAATCATGTGAATTCCTGTTCCAAAACCTAGATGAAGACTGTTAGCAAACAAATAAGATATTTGTAAGACAAAGGGTTTCTTCTTTCAACTGGGGTTGCCAGATAATTAGTCTGTACGTGTCTCAAATAAATACGTATGATCTCTGCTAATTCTAAACGGCTGTCAGCTAGATTTTCCTGTTCTAGCTCTCTTAAGAAGGTAACTATAGGTAACATTAACTTAATAAACGATCAAGTTTCTTTTCTATTCGTTCTAAGATTTATTCGGGGCTGCCTCCTCCTCTTCAATTCCCCGTGCCTACTTATATGTATAGAGGTATGACTTAAATGCAGATAAGTTGGAAGCTAAAGAAAATTTGGAAGAGAGGGAATATCAGAGTTGTCTGTGAAATCTCGCTGCCTTCCCCCTGTTGTTGTCCCGCTGTCGGAAGTGGGGTCTGTTGTTGATTCCCAAAGTTTGGCCTTGGTATATTCGAGCCACGATGTTCAGGAATCTATATGAAGTTAGATGATGCCGTACTCTCATTCATGAGTATGGGAGTTTCTTCATCTCATTTAGGAGGTAAAGACTGTTGTGGGTATGGTAGCTCATACTCGTTATTTTCTAACAAAGTATTCACATTTAACATTGCAAAAGTTTCGTCAAAAGTTTCTATACTAATAAAATGAGAAATTCTTGCAGAGGGGTTTTTCCTGTATTTTTGAAAAATAGTAATTTAGTGTGTTTAAGGCTGTGTGCTTCTGTCTGGCTATGGAAGCATTCCAAAATGCATCTAATAAACATTGTTGTGATCCATCGGGAGGGGTAAGTGAGGTAAGGGTTTGAAGGATTTGTTGTGTCCTGGTGGATATTTAGCCGGAACAGATCCTCTGAATGTCATCATTTCTTTAACTGGTTTTGATGACTCAGCTTTTACTGTCGTCTTCCCCTTGTTCATTTCGAATTTCTGCAAAGGCAATGGACACACTGTTAGAAATAATTCTAAGATTTCTAGGAATACTTAATTATGTCAGGAATTATATCCCTAACCTCACAAAGTACACAGGACCCTGTACTCAAAACTAACCCCTCGAGGTGAAAGGAAATTCAATAAACAAGATCTGAAGAAGATCACAGAATTAAAGAATATAATTAGAAATCTTCCAGATTTAGAACTTCCCCCGGAAGATAGTTACATCATCATAGAATGTGATGGATCCCTTAATGGATGGGGAGGAATCCTTAAATGGAAACCACATAAAGGAGACTTAGGATCCACAGAAAGAGTTGCGAGATATACTTCAGGGAAATACAAAACAACAATCTCAAATATAGATGCAGAAATCATGGCATGCATCTACAGTTTAGAAAATTTGAGTAATATACAAATATGACATATATATGACCAATTCAAAGGTTCAGTTGGTAGAAAAATATATATATATATATATATATATATATATATTGGGGTTTAAACTTCTCATATCGTGTTGCGAAAAAAGAAGATTCCTACTAATACATTTAATGATGGGACCCACATATATATATAATGCTAATTATATATTTATATGTGGGTCCCACCATTTCATATGTGTGTGATATGAGAATACACTTCTCCTCCAATATGAGAAGTGTTTTTCCCATACATATATATATATATATTGAAACAAATAACTCAGTTTTATTAAAAATATGATTAAATCTGTGTCTCGGTTTCTTCATTAAAGTGGATTAGAGACATAAGTAATATACAAATATGACATGTATATGACTAGTTCAAAGGTTCAGTTGGTCGAAACAAATGATAACTAGTATACATATAAAATTTGCAATAAAATAATAACACTTTTTTTAATCTTTCATATTAGAGCTAAATAATTAATTATAAATATTAATAAAATTAGTTAAGTTAGTTATTTGTAATAATTATATACTGGTTTTCCTATAATACCCTTTCCAATCAAATGCATTATATATATATATTTATTTATTTATCAAAGCATATGCATTATAATAACCTCTTATGAAAACCTTCTTTCTATGTGTAATCAATATAAATATTTTTTTAAAAAAATTATAAATTTGGAGAACAAAGTATATTGAAGTCTTATATTTAAAATCAAAGTAAGCTTCTTATCTAACTCCTCTATATAGGATTGGAAGTAGTAGATTTTTAACATTAATATTATATAATTATCTATAAAAATTTGATTATTTAGATTGTTAAAAAATTAGGCAAGTTAAAAAAGTTATAGTGTTTATAAGAAAATTTATTAAGCTACGACGGGTGTATATGAGGATTTGATATTTAAATTTTTGTAATAAATTAAATATTTTAATTTATCTCATCTGCATTCAGATTTTTAATTAGTTTTAAATTTTAAAAATGAAGAAAAAATTTATAATAATGTAACAGAGCGACTACATATAATAATAATAATAATAATAATAATAATAAGTATTTTAATTTATTCAACATGGGATATTGCTAAGTGACATTTAATTCGGCATTCAACTTGTTATATAACCACCTACTATCAATGTTCCGTTTTTTGCTGAATAAGTCGCTCTCTTGTTACAACCCACTTTTCACGTATACTAAGTCTTACCAATGTGACTAATATTATATAAATTTAAAGTATCTTTTAGTCGCTTTAAGTTTACGTAAGGTATCTTTTGGTCATTAACTTTATAAAGTATCTTTTATCTTATAATTAACATCGTTAATTTCTTAATGGAAAATGCAAACTCAAAGATAATGGTGTAAACTTAAGTGATGATTATGTAATTAAATCTTTATTAATTTTAAATTTAAAATATGGGTAAATTGAAAAATATATAAAATTTGTGTAATTAAATCTTTATTATCATGACTTGAGTTATTTGTGTCGGCGTTTTTAGATTATTAACATTAACGTGTTAGAATTGTAGAACCAAAAATATATTTTATAAAGTTAAGGGGCCAAAAGTATCGCCTTTACGTATGTAAAAACTTAAGGGTAAAAGTTTACTTTAGTCATTATATATAAGTGATAGATGTTATATTATTTAATTATTAAATTAAATATATCATTTTCAACTAACCAATGCGTGGGTTCTGAACTCGCTCACAGGAATATCATTTTCTATGTTAATCATAATGTCAATAAAAATATGTTTTATTGGGACTAAAGTATACTTTTAATCCTTTTAAGTTTAGATGAAGTATATTTTTGGTCTCTTAATCTTATAAAATATACTTTTAGTCCTTTTAAATTTAGATGAATTATACTTTTACTCCCTTAACTTTATAAAATATATTTTTGGTATTATAATTCTAACCCCGTTAATATTATTAACAGAAAATGCTCACGTTAAAAAACTCAAAAATATTGTGAAAACTTAAATGATGATGGCACAATTAAATGTTTTAATATTGAATTTAATATATGTGTAAATTAAAAAATATCTAAAAATCTAATAAAGCCAACAACGTGGAAGCCTTTATTGTATTAAAACAATTTAGTTTAATACTATAAATATCAAAACCTTGATTTATCGGTTTATGTTAGTTTAATAACATGAATATATTATATTAAAAAATTAAAAATTAAATATGTCTTATCCAATACATAGTTATATTTGAGTTTGTTGCGTCAACATTTTCGGTTAAAGATATTAACGATGTTATATCATTACTCTAATTAAAAAAAAAAAAAATCTGAATTCTTCATCACTCAAATTTCAGTTAGATGCTAAAAAAAATATTCATTTACTTATTCCATCCTTTTCTAGTCAATTTTTTTAATAAAAATAATACTAAAATAAGAGGTACTTAATCTTTGGATTTGATAACCTCGATCTACTTCGTCTCACAAATTTATAATTTTTTTAAAAGTATCTTTACATACATAATTAAGGGGTTCAATCCAAAAGAGTCATGACGTAAGAATATTGTAATTTATTAAAATAATACTACCTCCTAGGTCACAATTATAAGAGCTAGTTGACTTTTTTTGGAAAGATTAAGGAAGCTAAATAAGTTATTTAATCATTTCATATGTTGTGTTTTTTAGATTATATATTAGTTTATTAAAACTATTTAGTTTGAAGAAAAAATAAAAATAAAAATACTCTAAAAATTTAATTTAATTGCTTCCTTAATCTCTCCAAAAAAATCAACTAAATTTCTTTATAATTGGGGCCCAGATGAAGTAATTGCGTGTCCCCTCCCAGATTCCACGGTCACACTGCCATTAGCTGACCGGCACATGGTGCCATGGCATGTGAGATTATGGACAAATCTTAACGTTTGAAATTCCTCGCTACTTTGTAAATTCAGGCTTCTTTTGGGGATCTTACTTGATTCGTGACAAGGTAAACTACTAGGGCCCCGTTTGGTATCCAATAATTGTCGAGTAAGAAAATGGAATCTTACTCTTGATTGTCTGTAAATGACATTTAGCTATAGTTTATTGATATACTCCCTCCGGTCCTAATTATAAGACAACATTTAAAAGTTGGTTTTGGTCCTAATTATAGGACAACATTCTAATTTTTGTCAATTTCTTTCTAAAATATCCCTATTTTATTCTCCTAAGTATATTTGGTCTTTGGTGATTACATATGTGTGTCTGTGTGGGTCTATATACAAATATACATACACACACACACACATATATATATATATATATATATTTGTGAGTGTATATGTATACATATATGTATATTTGTATTTGTACATGTGTGTGCTCGCCTGTTAATATATATGCATGTGTGTGTATAAACACACATATATATGTGAGTGTGTCTATATATATATATATATATATTTGTGTGTGTAGATATATGTATGTATGTGTGTGTATAGCAAGACCATTATTTCAATTAAAAAGCGTATGGAAAAAAAATTCTAAGTTGGAGAGGTAAAGAGGTAGGGGTTGTTAATTCAACACTTTACTTATGTCATTTTAAATTTATATAAGAAAGCGTTTTAAGAAAATGAGTAAAATTAACTAATTTAACTTCTCTTCTTAATCTCTCCAAAATTAGTTAAATATGTCATATAATTAAGATCGGAGGGAGTAGAATTTAGTGATAAAGAAGAATTTATCGTAAAATAGGAATTAATTATCCTTAAAATTACATAAAGGGATTCTATTGTTAATTTCTATATCTAAATATTTTGAGACAAAAATGGCATCAGATTAGCCAGCTATCGAAGTATTCTATAACTAACTGAAATTAAACGACAAACTTGCCACGGATTTGTGGTGGAATATCTAATCCGTTATTTACTAAATAAACTTTTATTGCCAAATTATGTTCTGATTTCGATTTCAATTCCATTTGGTTCCTTCAAAAAGTCTTTCACACTACCAAATGCAGCCTTAGTCACTAGTACCGAATTTTGCTTGGAATGCAAAAAATTAGGTAACCAATAGGAGTTACGACTAGCTAGCTGCGGAGTGGTTATTCCCTCACAATGTGGTGAATAAGGGTTGAATCTTTATTGAGAGATGTACCCATATTTAATACCACTTTAGTCCTATTTATAAGTCTTTTTTGACCGAATCACACGTACCAAAGAAAGGTAAGTAGCTCAATGATTATGAAATAAATTTTCAATTTTACCCTCATTTATGAATGACCACCTTTCAACTCTTTATTCTCTCTCTATTTTTATTGGTACAAAATATGGGCAAAAGTGTCACAATCTTATTTATTTGGTCACAAAAGATTTATAAATAGGACCAAATTTTTTGGTCAAAATGGATTTATAAATAGGACCAGAGTGGTATATGATAGTGTCTCGAATAAAATTACTTTCTATAGGAGGATACCTATATTTTGAAGAAAAAATTTAGATAAAGGTGAAACATTAACTAAAGAGTATGTGTGTGTGTTGAATTTTAAACACTCGTTAACTTAATATAAAAACGAAATTTATAACATTATTATTTGGACGTGAAAATTTATTAAAGTTAAATAATCATGAAACAATAGAAAATTCATAAATTATAATGACATTTGTCAATTTTAAGGGGCTGTCTAAAAATAATACTCTCTTCAAATTGCACTAAAAATTATGTCTCATATAATATAAGAGACCGAAGGTAATAACTTTTTTAGGGAATGCGACATTTTTACAGATGAAATTCACTCTCTTGATATCAGCGGATGTGGTAAGCCATAAAGAGAAAATCTTCATAATTTCAATTTTAAAAAATGAAAAACGTGTGGATTACTTTTTAAAAAAATATGCTTATATATGACTACACCATATTCGAATATTATTGAACGGTTCAAAAGATGTTTTCTATATTTACTATAGATTCAAACTGCTATCTCACGCTAATTTTTTTGTTCACTCTTCCTTTTTACATATTCAAATATTCTCTTTTTATTAAAGTTTTATAATTCTACTTAATACTTATATTTTTAAAATCAAACTAATTAAAAAAAAAAATCTATTGTTCCCTTCCTTCTTCCTCAATCAAATGGAGGGTTTCCTTCTTCCTCAATCAAATGGAGGGTTAGTAAGTGTTTCACCTGTGTGAACATGCATCCATTTAGGATGTCCAAGAATCGGCCAAACCAGGTTGGAGGTCAACTGTGAGTGCAGTGCAGTATCTGATACGGACCAAATTCGAATTTCTTGGACCAGGTCAGGCGATCCAGGTTTTTTTTTCCCGCAAATTTTTTTTTTTTTTGGGATCTGATATTTTAAATCTAGTTTCACTTGAAAAATCCCAAAATAATAAAAAGTAACATAGTAAAAAGTAATTCCTATAAATTAAAAAGACATTAGGATATCCAGATTTCCGATAACGCGGTTGATGTAGTGATGATTTACAAAAAAAAAAAAGACTTGGGTCGGTCAGACCGTCAAGGGTTTCAAGCCCAGGACCAAGTCCACCCAACTCGAACATCTTGATCCGGTCCGGTCCGGTCAAATTGTCTTGAACCAATTTTGAACAACCCTGACTGGCAAATCGGGCCGGACCAACCAAACCTCGGGTTTTTGGACAACCCTACATCCATCATGTTATCATTCTATTTTTGAATAAATACGAATCTATTGTCTCATCATAAGAGGAATACAATAAAGAACAACAAGCTTATGATCTTTCATCAACAACTGCCCTCCTAACTTTTTGTGGGGGTTGTTGATAAAAGATGCAAAAAATTTCTAGTGGTCCATGCGAGAACGAAGCAAAATAATAGTTTTCCAGAAGAGATGGCGGAATACAACATTAAATAAAGATTATTCCCATTTCATTAATGTCACATCAATTGGATGCCTTCAAAAAGTCTGTTTGAGTGGAATTGGGCTGACGTTACGTCCCAGTTACCACAGAAATGAGGACGTGGACACTCTCCAATTCTCCATATCCCCCACTAATCTACTAAAATTTGTCAACATCATTTCATTGCTGTCTATTTATTCGTCTTCTATCATCTTTATCCCACCAAATTTAAAAACATAAAAAAAAAAAAAAAAATATCGGGTTAATGCAAATTTTGCCCCCTCAGATTTATTCTCGTTTTAATTTTAGTCCTTTAAATTTAAAAACAATCAATATCAATATGTAGTTGATTTAATGATTTTTATTAAAGTATCGTTTTGGTCGGCTTTATGTTTTAATAGTTGGTGTCATTTTTAGTCATTAATTTATGTAAGTTTGTAAAGTCAATTATCGTGTTTGATCATGTTTAAGATCCTTTAATTGTTAACACCGTTATCTTAACTAAAAATACTTGTTCAACAATTTTAAGCGATGATTGTGCGATTAAATGTTGATCAAGCGTCTTAATAGTTTAGTATTTTAATAAATTAATATTTTAAATCTTATTAATTGAAAAATATTTAATTTTCTTGAAAAAATATATTTAATCTTCACAAATTGTGAAAAACCACAAATCGTCTAAAGATTTTTTTTCAATTAATAAGATTTAAAATATTAATTTATTAAAATACTAACATATAACTATATAAGCGTCTTTGATCAACATTTAATTGTGATCAATCATCGCTAAAATTGTTAAAACGTATATTTTATTTGTTAAGTCAAACTAACGTGTTAATATTAAGGGACCAAACGTAATTTGCGTGATAAATAAATTAAAATCTACAAACTTAAGTTTCTTTTATTGGACAAAAATGATATCGGATAGAAAAACATAAAGGACCAAATGTATCTTTAATTAGGATCAAAATTAACTACAAACGTATGATTTTTATTAATCTGATGCAATGACATATATAACCCATTTGGATAGGCTTTTTTTTTATAAGAAAAATACTTTTTATGCAAAAAGTGCCTTTTTTTTTTTTATTAATTTATGTATTTAGATGGTAGTTTTTTTTTTTTTTAAAGCAAAAGTTACACACACAAAAAGCTAAAATTCTTCTTTTTTTTGCTTAAAAAAAAAAAAAAAAGCAATGCAATTTTTTAAAAAAACGCCTATAGGGTTCTACAACGTTGAGCTCATATAAAACTGGATTCAATTCAATCTTGTTCTTATGCCTTGAATGGAGTTAGACCAATACGAATGGAGCCGGATAGGATCACAAAGAACAACAAAACTTATCTTCAATATCAAGTACTTCCTCCGATCCTAATTATAAGAGCTACTATTTACCAGAATTTTGAAAGATTAAGGAGAGAAGTTAAGTTAGTTAATTATAATTATTTTCCGAAAATACCCCTACTTATAATTATGGAATCAGCCTTCATTCGTGAGTTCAACCGCTCTTTACAATGTGTCGCATGGATGGGATCCAACAAGGCCATGAAAAATAGTGCTCCCTTCATTTTATTATATTTGTTTTTAAAAAATTATTTCATTTATTACTAGCAGTACTCCCTTCATTTTATTTGTACCATTTTTTTAAAAAAATATTTCATATTATATTTTTAATTTTAAAAAAGGAATTATTATTTTTTATGCTTTAAATTTTGAGTAAAATAATGTTTTTAGAGATATTAAAATACTGCTAATAATGAATGCGAAGCAAATTTCAAAAAGTATATGATATTTTAACATATTTACTGGATTTCATAGTCTCTGTACAATAATGGTAAAGAAAATGTATAATGAATCAGAAAGAGTATATTAAATACTACTTTCGACCCTAAATATAGGATTTAATTCACTTTTTTAAAGGGATTAAGGAAGTTAAATAAATTATTTTATGGAAAAAAAACAATATAATTGAGGTGTATATGATATTAATGAGTTGCAAACATTATTTACTTTATAGAATATATATAGGTGTGTTATTAAATTATTATTATCTTTAATTATTATTAAGAAAGTATCAATAGGGGTATTTTAGGGAAAAAAATGACAAAAGTTAAAATTTAGTCTTATAATTATGATCAAAACAAATTTCAAAATATGTTCTTATAATTAGGACCGGAAGGAGTATTTAATGTAGTTATATACTCATTTATCAAACTCAAGACATCTATAATTAAGCTAAGGCAATGTAACAAGTACACCAAGTATTGGGAAAACCACACTTCAATAACTAGTCATTAGAGTTGGGGAGCAAGGCCTTGCGAGGCCCTTATTTTAAGATAATATTTTTAATACCGGACTTCCCCACGATCCTTTTTTTTTTTTTTTTGCCCGTCACTCCCAAACTCCTGCATCAATTGGACCAAGCACTTGGTAGTTAATTAAGGCCTGATGCTCTTGTTTACTTGTGAGTACTGAGGAGTGACAAAGAGCTTATGCTTTGAAAAAGAACTAGAAACTTGTTCGCCAATGTGAGTTGGTATAGATGGTAAGGACTGGGGATTAAGGCAGCTTGGGTGTCAGGTTGATCCATCCTTTATCATTGGGGCTCGCTTTGGTAAGCGATCTCGTAAGTAGAAACTTAATTATTTATATCAAAAAAAAAAAAAAAAAAAAAAAACTAGAAACTTGTTCCATAAAAAATAAGATATTCTACCTCCAAATTATTATTCACAAAATTTTCGTTTATTTTCAATGACCAGGTCTTCCCTTCTATTAATATAAAACTTAATTAAAACTAAAATAATTTTTTTTGTAATCCACACATGAAAACGTTATTTTTTAATGAGGGTTAATATAAATGTTACTAGTACTTATAGTTTGTTTCTATTTTGATTTTAGTCATTATAATTTCAAACCATAGGTTTTGGTTCTTATAGTTTCTCTCCGTCATAAACGTTAATCCCTATAGCTTGTAGTTTGAAAAAGACTTAGAGCTTGTATTAACAATGTTAAGTTTGCTGATATACATACATTACAGCGTTAGTCCCTATAGACAAACTCCAGGGACCAAAACCTAAAACTTGAAACTATAGGAATCAAAATTAAAATAGAGACAAATTATAAGGACTAATATTTATATCAACCCTAAAAAATATAGACAAACTATAACGAGATAAATTGTATTTTCTGAATAACAGTTTAAATATAGCATTAATCAGAACACATCTATTAATTTTATTAAAAAAAAACTATTAAAGGTTTTTTTGTTATGAATATACTAATTATGTGGATGTCCATTGACCCTTCTGGCCCTCAATATTTTACGGAGTTACTGTTCATGTATACGTATTTTACTTTGTTCACATATACGGTCTTGTTCATGTATACGTATTTACTTGTTCATGTGGGGCCCACGCGTTTTCTCACTTTCGGTGCGGCTGTAACCGTGTTGAATTTATTTGACTTTTGGGGAAAATTACACTAATGACCCAGTTGAATAATTACACTTAAGGACCCATTTTCCTTCTATAAATAGACGTCCATTGAAACATTCGAATACACTTGAATGAGAACTCCTCTCTCCACTTTCTCTCTAGAATTATTCTCGCTCTTATTCTTCTTCATTTACCTTAAGTTATCTTTAGTTTTATAACACGTTATCGCACGAAAGTCTTTCTAAAGAAGGTATGATTTTCTTATTATTTTTTAATGATTTCTCTACATGTTTATTATATTGATCTGTGATGATCTTAGCAACATGGAATTAAAGACATTATATTTTTACCGAATGTTTTAAACATCGGGTTCCATGTGTGAGATTGGAGATTATTTATTTTACTATTCATCCTTGATTTAATTATTTTATATAATGCTTTATTCTTGTGCACAATATATATTGTTATTACCTCCTACATGTGATGGTTCTACTTCCAAAGTTTAATTTTAATGCTAGCACTTTATTATTATTTTGACTCTTACATGGATGGTTCTACCTCCTACTAACATAACTTTTACTTTTATGTTACTAACATAATATTTACTTTTATGTTACTAACCTAAGTTTAATTTTAATGCTAGCACTTTATTATTATTTTGACTCTTACATGGATGGTTCTACCTCCTACTAACATAACTTTTACTTTTATGTTACTAACATAATATTTACTTTTATGTTACTAATCTAACATTTACTTTTATGTTACTAACGTAACATTTACTTTAAGCATTTTACTTTTATTATTAATGTTATGTTATTATTGTTAATTTTATGTTAACTCAAGACAATCTCTTGTATGTTATGGCCGGAAGCCATATAATTCTATTATATGACCGAAAGTCATAATCTTCTAAAATTATGACCAAAGTCATAAAATTTTAATTCTCCTTTATTGTCTTTTTGAATTTTCTATTATTATCATTAATATTTCTGTTTTAATAACTCTTGCTTATTTTTCTTTTTAAATAGCTTGAATCATGTCAAAAGCGAAAAACCTTGCGAACTATGCAAAACTTCGAATTCATGGCTCTTGATATTACCGGAAAGAATTATTTATCTTGGATGCTAGATCGGAAATTCATCGAATGCACATGGTCTTGAAGATACAATTAAAGAACAAAATGAAACATCTAATCAAAACAAAGCCAGATCCATGATTTTCCTTCGTCACCATTTACATGATGATTTAAAAATTGAGTATTTGGATGAAAAGACCCACTAGTTCTTTGGAATGTACCTAAAAGAAAGGTATGATCACCGAGAAGATGATCGTCCTTCCAAAAGCTCGTTATGAGTGGTTGCATCTGCGTCTAGGTCGCAAGATTTTAAATCTGTGAGTGAATATAACTCACCCGTGTTCGAATTACTTCACGTTAAAATTATGTGGAGAAAATATTACCGATTATGATATGTTAGAAAAAACATTCACCACATTTCATGCATCCAATATGCTCCTGCAAACAATATCGTGGACAAGGTTTCGAGAAATATTCTGAATTAATTTCTTGTCTCCTCGTGGTTGAACGAAATAATGAACTTTTGTTGAAAAATCATGAATCTCGTCAACAAAGTTCGAATCCATTCCCTGGTGAATGTAGTAAACTATGAAAATTTTAAGGGCCGAGGACGTGGACGTAAAGGCGGTTACAACCGTGGTCGTGGTCGTGGCCGTGGCCGTTATCATGGTCCAAATCGTGGTGGATCAAATTCCCCCCCAAAGGAGGAGGATTGAAAAGAACCCCGAAGGGAAACTAGTGGAAATAACAAGCATTCGAAAATGCATGTTATCGTTGTGGTGGAAAAGGTCATTGGTCTCGTACACCAAATGTACGCCAAGACACTTGGTTGACCTTTACAAAGAATCACTGAAAAATAATGGTAAAGGGCTAAGGACTCGAGGTAAATCATGTGGATATGGCGAGAAAATTCTGAGTATAATGACAATGATGTAAATTATATGGAAGTCTGGCGATTTCCTAGAATAAATTACCTTTATCTTTTAGTATTTCTATGCTTTAAACTTGTTTTCCTATCTTATGTATTTCTTTTAATTATGTTTTAATTTGTTTTTCATGTATCTTTAATGAAGAATGATTTTCACCGGCATCAATCCGAAGATTTATGTCTCGTTGATAGTGCTACAACCCATACCATATTAAGACAAGATAAATATTTCTCTTCCTTGGTAATGCAAGAAGCCAATATTCAAACTATATCCGGTAATATAAATTTGATTGAAGGCTTAGGAAGAGCTAATATTTTGTTACCTGAAGGAACAAAATTATGCATTGATAATGCATTTTATTCTACTAAGTCTAAAAGAAATTTGTTGAGTTTCAAAGATATTCGCAAAAATGGATATCATATAGAAACAATAACTAATAATGATCAGGAATGTCTTGTCACACAAATATTGTTTCGTAGAAAAAGCATATTAGAATGTTTTCCTACATTCTCTTCTCGGTTTATATTATACATATATAAGTGCAATTGAAACATATGCTATTGTAAACCGAAGTTTACCAATACAAACCGAGAAGTTTGTCAATGTAAACCGAAGTTTACTAATGAATTTAATATTTGGCATGACCGGTTAGGCCATCCCGGTCAATTATGATGCGACGAGATAATTGAGAATTCATGTGGACATACCCGAAGTGTAAGCAAATACCACAATCCAATGAATTCTCATGTACAAAGATGTTCCAAGGGAAAATTAATTATTCGGCCTTCCCCCTAAGCAAAGCGAGAAAGTGAGTCTCTCACATTTCTAGAACGGATACGGGGAGATATTTGTGGGCCAATACATCCACCATGCGGACCATTCGGTACTATATGATATTAATTGATGCATCGACTAAATGGTCGCATGTCATTTATTATCTTCACGCAACTTTGGCGTTTGCAAGATTACTTGCTCAATTGATCGATTAAGAGCACATTACCCCGACTATCCTATCAAGAAAATACGTCTTGATAATCTTTGGTGAATTTACTTCACAATCTTTTAATGAATATTGTATGTCCCTTGGAATTGATATTGAACATCCTGTAGCTCATGTTCACACACAAAATGGACTTGCGAATCATTGATTAAACGATTGCAACTCATTGCAAGACCTTTACTAATGAGATCTAATCTTCCAATTCTCGCTTGGGGTCATGCCATTTTGCATGCAAGATGTTAATTCGCATCGAGACCAACAAGTTACTTAAAGGTCTCCCCTCACAGATGGTTTTTGGTCAAGAACCTAATATTTCCCATATAAGAATTTTTGGATGTGCGAGTATATGTACCGGTAGCTCCACCACAACGCACCAAAATGGGTTCTCAAAGAAGGTTGGGAATATATATCGGGTATGAATCTCCTTCTATTATAAAATATTTAGAACCATCTACGGAGATTTATTTATCACGCGATTTGCTGATTGTCATTTTAATGAATCATTTTTCCCAACATTAGGGGAGAAAATAAGCGGTTGGGTAAAGAGATTAGCCGGAATGAATTATCATTGACTCATTTTGATCCTCGTACAAAACAATGTGAACTAGAAGTTCAAAAGATAATTCATTTACTGAAATTTAGCTAATCGAATGCCGTAAGCATTTATGATCCAAAGAAAGTGACAAAGTCACATGTACCGCTAATGCTCCTATTCGAATTGATGTCCCGAAGGACAACCCATTATAAATGAATCTAAAGTACGCTCAAAGCGTGGTAGACCCATCGGTTCCAAAGACAAAAATCCTCGAAAAAGAAAAGGAGCTAAAAGTATAGATGGTCAAGTAGAGGATAAACAAGAAAAGTTAATAACTCCAGAAGAGTCATCTCCTGAAGAGATGTTATCTCCAGAAGAGAAATCTCCAGAAGAGAATATTGTAGTCCCAGAAGAGACCAAGGTACCTGAAATGTATGAAAATAATGAGATCTCAATAAATTATGTTATGAATGGTATTCAATGGGACCGAAACGGAATCAACGTTGACGACATTTTTGCTTATCATGTAGCAAATGATGTAATAAATGATAATGAGGATTATGAGCCAAAATCTATCAATGAGTGCCAACAACGAAAGGATTGGCCTCTATGGAAAGATGCTATTAATGCGAATTAAAATCACCGGCAAAACGAAATGTATTTGGACTGTAGTCCATACACCCGAAGATGTAAAGCCGGTTGGATATAAATGGGTTTTTGTACGGAAAAGAAATGAAAAGGGTGAAATTACAAGATATAAAGCACGTCTTGTAGCCCAAGTTTTACACAAAGACCTGGTATTGATTTTGAAGAAACATATTCACCGTAGTAGATGCAACTACTTTTCGTTATTTGATTAGCCTAGCAATAAATGAAGGGCTTGATCTACATCGATGGACGTTGTAACGCATATTTGTATGGATCACTTGATAGTGATATTTATATGAAAGTCCTGAAGGACTCAAGATCTTAAGCATCTAGTTCAAATATTCGAGATCAATACTCGATTAAATTAAATAAGTCCCCGTATGGCTTGAAGCAATCGGGACGCATGTGGTATAATTGTCTCGAGAATATTTGTTGAAAGAAGGATACGAAATGACCCAATATGCCCATGTATTTTTATGAGAAGATCTAAAAAGGAATTTGTTATTATTGCGGTCTATGTTGATGATATTAACATCATTGGAACTCCCGAAGAGCTCCAAAAAGCAATTATCTCGTTTGAAGAAAGAATTTGAGATGAAAGACTTGGGCGAACGAAATTGCCTTGGACTACGATAGAGTATCGAAAAATGGGATTTTTGTATATCAACAAACTTATACAAAGAAAGTCCTAGAGAGATTTTATATGGATAAGTCACATCCATTATGTATCCAATGATAGTAAGATCTCTAGATGTGGATAAAGATCCATTCCGACCTCAAATAATTAACGAAGAAGGTGAAGAAGAACTACTTGGTCCGAAATACCATATCTTAGTGCTATCGGAGCACTAATGTATCTTGCTAATCACACACGTCCCGATATATCATTTCTTGTTAATTTATTAGCAAGATATAGTTACTCGCACCAACACGGAGACATTGGAATGGAGTAAAACACATTTTTCGATATCTCGGAGGCACTATTGATATGGGGTTATACTACTCAAATGAATCCAAGCATGAACTGATTGGTTATGCGGATCTTAGGTTTTCTTTCGACCCACATGATGGTAAATCACAAACTGGTTATTTGTTTACATGTGGAGGTGCGGCTATCTCATGGCGGTCTATGAAACGGACTATATCACCCACATCATCAAACCATGCAGAAATTTTAGCAATGCATGAAGCAAGTCGTGAATGTGTATGGTTGAGTCGATGTACATCATATTCAAACAACTTGTTATTTATCTTCGGGAAGGATGGTTCCAACATTCTATATGAGGATAATCTTTGCGTGTGTTCTTCAACTTAAAGAAGGTTATATCAAGGGTGACGAACAAAGCATATTTCACCAAAATTCTTCTTTACACGTGATCTTCAAAAGAATGGTGAAATAGACATTCGTAAAATCGTTCAAGTGAAAATCTAGCAGATTTATTTACCAAGTCACTTCCAGGAGTAATATTTGAAAAGCGGTCCGTGGTATTGGTCTTCGAAAACTCGTGAGATCTCAAATGATATTGTCAAGAGGAGTCAATACACGCTTGTACTCTTTTTCCCTTATCTAGGTTTTATCCCACCGGTTTTCCTAGAAAGGTTTTTAATGAAAGAAGACAAGACAAACAGTATCAATGAATGTTGTCTTTCTTTTCTTTGGCTAGGTTTTTATCCCACCTGGGTTTTTCCTAGTTAAAGTTTTTAACGAGCGCACATTCATAAATGGACATCCAGGGGAGTGTTATGAATATACTAATTATGTGGATGTCCATTGACCCTTCTGGCCCTCAATATTTTACGGAGTTACTGTTCATGTATACGTATTTTACTGTTCACATATACGGTACTGTTCATGTATACGTATTTAGTGTTCATGTGGGGCCCACGCGTTTTCTCACTTTCTATGCAAATGTAACCGTGTTGAATTTATTTGACTTTTGGGGAAAATTACAAAATGACCCAGGTTGAATAATTACACTTAAGGACCCATTTTCCTTCTATAAATAGACGTCTATAAACATTCGTAATACACTTGAATGAGAACTCCTCTCTCCACTTTCTCTCTCTAGAATTATTCTCGCTCTTATTCTTCTTCATTTACCTTAAGTTATCTTTAGTTTTATAACATTTTTAAAATTATTTTAATCACGATGCTTAATTGTTGTGCCACTCGTTTACTTCATATTTTGAGAGTAAATTTAAATAATATTGAAAATAGCCTTTGCAACCGGAGGTCAATCAACAAGACATTAAATAGGGAGCACATAAGGTCTTCTTCCTTATGTCTTTCACGTACACCCCTAATTAGAGGGATGGGGCATTTTTTTTTTTTTATATATATATACGGTATTTATTTATATTTAAATTATATGCGGTTTTTTAGAATGTTTTTTTGCCCCAATGTCTCAAATTAATTATTTTATAGGATATTGGTGTTATAGGATAATATTTACGTATGCGGGGTGACCTAAACTAATTAATATGAGATACGGGTGCAAAAAAACATTCTAAAAAGATCATATAATTTAAATCTAAATAAATAAGTATATATAAAAATAAATTTTTTTAAAAAAAAATGTCTTCATCCCTCTTATAGAGGACAAGACATAAGGTGCACATAAGATGATGTGCACCTAATGTGAACCCATTAAATAGGCCTACTTCATAATACTTAATAATTGTACTTTTTGGATAACAGTTTAAATATAGCCTTAATCAGAATACAACTATTAATTTTATTATAAAAAAAAATACTTATTAAAGGTTTTTTAAAATCATTTTAATTAGGATCTTGGGGTGTGCATTTAACGCTTTCAGAATCAATTTTTTTTTCAATTTCTATTCCCAGGAATAAAAATGGATAGGAATTGTGTTTGATAAATTCGGTTTATTTTTTTGTTCCCGGGATGAACTGATTTGTTTTTTAGGCTGGTGAATAAAAGAAAGAAGTAGAAATTTTCTGCTTCTCAATTGCAGGGCACACAATCAGAAACGTTTTTCTCTTAAAAAAAAGCTGACCTTCGGCCTCACTCCCACAATATCCTTGTACCTCACACCTCCAGCTTGCGGATTCATCTTCAGTGCGAACAATCCGCCTTTGTTAGGTTTTTCAAGGTCCATTTGTACCCATAAAACGGCAAACCTATAGCCAATTTCTTCGCCGGAAGACCCAATCGATCCATTTTGAAATCCCTTCGTCTCTGCTGAACAGCCCGTAGGGTTCCTCAACAGAGTAGATGGCTATGTCTAATCTGGATATCCATCTGGAACGAACAGATCATAAAACACCACGTTGATCCAATCGAAGCTCTTCGCAATATCCTGAAAGGGGTAAAATTCCATCAGCGAAATCTGATCTGATCCGGCCACTGTAGCTGTTAACAGCAACGCTGGTTTTCCAGAGGATCTCGATTCTGTTGCTATTGCAGATCGCCACTCGTTCATTAGAGAACCGTAATTAGCTTTATTTGTGTTATTAGATGGGTATTCCCAATCAAGGTCAAGGCCAGGGAAGTTGTTAAGTTTCATGGATGAATCGATGAACTATTTGCGAGTAGTGGCACTGCTCGCCATTTTAGAGAACCTTGAACTCAGAGTGGGTCCACATCCACCACCAATGGACAAGAGGCTTTTAATAGAAGGGTTCTTTCGTTGGACTGATTGGGTGAAGGATGAGAATTGAGATGCTTTGGGAGAAGCAATGGTGACTTTGTTAGTGTTGGGATCAAGATGTGCGAATGCATAGAAGAGATGAGTGTAATAGGGGGGATTGGATTTCTGAAGCAGGGAGGCCACTGTCTGAATTCCAGTAGCCTCCTTTGATGACAGATTCAGAAGAAAAGAAGAGATGGATGACAAAATGTGTTAACAAACGTAATTCTAATTCTCGGAGTAAAAATAAAATGAGTTAACAAACATATTTTTGATTCTCAGAACTCTTCCAAGACGGAGAATCAGAAAAAACTATTTCATCTCAAAAACAATCCGTCTTTAGGGAATGGTTTTCAAGGTCCACTTGTTTACTTCATATTTTGAGAGTATATTCAAATAAAGAAAAATTGAAAATAGCCTTTGGAAACGGAGGGCAACCAATAAGACATTAAATGGGCCTACTTCATAATATGGCCTACTTCATAATACTTAATAATTGTATTTTCTGGATAACAGTTTAAATATAGCCTTAATCAAAACACAACTATTAATTTTATTTTTAAAAAAACTATTAAAGGTTTTTAAAAATCATTTTAATTATGATGCTTAATTGTTATATCACCGGTTTACTTCATATTTTGAGAGTAAATTTAAATAAGGTTGAATTGAAAGTAGCCTTTGCAACCGGATGGTAATCAATAAGAGATTAAATGGGCCTACTTCATAATACTTTATAATTGTACTTTCTGGATAATAAAATGTTATCGAAATACCAACGGGGTTGACACAAGTGGTAAGCGGTTTATATTGACTAAAGACATAATAGTATTGAGTAAATAAGTAATGAGGTTAATTAAAGGCGTAATTGTATTGACTAAAAGCGTGATGATCCCATTATAATGTGGCCAAAACCATAGTTTCTAAAACACATGTGGTGGTGCGGTGACTGCTACAGAAGAAAGGCACCAATAGGCTTTACTATGTATCACTCGGACTGTTGTTACAATATGTCAAATATCATCAAAGGTTCCCTAAATCCAACAACCAAGGCCTACCGTGTAATAGATTGTTTTTCCTTAGAAGACGTATTACTTAAGTGATCTTGTGTTAGCTCTGGTACCAAACTTTAAGAATAAAGTGCCAACCATCGTACCCATGCTAGCTCTGATATTAAACTTTAGGAATGAAACGTCAATTATCATGCTATAAGCTTAAGTTGATAGAAGAGGCACTTCCTTTCAAACCAGATTAAACATGGGTCCATCATCTCCTACAACTTTATGATCCACTGAGTTAAACCCGATTCACAGCCTCCCAAACCCAAAACTGAGAGGGACATATCATTGGATCTTCTTAAGAGTTTAATGACAAGATAACAACATCCCTTGCTATAGACATTTGGTCTTCCTCCATCGGCTACTTTTAGTGATGTCCTTTCTCCGCAAGCTCCATTTAGTGATACTGATACCCTTTTTCCCTAGATCGTCTAGATCAGATCTGGACGGTTCAAATTTTTTTTTTCCTATTTTTTCAAAAATAAAATAAAATAAATTTACTGATCTATTTAATCTAAAATAAATATAATATCTTAACTAACATTTTTTTCAAAAAATAATTTTTATTTATTTAAAAAGCAGTAGTTAAAAATAAAATAAAATCTGGATCATCCAAATCACATATAGACGGTCCAAATGTACCACGCAGATGGTGTCTATCCTTTAGATAGACACCAAAACCAGTTCCTTTCTCCATAGGCTCCTCCTACCCAAATGAACTTTTCTCCACCATTATTACTTTGTTGTCAGGAGGTCAATATAATTAATGTAGCTAGGGGCTGTCATCTTGGCCATCTTGATTAGAAATGTAAATAAACATTTTATTCATATATTTTTTTTTACCAAAAAACATTTAATTCATATATTATGTACATTGATTATTTTTTTGCCAGTCCCATATATATTGATTATTGACGTTACACTCTTTATATTTTTTCATTTGAGAAAAGAATTAAAAAAAAAAGAATAGTATTTCTCATTATTTTTTATATGGCCATTCACCTCGTAGTACACTTAAACAATATAATACAACTTACAAATCTATATATATAATGACATAAATATAGAGAAATTTACAAATTGTTCATGAAACATGGATACACCCACTTTTAGGCTTTTTTCCCAATTTGCCCCTTTTTAGATAATTATTTCCCAAAATGCCCCTGTTTGGAAACTATTTCCCAATGTGCCCGCTTGTTTGGAAACTATTTCCAAGGGTTTAGTCGTTTTAAATCATTTCAAATTTTTTAGTGACCCATGATTTAGTCGACTAAATCACGGGGTCAAATTTTTTAAGTGACCCCGTGATTTAGCCTCGACAGATGGATTTTTTATCATTTTATTTTATTTTATTTATTATTATTTCTCTATAATTAATTTAAACTCAGAGGCTATCCTAACTCTTTTAAATTAGGAATTTAATAAATGCTCACACCATGTAAAATATGCTTCACCATGAATATATATATTATTTTGTAAATAATATTACAAGTGAAATAATATAAGACTTAGTTAGATTAGATCCTATTAATTAGGAGTTTATAAATACTAACTACATAAAAATATATTTTATTATTATATACATATATATTTAACCACATAATCTCAACTAACAGCAAAAATCATGTTTCCTTTCTTTTTACGGTTTGGCTTCATATGAGTAGCAACAAACCATCTATATTAGCAAGTTTTAATTTCCCTTTTTGTTTTCATTCTTTTCCAAGGCAACGTATATGCTTTTATTCATCGTTTTACGCCGGTTTTCAAACCAAAACTAACCACGAGACTCATAAATATATATATATATATATATATATATATACTGTGCAGAAAAACAACTCAAACAACTCAAACAGTCCATGTTTTAGTTTCGTTTTGCATAGAAACTCACGTGGAAGCCAAACTACACCCTTACGTCTTCAAACTCGTTGGGATATGACAGAAACTAGAGGGAAAGAAGCTTGATGGGTACCTTGGTTGCTTGCTCGAATCACAGCTGCTTCACCGTCGAACAACGCACCTCTGTTTTTGCTGGTTTAGACAGGGAAAATGATCACGTCTCTGTTTTCTCTCCCCCTCTCTCACGTTCTCAAAACAAAGGGGTTTTTAAAAAAACCCCTATCGAGCGCTTAATCGACTAAATCACTCGGTTACTTAAAAAAATTTGACCCGTGGTGATTTAGTCGACTAAACCATAGGATTTAGTCGACTAAATCACGGGGTCACTAAAAAAATTTGACCCCGTGATTTAGTCGACTAAACCCTATGGTTTAGTCGACTAAACAGGCATATTGAGAAATAGTTTCCAAACAAGTGCGTTGGGAAATAGTTTGAGACAAGGGCATTTTGGGAAATAGTTATTTAAAAAGGGGCAAATTGGGAAAAAAGCCCCCACTTTTACATTGGATACATATTCCGATTAAAGTAAATTTTTTATTAGTGTCATAATAAATCAGTTATTTATATAATTATCAAAATTAAAATTATATATGTTTGAACAAATTTTAATTAAAATAATAAATTATCTGGTCACAATTCAAGTATAAAAAATATTTAATATTTAATAAACTTAATCAATGTATAAATATATAGTTGCATTATTTTCATAATTACTTTACGATTCTTCTTAGAATTTACGTTAAATAGTATAATTTTAAATTTTTGGTGCAAGTGTACTCAATAATATTTTAGCGACGACAAAGTTGAATACTGTTATTTTATTATATACTAGAAGGCTTTGAGAATGATACTAATTTATTTTATTTCTTGTTAAGACTAAAATACCGTCAGAGGTAGTAGTACCGTTATTGGGAAAATGCTATTAAAATATTTTTTGAATTTCCAAAACCCTTGTAAGTCTTCTGAATTTGTAAAAAGATTGAGGGTATAAATGACCTATGAGGGATATGTAAATTGTTGGTGAAATTACATTTTTGTCCTTCTTTTAAATCAAAAAAATACCCTCCACCCCCGGGCGGCTTCCACCGCCGCCGGCGGCGGTGAGGGGGCCGGCCGTCCGGTGGTGGTGGCGGCTGGTGGGGGTGGAGGGTATTTTTTTATATTTAAAAGTAAGGGTAAAAGGGTAATTTTACCCGAATTTCCATATCCTTCATAGGTGTTTTGTACCTCTCAATCTTTTTACAAATTCAGAAGACTTTGAGGGTTTTGCAAATTTAAAAGGTGTTTTAATGATATTTTCCCTTAGTTATTTTTGTTAAACAAATTAGTAAAATCCAGGAAATAAGCAGTGAGCTGGGATCTCCCATATTCTTTGATTAAATACAGAAAATGACACACCGAACTAAACTTTCAAAGAACGATAAGAATCTTTCTTCTTCATTTCTTGTTCGCTACTCGAACGCTACCGAGAAATGTGCAGAGCTATTCAATGGTGAGCACGGGAAGCCGCAGTTGCAAAGCGAAGAAAGCGAATGGATTGTAAAAAGCGTGAGCTGGAGTAGATAGCACAAAGGTCATCGAGGAGGAACCATCAAGATGTATGGTCGAGTGGTTCTTTCTTTCGTTTTTGTGTTTCTACTCCTATTCTCTTACACAATTTTGATAGGATTTTTGGACATTCGATCTTACTTCAACCCTCCGTCCAAGTTTCCGGTTGTTTCGCCGGGTCCATGTGCACCGGAACGGCCTCTCCGGGTTTACATGTATGATCTTCCCCGTCGATTCAATGTCGGCATGCTCACTCGCCGGAGCACGGAGGAAACTCCGGTCACCGTCCGGAATTGGCCGCCATGGCCCAAGAATTCTGGATTGAAAAGGCAACACAGCGTGGAGTACTGGATGATGGGCTCGCTTCTTTATCAAGGAGAAGAGGACTATAGAGAAGCGACAAGGGTTTCGAATCCGGAAATGGCAGATGTGTTCTTCGTGCCTTTTTTTTCTTCCTTGAGTTTCAATACGCATGGGCGAAATATGACAGATCTCGCTACTGAGATTGATCGCCGATTACAGGTACTTCATCGTTCCAACTTCGAGAACGTGTTGCTTTCGTTGTTTCTGACACTATTCATTTCTTTCAGTTATTTTACATTTTTTTTTGGGTATATAATGCTTGCTTGCTAACTCATTGAATATGGAATGACCGCGAAGTGTGCGTTCAATGCTGTGGATAATTTTTGTTTTGTAATTGCAATATGGGTGATTGAGGTTCTTGAATTGTTGTGATAGACTAACTAATCACTTTTCTCAATTTGTTAATCATTTCTCAGATATTCAAATGCTAAGAGATTTTCCGCTATGTTTTTGTGTTTCAAGTGATTGTGACTGGATTTATACTTCAAAACACAGGGTACTGGGAACCCGTTTGATAAATACTTCATCTTCTATTAGGAGTAATGATCCAAATTATACATAACTTCTTGGTTCCCCTTCTCCAGACCTCTTGAGCTCAATATGCATTTTTCTTCATGAAGAATTATTCGGTTGAAGTTAATGATGACTTGTCTCTGGTGTCAGATTGATTTGATTGACTATCTGTCACAATCCAAGTACTGGGAAAGGTTTGAAGGTCGAGACCATGTTATTCCAATGACACACCCCAATGCCTTCAGGTTTCTACGTGATCAGGTGAATGAATCCATTCAAGTTGTTGTAGATTTTGGCCGCTACCCCAAAAATGTGTCTAATTTGAGGAAAGACGTGGTTGCCCCATACGTGCATGTTGTGGATTCATTTGAGGTTGATGACTCTCCAGATCCATATGAGTCTCGTACCACACTGCTTTTCTTCCGGGGGAAGTTATTCAGGAAGGATGTATGTCTGACCTAAAACTTCATTGAAAGAATAACAATATCTCTTGTAATAACTAGAAAGTTGATTTTGTGGGTTCTCTGATCTTGCAGGAAGGCATTGTACGTGTTAAGCTAGCGAATATATTATCCGGCTATGATGATGTTCATTACGAGAGAAGTGTTGCTACTGGAGAAAACATTAAATTGGTATGCATTTTATTTATGCAACATTATTAATCAACCACACTTTTCAAACTCACTTGTCTCAACCACAACCCCCCTCCCCCAAAAAGGTAAAAATATATCAAAGAAGCAGTTAAAGAACCTCTTTAGGACATAATATCTGCAAGTACTGTGAAATAAATGTTATGGGCAACTGATCCAATTGTCTGCAGAGAGCTATTTTATGGGTTTGAGAAATTTGGATGCATGTGTTGCATTACTCTGTTATGTAGCCAACTCACAAAAAAAAAAGTTCACTCATCTTCAGTAGGGAGCCGGGGAATGGTGTGGTTAAGTCAACCATTTCATGTAGTTAAAAATTGAACATTATGTTACTTTCTCATCTCTGTCTCTCAAGGGAGAGGAACCTTTGACTAAAATAAGACATTCTGGGGCTACTATCAATCGCATTGCTTCTCTCTGCATACTATCTTCAAAATGCTCACTGAAACTACTTTATTCTTGGGGTCTAATTTTCTTTTGACAAACGTGTAATGTTTCCAAAATAATCATGCAGAACACAAAACTTACTGCTGAGCAAACCTCTGATTAATGAAGAGTAGTAAGTCGCCAAAAACGGTCTTGTGTTATCCTATAGTGCATACTATATTTCCTTTTTCAGCCAAAAGAGAATACTCCATTTTGAGGATGTAGAGATCTCAAAACTTTCTTGGTAATCTAAGGGGATGCAGGGATTACTGTCTCTATTTTTTCCCCTTTTGCATCTTGTTCTCTCTCTAATTGCTCTTTATCATGTGAGGATCATTGACTATATATTCCTTTATGTTCTGCCTCTATTGCAACAGTCATCCAAGGGGATGCGTTCTTCAAAGTTCTGTCTGAGCCCTGCAGGTGATACACCTTCTTCTTGTCGTCTGTTTGATGCCATTGTAAGCCATTGTGTTCCTGTCATTGTGAGTGATCAAATTGAGCTCCCATTTGAGGATGAGATTGACTACACTCAATTCTCTTTGTTTTTCTCTTTCGAAGAGGCATTAGAGCCAGGCCACATGGTTGATCAGCTTCGTAAATTTCCAAAGGAAAAATGGGTTGAAATGTGGAGGAAGTTGAAAAACATATCCCGTCATTATGAATTCCAATATCCACCCAAAAGGGAAGATGCTGTGAATATGTTGTGGAGACAGATTAAGCACAAACTTCCCGAAGTCCAACTTTCTACTCATAGGAGCAGGAGGTTGAAGATCTCAGATTGGTGGTAGTGGAGATGATTTTTGGAAGCTGGTTTTGTTGACTGTGTACATTCACATACAAGTCAGGGACAAACCTTGGCAGGGAAGATACCATTGCTGCGATGACCCGTCCAAACTCAATTCTTTTATAATGGAGATTCTGATAGCATTTTTAATCTGTGATCTGTTTTGGTAGTTAATCTTTGATGGGTGTGATGCCATTTGCCTCGCTGAAGAGCCTGATACTCATCAACATTCATTCACCATGTCAGTTTTGCAGAAATTGCTCCGTTTTCATCTTCTTTTTCAGTGTCTTGGCTGAAGGTAGACTATGTAGTTTGTACAAGTGAGGGCATGCTCAATTGAATTTTAAGCTTCGACCAAATTGCAAATCTTTCAAGAATGGGCTTTCTGGTTTAAGTTCGAAGGTTTCAGGGAGCGGCATTTTAATTGCTGAGGTTGAACGATTGAGATGTACAATAAAATAGCAGTGACAATTAGTGTACTTGACTGAAGTTGATTTTTTTAAAACATTTCGTAGGTATTTGTATTTTTTAAAATAGAAGAATTCTAATGAACCTAATATGCTAGAAGTTGAAGTAGAAATCGTATAACCTTTTAAGTTTTGAGTTTGTATAAACCAATCGCAAAAATCTGCATGTACATATATATATGTATGGCTTTAAAGGTTGAACATGTAATTTTAGAGAGAGAAGATGGACACGTCACTCAGGACTCAATCGAGTTTGTAAATCTGGATTCAACGTTAAAGAGGATTATTGAATGGAATGGGGATTAGGTTTATCGTTAAGAGTTAAGGTGGTGACTCAGCCTTATGCAAGATCATCGTAATGATGTGGTTTGGGACAAAAGGCCAAGGAAGTAACCAACAATTACAGTCTTATCATGTAGAATGAGCAAAATTCCCACCCACATCTTTTGTACGGTTCCCTCTGTTTTGTGCTTGAAAAGAAGGGCGTTTTTGTTTCCATCGATGATCGAAGACTAGCATATTCCACAAAGAAATGAATGGAATGAAATATAAACGATCGCTTACACTTTATATAAATGCAAAATCATGACCAACGAGTGTGAGGTCCAGAGTCATGATGATGGAGGAAGAAGAAGCTGTGAGAGTAAGGAGTTTCAGGGAGGAGGACTACAAGAATAGGAGAGTGTTCTTGAGAAGCTACCCACTTCATTGGAGGGAAGATGTTGAAGAACAACAAGAGTTTATGGAAGAAAATGGATGTAATGGAAAGAGGTTCATTAAAAAGATTGTCCTACACATTGTTAGAAAAGCTCTTTGTTTTCAGGAAATACAAGTGTAAGATTTCTACTGATGTTCTTGCTTCCCTGTGTATTGCCATCTTTCTCCTTTGTATTCTTCTCTTTTCACCTCCTTATCTTCCCATCCAAAACAAAAAAGGGGGAATCCATCTTTTATTTTTCTTTAGGGGTTGTTTGGATGAACTGAAAATCATTTTTATCCCAACAACTGACTTTTGCAAATTGAAGTTGGGGTGAAAATTACTCTGTGTAATGTCATTTATATTTGGATAGGCTTTTATTAAAAAAAAATAATCAAATTGACAAAATCTTGTTCTAATATTGAAAAGTTAATTCGAGAAAGTTTGAATCTGGAAAAAAAGTCAAAAGCCAAAAAAATAGTTACTTCACTACAGCTTCTTTTTTTTTTAGAAAAAAGAAAGAAAGAAAGCTTATTAGTTTTCGACTTTCTGCCATCATTCCAAACATCTTTATATGTGTGTGTGTGGAAGCAGTGAATATGTGAGAATTGCTTAGATTCTTCAAGAGTACCATACCTTTTGTATTCTGTCAGTAAAATAATTCATAACAGATGAAGTAGTAGTGAAAGTGCCCGAGAAATAAAATCTTACAATTACACACATATATGTATTTAAGTGGGACGTAACGAGTACTGAAGCATGTAACAAATCAGAAATCATGATTCGTCTATGATCTAGATTTTTTAGGGCCTCAATAAGGAATCGATATCGAAAATATTTTTATCATGAAACCAACTGTGCTATTGTACCCAACGGATTCAATCCCAATATCCAGGCCCACATTTTGGGTTTACCAATGGCAAAGGCCCAAAACTTGTGAGTGGATCACAGGACCATGACTAGGTTTCCTTGGATTGAAGATAACGTCCCCCAAACAGGGATGAGTCTTGTATTTGATTAAGAGAGGTGTTTACAATTCGTGTCAGATATTAACTTAATTAAAATTGTCACCAATAAAAAAAATATATATGTACCTAGCTATTAAAAACAATATGAAGATCCCCGTTTAAAGCCTAAATTGTTTCTCTCCCAAAAAATCATGACTCATATGAAATTTAGTTGGTCTGGTAAATTGAAATAAATGAATGAATAAAAAATAAATAAAAAGTATAAAACCATCATATACTCTCAATTAACTCCATACGTAGGTAAACAAATTAATTAGATAAAGAGGTAATAAAACAAAGTTGCAAATTTTTTTAGTAAGGTTTTTCTTCAAAAAATTAATAGATCTCATGGAAATTTAATTTCATTGACATGTTCTTTTCATTTAATGGCAAAGATTAAAAAAAAAAAAAAGGAGAGAAAGATTTATATATATATATATAGTGTTAGAGAGATGTAACCTTTTGAACATAAAATAAGGGGGTTTGCCTGATGGGAGTGGATAGAGAGGATGGTGTGGTAGTTTTCATGCAAAGAACGTGGTCACTAGTGCTACCTCTTCGACATGAGACACTCACATGCTATTCATGACTCCACATTTAATGCTTCCCATTGGTTAGGTTTCTTATTTGTACTATATTTTGGTTTAGGTTAAAATATATGTTTGGTCTTTCATGTTTGTCTCTAGTATTATTTTAATCCTTTAAATTTGTAAAGTGCACGTTTGGTCCCTTAATGTTAATACAGGAGTAAATACCCTTTTGGGTCCCCGACAAAAAACACGGACCCTAGGAACTAAAATAAGACTTTTTTATGGACTAAAAATGGCTTTTTGGAAATTTGCGAGGGACCAAAATGTTCACCAATCGACCTTTATTCGTCCTTTTCAGGGATTAAAAGGGCATTTCTTTGTGTGTGAGACTAAAGTGGGGTCCGTGTTTTTTTCCAGGGACCCAAAAGGGTATTTACTCTTAATACAGTTAGTCTGACTTAACGGAAAATATTGACTCAACAATTTTAAGCGATGACAGTGCAATTAAATGTTGACCAAACATGCTTATATGTTAGTATTTTAATAAATTAATATTTTAAATCCTATTAATTGAAAAATATCTAATCTTCGAGATATTGTTTTATGGTTTTCCTATAGGTTTGTGAAGACTAAATATATAATTTTTTTGTCGAGAGAAGATTAAATATTTTTCAATTAATAGGATTTAAAATATTAATTTATTAAAATACTAACATATAAACATGTTCGATCAACATTTAATTACATTGTCATCACTTAAAATTGTTGAGTTAATATTTTCCGTTAAGTCAATTAACTAATATTAACATTAAGGGACCAAATGTGAATTTTACAAACTTAAGGACTAAAATGATACTGGGAGAAAAACATAAAAGATCAAACGATATCTTTAAAGCGTTTGATTTATTAAACTAAAATAAATACAATCAATGGTTTTTTCCATTTATTATTATTATTATTATTATAGTTAGCTTTGTGTTTTCACTTTTTTGTGGGAAACTTTTTTAACTTTTCTTTTCCCCAAAAAAAAAAAAAAAAAAAGTTTTTAAAATGGACAATGTGAAGTTTTTTTTTTTTTTTCCGATTGTATATTAATGATATTTTTTAGAAAAATTTAGTGGAATATATTATTTTATTTTATATGAAATGTTAAACTCATTATAAACCGATATTTATCATTTTTTTTTTCTTTGGGGTTGTTTAGTACACGGGAAATGGAGGGAAAGGGAGATGAAGAATTTTTTTTACAGCTCCATATATATTTTTTAAAATTAAACATATTAAAATTTTTGCAAAACCCTCCCCTGCGATCAAAAAATTAGTCCAGGTCAAAAAAAAAAATTAGTTATTTGCTTTGCCATATTCGGACTTATTTCCAAATTTGAGATATTTTTTAAGCTTCTTGTGGCCATTATCTGAAGTTGGTCACAGAAAGAAACCAAATTGTACTAATTTTTGTCTTATTTTCTCACTTTTTTTTTTTTTTTTTATTAGGCAAGACATTGCTTTAAAAACTAATCTCTTTCTAAGTGAGAATGGCAAGGGATAAATCAACCTACCATCTTCTTAAGTTTTAAGCTTATAATTTTAAAAATTACGTTAAAAAAAATTATAAATATCTAATTTGTTAAGAATTTACATTTTTTTCATGAGACGAAACCAAAAAAAAAAAAGATATTTTAGAGGGATGGAGGAAGAATGAAGGACATGGCTCGCAAAGGGAAGTTGAAAGGAGGGGCAAATGGGGACCACTTGGTTTCAAATCAAAGCAAACGAAAGAGAACGGTCAACCCTTTGTGGGGCCCATTATCTTAATGATGCCGCATTGCCTCCCTCAATTTGGAAGCGTTTCACCATAATTACTCTCCTTCGCCGCCATCATTGCTTCCTTTCAACACTTATCCTTACTTCTTTTTTAATTATTATTATTATGAATATTTTTAATAATAATATTATTAACTGAAAATAATAATATTTTCAGGTAGTCAAAGAAAAAACAAAAATCATTTCTTTCGTCGGCTTCCAATCAAATGCCAAAATCATTCAAATTTTGTTGACTATATACCCTCCATAACTGTATATGGATATTATTAATAAGGTTAAGGTGATAAGAACCCTCACCTCGGCTAAAAACACAGTTCGGGAAGTACACTTGTTAAAAAAATGTAAAAACCCTTTATACTCTAAATCCTAAAGAAAAAAGTATTGAGGGATATTTTGTGTAAGAGTGCACAAAACCAACCTAACCTAAGGTTTTGATTAGAATTTACATCAAATTGGACATGACCAATATAATCGCAGAATTTGGGATAAATATTTGGGGAGCAAAATATATACTCATTAACTAATTAAGAAAAAAAATATTTAGAAGGGACCAAATGTATAAATTTTTGAAACAAATGTATAAAAAAAATCCAATTTACCCTAAATATTTAGGATTATTTTCTTTTTTTGGGGGGCCATGGCCCTCATTGTCTCCGTCATTGGACATGACAGTCTTCCATCTGATTCAACTCGACAAGAACTTGATATTGGATTGGAAAGGGAGAGGAGATCAAGAAGAGAGAAGATGATGAGAGAGGAGGGATGACAAGAAGGTGTGAGAAATCTGATGAATAGAGAGGGAACGAAAGATAAATTTAGAGAGGAAGCTCATATCTACTCCTCCTTTTATTATAAGCGCACCAACTAAAAGTGATTTATTTTGGCCTGATGAATAGAGAACTACTTATTTCTCATGGGAAGTTAAATCATTAATTAGAAAAGTAATAAATTTTCCAACTTTACCCCTACTTTAATGATGTAGGTTTAAATGAGTTAGTTAAAAATAAGGACATAATGGAAAAATAGTAATAAATGAGTTAGTTAAAGTAAGTTGGTGCCTTATAATAAGGACCAAAAATGTTAAAAATGTGGTTGGTGCCTTATAATAAGGACCTAGGAGTAGCTCATATCTATTTAATATTTATTTAACTCATAAGACAGACGAACAAAGTAAAGGAGTTGAAGTTCAACCGTTATTTATAGGCCTTAACATAATCCTAAAAATTAATAACGGAATATTCTAGAATGCAATTAAATGAGAATTGAGAACAAAACGTGCTAGAATTCTAAATTAAATATAAATAACAATTAAATGCTAAAAGATGACAACCAAGTCAACATAAAACCAAATATTCCCTAATAATGATAAATAACTTAAATATTAAAAATTATAATCAATCATTATTTCATATCCCATCAACCGGGTTTGGTCTGTTGGACTAATATTGGTCTAACATATATCTACGAAAAATCTGAATTCACCACATGAGGAAGATGAGGAGATAGAGAAGACTACATGAATTAACTAACTTAAAACGTAACCCGCAAAGACACAACCACGATATGAATCAATGAAGGAGAAAAAAAAAAAACTCAAACACAGTGATAACCATAAACCATAACAGAGAGAGAGAGTGAAATGGTGGTGAGGATGCCGAAATGAAGTGATCATAGGTGTAGGGTGAGAGAACCATGCAAAAGAATAGTCCGAGTTAAAAATATAAGAGAGGTATGGTAGAAATTTTAAAAGATACTCATTGACGGTTATATATATAAAAAGAATATCAAGTAATCATTGTTTGATCGTTTTTTTAAAAAAACAGTCAAATAGATGCTTCAATTACTTGATACTTCTCTATAAAAAAATGTCAAGTAATTTTTTAATTTTCTTTTTTAAAAAATGGAAACATTATTTGATGGTTTACGTATTTAACTGTTAAATAGTTATGTAAACTATTTGACAATTAGTGTAATAACTATCATATAGTTATTTTCCCCATTTACTCGAAATAAACTATTTTTTAACATATTTCCTCCAATTTTAAATATAAGTTTTATTTCAAAGTTTTAGTTTGGTATTAATATAAGATCCAATTTCTTCATCTCATATATTAATTGTTTCTTTCCTACAATGCTTATTTATTGATCAATTTTTTTGCTGGCAGAAAAAAAAGTTATTCATGTATTTTTAATCTCTATGCATTAAGTTATAATCATTAAAAAATAAGGGCATTAAAAAAATATCATAAACTTTTTACATATTATTCAACAAAATTTTTCATGCTACAAATTAATTAGAACCATCTTATACTACAAACTAGATCTTAAATCAAAAGGCAACCATGCACTCCCTCCCACAACAATTATTATCCCATTAATCCTTAATGTAAGACTTAAATTAGTAGTTGATATTGATCCTAAATATAAGATTTATTTATTATATTTGTTAATCTTTTCTAAAATTACTATATTACTGCTCCATCAACAATAATCAAATAAAGAATAGATGAATGGAATTAAGAAAAGTAATTAAGGTGTTTTAGAAGAAAAAAACATGTCATATTAACTAGCTTAACTTAAGTTCACAAATCAAAGGCTCAAATTGAAAATATATACTCCTTCTGGTCCTTATTATAAGGCATCAATTACTAATTCTCACAAACTAATAGAAACAGTTTAAAATATTACAGTTGTCCTAAAATTCAAGTGATTTTCAATATTATCTTTACTAATTACACCAAACTCAAATATCATAATAGTATTAATTATTACTTTATCTCACTACCCTTATTAAATATGAGTAGACATGGAAAGATAAATTAAATGCTCTTAGAAAAATTGCAATTGTCTTATAAAAATGACCACTAACAATGATTAGTTGGTACCTTATAATAATTACAAAGGGAATAGTGTGTGTGGGGTGTATGATGACCAAGCAAAAGTATAAAAACCTCAAGACAGTCGTTTGGAATAACGATTGAAGTGTTCAAAAGCATTTTTTCAATAGTGATTTATAGCATACGAGGTAAGTATATAAGAGAAGTGTTGTCTTGACTTATTTACATAAACATTTATAAACCTCTCACTAGCTCACTCAAACATGATTGCAACTTTTCCTAAAATGACAACTATATATGTTAGATCTTTTAGGTACAAGTGCATGTTTCTCACCTTAAAATTACGTTCGTAACGTGTGAAGTGTGTTTGGCATCACAATTGGGCAAAGAAAAGCCACTTTTCTACCATGAAAGCTTGTCTTCATTAGTTTAGGTTGGAGTTATAGCCTTAAATCCCAGTTAGCTTTCCTCCAACAAGCATGTTTTAAAAGTTAAAGCTACATTTTCATGTCGGGGCTACAAAAACCACAATAAGTACAAGTCTATGATCATTAAATATTTTTTTATTAAAAAATATTAGTTATAATAATCACATAAGATATTATGCTCAATTAAAAACTTAGTACGGTAATAACAAACTATTCATTAATGTGATAAGTGGTTTCATCCTTATAAGGAATAGAACATAAGTTCAAATCTCTAAAACCACATTTATTGGGATGAACAAAAATCATTTGCGTTCTAAGTTTTAAAAGAGAATATACCCTTGATCAAATCCAAAAAAACCTTAGTATTATTCTTTAAATTTATCACTTAGCATATAAAAGGTTCGCCATGATAACTTTATTAAGTGTTAGTTTTATATTCATTTTTCTCTATATTTACCTCTCCCCACAAGGTTTAAGATTATATTATGTGGTCAACTCTCTTCTCATCAGCATCACGACACGATCATCCTTCTTTATATATGTATAAAATAGCCCATCAAGCAAAAGGAAACAAATACATTTCAAAGTCTTTGCCGTCACATAAATAAATACTCTACATACATATTGATTATTATTGTTTGGTTTTGACTTTTTGAGAGATCAGGCCGAATAAAAAATCTTAAAAAGAATGAAATTTCTTTAATTTAATTTATTAAAAATAAAGTAACGTGATGATATATATGATTTTAAAGGAGAAAACTGTTTAATAATGTACGTACATCTTCCTATCTCCATTAATTGTGTTTGGACCAATTTGTGATAAGCCTTTATCTTATAAATAATGTAACTTTGTTTCCAGACAACCTCGATTGCCACTGAATGTGGCCAAGATTTTTGGTGATCGGCGAGGATGATGTTCTTCGCTTCTCTACGTACCTTAGCTTCTTGTTTGTATTATTTTTTTTTCTTTTCTTGAAGCTTCATTAACACGTATACACACACAGAGTATATATGTTAGCTAATGTATTAATTGTTTAAATTTCAATTGTCTGTTTCACACCGTGTAATTATATATCATAAATAGTGTCAATGATCTTAACAAACTTAGCTTGAATTATAAACTACCTTATTCAGAATAACTTTCATGCTTTAGTTAATACTACCTCTGGTCCTAATTATAAGACCTAATTGAGTGTTTTTTGGAAAAATTAAGGAAGCTAAATAAGTTACTTAATCATATCTTATGTTGTTTATTATATATTAGTTTATTATTTAAACTAATTAGTTTGAAAAAAAAAAAATAATCTTAAGTAATTTAATTAGCTTCCTTAATCTCTCTAAAAAAGTAAATTAGGTCTTATAATTGGACCGGATGAAGTACTTCATCTAGTACTAAATATAAGATAGAGTTGATGACTTTTTTGAAAAGATTAAATAAGCTAATTAAATTAATTTAGAGTATTTTTATTTTTTTCTCATAACTAATTAGTTTGACTAATAAACTAATATATAATCTAAGGATACACAATATATGATATGATTAAATAACTTATTTAGCTTCCTTAATCTCTAAAAAAAAAAAAAAGACAACTCTATTTTATACCTAGGACCCGAAGGAGTATAATTGTGTACTACTCGTTTTATTTTTCCTAATGACATGGGAGTGGTATGACACCAAAGGAAATAAAACACGATGAACCAAAGCAATAATATGCTCCTTACAACGTTAATCTAACTTCTCACTTCTTTTCTTTATCATGTGATGACAAGCTAGCTTGTTTGTCCAAGTGGGGAGAATTTCACTTAACTACCACGTATGCTATATTATTTTACTTAAGGACCAAAAGATTCTAAACATGGTTCCAAATGATTATATTAAAGTATAGTTTTGTTTTGTTGGTAAATGATTAAAATGCCCTTTGTCCATTTTTTTTTATATGTGCATATAAGCATTTTTAAATTTACAAGTGCACTTAATTATAAAGATTTACAACTCACGAATTACAGTACAACGATTGATACGAAAATATAGAAGTGTTTATGGGCGAATTTACATGTATGCCTAACTATTTTGATAACTAACAACAACAAAATTACAAGTATCAATATGAAAGAATTTTTTTTGGTCATTTAGCACCAAAACATGAATTTACCTTAGTCTTTTGGTGCTTTGGCGTAATTTCAAAATTTATTTATCCTTATTTAAAATAGAGTCGCATCTAGGAATTAATTGAAACCCTCCCGTGCAGGTATTTACTTTGACGATTATGTATTTATAATACAATAAATGTATCTTGAAATAGAAATAAAATTGATATAGCTAGCTATGACCGAATTGTTAGATTTTTTTTTTTTTTTTTTTTTCAAATTAAAAGCCAATAAGGTTTTCATTAAAACCACAAAACACTCTTTTACAACAAAATCATTGCAATTAAACTTAACCTACTATAAGTAAAGTATCCGCTTATTTGGTTGACGTTTGAAGAATACATTCACGCAGAGGTGGAACCAAAAATGTAATTAATGGAAGCAAAAATTATATAATAGAATCCAAGTTTTCATGAACGTAAATTTCACCCCATAAAAATTTCAATATTTTCATTTTAATCCCTCCACAAAACTTTTAGTTGAGGCCCAAGTGGAAATATTAAAATTTTTATGAAAATTTGAAATATAATTTTTTAAAATTTTGGTTTCGATTCTGTAATTTTAAGGGGCAAAGGCCACTCTTAAACCCCTCCTAGATCTGCGCCCTACGTTCATGCAAATCGAAATAAAATTCTTTTTATATATTTATTTTATATACAGTAAATCCATTAAAAAAAAAATCTTTTAACACTAATCTAAATGGACATATACAGAATAACATTAACGTGAGTTGTGGAACTATATATAAAAGAGTGGGGCCAGAGAGACGAATAGATGTTTTTAGGTTTGGGAGGATGTATGTGGTGTGGTGACTGCGATATCGCAAGGTGTTGGGTCCAAAGTCAGGGGTTTGACTAAATGGAGGAGAAGTCACCTTTTTGTCACGTAACGCAACTATTAATCTCTCTCTTTCAAGCTTTTGGGTTGTTATCATGACGTCACCTCTCTCTCTATGTGGGGCCCCTTTGTGGCTATTTCCCATTTTGTCTAATCACTTAATTAATGAGTGACAACACTATTACACCCTAATTATCTGCCGAAAGCTCCCTCCCATCTCTTCCTAATTACATCCCCCCTTCATTCTCCAATCACCCCCTAATCTCCCCATCACGTTCGTTGCTTCACATTTACTTCCTTTTCTTTTTTCTTAATGTCTTTTTATTAAAAAAAAAAATCCTAAAAAATTTCTCACTACAAAATTTATTAGGTGAGAGAGTGATACTATTCTTTTAATGTGTGATAAGATGAGTGGAATGAAGAGCGCACACATATATATTATCATGCACATTAATTGAGAAACCGATTTTAAAAGTAAAAGAATTTTTAGACCGATAATATCGAAATTGGATCTAAAATTAATCTAAAAATTAATTTTTATCAGATCTAAAAAGTGATTTTTTTACACTAATGACAGGCACATTCATACCCATGATTATTTTATATGGGAGCAAAAATGTTGTAATTATTAAATATAACCCAACATTATTGTTACATATGCATATACAAAAATAACATGGGTCCCACCACAAAAAATAATGATGTTGGATTATATTTAATGGTTATGACTTTTTTCTCATATTTTAAGTGTTCATAGTTATTTTTACACATTTAAAAAGCATATGACACTGGGGTAAAAGCTTATGGTATTTTCGCACATAAACTCTAAATTATATACCTAAATTATAGAATCCTTTTTTCTTCTAATATTTATTTGTAGACCATATTAGTTTGAGTCTTATTTTTTTCTGAATAAAGATCAAACGATATAAATAAAATAAAAGCTTAAAATACATAATCTCAAGGAATATCTAGGGATCAAGAGGAGGCATAAAGTTTGGTAGACTGAAATTTGTGAATGAGGAGGCGTGGCTTCATTTGGACTCCCTATTATCTAAGACGTGCCTGTGTATCCGAAGTCATGAATAATTGAGACTTCTAACATTTCTCAAACTATTTATATATAATATTGCTTTTCGTTCTTAATAATTAATCCTTAAATTATAAGGCGCAATTTTTTTGAAGAGATTAAGAAAGTTAATTAAATTATTTTAGAGTATTTTTATTTTTTTCTTCAAACTAATTAATTTGACTAATAAACTAATACTGTATATAATATAATTATATACAACATATAAATTGATTAAGTAACTAATTTAGCTTTATTAATCTCTTCAAAAAAAGTCAACTAGTTCTTATAATTAAGACCGGAGGTAATAATTAATTTAAGGGGTTAAGGTGCAAATATGTCCGAAGTTTTAGTTAAGGAATATTGTCGCGAAAGTTTTTAGATTTAATGTCACCTTGAAAATTTTAAAACGTAGTAATGTTATCATATTCCGTTAAAAAATTCATGTTGACCGTTAACTTTTTAACCCGAATAAGCAATATTGCTCTATTGTAATTCTCTCCGAGTAACATCGAACCTTAAAAAATTCCAGTGAAAAATTCTGAGAAAATCTACGCCTTAACCCTTAATATAAGTGTTATTTCATTAATTTGGGTAACTTAAAACTTTTATAAATTAATTACTTATAATAAATGTGACACGACCTTTCTAAAATATTTATGTGTAAAATTAAGTTATATATTAATTTATAAATTATTTAAATTATTTTTTTAAAATAATAAATATATGAAATAAAATAAATTGAGGTTTTATATTTATCTATCACCACTATCTTTGATATGAGGCAAAATACTTTATTTCAGGGGGGTTGGATTAAACTCTCGACTTTATTGGGAAGAAGTAGAGTTTCTTTTATTTTAGCGAAAGTTTTTACCTTTTATTTTACATTTTTTACATTAACTTTATAAAGTATCTTTTGGTCTCCCATTTATTAAACTCTCGACTTTATTGGGAAGAAGTAGAGTTTCTTTTATTTTAAATGCTATTTGTTATCTTTTGGTCACAAAATTTTTAATGTTCTTGCTAACTTGAAATGCGAAGTATGAACTAAAATAACATTTAATTACACAAATTTTATATATTATTCAATTTACCCATATTTTAAATTTAAGATTAATAGTATTTAGTTACTTATAATTATTTCACTTGAATTTCGTTTTAGTTAGTAAAATTAACTGCGGTATTAAATTTTTAGGACTAAAAGGTTAAGAAAAATCAAACTAAAGCCGACTAAAAGATACTTTAACCTTTATTTTATTTTTCATTTAACTCCTTTAAAGAATTAATTTGTTATTTTTAATGAAATAGAGGTCTTATAATTATTTCTGGCAAATCATACCCAAGTTTAAATTTTGAAAAGTGAAATTGATAGATAGGAGTACTATGTCAGAGTGGAAGCAGACAAAAAAACCATAGAGGTGAGGGAGAAAACAACATTTCAATTTGGTCCCTTGAATCAAGGATGTTGGAGGTGGAAAGTTAAAACTTGAGGTTAAAAATGTGACCACGTGGCGTCGTACAGAGCCCCCATTATTTCAATTATTGGGAGCAGTCCCCTTTGTCATATCTCATTTGATTCCCTTGATAATATATATATATATATATATATATATATATTGATAATTGTGATTCAATTATTTAATAATAATTAATCATTTTCAAAAACCAATAAATCCCACACCAACACATAAATATATAAGAGAAGTTTTTTTGATGATTTACATACATGTACGATTTGTAAAAAACACACAACATACATACATATATATATGGCTTTTAAAACTATGGTTTTATTGGTTCTCAAACATACATATAAAGTAATAATTAATCATTTTCAAAAACCAATAAATCCCACATCAAGTAAATATAAGCGAGAAGTTTTATACCAACTAACAATTATCACAAACCAATAAAAATAGTTAAAGTCAATAAAGTTAAAGTCAATAAAGTTAATTTTCTACAATTTAAATAACTTCTAATATTACCCCTACTAATTGCATTAAACTCTAATATCATATTAATTATTATTTTCACTTACTACTTATTTATTAGGGGCATACATGGAAAAAATAATTAATGTTCTTTAATAATAAGCAGTGTCTTATAAAAAATGACCAAATAAACTTGTAGTATGTTAAAGGGAAAATATGTTAAAGGAAAATATCACTTTCGTATCAAAAAGTGAAAAAATATCTAGGGACTTTTTTATATTAATTACCGAATTTCAATATAAAAAAAGTCTCACTATCAAAATAGTTTTTCATGTTGTTAAAATAGTTTTTCCTATTATAAAATTTTTTCCAGTTTTTGAAAAAAATTTGACAACAGGAAAAGTTATTTTAACAACATGAAAGGCCATTTTGACAATAATTTTTGCATAAGAAAACTTTAACAACGGAAAAAAAATTATTTTAACAATATGAAAAGTTAATTTCACAACGAAACTTTTTTGATATTTTTTTTCGAATTAATATTAAAAAAATTCCTAAAAACTTTTTTTATATGGGATTTGGGGTTTAAACTTTTTATATATATTTTTCTCTCTTGGGAAGTGAGTGATATTTCCCGTATGTTAAAGTGATTTTGGCCTATTCAAAATATTTAACAGCGCATATTATTATAAAATAATTTTTTATACAAATTTACTGTTAAATGCACTATAAAGTTTAGGATACTGAATATTATTTTTTTTTAAAAAAAAACTTTTTATCATACCGAATTTTTAAAAAATTATTTTAAGATATTAAGTAATACTAAAAACAACAGTTAAGCCGTTGGTTGTAAAAAAAAAGGGTACTTTGAGATCCTTGTACAAATTTATCTTTATACTACTATCTTTTATCTCTAATATAAGGTCTGCTTTTATAAACAGAATTAAACTAGAAAGTGAATCACGTATTATCAAAATATCAAGAGCAGTGGCATATATGATTTACTATTTACAATCAGAAGGGTTTTTTTGGCATTCCAATATCCGTACTCCTTGTATCGAGGACATCAAATTATTGGGAAAATTACATCCAGGTCCCAAAGACCATAAAAAATAGCAAAAAAGTCCCAATAAAAATTTACATATCAAAAAAATCCCTATTAGGACTTTTTTGATATTATTTGTATGGAAACAAAATCCAGGTTTTTAAATTTTGTTGTAAATATGACACTTCCTCTTGTAAATAAAGCTGTTAAGATTTTAAATTGTGTTGTAAATTTTAAATTTTGTTGTAAATATAGTCTTTTTTCTTTTACATTGTAAATAACTTTTGTATATTTAGATTTGAGTTTAAACAAAATCCATGTGTTTAAATGTTGTTGTAAATATGACACTTTATGTTATAAATGTGGTTTTTTCATTGTAAATGGTCAAATTTTTAAATTTTGTTGTAAATATAACATTTTATGTTGTAAATATGACACTTCCCGTTATTAATAAATAATATCAAAAAAGTCCTTAAGGACTTTTGTGTAATTTAGAGATTTTAATGGATCTCATTATATATATTTCTGATCCTTGGGACCTACACGTGATTTTCCCCAATTTATTCTCTATTTTTATATCCTCCATGTGTCCTCTTTAGTCGTAGTTTTTACACCTTCTATAATTTTTTTAAAATATTTTTTTGCCGGTGCTGATTTCTCTTGAGTTTTTATTGGTGACAAAAGATATTTTTTTAAAATTAAATTTACTTTATATATAAAGATTAAGAATCGGATTTAAAACAATTATTATAAAAAAGGACAGGAATACCCACAACTCGTCCTAACCTGAATTAGTATTCTTTATATATATGAATATATTATCACCTTAAAAAAATCCATATTTATAAAATTTTATTAGTCAGCAGGACTCAGGAGTACCTAATATATATACAAAAATATCAGTATCCAAATTCAGGCCTTTTGACTAAAAAAAAGGTACTAATATGGACTTTTCACTATTTTTTTCAAATATTAATTATAAATTTTAAATAATTCCGCTAAAATTTCCAATCACCGTATAATTTACTGGAGACACAGGAATGAATATTCCAATATGTGATCCATTTTCTTTCTGCAATGATGGGAGATTTTACAAAAATCCACTACGTTGAGCCGTAGTGCGTAGCCTTATCCGCACGCACTGTCTCTTTATAATAATGTTTTTTTTTAAATTATTTTAAATTTTTAATTCAATACGACAAGATTGATGGTCGTTTTCAAATTTTTATTGACGTTTTCATTAAGCCTAAATGCCTGGTGACTCGTAAGCCTTTTGCTTCCACACCCACACTACGCCTAAAATTCTTTGTGCTTCACTTTATTATTATTTTTCTTTTTGTATGAATTATAATATATATGCGTCCAATCAGATAGTTGGAACTTAATTAATAATAATTATTAAATATTATACTTTCCACAAGCCAATGAAACCGCTTTTGTGTTTTGTTATATAAATAATATTTTTTCCTTTGCATTTCCGTTTCACCTAACTTTTGATTTAATTTTATATTTAAATTCCGTTATCTGTTTACTTTTCTTCCACTTGTGATTAGGCAAGTACTATATTTAATTGGTTTCCGTAATAATAATAGTAACTTCAGAATCTTTCAATACACTTCCTAACAAACGCATGTATTTGACACATACTTTAAGTAAATTTGTGATAATAGCGTAAACTCGTAAAATCAATCGTAAACTTTTAAATTTATTTATATAATTAAATATATTAACAATGTATAATTAAACAATTAAAATATAAAAATGATAATAATTTAATTTAAATACATTTTAAATCTAAATAATCGAAATTAAATATATCAACATTCATAATTTATTATATTTAACAAAAATTTCTATAAAATTCATATATAAAAATTTGTGATAAAAAATCAAAAAAGTTAACAGATTAAAAGTGAGTTAACATAGTTTTATAAACTAGAAACATAAAAACGATCAAACTCGTGAGTTTAACCAAATTTACAACTGACACAAGTTTACCAGTGACTAAACTCAATTTAAAAAGATAGAAACGTAAAAGCGGTAAAACTCAAGAAGGTCAATTTGCGAGTTTGACAACAATGCATATTGATATACTTTTCAGTTTTAACTGTTTGTGTTTGTTTTTAACCATATTGAAAAATCATGCTTAAAAGATACACTTTATGCCTAAAAAGTTTTTTTCTTGCATTGATTTTTAAATCGTTATTATTGCTACTTACAGCATATGGGGTAATTGATTTATATTTGAAGGTATTTTTAATTTATTTAAGGAAAAATGAGCAGTAAAATCACGGAAGGACCATAAAAAATTACAAAAAAATCCCAACAAAAAATTCACATATCAAAAAGTCTTTATGAAACCGCTATATTTACAACCGAAAGTGTTATATTTATAACAAAATGTCTTATATTTACAATAAAATTTAAAAACCTTGTTATTCACAATAGAAAAAAAAAACTATATTTACAACCTAAGGAAGTCGTATTCACAACAAAATTTAAACACTTAGATTTTACTTCAAACTCAAGTCTCTAAGCGTACAGAGATCATTTATAACGAGAAAAAAAGCTAGATTTACAACCTAAAATGCTATATTTACAACAAAATTTTAAACCCGATAATTCACAAATGTAAAAGTCATATTTACAACAAGTAAGTGATATATTTACAACAAAATTTAAGAACATGTATTTTGTTTCAATACAAATAATATAAAAAAAGTCCTAGGGACCTTTTTGTAATTTTTTATGGTCTTTGGGACCTGATTGTCATTTTTCCTTTATCTAGTGTAAAAAATATACTCAATGTTCAACCAAACAAGTTTGTAGAGTTAAACGTACAGACTCAATATATTTAAATAAGATTAAGGATATTAATTATATCATATACCAGAACAATATTAAATATTTTTTGTCTTATACTTAAAATATGCTTAAATAAATATAATTAATACAGTCAGTTTTTAAATTTGTTATTGGTTAGTTAGTACTTTATAAAGATTTTAAATTAATAAAAATACCGACCAAAATCTGTGTCTGATTAAGGATTGGATTCGTGGTTTCATATTTTGCCTTCAATCTTTGACCCATGTAAATATGTAATTAAAAAATATACGTCCGCGAGACATTGTTATTACCTAATTAACCTCATGCTGCCTAAATGTAGACCAAGTTAATTAGGTAATCTGTACTTCTATAATTAAAGCATGTATGATTACTTATATAATATATATAATTAGCTGGAGATGATCAAACACTTCCCTAAATCATAGTACTATATATAACATACGCGAGAAATAATTGCCTGGCCTGATAATCATCATTTGTGTCTCCGACATTAAATAAATTAAATACTGCTGCTAAATAATGTTAACATATGTCTATGCATGCATACAAAAGTAATAAGTTATTAATTCATAAACAATATAAAAAGTTACTTAAAACATATAGTTATTATTGTCGAACTTCGTGAGTTATCTCTTCTAAATTTAGTGTTTTTACGTTTTTAACGTATACAAAATCGAAATCGAGTTACTTGTAAATTTAAGTTGGTTAAGTACAAGTTAATATGTAGAGGTTATCGTTTTTACGTTTCCAACTTACAAAATCGTGTTAACTTATTTGATTTTACCATATTCAACAGATTTGAATATAAATTTTATAGAAATTTCTTTGTTAAATATGATAAATTATGAATGTTGATGGACTTGATCATGTTCAATGGCTTTAAATAAACTCTTATAAGTTTACGATTGAGTTTACCTCACTATCACGAGTTTGCTTAAATTTACGAGTTTGACAACCATACATATAGCTCATTATCCAAACGACACATATACGCGCCCAACAAATAAACGGAAGAGGATTCTCTCATTAGCAAACTTTTTCCTCATGTCTTATCATCCAATCCAAACCATTGATTTGACTTAATGAGGTTGTTGGTGTGGGCAGCTTATATCAAATGTATGGTCCGATTTAAAGCTAGATGAGGAATGATGAAAACGCCAATGAGAGGATCCGGACCCCAAATAAACATATACTCCCTTTTTTTCATTAATGTAAAATCTACTATTTAAATGGATTTTATTTTAATAACAGAAGAGAAGTAGCTAATATCCATGCGTATAAGTTAATACTTAATATTATCTCTTAATATTTAATATAAAATCTCATTCTAGTACAGTACAAATTACACTATGAACGAGGCTTAATGTTAACACTACTTCTTTAATTCTAATTCTAAATATAGGATCTAATTTATACATTTTATATGGGAGAGAGAGTAATATTATATTATTCCATGTGACACTTAAAATTATTGGAGAAGCCATTTTTAGTGGCCGATTTTACTAGGCGGAAGCAATGGGCGGGTTGGGCGACTGGCCCCCTGGCTTAACCCATAACCCGCCCATTTAATTTGAAATGGGTATGGGTTAACAATACTACCCATCTCCACCCATTTAAAGCGTGTAAATGAAATGGCTAAAGATATAAATGGGCGGGTTTCGCGGGTTTTGGGTTAATCCATTTATATTTGACTTATATTTTTTAAAAAAAACATACAACATTAAACATAAATCTAAATTCATCATTTTAAATTATGAAATATGAATCTTCAAAATTCAAAAATAATAATTCACACAAGAACCTAAATTTAGGCAAGTATCATCATAACATAATCTTGATGTTAAAATTCCAACTTTTAAATTAAAGCATTACAACTAAAGTTCAAAGATTAAAAAAATAGCATGCTTTCATTGAATCTGCATGTTTCAATCTTCACTATCATCTTCAGATTCACTTGAGGAAGGGGCGATAGCTATTAGGGTTAGGGTAGTTAATAAAAAATATATATACACTAAATGGGCGGGTATGGAACCCAAAGGTGTGCCCATGCTTAGCCATTTAATTTTTAAATGGGTGAGTTTTAACCCAACCCATTATGATCTTTTTAGGCTGCTCAACTTGACCCAATTACATTATGGGCGGGCTCACCGGGTTATAGGTTTCTAACTGGCTACCCTAGATTTTACCTTGGAAGGTACACGTTTTTCATTATGATATGACACGGTGAAATTTCAAATACACACACACTCACACATGTGTAGAATATTATTTTGCTAAATAATATATTATCTAATTATAAATTAGAACTGTTAAAACTGATTTACTTTCGTTCAATCAGCAATGGCGATCATAATACAAATCCCTGTCAAAATAGACAATATAGAGTATTTTTAAATAAATAATTGTATAGTAATTAACATAACTTATTTTGTGGCAAAAAGGGAAGAAAACAAACGTATATTCTTGATGCATAAATTATTATTATTTCCTTAGACGAGCTGGATTGCACGTTTTAAACTTTCACTTTGCTTTTATTCATAGTCTAACCTGCAGCACAAGACAAATGATGATTGGCCAAGAAACGAATCAAATGATTAATTAGTATTAGCATTCAAATTAAAAGTTAGGTTGATAACTAAAAGGAGGACATTATCATTTAAGAAATTAAAGATAACGCTTTGTTCCTTCTTATCCACCCTCGTTCAAAATACAATAGCTAAATTTATGAGGGGTTGTGGATTTTTATAAGTTCCACTTTATTTCTGTCTCTACATTTAATGTTTTTTTTAAAATAAAAAATAAAAATTGCCACTACATTTTCTTTCCTTTGCAACACACTCTCGCACTCATCATTTTTCTCTCTTACATGTTCTTTTTTTCCTTTTTACCATTTATTATCTTTCACTTATTCCCTTAATAAATAAGGATATATTTAAAAAATGTAAATATCTTACATATTTATTATTTTAAAACTACTTTTAACTATTTTTTGATAAACTTAAATCAATTATTTGGTTCTTATATTAAAAACGAGAGGAATATAAGTTTCTTGCAACTCATTGCCACATATAAGTGAATGTATTAAATTGACAACATTTTCTATTTTTTTTAAAGTATTTTTTTCCCCAATGAGAATTAAATAAGGGTGAAATCAAAAAAATATCATTAAATACTCCCTCCGATCCGGTCCATTATATAGGGACACTTCTAGAAAAAAAGTATGGTTTAAAATATAAACCACTTATAATATAATTAATACCTATTTTTTAATTTGTTCCTGTGGTTAATATTTATTTTTCAATTTCGCCTACTTATTATATTCTCTTTCTTCAAGATAACACATAGGGTCCACATTCTTTAATAAGGGTACAAGTAAAAAAATATTTCAATTTGTTACGTAACAAATAAGTCAACAAATAAGTCAACTATACTTTATAATTCACGTGAATTAATTAAAACACCTTATATTATGGGTTTGAAGTATTGCCTATAAGTGACTCACCACTCTTGTTTTGTTAAAATCTTTTGAGTAAAGGTGCAATTTTTAAAATAATTTTATTTTGGAGGAGCATTTGGCAGTAATAATTTCTTTTGGTATAGAAATGTACATGTGCGTTTATAAAATGGGGGCAATTCTGCTATAACCGTGAACTTGGTATAAACGGAAGTTAGTTCAGTATGTGGATCCCACACGTCATCTTTTTTCTCCACTTTACTGTTCATATTTCCATCGATTTAGAGCTAAAGAGCAAGGGAAAAAGCCACCATTCACTGCTCACAAACCATCATTATTGCCGAGAGAGAGGGAGAGAGAGATACATCGCCGGTGTTCGTCTGGACAAGAGGAAGAGGAGGGAGCGACCGAACAGTGCGGAAGCTCCTTCTTCATCTGAAGAATCAGAACGAAGACCGGAGGGAAATCTGCGTTCTTCTCCGGTGATTTTCATCACCGGAGAGAACAGAGAGGAGAGCGCCGGAAAACCAGAGGAGGCCAGCCACCGCCCACCATAAGCACTGTTCATCGTCTTCTTTTGGGGGACTTTCACCATCTTCTGCGGCTGGGTTTTGGACCGAAGGAGGGAGAGATCAGAAGGAAAGCCGGATAACCAACTCAAACTAGTGACTTCTCAGACATGCGTACAAGGATATTTCTAGGATGCAAGTCGGCAAGAGTAAAATTGTCCACCAGAGCCACGTCATTCTCCATTTTTCCCTTGCCATTTCCTTGTATTTGAGAAAATTCTATCAAATGGGACACAAAGTAAAAATTCTAATAAAATGCCATTTGAATTTATAAAATTCTAAAAAATCTAATAACACTTGTAAATAATAAAAAGGTGACATAATAGGAATCTAAAATTTAAAGTTTGCGTTTTTTTTTTTATGGATTAGAGATGCCTCAGCTAACACCTACATAGACAGTGTTTCCATTACAATCCTTACATAGTAGTTCCTCTAAAACTATTGATGGTTGGTAAATTTCAAGAAGGCCATGTCCTGATTCCAAGCCACACTTGGCAAGATAGTCCGCTGCTCCATTGCATGCTCTAGACACATAAGTTATCTTCGTAACCCAATCCCTTGCTAACAATCCTTTAACCTCCATGAGGAGCGTAGCATCCCATGAGTCCGATCATGGTCACGGAGAATCAAGTTGAGACACTCTATGGAATCCGTTTCAACCCAAACTTTCCTAACTCCCATAGCCCATGCAATTTTAAGGCCAAGTAGACACGCCCAAATCTCGTGAGCTAATCCCCATCTTCCATGCGATAGATGAATCCTTTTAGGAACCTGCCTGTTGAGTCCCGAAATAGACCCCCACAGGCAATGTTATGAGTAATAGTTGAATACGCACCATCAACATTCACCTTCACCCAATCCTCCTCTGGTGGTCTCCAAGACTCCCAACGAGGGGCCAGCGTAGCCCCTTGAATTTTCGTCCCCGCTAGACGATCCTTTATGAGTGCCATACTTTCCACCATTGTTTTGTTGAACTCGCAAGAAGCCGATCATTTGGAAGCCATTTCTTCTCAAAAACAAGAGAGTTCCGTCGTTTCCATATCCACCAACATAAGATAGTAAATTGGGACGCCCACCTCCTACTATCCTCTGTTTTCCCCGTATATTCCACCATATCCAATCCGAGAGGTTCATATTACAAAACTTTCGCCATTGCATGGCGGGCTACCACTTTCCTCCAAATAGCTTTCGAGTGTGGCGGCTCGAAAGACGTGACTAGTATCCTCTGGAATTGTTCCACACAAGGGACATCTTGCATCCGTCGTAAGTCCCCTTCTCGTGCGGCTAGCATTCGTGAGTTCGAAAAGAAAAAGAAAAGAAAAAGGGAATCATTGCCGACCGGCTGTCGAAGCTTCGGCGCCAGTGGTTACTTTTTTTTTGGGGAAGTGACCAATTTTTTTTTGAAAAAATGTGGAGCCAAATGGTGAATGTGGGATTTAAACTCACTTCATCTTGATTGGTTCAAAGATAGGGTGGAAATAGGGCTGAGTATGAAACTCATAACCCATGAGTTCGTCCAAAATTCAGTGTAATTGGGCCATATAAGTCCACCCAAAAAAACTTTATAATGGGTTGGATTAGAACCCGCCCATTTAATATTTAAATGGGTGAGCCATGGGCACACCTACGGGCTACCCATACTCACCCATTCAGTGTAATTTTTTTGTTATTAACTACCCATCTCAATCCGCTTAAAGCATTCCCTGAATCCCTTTCTATTCGAGTATTCAGTCACCTCTAATCCATAACCATAATGACCATCAACTCTAAATCTCAGTCACTTTCTCTCTCTATGGCTTTGTTTATTCAAACTTGTGAGTTGCTATTGACTCTACATGTAATGTAGAGAAGATTTTAGACGTGGATGAATATCTTCAAATTGAATTAGTTGGCTTTCATGATACAAAATTTGATGTTTTAACATGGTGGAGAGTGAATACTTCCAAGTATCAAGTTTTAAATTTGTTGGTATGTGATTTGTTGGGTATACTAATATCTACAGTATCTTAAAAATTAGCTTTTAGTACTGGGTCAGATACTAGATTCTTACAAGTGAATCTGAAGATAATGAAGACTGAAGCATGCAGATTTAATGGAAGCATGCCATTTTGTTAGAGTTGTGGTTGTAATGTTTTAATTTAAAAGTTGGAGTTTGAACATCAAGATTATCAGTACTTGTCTAAATTTATGTTGTTTTGTGTGAATTGTGAATTATTGAACTTTGAAGATTCAGATTTCATAAATTGGAATGATGAATTTGGATGGATGCTTAATGCTTATGTATGTTCTTTTCAAAAAAAAAAAACAAGTCAAATGTAAATGGGTTACCCAAAATCCGGTTAGCCCGCCCATTTATATGCTAACCCATTTACTTTAAATGGGTTGAGGTACGGTATAGGCTAACCCATACCCATTTAAAGTTAAATAGGCGGCTATGGGTTTGGCTTCGGACTGTCCAACTCGCCCATTGCTCTGCCCTAGGTGGAAATAAGCTAGGCCTTACTTAAATAAGCCTTGGCCTGCAATAAAGATTGAAAACCTGAGGCTGTATGCAGATTTTTTTTAAGGCCTGAGCATAGGCCTTCAAATGGCCTAACAATGCTTGAATTATGTTTATAGGCCTACTTAAAATGTGAGCCTTTAAAACCTTTGCCTCCAAATTTATATATAACCCTTTAAATCTATTTACAATCCTGCATTATATCTTAAAAGCCGAATATCTATTCTCATCATAATATAAGGGTTTAGTAAGAAAAAAAAATGCCTAATGATAATAGTTGTCTGAGCAATAAAAATAAGAAAAACTAATCGTATGTTGACTAATGAGATGTTTTTTGAAATCGACCAAGTATAACAAGCAACAGGTAAAACTAGATTTTACCTTTTACTTTTTACACATAAATAATGACAAACTCATCCTATTAAGATTATAATATTTCATTTGACACTAAAATAAAATCAAAGCAATTATTATCCTTTAGTGGTCGATGCAAAACAAGGGGGAGAGAGTGAGTTAGCATTGCCATATCAAGCAACAGAAGGTAAGAGATGTAAGGATGAATGATTGATGTCAATACAAGGTTTAAGTATATGTGAATGACATTGGAATGTGAAACTTATGATTAAATTTGAGTTGGTAAATTTTATAAATAATTTATAAAATTATTTAGATAACATTATATATACTTTTAGGCTAGGTCTAGTGAAAATATGCTTAGCCTTTTTATCTAAATAGGCCTATCAATATGCCTAAGCTATTTACTAAATAGGCTAGGCTAGGCTCTATGTAGGTTAGATCTTAGGTCCTTGTTAAAGGCCTAGCCTATTTTCATTCCTAATGTATTTGACTAAATGAGAAATGAGAATGAGCAATTAAGGTGGAATGGGTTAAAATCCTAGCTCCACCACTTGGTTCCACATTTTTTCAGGTAAAAAAAAAAAAAACTAGTCCCCTCCCCCAAAAAAGTAGCAATCGGTGCCGGAGCTTTGGCGCAGCCAAGTAGGTCGGTCGAGTCACTTACAAGGTTTCTTAGTTCATGATTATGTCCAGCCTGTGCTAGAGCTCTAGCTGCCGGTGGGTGCTGGTGCCTCCGGCAAGGGTGCCTTTTTCCCTTCTCATTTAATTAAAATATTAAGGGCATTTTGGTAAAAACGCACAAACGTCAAAATTTCATATTCCTACCATGTCACATTTATGAAATTTACAAGTGTTAACAAACTTTTTGAGGTTTCATAAATTCAAATGGTAGTTTATTAAAATTTTCCTAAGCAAAAATGATACCTGCACAACCATGAATCTTTTGCCTTTCTTCATTCAACCTTCACTTCTGAATGGTCAAACTGGATTTATAATAAGTACTTCCGTCAGTCCTTAATATAAAACATATTTCAATAGTTGATCTTGATATTAAATATAAAACATAATTTTTATATTTATTAATATTTTTATAATTTACCCCTATTGATGCTTCTTCAACAATAATTAAGGAGGAGTGAGAATGAAGGTATTAAAAAAGATAACTAGGATGTTGTAGAAAACACATATTGTCATATTAACCAACTTAACTAACTTCCTTAATCTAATCAAATTAGATAAATACGTTTTATATTAATAACCAACTCAATATTAGATTGGTTTAGGCTAGGAGTAATACATTAATACATACAGTAAGAATTATATGCAACTAGTTTACCAAATCTAGACATGAAAAAGTTTAAAAGCATTTAAGTTCCTACTTAGGGGTTAGAATGGTATTGATGAGAGCACCAATGAAATATCAGATCAACTCCACTTGCTCCAACATTATTTTTTGCCTTTGTGTGGCTAAGAGCAACTAGATTATGCAGTTGACAAAAATTAATGAGGATGGTTGTCGGGCAGGATCCACATGATGTACCCTCTCTTTTTTCCCCTTAAAATAAATAAAAACTTAATCTTTTATCCCGTATTGTTTTTAATTAATTTATACTTGTATCGTTGTATTACTCATTCAAATTTTTTTAGTTTTAATTAACATTGAAATATTCTCCGTCAGTAATTAAGACTAATTGATTTTGAGGTACAGAAGGTATAAAATAATTTATATGAATTGAATTTTCAACGTACTTACTTAAGAACGAGTGGTCATGCTGCTCTCTTTATCATTTCCTTTAAATTTTATTTTTTAATTTCGCATTGCATTTATTTTTCATTTCTATATTAGGTCCAATCTAACTAAAATTAATTAATAACTATTCAATATAATCAGTTTTAACTTCCGATGTTTGAAAGATTTTTTTTTTTTATTTTAAATATATGATTGTGTAGTTATATATTTATATCAATATCAATGATGAAAAACTTAAATTATTTGTAGATATACCATCACGTTCCTGTTTCAACCAAGGAAAAAAATCACTCAAATATAAAGGGTTAAGGTATAAAAATATACGTGTGGTTTTCCTAAAAGTGTACTTAACATCAAGTGTTTTTTTTAGGTACAAAAGTGATTATGTGGTTACAAAAGTAGACCAAAAATTTCGATTGACCATTAGTTTGACTTTTTTGTATTTTTAAAGGTTTGACGTGAATGATGAAACATTAAAAATATCATCCTAGTTGGTAGTGGAGAACTAGAAAAAATTACAGAAAAGGGCCTAGATAGTTTTTGAAAATTACAGAAAAGTGGCAATGGCGGCAAGGAAGTGGAGATGAGTGGCTTGATAGTAAGATTGAGATTGGAAGAGAGAAGGGGAATTGGAGAGAGAAGGGCTGAACTATAATTTCCAAAATATGTATGCCATTTTCTCCATTTTTATTGCCAACTGAGATGAAATTTAGTTGAGTCATTATCCATGTTAGCCTTAAAAATACAAAAAAGCCAAACTAAAAAAAGTCAAACTGAGGTCAATGAGTATTTTTTCTCCACTTTTGTAACTACATAGTCACTTTTGTACCCAGAAAAAACATTTGGTGTTGGGTATACTTTAAAAAAAAAAACCTTATGTGTATTTTTGTACCATAACCCTATAATTAAAACTTGAGGATTTCACCTTTTTTTTTTTGGTTGAGATTATCATTCGGTATCTGGTTTAAGGTTCAAGGTTAATGATAATTGCTTCTCTCACCACAGATGTCTCCTTTGGGACCCAAACTCGAGTCCCAAATAAATTTAGCGAGACTTTACACTACTCCACTTTCTAACATAACCTCTCGCTTTAACCATCCTTAATTATATAACAATAATTTAGACTCTTTAGCTTCATTGCATGAAAAAAAAAAAGGGGGGGGGGGGGGGGGAAGCATTATCTGTAAGTTATTATTTTGTTAAAATTTTCATGTGTTATATATAGATATAAATATATAAATACATGATCATACTTTTAAAAAAAAAATCTATCAAATGTTCGAAGTTAAAATAGGAAATGTATGTTGAGTATATATTGAATAACTATTAATTAATTTATGTTAGATGATGCCTACTTTTTTTTTTTTTTTTTTTTTCCTTTTTAACTATCTTCAATCTTCCTTTTTAATTCTGAGCAAATTTTTTTTTTTCCTTTTTAATAATAGATGGCACTCTTACCTTTTATCAATGTTCTTAGATCCCTAATTAGGTCTCTTAACCTTATTAAGAATTTGTTAAAAGTGTAGGCCCAATTTTAGGTTTGATTATTTCAGCTGGATTTTATTAGGGTTTCCCCCCCTTTTTTTTTCAACTTATTACTTAAATTTTGTTTAAATTAATATGCTTCGTTTAGCCAACGGATCTGATTGACACAATTAAAAAGTCGTCTTACACCAAAAAAGGAGGAGGTTCGATATCCGTTTAGTTGATGTGAGAGCGCCGTTATTGGTGGGCGATCTGTAAGATTTCTATAAGTCTTTCTTTGATTTTCAGCGCAGATCTTTAACTCGCAGTGGGAATACCGGTGTCTACCCCCGGTTAATTTTTTTTTTTATACCAAAAAAATAAAAAGCTTCGTCTATGAAAAATCAACTAACTTGTTATAATAGCATTTTTCCCATTGGCTGCGATGTTCAGTAAAACGAGATAGTGACATAGTAGTACTACTATTAGAGGGAACTAATCTTTGTCAAGTATGACTGGAAAATTACATATTTTGGATGGGAAAAAATGATATCAAAAGAGAATTAATTGAGCTCAACTATTATTGATTCTGATGTGAAAGTCGTGAAAACCAGATACCTGTATGAAAAAACTACTGTTATTCCTTAAATAAGAGTACTAGTATAGAATATGACAACTAATTCATACGTATATAAGGAACACATCCTCTTATTCCTTAGATAAGTGGTTGAGGGTTTGATCTGAAGTACTTTTTCTTTTCGGTCTTAAATATAAGATATAGTTGATTTTTTTTAGAAGGATTAAAAAAATTAAATAAGTTATTTAATTATATCATATGATGTGTATTTTTAGATTATATATTACTTTATTAGTTAAATTAATTAGTTTGGAGAAAAAAATGAAAATAAAAATATTCTAAAGTAATTTAATTAGTTTCCTTAATCTTTCTAAAAAATTATTTTTGTCTTATATTTAGGATCAGAACAAATATAACAAATAGAAAAATCTACCTTACATTAGTGAATATGGCCTCTTAAGAAATGTCTCAACTTTTTTAAATTAAAAATAAAAAAATTAAGGAAAGAATACTAAATTTAAAATAAATTAAGATTAAAATATAGTATAATTAAGATAATACCTGAATCTAAAATGAAAACAAAATAAAATATTAAATAATTAAAATAAAATAAGGATTTATATATATAAATTTTGTCAAAAATATATTGAGCGAAAAGTTTTGATTTTTAGGAAGAAAAAAATCATTGGCAAGGACAAAGTTGTCATTTGGAAACAAACATGACAGGTCTGCTAAGCGACAAACGAGGAGGTCGGCAACTGTCGGCCGGGGAAGTGGAGAGAAAAAAGCGGCGAAAATTCTAACTTTCTCTTTCAATTTTTTTTAATATAAAAAATTATAGAGTAGCAATTATTCGTTCCCTTCTTAAATCAAACCCACGAGGCCACATTGAACTTCATCCTCCAGTAAAAGACTCGAAATCCAAAAATCAAAGCTCCTTCTTCATTCTCGAGTCATTTGTTTAAAAATAATATTTCTTAAATTTAATTATTACCTTTTCCATAAATTACCCCCCAGCTACATTTCACTTGCCATCGAGGGAATAATAATAAGTGAATCACCAAAATCACCATCTCCCTCCCATTTCTCTTCTCCTCCTTCTCTCTTCTGTCTGCGCGTGGGAGCTCCAAGAGATTTCGCTCTGCGATTCGAAATGAACATCACTGCTCCCATTGCGAGTGCTTCACGATAGTCTCAGATCTTTCGAATCCTAATTCTGTGGTTTTAGATACTCTCATTTTTATGAAGCCTCCTTGGCTGATTGCATTTTTTGTTGGTACGTCTTTGTTTCTAAACCCTAATCCTGTCTCTGAAATTGTCCTTCTGTTCCTCTACTTCACCTCATATGGTTTTCCTCTGTTCAGTGGTCCATTCTTGCCTCTTTTCGTTCATCATTTCATTGTCGCGTTTTGGCTTTTCCCGTGTTTGTTCCTGAATCAGATTACAGAGTTAGCTAATGTTTCTGCTGTGATTAGTGCTCTCTGTGTGTTATTGAGTGAAGTTCTTAGGTAGAAATTCATTATAAGTTTACTGAAGATGTGTTTTAGTTGAATCATTTATTTAGTTTTCCTTCTAGAGCTGTTGAACGGGTGTTGACTAAATCGCTCTTTCTTATCGTTTATTTGATCAGTATCTTGCTTTCCATGGACTGATGAACCGTCCGAATTGATTTGTTGAACTTTTCTCATGTTATGAAGTCTCTTATTTGTTGCCATTTCTGGACTAATATTTTTTATCTTTTTATTAATTAGATTGTCGTTTAATAAAATGTTCACCTCACGAAACTTATTCCCCCATTTTATTACGTATACAATTCTTTCTCTCAATTTTACCTTATTGTGTATTTGATTGGAGAAAATGCCAACAGGAGATTCTTACTTTCTTATGTCTTAATTAATAATTAACGGCTTGAAAAACCTTATGCCCTGCTGAATTGACTTTACCCAGATTTGCTTACATGGTATAATCCAGCTTTTGTTTGTGTTTACTGCAAATAGTCATACATAAAATATGATGCAATTTCAATCGTGCCCGTAGAACAAGATGAAAATACGCATTTTTTCCTCGGTTTCTGTGAAGTGAAGCTATCAAAGACCCGAAATGATACTTTATTTGTTCAACCCTCCGAAATTTTTTTCTGCTTACATAAGTTTAGTGGCAGCTGCTATTTGAACTTTACTGTTTATAATCGCACACGACATAACACACAATTTTCTCCCTTGGCTAACTTTTCTTTTTCCCACTTTTTTTTGCCAGTTAATACAGTTGAGATCATTTAGGCCCTAAGTATACCGGAAGTGAACAATGGATATTGCGGAGGTTGAAGAAAATATGTTCGCAGCAAGTGATGCCAAGGTATGGCAATGAGTTTTAAATATATTACATGTTTCTTTTGAAATTCTTATACTTCAATTATAGTATGTTGGAGAATAGTGATCACTTTAAGACCATGCCCGCCCTGGGCCCAATATATGAGGATCAAATCTCTGTATGAACATTTCTTTGTCTTCTCCATTCAATAAGCTATGTAGTGAGATATACATTTCCTAATTATTACCTATTTGAAAGATTTCATTATATATTTGTGTATGATCATGACTTCTATTTTTTTAATTACTTAAGTCATTGTTTTACATGGTTAGCCTAACAAAAAAAGTTTTGTATTCTTCTTGCTTTTCCCTGTTTTGGGCAAGTTTGTTTGTGCATTCTCTAAAATATCAATTAGTTAATTAATTAATAATTAATAATTATCTGGTTACTTATGCAGTTACATGGAGAGTTGTGTAAGGCTCTTGCAGCAACATATTGCAAAGTATTGTCAATATTTCCATCTATGGAAGCAGCTAGGCCCAGGAGCAAATCTGGGATACAGGCACTATGTTCATTGCACGTGGCATTAGAGAAGGCCAAAAATGTTCTTCAGCATTGTTCAGAGTGTAGTAAGCTTTATTTGGTATGATTTATTTCTTTAACAGTTTTATTGGTTCATTCTGTCTTGCAGCTAGTAAAGTGAACTTAAATTTACCTTAGCTTGTCTAATGGGTTTATCTGCTATTGATTGATGAGGTCATTCATTCTGAAGTACATTTGGTAGATTATTTACTTGTGGATTTGCTTGAATTGCAGGCTATAACTGGTGATTCTGTTATTCTAAAATTTGAGAAAGCTAAATGTGCTCTTGAAAATAGTCTTAAAAGGGTGGAAGACATTGTTCCACAATCTATTGGATGTCAGGTAATAATCTCCGACTTTTGGTTACATATCATTCATTTTGATTGTGAAGCTCTTTGCTTTTATTGTTTATGATCCTGCTGTAGCATTTCCGTGGAAATTATTACAAGGCCTCATGATTGCTTTTTAAAACATATGACTGAATGGGGGCTATTTTAGATCCTCGGATTGATTCTTCTAAATTAATGAGTTCCATTGAGCTTTAAAGATGTGGGACTGGCCTGTTAAAATTGACATTGTGATGTTGGCAGTATACTGTATTTGGTATTCATTGGTCTCATTGTAGGGATATGTACATGCATACATGTTTCCATTTCCTTGTTACCACAAATATTCAGCTTGGTCAGATATTAAGATATTTTTTATTGTGAATGGTGTCTGTGCAGATTGAAGAGATTGTGAGTGAACTTGAAAGTATGGAATTGGCACTTGACCCCATGGAGAAGCAAATTGGCGATAATTTAATTGCTTTGCTCCAGCAAGGGAGAAAGTTCAATGACTCTACCGACAGTAGTGAGCTTGAATGTTTTCACCAGGCAGCTACTAGACTAGGAATCACTTCTTCTAGAGCAGCTCTCACTGAAAGAAGAGCTCTCAAGAAACATATTGAAAGAGCTCGAGCTGAAGATGACAAACGGAAGGAATCAATTGTTGCCTATCTTTTACACCTTATGAGGAAATACTCTAAGTTATTTAGAAGTGAGTTTTCAGACGATAATGATTCTCAGGGTTCTGCTCCTTGTTCTCCCCCTGTTATGGGCTCCATGGAAGATGGTGTTGCTGGTGGTCATTACCAGGCCTTTGACCGACAGCTCTCAAAACTTAGTTCTTTTAATTTTAAGCCAACTAATAGAAATTTGGGGCAAATTCCCCTTCCCCCTGAGGAGTTAAGGTGTCCAATTTCTCTTCAACTTATGTATGATCCTGTTATAATTGCTTCTGGGCAAACTTATGAGAGGGTTTGCATAGAGAAATGGTTCTGTGATGGGCACGACACCTGCCCAAAGACTCAACAGAAACTTGCACATCTATCATTGACCCCTAATTACTGTGTTAAGGGTCTCGTTGCTAGTTGGTGTGAACAAAATGGAGTTCCCATTCCTGATGGCCCTCCGGAATCTCTTGACTTTAACTACTGGAGATTAGCATTATCTCAGTCTGAGTCAACAAATTCAAGATCAATGAACAGTGTCAACTCTTGCAAATTGAAGGGCGTCAAAGTGGTACCTATAGAAGAGACTGGGGTCTCACATGAAGCCGAAGAAAATGGAACTGAAAGTGTGTCTGCACAAGAGGAAAATACTGAGCAGTATCTTAGTTTTCTGAAAGTCTTGACTGAAGGGAACAGTTGGAAAAGGAAATGTAAAGTGGTAGAAAGGTTAAGGCTTTTGCTGAGGGATGATGAAGAAGCCAGGATTTTTATGGGGGCGAATGGGTTTGTTGAAGCACTTCTGCAGTTTCTGCAATCAGCAGTGTCCGAAGGGAATGCGACAGCTCAAGAAAGTGGGGCAATGGCCCTCTTTAACCTTGCAGTGAATAACAACAGGTGTGCATTACCGTTTTGAATTTTAATAGTTTTAAATTATCATGTAGAACTGCTTTTCATGTGATTACAAAAACCACTAATAGATTTAAGATATCTTCATTATCATATTGATCTGATGATCTTTCGGCTGGGTACCATTTTTCATGGGCTCTCTTTATGTAAATTTTGAGACCATGGTCAACTTGTGAACAACTTGCTTAAAGTGCATTATCATATAGCTGTTCATTTCGTTAATTGGCCTCCTGCATTACATCATGAGATGGGAGCGCTGCTTTACTTGATACTGAAGATGAACAGTATAATGTCGCTTGTCTGGCATAGTAGTTACAGAATGGAGTGATGTCCCTTTCTTCCTCAATGAGTAAATAGGAAAAATAAAAGTAGAAATATGACATACATAAAGCAAATTGATGTTGAAAATTGATCTTTCTTTGTCAATGTTGACAATGATATGTTTTACAGTATAAACATGGTTCAGGTTTTACTCTAGTTATTTTTCAGCATTAATTTTAAAAAGGTATTGGCTTATCATCAATATAGACTTAATCCGGTTCTTTCCAACAGGAATAAGGAAATCATGTTAGCAGAAGGAGTACTATCATTGCTAGAGGAAATGATCTCTAATTCCTACTCTTATGGCTGTGCAACGGCCCTCTATCTGAATCTCTCTTGCCTTGAAGAAGCCAAGCCTATGATTGGAATGGGTCAGGCTGTCCAGTTCCTCATCCAGCTCCTCTGTCAACCTGACGTTGAAGTCCTGTGCAAGCAAGATTCCCTTCATGCACTGTATAATCTATCCACTGTACCCTCCAATATCCCAAACCTCCTTTCGTCTGGCATCATCAATGGCCTCCAATCCCTCCTTGCAGGTCAGGGTGATTGTATGTCAACGGAAAAATACATAGCTATTTTGATCAATTTGGCTTCTTCTCAGTTGGGAAGGGAGGAGATGATATCATCTCCAGGGCTCATAGGCTCGTTGGCCTCCATATTGGACACCGGTGAGCTTGTAGAGCAAGAGCAAGCTCTGTCTTGTCTATTAATTTTATGTAATAGGAATGAAGTGTGTAGTCAGATGGTCCTGCAAGAAGGCGTAATACCTGCATTGGTGTCATTATCAGTGAATGGTACCTCAAGAGGAAGAGAGAAAGCTCAGAAACTCTTGATGCTGTTCAGACAGCAGCGGCAGCGAGACAATTCACCTCCCAAGACAAATCAGTTCCCAGCCGAAACTAGTGATATAGAGATGCCTCTTCCCGAAACAAAACCGCTATGTAAGTCGATGTCTAGGAAAAAAATGGGGAGGGCTCTTAACTTTTTATGGAAAACCAAGAGCTATTCTGTTTATCAGTGTTAGGATCCATGTGTTGTAAATTTCTGCTTGTAGCTCTACTTCTCTTTCCTTGTCCTCGTCCCACGCCACACCCACGAGTGCCTTTTTTCTTTTTTGGGGTCTTCTTAGCGAAGAAGAGATGTACAGTCCTGTGTAATTTATGGATTTTGTTTTCTTCTGTCGCTTTTCTCATTGTAATATTAATCTCCAAGAGCGATAGATTCAAAAAATGAGGTAGTTTGTGAATTGTGATTGCGAGTGGGGTCGCTTATGGAGTTGTCAAGTGTGATATGTAAAGTATTTAGTGACGTGGACGGTCAGGGTTGGACGGAGGCGGTCCAAGCGTGGGTATGTCAATGTCATTTTCCTCCCGCAAATTAATTCCGACGTGTGGGCGTCATCTTCGGCCCATGTTATTCGGCGGGTATTGCTCCTGGGGTCCTCTTTCATAGATACTTGGTCTTAATTAATCCTTGCGTCAAACTTTTCCATACTTGACAAGTGGAAAAATCCAAGCCTATATTTATAAGGATGAGAGTTGTCTGAAGTTATTCAAATATGTGTCTATTCCCAATAGCGGGAGGAGTTGGTTTTTTACAATGCCGCCAATTAAAATTTGAATCCTGTTTGAAGAGGTGCTTATATTTAGTGATCAATAGTGCTTTGAATGTGATTGTTTATAACCCTTCGTCCTTGGGCTCAACTGGCAAAGGGGTCGGACACTCTCACCAAATGGGAGAGGGTTCGATCCTGAATTAGTCAATATTGAGAGGAGATCCTATCCTGGTGCTCTGGTGCGCAGGTTAAATCGAGGGTAATAGACGGCCATTTCCTTGTCCAACATCGGATCCTAAGAGGAAGAGAGATTTCGCCGTGCCCTTGGATCGTGGGTGAACCCAACCCTTTCCTAAAAAATTATTATCAAAAAAAAAATGATTGTTTATAGTAGGAGGATACCTATGCTTAGCAAAAAAATTAAGAAAAAGTGCATATTCCCAAAGTTTCTCATTTTTTTAAAAAAATAATATAGCCAAATTATATTACTCCCTTTTCCTTTGACCTTAAATATAAAACAGAGTTGACTTTTTAGAAATATTAAAGAAGTTAATAAGTTACTTAATCATATTATATGTTGTGTATCTTTAAATTATATATCAGTTTATTAGTCAAACTAATTAGTTTGGAGAAAAAATAAAAATACTTTTAAGTAATTTAATTATCTTCTTTGATTCTTTAAAAAAATTCAATTTTATTTTATATTTAAGACATGAAAGAGTATATGCAAGAGAGAACGGAGGACACAAAGGGAGGTACACATAAGACACTTCACATTTTGTGCTTGATACTATAATGCTTTAAATATGATTGTCTTTAATAAGAGGGCACTGATGTTTATAAAACAAAAACGTTTACAAGACAGAACATAAAAGACTTTAAATACAAATATTAAAATTACCCAAACGGATGACTAAATTAAAGGATAAAAGTATATTATGGCGAACATCAATTGATTTACTTTTCTAAATATTAAGAGTATAAAAAAACATTTACCTCAAACAGATAACATCAATGAGTAAAAAGTCATATACCTTGCATCATTAGTTAATAATTTAGGCTTATAACTTACTATAAGCATATTTAACCACAATAATAAGGTCGCCTAAAAAAAGTCAAATGTGAAAATAATGAGTTTTGAATGTGTGGGAATCCTTGTTGATGAAAACCTCCTTTACTATATGTAACGAGTATTAACTCCATTTGATGTGCCACACGATAACGTTTGGCTTTCTCTAATACAATTTGCTCTCCGACCATTTGATACACTCAAATGTTTGAACGACCAACAAATATAGTTTAAGTTACAATGAAAAATATCAAATGTTATATTTTTGTAAGTTCATGAGCTTTACACATATTTGATAACAGAGAAAAGAGAGAGTGAAATTGAAAATTTAAAAAAATATAAAAAAAATATAAATTTAAAAAACAAAGTAAATTCAAATAATTCAACCAATATATTCAAACAAAATCATTGATCGTGAACTTAAAAAAATTATAATTAAGGAGGTGAAGTAGATTCAAGTCTTACATTTAAGATCTAGATCTATATTTAGGACTAGATCCTCCACACACACACACACAAAATGCCTGAGACCTTATTATTTTGGGCTAACAATATGAATTATTGACTACTATGAAATTATAAATTGTTTAAAATGTAGTAGTAAATTTTAACATTAAATGATAAATTTAAAATTTTTAATATAAATAATAGAAAATTTGAATAGATGATTTTCCCCCTTTTTAAAAAACAAGTACCGCATCATATCATAACAAAACAAAGTTAAGATGTTGCTGCACCGCACCGCACAGCTACATATAAACAAGCAACAGAACTCATGGTCAATATTCGAGTGTCGTGTGTGTTGAGGCTAAAAATTCCTCTCACATGTCATCACTCACAAAACGAACAAAGCCCCCTGAGAGTTAAGGCGTGTCCTTTATTCTCAATGATGCTTTGAAAGCTTGGTTGTATGACAAAGTCAGCTCTGTTGAGTCCCTTCAGGCTTCTTAGAAGAGATCATGGCATGATGCCATCATTGGGTAATAATCAAACGGATTGTTTTGTGTGTGTAGTAGTAACCAAGGAACCAGAGAAGAAAATGAACTTAGAAGGGGCCAAAAAAAAAAAAAAGTATCATCATAATTCTCAGAGCACTTAGATTGTAGTATTTGGTTCTAGTTAAAAGTCTATAAAGCTATTCATTCAAAAGACTTGAACGATATAAACTAAGAATTTATTTTTTTGGTCAACATAAAAACTAAGAATTGAATAACAGGCTTTCACAAAGTAAAATGAATTGTTAGGAGCATTAGTCTAGATACTGAGGCTGCATTTTCCTGTGCGTGCCATCATCAATCATCACGAACAGAATCCAATTTTGGGTTCAAATAACATGTTTCATACTTCACAGACTCCATCCAGATTCAAACAATCCCAGAATTGAATCATCTTCCTTCGTTCCTCCACTGCTTCCAGCTTCATCATTCATTAATGCTTCCTTGTATGAGCCTCTCTTATGTTGGACACTTGCATTCGCACCTTCATCCTCATCATTCATTAATGCTCCCTTGTATGAACTGAACTTCTGGACACTTGTATTCACACCTTCATCCTCATCATTCCTTAATGCTTCCTTGTATGAATCTCCCTTCTGGGTTGAAACAGCCCCGTTGACCATTTTGATTGCAGCTTTTGAAGGCTCTGATGATTTTGATGTAGAATTAAACCTAATCCCCTCTTTACTCTCTAAACGAATCAATATAGAAACCAAGCAATCCAACCAAGAGATCAGATAGAGCAAGAAGCGCTCCAGAACCGGAAACTGGTGGATAATTTCAGGAAGTTTGTTCAGAGCATCATCGAATTTTTTTGGCAGCGACATTATCACAAGCACAAGATCGTCATTCTTGACGAAAAAATGCGATGAAGGTGGAAACAATGTCTCGGTTATCTTTTGAACTACGAGAAATTTATCATCAAGAAAGGAGAGGATCGCTAACCAAATACATTGAACAGGGTAGATGATAGGATTTGCAGCTTCTGCAAGATTCGCGATTATTCTCCCGGTCGAACCTAAAGGTCCGTCAAATTCCAGGGCTTTTCTGTAGGCAATGTCAGCCATTGCTATGATCGAAACACCGAAGGCGTGTAAGGGTCGATCTCCAGCATTCATCTTTCTGGCTGCGGCTTTCTGCTGAAAAATCAAGATCAAAATCAAAAGAGAAGAAAATCGTAATGTTGTTCATATATCATCTGAACTGTTGAATTGCATTGAATGCTCGTGATATCTATTAATCCGATATGAATTTGTTTTAAAATGATCTGTTCTCCTTCACATTTTACAAAAAATTCCATTGAAACAGAAAACTTACTTGCCAAGAAAGATTGGTGGATGAAATTTTCGAAGATTGAAGCAGAAGACGCCAACTCGGTAAGAATGAGACGAGAATGGAATATCTATGACATACCACAACGTGTCAGTTCTTCATACATGTTGAAATTTCCGTTGTAACGGAAAGATTGAAGCATGAGAATTCCAAATTGCTAGAAGCCAAAATTCTGAGAAAAAAAAAAAAAAAAAAAAAAATTCTGGAGCAAACCTATTCACCTGAATTGATAAAATATGGCAAATTTCCGTTGCATTATTAATTCCATTCACTTTCCCTCCACTCCGCCCTTGGATTAAAATATGAGCGGTGTAGATTTTTTTTTATATGATTTATCATTTTATTAATAATTTTACAACACAATAAATCATAACCATTCAAAGTTTAATTTAGAGTAAATACCCATTTTGGTCCCTGACAAAAAATGCGATCCCCATTTTGGTCCCTTATAAAAAAAATGTTCTTTTTAGTCCATAAAAAGGACGAATAAGGGTCGATTGATTGACATTCTGATCCCTCACAAATTTCCAAAAGGTTCTTTTTAGTCCATTAAAAGGATGAATATGGGTCGATTTATTTGTAAGAGACCAAAATGGGATCCGTGTTTTTTGTCAGGGACCAGAAATGATATTTACTCTTCAATTTATCAGTTAACATGAGAAGTGGAAGGAACGGAAGTACCAAGTGGAGACACCTTTTCCCGATCAAATATTCTAAGTACTTATCTTTACCTTCATTTAACTGAATTATTAATCACAATAACAATGATATGAAACTTAAAATTAAAACTTGTTAGTTCTCGGTGTTTTGATGATAACATATACCTAGGATTTTGATTCAGAAAATATTGCCTAAGTATGAAGTATGCCCGAGTAGAAGTCTATTGGTGCTCGAGCATGCTCCGTCTAATAGTGTATTAAGTTGCTTACAGAAGCTTGCTCAAGCATCAGATTAGTGCTACTCGAGCAGCTTGCCCGAGCAAGGTATTCTTCGTGCCCGAGCATGGACGAGCTAGAATGAAGAATACTCACTGTCAAGTTGCTGCTCGAGCAACAGGTAAGTAACGCTCGAGCATGGTGCCCGAGCAGAGGTAAATTGTTGCTCGAGCACTTTCGTTGAACTTATATATTTTCTCTCTACTTGGTATGATGCTCGAGCATTGTTAATTCCTTGTGTTATTTCTTTTCTGTCTGACTAACGCTCAAACAAGTTTTCAGGTCCACTCGAGCATGAGAGATTCAGTGCTCGGGCATGGTGCTCGAGCATGAGCTCAATGTTGCTCGAGCATAAGTGACTTTCACTGATGCAAAGGCTATCTTCTCCTGCCTGCTTGAGCAACCAAGACAGTCATACTCGAGCATGATCATCCTCTGTTCAGTACAAACGAGAAGTTTTAAAATCAATTTTTTTTGGGTTATCTTCAATCCTTCTCTTATCTCACTCAAAGCTATTTAGACTAAATACTAATCATCATTTTAGTGTATTTCATATTATTAACCATTGTTTAGGTGAAAAGCAAAAACTCTGATAGAAGCATTAAATGAAGTTGCCAAAACGAGTGATATCTTCGGCAATCACTTCTTTGATCAATGTAAAGCATTTACAGATATTCCGCTCGCGCATTAAATGCTATCTCTCAACGGGCAAAACAAAAAGAATGAAGAATGTTTGCGAAGAGCAAAATCATTAACGACGAAAGTGACCAACAAAGCTTCATCTGATTAACGGCTATATTCAAGAGTCACAACATCAATCTTCAAGCTTATCCAACAGTCATTAATTGAAGCAGCTATAAATACTGGAAGCATTGAATTCGCCAACTACCGAAACGTTTTGCATTCAATTTGAGCTTATTGTATTCAATTGTTTCATTAATATCTTTGGATATATTGTTCTTCAGTGTTTATCTTTTATCTACTCATGAGGAGTTTCTAAACACCTTTTGAATTATTGTTTTGTTGAATCTTAAGGTTGTGGAACCTTAAGTGTGGGTGTACGATTACAATCTGTAAGGGGGAGTGAGTCCTAGTGAGAGGATCATTCGAGTACAATGTGTAATTGTAATTGTTTTGAAAGATAAGGGAAATCCCAGGTGTTTTGGGGACTAGACGTAAGTTGAAGAATTTAACCGAACTAAGATAATCTCTTGTGTCTTCCTACTCTTCTCTCAGTCTATGTTCTTAAGTTTTCTTGAGCACTCGGCGAAAGAATTTTATAATCACCTATTCACCCCCCTCTAAGTGATATTCCATCTTCAAAACTAAAGTTAAGTTGGTAGATTTATAAATAATGTATTAAATTATTTAGATGATATTATATACTTAATAATAGTACAAATTTCAAAAAGTTAAATAAGTCGAGCTGGTAGATGATATTATATCACTTGCTGCGAACATATTTTCTCCAAACAATGTGGGACTTTGTTTCATTTGACACACCCACTTTTACAAACAACTCCAACATTTATTTCATATTATTATAGCTAAACTATACTTTTTAGTCCTTTAAGTTTTATATGAGATATAATTTTAGTCCCTTAACTTTATAAAGATACTTATAGTTCTATATTTTAATACCGTTAATGTTATTAACGGAAAATGATGACTAGAGCTAATAAAAAGGGCCAAATCGGCCTAACAAGGTCGACCCTTCACAGGCCACGTGCCTTTTAGGCCAGACTAAAGAAAAATAATCATTTTTTGTAGGCTAAACCCTTGAACATAAGGGCCAGTGCTGAAGCTATTTTAACAACTTTTCACTATTTTTTCAACTTTTTTCAAAGAAATAAAATTATAACAATGAAAATCCTAATTTAGAATATAGATATTGTAAAAATTAAGGTGTAAACGGTACGTATCATGCAACAAATAAACACAGTTAGTAACTCATAATCAAATGTAAATTATTATCCACATACAACAATTACAAATAATTAATGAAAAGACTGGAGAAAATTAAAAATACTACTTATAATTATGTCTTGAAAAATGTAAATAGTTAATAAAATAAATAATACAAGATATGAACATAACAATAACTAGAAAGTAAGTCAAAAAATACAAAACTAGTAAGAGTGCATATGAAATAAGTTATTCTCCAAAAGCTAATTCAAATATGTATCAAGTCTTTAATTTTTAGGATTCTTAACCCAAAATGTTCTTATGAAACTTAATTTTAAAAAAGATAATAACAACAAAATATTTGTAACACCATCAACAAAGTATAAAAAATCAATAATAATATTATTATAAAAATAATTTTTTTTAAAAAAACATGCAAACCTAAAAGGGCCGATTTAATACCCGGATACTTGTTTATCTGGAACTCTATGTTTGAGAATTTACCTATTTTTCGGAGACTACTAGGCCCTATTTTTGGGAGTGACAAAATTGGAATCAGAATTTTTGGACCCATGAATAATATTTACTATTCAAAAATACGTATTTACTATTCATGTGGGACCCACGTCAAATTATTTCTCCTCTGTACGTACATTCACGTGAAGTTTGAAAAAAAATGTGTCGGGACCCACTCAATAGTAATTTACTATTTGAATAAAAATATAATATTCTTTCTCCCACTTCATTCAAGAACGCTATATGGTATAGTTGTGAAGATGTGGAAATCCCTGGAGAAAATATAAGGACTTATCCGGAACCCACATAATTTAACCTCGAAAGTAAGACCGGTGAAGGTTATTTTTGCTAACACCGAGAAATAAGTTTAGTCCAACTAGGGAAGTCTAATTAGACCATAAATCTCGAAGATATTTTACTACCATCCAAAAAGTATAATCAAAATTTAAAAGTGTTAGTGATTGGTCTAGTAACCATAAATGAATTTAGTTAAAGTAGAACTTTATCGGTACAGTCACATAAAGCAAGGTGTGGGACCCACGGACAATATTTTCTTCGCCTCCATCCCCTTCACGTGAAGTGTTTGAAAATGGGTACGGGGAAAATTACGTAGAATGACCCAGAAGTGAAAATTACACTAAAGGACCCATTTTTCCACCCTATAAATAGAGGCTTCATTTCTTCATATTCTTCACACCAAATCAACCCGAGAGGTGATTTCTGCAGGAGCTAGAGAGAAGGAGGAGCCCGGAGAAAGTGTAGCGAAGCCCTGGGTAAATTCTTCGGTCCTTAGTCTTAAGCTTTAGTAGTTCTTTCGGTAGTTATAGTAGAAATGCTAGGTAGATCTATATTTTACCAAGATGGTATAGATATCATGTTTTAGGGATAAATATGATATTTATTTCAAAAAAATATATTGGAGGCAGATTTGATGGATGGGCGTATTACTACTCATGAATAGTACCGTATACGTGAATAGTACCGTATACATGAATAGTAAATTACTATTCACATGGAAGGAAGATACATTCGCTTACTGTAACTTTAACTCTGTTGTGTCTTGTATTCTTATATGTGATATTATCCTTATAGGATATCTTTGATCACGAATCTGCATTGCGCCGTCGTCTGCCGTCATACCACTGTCAGACCACTTTCCGTCAAAAACACCGTTTTTGCGCCAAACGTTCCATATACTGTCAACGAAGGTACAGACGCATATTGTAACACTAACTCTGTGCTGCTCATATACCTATATGCAATAGATACATTCATAGACTGAGGCTCTGTTTAGGATCGTCAATCATACTTACAGTTTACACGGGTTATAGACATGATAATACCGTATGAGTTTTCCTAGCGCTGAGGACACGTCTTGTGATCGTGACACAGGGTATGTGCAGACATGTTGTTTGACTTTACATATTGCTTTGTGTGCTTATGTTCGTCGTTATGCTATTCATACATCTCGCTTTGTGCTTATGTGTTGATATGCTCTTTGTATTGTTATGAATATCTTTGTCCATATACTTTGTTATATTTGAGCACAAGGTTAATCAGTTACGAGATCCAAATGGGAATTGGATCTCACCGTAGCTCAGTGGTCTCGGAGGACCGAGGGTTGGAGACAGGGGCAAGCGACGAGTAGGATACAAGATGAAGATTTAATTTCCGTCTATGTATTTACTTTTGAAACGTTGGGATGATCGTATCTATACTATTGCACTATGGTTCATGATTTTGCTATGGTTCAGTTACTCAATCGCTCCAATGCTCTACTCTGATTTAAAAAAAAAACGTTTTAAAAATGGGATGTTACACCGACCTTTTTAGGCTCGCTTTTACTTTTGAGGTAAAAATATTAAGCTCGACCCATGCAAATTTATGGCCTAAATAGGCTAGGCCGACTGGCTTGACCCATTCTCTTGGCTCTAATGGTGACGCAACAAACTCAGTTAATGAATATGTAGCTGAGAAAACATATTTAGGTTTTAATTTTCTTAATATAACATATTTAGATTATTAAACTAAAATAAACTGACAAATCGCTTCAAATAAAATTAGAGTTCGATATTTAGATTATTATTTTCCAACTTGATATTTAGGTTTTGATTATTTTTTGATATTTAGATTATTAAGCTAATTTTTTTTAATACAATCAAGGTTTTGATATTGACTATTTAATTTAGTTTTTAGATTTTTTTTTTTAATTTATAGATATTATTATAAGTTTATAACAGTTTGTTGTAATATCCTATTAATTAGATATGGATGGTATATCTTAATAATTATAGGATAATATTCAAATTTTCTTTAAATCTAAAATTTTCAATTTCTTATCACAATTCAACCTTACTTTTAATTTCCTTTTCCCCGGTCTATTTGGTTGATTATATTAACCCCACACACGCACACACATAAGAATAAAGAAAGCAATAGCATCGGATTCGATCGCTGTAATGAAGAAGCATAGACGAACAAGCCATCAACTTCACCCCAAAGCCCAAAATAGACACCAGAGTGATTCTCTCTTCCTTCTCATCCTCCCTCTGTTTTCTTTTCTTCTCTTCTCGATCTGTGGCATGTTTCAAACTTGTTTGTTTCTTCAACTGTTTGCAATTTCCTCTTTCTCAACAATCATGTCAAAAGCAGAAAAATGGCGTCCTGTCGAAGAAGAAGAAGAAGAAGAAGACGACTCCTCTGGACTTCCTGTAATTCGTACGTTTTGTTTTTACGTGTATACGTTCTTTGCTTTTTAAAAAGCTGATTTGAGTATATGAATATAGTGATGAATAATAGTATTATTTAAAGAGTAATTGAAAATTTGTATGGATGGAGCAGGAGTAGCTGGAGATGGAAGGTGTCTGTTCAGAGCAGTGGTGTGTGGAGCTTGCCTCAGATCTGGAGACTCATCTCCCACTCTCTCCAAGCAAAATCAACTCGCTGATGATCTCAGAAACAAAGTACTATTAATTACTATCCTTTACATACCTTTTAATCTTTTTTGTTTTCGTGTTTGGCATGGAAAATCGTTTGCGATCATTCATATATGTATATAGAAGGTTGTTGGAGAATACTTTAAACTTTTAATTTTATATAGAAGATTCCAGCACACGTGATATCTCATAAGCTATTATTCTTCTTCCCTGGTTTGTTTGGATCACTGTTTTAGAGCACAAAACTAATGATGAAGCTGGACTAAAAGATATTCATAAACATTTCCTCTGGTCTTAATTATAGAACAAACTTTGTAGGGTAAAGAACAGTAGCCCAAAACCTATGATAAAGGACTAAAAGTTATTAGTAAATACTCCCTCCGGTTTTAATTATAAAACAAAGCTTTTAGTGTAAAGAACATGAGCCCAAAACGTATGATGAAGGACTAAAAGTTTTTAGTAAATACTCTTTCTGGTTTTAATTATAGAACAAAGTTTGTAGTGCAAAGAACAGAAGTCTAAAACGTATGATGAAGGACAAAAAGTTATAAGTAAATACCCCTTCTGGTCCTAATTATAGAACCCAAAACATATGATGAATAACTAAAAGTTATTAGTAAATACTCCCTCCAGTTTATAGTTCAAAGAAGAGGAGGTTACGTGTATGTTGGTGATGGCTTTTTTAGATTTAGGCTTTTTCTGAAAAAAAGTCATCAAAAGCCATGATACGAGAGGGAATCAACCGTTTATGGCTTATCACAGTCACAGATTCCCACTTCCTCCTCATTCTTCTTTACAATTTTGTCCTTATTTGCCTATATATAGATCACCACCTCCTTATTTTGTTCCCCTTCACTCATGTTTTCTTAGTTTTCACTGCCCACCGTTTTTTATTTTTAATGCTCTCTTTGAGTGAAAATAGTTTTCAACGTATTTTTTTTTATCATTTTTTAATTTTGAATATCATTTTTCTGGCCAACAATTTTCTATATTATTTTTAAATTTTATACTTACATATATTTATATTTATTGAATACATTTAATTAAATGATTTTTAGCATTTACATTTTTTTATAATACACTAAATTTTATTTATATAATTTTAATTTTAATATTTTTCTTAAATTATATAACGTATATATACAACTCATGCCCTTTTCAATTATTTTACATCTAAACTTGCTTTTAAAAATAATCATCCAAACAAGTTTCAGAAGTCATTTATGTTATTTGTCAATCCAAACATAAATCACATTATATAATGTGACTTTTACCCAATCTTAACTTTATAAAAGTCGATCGCAAAAAAAATCACTTTTATCATCGTTATTTCAAAGATACTAATTTATACTTGTAAAGTGTGTCTCATATGAGAAACATTAATTCAATGAGTGTTTTTTTTTTCCAGGTAGTGGATGAATTCATCAAGAGGAGAGCAAAAACTGAATGGTATTTAGGATTTATACTTTTTTCTTTTATTTTTTCATTAAGGAAATTAATTATCAAATATGTCTATAAATATTAAATACTTACAGCAGTGTAATAATGCATATATACAGGTTTCTAGAGGGTGACTTTGGTACCTACACAAGGGAAATGCGAAAGACTCACACTTGGGGAGGAGAGCCTGAACTTCTCATGTCCTCTCATGTTTTACGGTAAAAAATCTCACTATTGACTTTTATTTTTCCAACTTTATCCTCATATACAGCACTAAAATTTTCATGCCTAACTACTCCGTTCTCGTAAAATAAAACATAACTCTTTCCGATTTTAATATAAGATAAAGTTTGTAGTGCAAATTGTTTAGAAATTTTGTCATATATTCAAAACCAGAGGTAATATTCTATAAAACTAAAAAATGTTCAACTTTAGTAATCAAGGGATGAAGCCAACAAATCAAATTTCAAATAGAGAACGTAGATGTTGTATAAGGATACTTGACATGGTGTGTGTATATGAAATGTGTAGGATGCCAATAAGAGTGTTGATGCAAGAGGAGAAGAGTGGGGGTATGAAGGTAATAGCAGATTATGGGCAAGAGTATGGGAAGGAGTGCCCAATTCAAGTTTTGTACCATGGCTATGGTCACTATGATGTCCTCAAGACTTCTCCGATTTCTACCCCTCACTCCTTTAAATAAGGATTAACTTTACAACATTTACTCTTCTTAGGCCATTTTATATAGCCGAGAGATAATGTATTTTTTAGTCATATATATATATACAGACACACACATTCTCTTATGCTATCAATCCAAATATATAGGTATCTAGCTATCAAACAAATTAGTTCTAATGAAAGTTATTAAAACCGGACCAGTTATTAAACTGGTTAAGGTACTGAGTCAATGGTCAGTAGGTCAGACTGAAGTTAAATTGGAGTTAATCTGGGCCAAATCAATAAGAAAGTGAAGATTTCAAAGTTATTAATATGAAATTATAAAAAAAATAAAAAAAAAAGTCATTTTTTTAAAAAATTAAATCAGGTTAATGTCGAACATGAACGATTCACTGGTAACTGGCCAGTTTGGTTCTGGTTTAATTACATTGGTTCTAATATACTCCCTCCACCTCTAAGGCCTAGTTTTAAAGTGGATTTTGGTCATAAATGCAAGACTTTTTTTTTTTTAAAAAAAAATTCTTATATATATTTTTTTTTTCTAAACTAATTTGTCTTACTTATAAACTATATTAGTCTATTGTTTTGCATAAGTATTTTAGAAAAATCATATCATATACGTTATAATTAAGTAATAATTTATTTAACTTTCTTAATCTATTTAAATTAAATAAATATGTCTTATAGGGGGAGTATTACACATGATTAATTAATATTTTATTATTAGTACTTGAAAATAATAATAATAATAATATAAAATTCTTCTACCATTTAGTCAAGAGTCTTATTACAAGCCATAGTGATAATCGACTCGATCACACTCTTAATGGGAATAAATTCTTTTTTAAAAACACATTTACTTTATTAATGTCAGATTTTTTTGAGAGATGTTTCAAGCCCTGTTTGACATATAGCTTGATACTACACTCACACATTTCATTCCATTATATCCCTGAAGTTAGGAAGGACCATCCTTTCTGATCACTCACTATTATTTTTATGAAACAAACTTATACACACACATGCACATATATTTCCATATACTATAATTTTATAATTCAAATCATAGGTTGAATTTTTTGTAAAAAAATATCTATAATATAGTTTTATTAAAGGCATCATAACAAAATTAAAGTAGAATTGAACATACTCCCTTCGGTCTAAATTATAGGAACACTTTTATAGTGTAAATTACACTACAAAAATTTTCTTATAATTAAGACTAGAGGTAGTAGCATATACAATCACAAACATATTAAAAGTATGTCTTTTTAAGAAGCATTCATTAGATTTAGGAAATTGGTTGCGTGGGGAGAAGCAAGAAGAAATTTAGTTTCATGCAAAGTTTAATGACATTTTTAACCCTATACAAAGAGTATATTACTTGCACTTGTTTAACAGAAATAAAAATTTATACCATTAATGGCTAGGGAGTTATTAGGATTATGAACAGAGAAAAAGAAATTAACATGATTTCTAAAACGAGATACTCATTTATTTAATTACCAATTCTGTCATCCTCTTCTGAATTTCATTAGTAATTTTTATAGGCGCCAAATCAGTCATTTCCGTTAGCATCTTTCCTGTATGGCTAAATCTACCAATACGTTGATATTTTCTGCTTCAATATCTGCAACTCGTGCAAATGTTGTAAAGGCATTACAGAAGCTCATTGAACAAAAAGGAAATAAACATCCATGAGCAACTGAGCAAGATGGTAATGGAATTTTGATATTTTAGCACAAAACCAAACTAGGGGCATTTAAGTCTTTTAATTTATTTTTGGTCCCCATCCAATGGCCAAATAAGAATCCCGTGAGAACAATAATGGAGCCTGTTTGAGTTGGCGTTGGAAATGTATGTTCATGCAAGTTGAGACAAAACTCCTTTCATAAACTTACTTCGTACACTGTAAATCACATTGGAAAAATAGCTTCTACCACTGATCCAAACAAACATAAAAAAGCTGGATTTCATTGCTCAAAAGGCAAGAGTACAATAAAAATAACAAAAGACTACAAACAATCTAGGTTCCTTCAATTCATCATCTTCCACCCCTTGATGGGGTCATAAAAAACACAAGAATATAATTTTCGATAATACTAGGAGAAAGTTTAGTTAGACGTACTATCAGCAAGGTTAATTTCCTCCCTAAAACTACTAATAAAAATAATCTGCCAGTCTCTATGAACAAGTAAACGAGCCTCCTCAACAAGGTAGGTTGGAGAATTCTCCATTACATATTGTAGATCCTGATCCATACAAGCTCATCCGCGCTCTGCTGGTCCCTAGAATTCTCGCCGCCGAGGAGTTTGTTGCAGCGATAGACCCAAATAGCACTGACCGTGGTAGTTTCCTCGTATGGTGCCTGTCGGCGTTGGAATATTTTAAATTGTGGGATTTATATGAAGAGTTGTATAAGGGGTTATAATACTAAAAGCCATTAAAGGTATGTTTGTTCAGTTTCTAGACATATGTGGAAGGTTATAACCAGAGATGTGATAGCTACCATTTGGTGAAAAGTTGTTTTTATTTACGAGAAAACTCTATATAATATAAATGTATAACTCTTCATATGTTTGTTTACAAATTAGCATATAAGATTGATGAATTTAACAAATCATTATGACTTTTAATTGTAGAGATGTTGCTTTAAGAGATGCTACTTCAAAGAGACGTCATTTCATGACTTATAAATACCCAGCACCATCGATCATTCTGACACATATATAATCACACAACAAGATATAAAATTCATTGTCTTTGTTCTTAAGTGCACACAAAGATAAAGCCAAATTATCATTTTGTAAAAACCATTATGGTCCTGATTAAGTATCCTTACACAATGATCTTTGTTATATTTTGTACGAAATTGGACCGTCAATCCAACTTACACCCTATAAGATATGTATAGTTGTGGGTAAATTAAGGCAAAAAGAAAGTGTTGCCCACATTTGAAAGACATTGTGCACTATTTTCTTCTTTTTGTATTCCTCAGAGATCCTGCTCATCCAATAGCTTGCTTCGTGTGACAGATTCCAGTTGACCCACTCGGGCTCCTTGTAAAGAAAAGAAGGTGTTCCATTAATCTTGTGAGACTATTGAGTGCCATCTACCCTTTGCATTGGTGCATGGAGTCTTCCGCCTGCTCACATGAAATGGGACAGGAAGTCGAATCTTGAATTCCTCTACTCTCTCTGAGCTACGTTGTATGAGCCCTTCCATGAGTGAAAAGCCATTTGCATAGAAGCTTCCAGATGCTATCTGCACTCCTATGTGAGCAGGTAATTGGATGGAAGAAAAATTGGAGTGAAAGAAAATGGGAGGAGATAAAATTGGGGGATAGAAAATTGATGAAAAATAATATATCAATTTTGACGGATGAGAGGAAATAAAAAGAAAATAAAATTAACAAATTGAAACAGAAAACTTACTTGCCAAGAAAGATTGGTGGATGAAATTTTCGAAGATTGAAGCAGAAGACGCCAACTCGGTAAGAATGAGACGAGAATGGAATATCTATGACATACCACAACGTGTCAGTTCTTCATACATGTTGAAATTTCCGTTGTAACGGAAAGATTGAAGCATGAGAATTCCAAATTGCTAGAAGCCAAAATTCTGGAGCAAACTTCGGAGCAAAATAATAATAATAATTCTGGAGCAAAACGTATTCACCTGAATTGATAAAATATGGCAAATTTCCGTTGCATTATTAATTCCATTCACTTTCCCTCCACTCCGCCCTTGGATTAAAATATGAGCGGTGTATATTTTTTTTTATAAGATTTATCATTTTATTAATAATTTTAAAACACAATAAATCATAACCATTCAAAGTTCAATTTATCAGTTAAGATGAGAAGTGGAAGGAACGGAATTACCAAGTGGAGACACCTTTGCCCGATCAAATATTCTAAGTACTTATCTTTACGTTCATTTAACTGAATTATTAATAACAATAACAATGATATGAAACTTAAAATTAAAACTAAAGTTAAGTTGGTAGATTGATAAATGATGTATTAAATTATTTAGATGATCTTATATATTTATATAATAGTACAAATTTCAAAAAGTTAAATAAGTCGAGCTGGTAGATTTTTAGGTTAGACATTATAAAAATAGGTTTGACCCGTTTATTTAAATAGGTTTGAGCCTGAGCTTGACCTATTATTAAATAGGTTGGGGGCATGATTTATGTAGGCTAGGTCTTAGGCCCCTGTTAGGGGTCTGACATATTTTCATTCCTAATAGGAAACGACACTCTCTAGAATAGACCCATTTCCATTCCTAATAGGAAGTGACACTCTCTAAGATAAAACGGATTCTTCCTACAAGTAAAGGTGAGCAGAACAACAAAAGATCCAAATTTAACTCATGCATGCAAAGGGTGAAATCACCTGATTTCCCCTATGTTTACCACATGGTGGCACATTGTTGTGCATGCTAGCCCACTCATCTTCTTAACCCATTTACGAGCTCTAATTTAGAAGGTGTAATATATACATTTGCACTCTCTCATTTCCAAAGAATGTGGGACTTTGTTCCATTTAAAGCTTTATATGAGATATAATTTTAGTTCCTTAACTTTATAAATATACTTTTAGTTCTATATTTTTAATACCGTTAATATTGTTAACGAAAAATGGTGGCTAAAGCTAGTAAAAAGGGCCAAATCGGCCCAACAAGGTCGACCCTTCACATGCCACGTGCTTTTTAGGCCAGACTAAAGAAAAATAGTCATTTTTTGAGGCTAAACCCATGAACATAAGGGCTAGTGCCGAAGCTATTTTAACAACTTTTTACTATTTTTTCAAAGAAGCTATTTTAACAACTTTTTACTATTTTTTCAAAGAAATAAACCGACAGAAACCGTGTACATCTATAATGTTTAAAATACTTTACCACAACATAGTTGAAAACTCGCTTTCAAACTCGGGTTTAACAAACCCCTTTATAAGACAACATCATTTCAAAATAACCATCATTGTGGTATCAAAATTCTGTTGAAAACATTTCATTCGAAAACTCAATTTCAAAAATTCACAAGTTTGAAGATCAATTTCAAATACAAAAAGTGTATTGGCAAGTTTAAAATATTCAACTTTTAATCCCTACTTAGGAACCGCACAACTAATCTTGGAAGGTCAATACTAAACGTATTTGGTCCTCTATCCTTGTTCGTAGAATGTTTAGTCTCTGTCTATTTTAGTGTTTTGGCTATTCCGCATCGCCCGCTATCCTCGGGTTTCACAAACTTCTCGTTCTGTTGTCTAACAACCAATTCGCGGCCCTATAGACACAATAGTCTCACAGTGTCCAATGACCTATGGACACACCGGTCCCAACGTTCCTATTGCCCACCATGAACATTTGAGAAGTACACATCACCATTTCGTCCTCACTAGATCATACCCCAATCATGTGCAGCTTCAACTGCAAACATCGGATCCAACTGATCCATGACCATCGCGTACCTCTGGCCTCACACTCTACCCAATCTACCTGGATCGAGCCGGAGTCACTGTGCATCGTAACCATCATCGTGGGCCATACACCCTCCCGACATGGCAGGAATCGTAATTCTCGGATTGGTGTATTTGTTTTTGGTGTGTGCTTTTGTCTCTCAAAATCTCTTCATTCAGAACCATCTGATACGACACCTTTGATATTGGTTTATTTCCGGCATCAACCAACCGGTATTCAACTTCCCTCTTTGGTGGTAATCCGCCCGAGCTTCTAGAAACATCTCGGGAACTTATTCTCAATTAGAATGTCTTCTAGTGCGAGTTCAGTTCTTGCTTGGATATCATAGCATAATATATGCTATACAAAGACGGAGCATCCTATGACGATATACTTTTGGATTACAAAACCTCCTCTTTAGGGAACCGATTCGATGTGAGACTTATTATAATGTACTTACCTTGAGAACCGATAATCGGTAGCTCTACAATATGGTTCGTTGTCATGGCGGCCGCACTTGGCTCGTCATCACGGTGGCTGCTCTACGGCACTTTACTCGGTGCTTCACGCAGCCTTTTATGATCGACTTCTCCGGTCAGCATCCCTTGTAGGTAAAACCTCCTCGATCAGAACTCCCCGTAGGTAGCCTTCTCCAATCAAAACGTTCCATAAGTAGCGTTAACTTCAGTTAATCATTTCTCAATTAAAGTATTATTATAACGAGAACTCAAATCTTATCAGGTCTTTACCCTTGATAGTCTCATAATCCACTATCTATTTTAGCTCCGGGCATAATCCTTAGCTCAACTTTCCTTATCGGTAACAACTCACTTCTTAGGGAATTTATTAGCCACTAACATCTCTATGGTTATTGGTCCCTCCTTGAATCCATAACCTAATTATAACAATGAAAGTCCTAATTTAGAATATAAATATTGTAAAAATTAAAGTGTAAACGGTACGTATCATGCAACAAATAAACACAGTTACTAATTCATAATTAAATGTAAACTATTATTCACATACCACAATTACAAATAATTAATGAAAAGACTGGACAAAATTTAAAATACTACTTATAATTATGTCTTGAAAAGTGTAAATAGTTAATAAAATAAACAATACAAGTTATGAACATAACAATCGCTAAAAAGTAAGTCAAAAAATACAAAACTAGTAAGAGTGCTTAAGAAATAAGTTATTCTTCAAAAGCTAATTCAAATATGTATTAAGTTTTTAATTTTTAAGATTCTTAACCCAAAATGTTCTTCTGAAACTTAATTTTAAAAAAGTTAATAACAACTAAATATTTGTAACACAATCAACAAAGTATAAAAAATCAATAATAATATTATTATAAAAATACTTTTTTTAAAAAAACATGCAAGCCTAAAAAGGCCGACCTTTTTAGGTACAAATATTAAGCTCGACCCATGAAAATTTATGGCCTAAATGGGTTAGGCCGACGCCGCCCGTTCTACTGGCTCTAATGGTGACGAAAAACTCGGTTAATGAATATGTAGGCGAGAAAATATATTTAGGTTTTAATTTTCTTAATATAACATATTTAGATTATTAAACTAAAATAAACTGATAAATGGCTTCAAATAAAATTAGAGTTTTGATATTTAGATTATTATTTTTCAACTTGATATTTAGGTTTTGATTATTTTTTTGATAGATTTTAAGCTAATTTTTTTTTTTAATACAATCAAGGTTTTGATATTTACTATTTTATTAAGTTTTTAGATTTTTTTTTAAATTTATAGATATTATTATAAGTTTATAACAGTTTGTTGTAATATCCTATTAATTAGATATGGAAGGTATATCTTAATAATTATAGGATAATATTCAAATTTTCTTTAAATCTAAAATTTTCAATTTCTTATCCCGACTTAACCTTACTTTTAATTTTCTTTTCCCCGGTCTACTTGGTTGATTATATTAACCCCACACACACGCTGTCACTCACACAAGAATAAAGAAAGCAATAGCATCGGTTCGATCCCTGTAATGAAGAAGCATAGACGAACAAGCCATGAACTTCACCCCAAAGCCCAAAAGAGACACCAGAGTGATTCTCTCTTCCTTCTCATCCTCCCTCTGTTTTCTTTTCTTCTCTTCTCGATCTGTGGCATGTTTCAAACTTGTTTGTTTCTTCAACTGTTTGCAATTTCCTCTTTCTCAACAATCATGTCAAAAGCAGAAAAATGGCGTCCTGTCGAAGAAGAAGAAGAAGAAGAAGACTCCTCTGGACTTCCTGTAATTCGTACGTTTTGTTTTTACGTGTATACGTTCTTTGCTTTTTAAAAAGCTGATTTGAGTATATGAATATAGTGATGAATAATAGTATTATTTAAAGAGTAATTGAAAATTTGTATGGATGGAGCAGGAGTAGCTGGAGATGGAAGGTGTCTGTTCAGAGCAGTGGTGTGTGGAGCTTGCCTCAGATCTGGAGACCCATCTCCCACTCTCTCCAAGCAAAAACAACTCGCTGATGATCTCAGAAACAAAGTACTATTAATTACTATCCTTTACATACCTTTTAATCTTTTTTGTTTTCGTGTTTGGTGGAAAATCGTTTGCGATCATTCACATATGTATATAGAAGGTTGTTGGAGAATACTTTAAACTTTTAATTTTATATAGAAGATTCCAGCACACCTGATATCAAAAAAAGCTATTATTCTTCTTCCCTGGTTTGTTTGGATCACTGTTTTAGAGCCCAAAACAAATGATGAAGCTGGACTAAAAGATATTCATAAACATTTTCTCCGGTCTTAATTATAGAACAAAGTTTGTAGGGTAAAGAACAGGAGTCCAAAACGTATGATAAAGGACTAAAAGTTATTAGTAAATAACCCCTCCGGTTTTAATTATAGAACAAAGTGTGTAGGCTAAAGAAGAGGAGCCCAAAACGTATGATGAAGTACTAAAAGTTATTAGTAAATACTCTTTTTGGTTTTAATTATAGAATAAAGTTTGTAGTCTGTGAAAAACGTGTTAAAACGTATGATGAAGGACTAAAAGTTATTAGTAAATACTCATCAGTCCAATTATAGAACCCAAAACATATGATGAATAACTAAAAATTATTAATAAATACTCCCGCCAGTTTACAGTGCAAAAGAAACAGAAGGTTACGTGTATGTTGGTGATGGCTTTTTTAGATTAGGGCTTTTTCTGAAAAAAAAAAAGTCATCAAAAGCCATGATACGATAGGGAATCAACCATTTATGGCTTATCACGGTCACAGATTCCCACTTCCTCCTCATTCTTCTTTACAATTTTGTCCTTATTTGCCTATATATAGATCACCACCTCCTTATTTTGTTTCCCCCTTCACTCACGTTTTCTTAGTTTTCACTGCCCACCGTTATTTATTTTTAAAGCTCTCTTTGAGTGAAAATAGTTTTCAACATATTTTTTTTATCATTTTTTAATTTTGAATATCATTTTTCTGGCCAAAAATTTTCTATATTATTTTTAAATTTTATACTTACATATATTTATATTTATTGAATACATTTAATTAAATGATTTTTAGCTTTTTATACTACACTAAATTTTATTTATATAATTTTAATTTTAATATTTTTCTTAAATTATATAATGTATATATACAACTCATGCCCTTTTCAATTATTTTACATCTAAACTTGCTTTTAAAAATAATCATCCAAATAAGTTTCAGTTTCAGAAGTCATTTATGCTATTTGTCAATCCAAACATAAATCACATTATATAATGTGGCTTTTACCCAATCTTAACTTTATAAAAGTCAGATCGCAAAAAAATCACTTTTATCATCGTTATTTCAAAGACACTAATTTATACTTTTGTAAAGTGTGTCTCATATAAGAAACATTAATTCAATAAGTGTTTTTTTTTTCCAGGTAGTGGATGAATTCATCAAGAGGAGAGCAAAAACTGAATGGTATTTAGGATTTATACTTTTTTCTTTTATTTTTTCATTTAGGAAATTAATAATCAAATATGTCTATAAATATTAAATACTTACAACAGTGTAATAATGCATATATACAGGTTTCTAGAGGGTGACTTTGGTACCTACACAAGGGAAATGCGAAAGACTCACACTTGGGGAGGAGAGCCTGAACTTCTCATGTCCTCTCATGTTTTACGGTAAAAAATCTCACTATTGAGTTTTATTTTTCCAATTTTACCCTCATATACAGCACTAAAATTTTCATGCCTAACTACTCGGTTCACGTAAAATAAAAGATAACTCCTTCCGATTTTAAATATAAGATAAATTTGTAATGCAAATTGTTTAGAAATTTTGTCATATATTTAAAACTAGAGGTAATATTCTTTAAAACTAAAACATGTTCAACTTTAGTAATCAAGGGATCAAGCCAACAAATCAAATTTCAAATATAGAATGTAGATGTTCTAAGCATACTTGACATGGTGTGTGTGTGTGAAATGTGTAGGATGCCAATAAGAGTGGTGATGCAAGAGGAGAAGAAGAGTGGGGGTATGAAGGTAATAGCAGATTATGGGCAAGAGTATGGGAAGGAGTGCCCAATTCAAGTTTTGTACCGTGGCTATGGTCACTATGATGTCCTCAAGACTTCTCCGATTTCTACCCCTCACTCCTTTAAATAAGGATTAACTTTACAGCATTTACTCTTCCTAGGCCATTTTATATAGCCGAGAGATAATGTATTTTTTAGTCATATTTATAAGACATGTTATTAAATTTTTATATGAAGGAATAATTATACCCTCTATTGTATATATAGTTATTACCTCCGGTCCTAATTATAGGAGTATTTTTGTAGTGCAATTTGAACTACGAAAATGTGCTTATAATTAGGACCGGAAGGAGTATTTTTTTGGGAAGTGTGTAGTTAAAAAAAAGTAAAATTGAAAAGTTGTTGAATTTTAAGGTAGGGTTAATAAAATTTAAGATTTTTTTGTCCGAGTAAAACATGCAAAAAAATAAATGTTTTATAAATAGGATTAAATGAGTGTATCCGTAGTATTATGCATCACTCTCTCTTTAATATATATATATATATATAGACACACATTCTCTTATGCTATCATTCCAAACATATAGGTATCTAGCTATCAAACAAATTAGTTCTAATGAAAGTTATTAAAACCGGACTAGTTATTAAACCTGGTTAAGGTATTGAGTCAAAGAGTCGATGGGTCGATCGAAGTTAAATTGGAGCTAATGTGGGCCAAATCAGTAAGAAAGTGAAGATTTCAAAGTTATTAATATGAAATTATAAAGAAATTAAAAAAAAACATTTTTTTAAAAATAAATCGAGTTAATGTTGGACGGGACCGATTCACGTAACGGCCGGTTTTGGTCTGAGTTTAATTACACTGGGTTCTCATATACTCGGTTAAGTAATATGTAGTGAGAAAACATATTTAGGTTTTAATTTTCTTAATATAACATATTTAGATTATTAAACTAAAATAAAGTGACAAATCGCTTCAAATAAAATTAGAGTTTTGATATTTAGATTATTATTTTTCAACTTGATATTTAGGTTTTGATTATTTTTTTGATATTTAGATTATGAAGCTAATTTTTTTTAATACAATCAAGGTTTTGATATTGACTATTTTATTAAGCTTTTAGATTTTTTTTTTTTAATTTATAGATATTATTATAAGTTTATAACAGTTTGTTGTAATATCCAATTAATTAGATATGGAAGGTATATCTTAATAATTATAGGATAATATTCAAATTTTCTTTAAATCTAAAATTTTCAATTTCTTATCACAACTCAACCTTACTTTTAATTTCCTTTTCCCCGGTCTATTTGGTTGATTATATTAACCCCACACACGCACACACATAAGAATAAAGAAAGCAATAGCATCGGATTCGATCGCTGTAATGAAGAAGCATAGACGAACAAGCCATCAACTTCACCCCAAAGCCCAAAATAGACACCAGAGTGATTCTCTCTTCCTTCTCATCCTCTCTTTGTTTTCTTTTCTTCTCTTCTCTTTGGCATGTTTCAAACTTGTTTGTTTCTGCAACTGTTTCTAATTTCCTCTTTCTCAACAATCATGTCAAAACCAGAAAAATTGCGTCTTGTCGAAGAAGATCTAGAAGAAGAAGACGACTCCTCTGGACTTCCTGTAATTCGTACGTTTTGTTTTTACTTGTATACGTTCTTTGTTTTTTAAAAAGCTGATTTGAGTATATGAATATAGTGATGAATAATAGTATTATTTAAAGAGTAATTGAAAATTTGTATGGATGGAGCAGGAGTAGCTGGAGATGGAAGGTGTCTGTTCAGAGCAGTGGTGTGTGGAGCTTGCCTCAGATCTGGAGACCCATCTCCCACTCTCTCCAAGCAAAACCAACTCGCCGATGATCTCAGAAACAGAGTACTATTAATTACTATCCTTTACATACCTTTTAATCTTTTTTTGTTTTCGTGTTTGGTGGAAAATCGTTTGCGATCATTCACATATGTATATAGAAGGTTGTTGGAGAATACTTTAAACTTTTAATTTTATATAGAAGATTCCAGCACACGTGATATCTCTAAGCTATTATTCTTCTTCCCTGGTTTGTTTGGATCACTGTTTTAGAGCCTAAAACTAATGATGAAGCTGGACTAAAAGATATTCGTAAACATTTCTTCCAGTGCTTAATTATAGAACAAAGTTTGTAGGGTAAAGAAGAGAGTCCAAAACGTATGATAAAGGACTAAAAGTTATTAGTAAATACTCCCTCCAGGTTTTAATTATAAAACAAAGCTTTTAGTGTAAAGAATAGGAGCCCAAAACGTATGATGAAGTACTAAAAGTTATTAGTAAATACTCTTTCTTGTTTTAATTATAGAATAAAGTTTGTAGTGCAAAGAACAGAAGTCTAAAACATAACGTATGATGAAGGACCTAAAGTTATTAGTAAATACTCCTTCTGGTTCTAATTATAGAACCCAAAACATATGATGAATAACTAAAAGTTATTAGTAAATACTTCCGCCAGTTTACAGTGCAAAGAACAGGAGGTTACGTGTATGTTGGTGATGGCTTTTTTAGATAAGTGCTTTTTCTAAAAAAAAGTCTTCAAAAGGCATGATATGAGAGGGAATCAACCGTTTATGGCTTATCACGGTCACAGATTCCCACTTCCTCCTCATTCTTCTTTACAATTTGTCCTTATTTGCCTATAGATCACCACCTCCTTATTTTTTCCCCCTTCACTTACGTTTTCTTAGTTTTCACTGCCCACCGTTATTTATTTTTAATGCTCTCTTTGAGTGAAAATAATTTTCAACATATTTTTTTTTATCATTTTTTAATTTTGAATATCATTTTTCTGGCCAACAATTTTCTATATTATTTTTAAATTTTATACTTACATATATTTATATTTATTGAATACATTTATTTAAATGATTTTTAGCATCTACATTTTTTTTTAAATAATACACCTAATTTTATTTATATAATTTTAATTTTAATATCTTTCTTAAATTATTAAATTATATAACGTATATATACAACTCATGCCCTTTTCAATTATTTTACATCAAAACTTGCTTTTAAAAATAATCATGCAAACAAGTTTTAGTTTCAGAAGTCATTTATGCTACTTGTCAATCTTAATATAAATCACATTATATAATGTGACTTTTACCCAATCTTAACTTTATAAAAGTCAGATCGCAAAAAAATCACTTTTATCATCGTTATTTCAAAGATACTAATTTATAATGTAAAGTGTGTCTCATATAAGAAACATTAATTCAATGAGTGTTTTTTTTCCCCAGGTAGTGGATGAATTCATCAAGAGGAGAGCAAAAACTGAATGGTATTTAGGATTTATACTTTTTTTCTTTTATTTTTTCATTAAGGAAATTAATTATCAAATATGTCTATAAATATTAAATACTTACAACGGTGTAATAATGCATATATACAGGATTCTAGAGGGTGACTTTGGTACCTACACAAGGGAAATGCGAAAGACTCACACTTGGGGAGGAGAGCCTGAACTTCTCATGTCCTCTCATGTTTTACGGTAAAAAAAATCTCACTATTGACTTTTATTTTTTCTATTTTACCCTCATATACAGCACTAAAATTTTCATACCTAAGTACTCGGTTCACGTAAAATAAAATATAACTCCTTCCGATTTTAAATATGAGATAAAATTTGTAGTGCAAATTGTTTAAAAATTTTGTCATATATTTAAAACCAGAGGTAATATTCTTTAAAACTAAAAAATGTTCAACTTTAGTAATCAAGGGATGAAGCCAACAAATCAAATTTCAAATAGAGAATGTAGATGTTGTATAAGGATACTTGACATGGTGTGTGTGTATGAAATGTGTAGGGTGCCAATAAGAGTGGTGATGCAAGAGGAGAAGAAGAATGGGGGTATGAAGGTAATAGCAGATTATGGGCAAGAGTATGGGAAGGAGTGCCCGATTCAAGTTTTGTACCATGGCTATGGTCACTATGATGTCCTCAAGACTTCTCCGATTTCTACCCCTCACTCCTTTAAATAAGGATTAACTTTACAGCATTCTTAGGCCATTTTATATAGCCGAGAGATAATGTATTTTTTAGTCATATTTATAACACATGTTATTAAATTTTTATATGAAGGTATAAATATAGCCTCTACTGTATATTTAGTTACTATCTCCGGTCCTAATTATAGGAATATTTATGTAGTGCAATTTGCACTACGAAAGTGTGTAAAAAGTAAAGTTAAAAAGTTGTTGAATTTTAAGGTAGGGTTAATAAAATTTAAGATTTTTTGTCTGTGTAAAACATGCAAAAAAAAAATGTTTTATAAATAGGATTAAATTAGTGTGTCCGTAGTATTATGCATCACTCTCTCTTTAATATATATATATATAGAGAGAGAGACACACTCATTCTCTTATGCTATCAATCCAAACATATAGGTATCTAGCTATCAAACAAATTAGGGGAGAGGATTTTCTCATCATCAACTCTTTCAATTTCTCTCACAGTCACATTCTGACCGTTGAAAACTTGATCCAAGGGTCCAGAACAAATTTTTAAAAAACTGCATGCGGTAAAAATTACCGCATGCGGTTTTTTTAAAATTTGCTCTGGGCCCTTGGATCAAGTTTTCAACGGCGTGACATGTGCTGATGATGAGAGATAGGGAGAGAGTTGATGATGAGAAGATCCGAACCCAACAAATTAGTTCTAATGAAAGTTATTAAAACCGAACCAATTATTAAACTGGTTAAGGTATTGAGTCAAGGGTCGATGAGTCGATCGAAGTGAAATTGGAGCTAATCGGGCCAAATCGGTAAGAAAGTGAAGATTGCAAAGTTATTAATATGAAATTATAAAGAAAATAAAAAAATCATTTTTTTTTAAAATAAATCGGGTTAATGTCAGACAGGACCGATTCACTGGTAACTGGCCGGTTTGGTCCGAGTTTAATTACATTGGTTCTAATATACTCCCTCCACCTCTAAGGCCTAGTTTTAAAGTGGATTTTGGTCATAAATGCAAAACCTTATTTATTTATTTTTTTATTCTTGTATTTATATGTTTTCTAAACTAATTTGTCTTACTTATAAACTATATATAGTCTAATGTTTTGCATAAGTATTTTAGAAAAATCATATCATATACGTTATAATTAAGTAATAATTTATTTAACTTTCTTAATCTATTTAAATTAAATAAATATGTCTTATAAGAGGGAGTATTACGCATGATTAGTTTTATTATTAGTACTTGAAAATAATAATAATAATAATAATATAAAATTCTTCTACCATTTAGTCAAGAGTCTTATTACAAGCCATAGTGATAATCGACTCGTTCACACTCTTAATGGGAATAAATTCTTTTAAAAAACACATTTACTTTATTAATGTCAGATTTTTTTGAGAGATGTTTCAAGCCCTGTTTGACATATAGCTTGATACTACACTCACACATTTCATTCCATTATATCCCTGAAGTTAGGAAGGACTATCCTTTCTGATCACTCACTATTATTTTTATGTAACAAACGTATACACACACACATGCACATATATTTACATACACTATAATTTTATAATTCAAATCACATGGTTGAATTTTTTGTAAAAAGTAATAAGAGCTAGTTGACTTTTTTGGAGAGATTAAGGAAGCTAATTAAATTAGCTTAGAGTATTTTTATTTTTATTTTTTTTTCTTTAAACTAAATAGTCGACTAATAAACTAATATATAATCTAAGAAAACACAACATATGAAATGATTAAGTAACTTATTTAACATCCTTAATCTCTCCAAAAAAGGTCAACTAGCTCTTATAATTAGGACCGGAGGTAGTATTTATAATATAGTTTTATTACAGGGCATCATAACAAAATTAAAGTAGAATTGAACATATCATATACAATCACAAACTTATTAAAATTATGTCTTTTTAAGAAGCATTCATTATATTTAGGAAATTGGTTCATACGTGGGGAGCAGCAAGAAGAAATTTAGTTTCATGCAAAGTTTAATGACATTTTTAACCCTAGGAAAAGAGTATATTACTTGTACTTGTTTACAGAAATCCAAAATTTATACCATTAATGGCTAGGGAGTTATTAGGATTATGAACAGAGAAAAAGAAATTAACATGATTTCTAAAACGAGATACTCATTTATTTAATTACCAATTCTGTCATCCTCTTCTGAATTTCATTAGTAATTTTTATGAGCGCCAAATCAGTCATTTCCGTTAGCATTTTTCCTGTATGGCTAAATCAACCAATACGTTGATATTTTCTGCTTCAATATCTGCAACTCGTACAAATGTTGTAAAGGCATTACAGAAGCTCATTGAACAAAAAGGAAATAAACTTCCATGAGCAACTGAGCAAGATGGTAATGGAATTTTGATATTTTAGCACAAAACCAAACTAGGGGCATTTAAGTCTTTTAATTTATTTTTGGTCTCCCCATCCAATGGCCAAATAAGAATCCCGTGAGAACAATAATGGAACCTGTTTGAGTTGGCGTTGGAAATGTATGTTCATGCAAGTTGAGACAAAACTCCTTTCATAAACTTACTTCGTACACTGTAAATCACATTGGAAAAATAGCTTACCACTAATCCAAACAAACATAAAAAAGCTGGATTTCATTGCTCAAAAGGCAAGAGTACAATAAAAATAACAAAAGACTACAAACAATCTAGGTTCCTTCAATTCATCATCTTCCACCCCTTGATGGGGTCATAAAAAACACAAGAATATAATTTTCGATAATACTAGGAGAAAGTTTAGTTAGACGTACTATCGCAAGGTTAATTTCCTCCCTAAAACTACTAATAAAAATAATGCGCCAGGCCTCTATGAACAAGTAAACGAGCCTCCTCAACAAGGTAGGTTGGAGAATTCTCCATTACATATTGTAGATCCCGATCCATACAAGCTCATCCGCGCTCCGCTGGTCCCTAGAATTCTCGCCGAGGAGTTTGTTGCGCGATAGACCCAAATAGCACTGACCGTGGTAGTTTCCTCGTATGGTGCCTGTCGGCGTTGGAATATTTTAAATTGTGGGATTTATATGAAGAGTTGTATAAGAGGTTATAATACTAAAAGCCATTAAAGTTATGTTTGTTCAGTTTCTAGACATATGTGGAAGGTTATAACCAGAGATGTGATAGCTACCATTTGGTGAAAAGTTGTTTTTATTTACGAGAAAACTCTATATAATATAAAGGTATAACTCTTTATATGTTTGTTTATAAATTAGTAGCATATAAGATTGATGAATTTAACAAATCATTATGACTTTTAATTGTAGAGATGTTGCTTTCAGGGACGGAGCTTTATTAGGACTAGTGGGGGCCATGGCCCCCCTCCCCCAAAAAAGGAAATTTGTTTAGAATTTTTTTAGAAAAATTTAATATAATGTAAATTTTAATTTTGGCCTCCCCAATTTTTTTAAAGACATTTTTTCCTCTCTCTCTGTTTTTTTTTTCTCATTTGCATGCCAGTCTTTTATATCTTTGGGCCTTATAATTCAATCTTTGTTTCATGTGATATGTTAATCTTGTCATTTTTTTCTATATTTCATTCTAATTGCTAAAAATTTTAGATTATCAATGAAATTTACTTTTATGGTGTATTCTTTACTATACTTTTAATCATTTTACACTACACCTATGGATGAAGTTAATTTATTTTTCATTCTAAACCTTAACCTCAAAAGTAGAAGTATATATATGCTGTAAATTTAACTGATCTGGGAAAAAGACATTGTCAGCAAATGATGTTGCTGAATCAAAGTGAAGTACAAAAATACCATTATAGAGTTTTCCAGTTTCTTTACAGTGAAGCTGCTTTATCTTCGATGCATCATTATAGTTATAACACAGAAGGTAGAAAGTTTCTCTACATATGACTTTTAATTTATAAAATTTCTTTTCTTTGTGTTTTCTCTGATCCATCCAAATACAGGGAGTAATACTGTAATATTATTTCTTTGATTTTATCTTCTCCCTATTTTTTCTCTTCCCAACTTTTATTATAAATCTGAATATTTTAATTAGTTAATGAGTATAGATTTGGCCCCCCTAAACTTTTGTCCCAAGCTCCGCCACTGGTTGCTTTAAGAGATGCTACTTCAAAGAGACATCATTTCATAACTTATAAATACCCAGCACCATCGATCATTCTGACACATATAATCACACAACAAGATATCAAATTCATTGTCTTTGTTCTTAAGTGCACACAAAGATAAAGCCAAATTATCATTTTGTAAAAATCATTATGGTCCTGATTAAGTATCCTTACACAATGATCTTTGTTATATTTTGTACGAAATTGGACCGTCAATCCAACTTACACCCTATAAGATAGGTATAGTTGTGGGTAAATTAAGGCAAAAAGAAAGTGTTGCCCACATTTGAAAGACATTGTGCACTATTTTCTTCTTTTTGTATTCCTCAGAGATCCTGCTCATCCAATAGCTTGCTTCGTGTGACAGATTCCAGTTGACCCACTCGGGCTCCTTGTAAAGAAAAGAAGGTGTTCCATTAATCTTGTGAGACTATTGAGTGCCATCTACCCTTTGCATTGGTGCATGGAGTCTTCCGCCTGCTCACATGAAATGGGACAGGAAGTCGAATCTTGAATTCCTCTACTCTCTCTGAGCTACGTTGTATGAGCCCTTCCATGAGTGAAAAGCCATTTGCATAGAAGCTTCCAGATGCTATCTGCACTCCTATGTGAGCAGGTAATTGGATGGAAGAAAAATTGGAGTGAAAGAAAATGGGAGGAGATAAAATTGGGGGATAGAAAATTGATGAAAAATAACATATCAATTTTGACGGATGAGAGGAAATAAAAAGAAAATAAAATTAACAAATTGAAACAGAAAACTTACTTGCCAAGAAAGATTGGTGGATGAAATTTTCGAAGATTGAAGCAGAAGACGCCAACTCGGTAAGAATGAGACGAGAATGGAATATCTATGACATACCACAACGTGTCAGTTCTTCATACATGTTGAAATTTCCGTTGTAACGGAAAGATTGAAGCATGAGAATTCCAAATTGCTAGAAGCCAAAATTCTGGAGCAAACTTCTGAGTAAAATAATAATAATAATTCTGGAGCAAAACGTATTCACCTGAATTGATAAAATATGGCAAATTTCCGTTGCATTATTAATTCCATTCACTTTCCCTCCACTCCGCCCTTGGATTAAAATATGAGCGGTGTAGATTTTTTTTTAATGATTTATCATTTTATTAATAATTTTACAACACAATAAATCATAACCATTCAAAGTTCAATTTATCAGTTAAGATGAGAAGTGGAAGGAACGGAAGTACCAAGTGGAGACACCTTTGCCCGATCAAATATTCTAAGTACTTATCTTTACGTTCATTTAACTGAATTATTAATAACAATAACAATGATATGAAACTTAAAATTAAAACTAAAGTTAAGTTGGTAGATTTATAAATGATGTATTAAATTATTTAGATGATCTTATATATTTATATAATAGTACAAATTTCAAAAAGTTAAATAAGTCGGGCTGGAAGATTTTTAGGTTAGACATTATAAAAATAGGTTTGACCCGTTTATTTAAATAGGTCTGAGCCTGAGTTTGACCTATTATTAAATAGGTTGGGGGTATGATTTATGTAGGTTAGGTCTTAGGCCCCTGTTGCGGGTCTGACATATTTTCATTCCTAATAGGAAACGACACTCTCTAGAATAGACCCATTTCCATTCCTAATAGGAAGCGACACTCTCTAAGATAAAACGGATTCTTCCTAAAAGTAAAGGTGAGCAGAACAACAAAATATCCAAATTTAACTCATGCTTGCAAAGGGTGAAATCACCTGATTTCCCCTATGTTTACCACATGGTGGCACATTGTTGTGCATGCTAGCCCACTCATCTTCTTAATCCATTTACGAGCTCTAATTTAGAAGGTGTAATATATACATTTGCACTCTCTCATTTCCAAACAATGTGGGACTTTGTTCCATTTAAAGTTTTATATGAGATATAATTTTAGTTCCTTAACTTTATAAAGATACTTTTAGTTCTATATTTTTAATACAGTTAATATTGTTAACGAAAAATGGTGGCTAAAGCTAGTAAAAAGGGCCAAATCGGCCCAACAGGGTCGACCCTTCATAGTCCACGTACCTTTTAGGCCAAACTAAAGAAAAATAGTCATTTTTTGAGGCTAAATCCATGAACATAAGGGTTAGTGCCGAAGCTATTTTAACAACTTTTTACTATTTTTTCAAAGAAATAAAATTATAACAATGAAAGTCCTAATTTAGAATATAAATATTGTAAAAATTTAAGGTGTAAACGGTACGTATCATGCAACAAATAAAGACAGTTACTAATTCATAATCAAATGTAAACTATTATCCACATACCACAATTACAAATAATTAATGAAAAGACTGGACAAAATTAAAAATACTACTGATAATTATGTCTTGAAAAGTGTAAATAGTTAATAAAATAAACAATACAAGATATGAACATAACAATCGCTAAAAAGTAAGTCAAAAAATACAAAACTAGTAAGAGTGCTTAAGAAATAAGTTATTCTTCAAAAGCTAATTCAAATATGTATTAAGTTTTTAATTTTTAGGATTCTTAACCCAAAATGTTCTTATGAAACTTAATATTAAAAAAGTTAATAACAACTAAATATTTGTAACACAATCAACAAAGTATAAAAAATCAATAATAATATTATTATAAAAATACTTTTTTAAAAAAACATGCAAGCCTAAAAAGGCCGACCTTTTAGGCTCGCTTTTACTTTTGAGGTAAAAATATTAAGCTCGACCCATGCAAATTTTTGGCCTAAATGGGCTAGGCCGATCGCTTGGCCCGTTAAAACATATTTAGGTTTTAATTTTTTTAATATAACATATTTAGATTATTAAACTAAAATAAACTGACAAATCGCTTCAAATAAAATTAGAGTTTTGATATTTAGATTATTATTTTTCAACTTGATATTTAGGTTTTGATTATTTTTTTGATATTTAGATTATTAAGCTAATTTTTTTTTAATACAATCAAGGTTTTGATATTGACTATTTTATTAATTTTTTAGATTTTTTTTTAATTTATAGATATTATTATAAGTTTATAACAGTTTGTTGTAATATCCTATTAATTAGATATGGAAGGTATATCTTAATAATTATAGGATAATATTCAAATTTTCTTTAAATCTAAAATTTTCAATTTCTTATCCCAACTTAACCTTACTTTTAATTTCCTTTTCCCCGGTCTACTTGGTTGATTATATTAACCCCACACACAAGAATAAAGAAAGCAATAGCATCGGATTCGATCCCTGTAATGAAGAAGCATAGACGAACTAGCCATGAACTTCACCCCAAAGCCCAAAAGAGACACCAGAGTGATTCTCTCTTCCTTCTCATCCTCCCTCTGTTTTCTTTTCTTCTCTTCTCGATCTGTGGCATGTTTCAAACTTGTTTGTTTCTGCAACTGTTTGTAATTTCCTCTTTCTCAACAATCATGTCAAAAGCAGAAAAATGGCGTCCTGTCGAAGAAGAAGAAGAAGACGACTCCTCTGGACTTCCTGTAATTCGTACGTTTTGTTTTTACTTGTATACGTTCTTTGCTTTTTAAAAAGCTGATTTGAGTATATGAATATAGTGATGAATAATAGTATTATTTAAAGAGTAATTGAAAATTTGTATGGATGGAGCAGGAGTAGCTGGAGATGGAAGGTGTCTGTTCAGAGCAGTGGTGTGTGGAGCTTGCCTCAGATCTGGAGACCCATCTCCCACTCTCTCCAAGCAAAACCAACTCGCTGATGATCTCAGAAACAAAGTACTATTAATTACTATCCTTTACATACCTTTTAATCTTTTTTGTTTTCGTGTTTGGTGGAAAATCGTTTGCGATCATTCACATATGTATATAGAAGGTTGTTGGAGAATACTTTAAACTTTTAATTTTATATAGAAGATTCCAGCACACGTGATATCTCTAAGCTATTCTTCTTCTTCCCTGGTTTGTTTGGATCACTGTTTTAGAGCCTAAAACTAATGATGAAGCTGGACTAAAAGATATTCATAAACATTTTCTCCGGTCTTAATTATAGAATAACGTTTGTAGGGTAAAGAAGAGGAGTCCAAAACGTATGATAAAGGACTAAAAGTTATTAGTAAATAACCCCTCCGGTTTTAATTATAGAACAAAGTGTGTAGGGTAAAGAACAGGAGCCCAAAACATATGATGAAGGATTAAAAGTTATTAGTAAATACTCTCTCCGGTTTTAATTATAGAACAAAGTTTGTAGTGCAAAGAACAAAAGTTTAAAACGTATGATGAAGGACTAAAAGTTATAAATAAATACCCCTTCTAGTCCTAATTATAGAACCCAAAACATATGATGAATAACTAAAAGTTATTAGTAAATACTCCCTCCAGTTTAGAGTGCAAAGAAGAGGAGGTTACGTGTATGTTGGTGATGGCTTTTTTAGATTAGGGCTTTTTCTGAAAAAAAGTCATCAAAAGCCATGATACGAGAGGGAATCAACCGTTTATGGCTTATCACGGTCACAGATTCCCACTTCCTCCTCTTTCTTCTTTACAATTTTGTCCTTATTTGCCTATATATAGATCACCACCTCCTTATTTTGTTCCTCCTTCACTCACGTTTTCTTAGTTTTCACTGCCCACCGTTATTTATTTTTAAAGCTCTCTTTGAGTGAAAATAGTTTTCAACATATTTTTTTTTATCATTTTTTAATTTTGAATATCATTTTTCTGGCCAACAATTTTCTATATTATTTTTAAATTTTATACTTACATATATTTATATTTCTTGAATACATTTAATTAAATGATTTTTAGCATTTACATTTTTTTTATAATACACTAAATTTTATTTATATAATTTTAATTTTAATATTTTTCTTAAAGTATATAACGTATATATACAACTCATGCCTTTTTCAATTATTTTACATCAAAACTTGCTTTTAAAAATAATCATCCAAACAAGTTTCAGTTTCAGAAGTCATTTATGCTATTTGTCAATCCAAACATAAATCACATTATATAATGTGGCTTTTACCCAATCTTAACTTTATAAAAGTCAGATCGCAAAAAAATCACTTTTATCATCGTTATTTCAAAGACACTAATTTATACTGTAAAGTGTGTCTCATATAAGAAACATTAATTCAATGAGTGTTTTTTTTTTCCCCCAGGTAGTGGATGAATTCATCAAGAGGAGAGCAAAAACTGAATGGTATTTAGGATTTATACTTTTTTCTTTTATTTTTTCATTTAGGAAATTAATAATCAAATATGTCTATAAATATTAAATACTTACAACAAAGTGTAATAATGCATATATACAGGTTTCTAGAGGGTGACTTTGGTACCTACACAAGGGAAATGCGAAAGACTCACACTTGGGGAGGAGAGCCTGAACTTCTCATGTCCTCTCATGTTTTACGGTAAAAAATCTCACTATTGACTTTTATTTTTCCAATTTTACCCTCATATACAACACTAAAATGTTCATGCCTAACTACTCGGTTCACGTAAAATAAAACATAACTCCTTCCGATTTTAAATATAAGATAAATTTGTAATGCAAATTGTTTAGAAATTTTGTCATATATTTAAAACCAGAGGTAATATTCTTTAAAACTAAAAAATGTTCAACTTTAGTAATCAAGGGATCAAGCCAACAAATCAAATTTCAAATATAGAATGTAGATGTTCTAAGCATACTTGACATGGTGTGTGTGTGTGAAATGTGTAGGATGCCAATAAGAGTGGTGATGCAAGAGGAGAAGAAGAGTGGGGGTATGAAGGTAATAGCAGATTATGGGCAAGAGTATGGGAAGGAGTGCCCAATTCAAGTTTTGTACCGTGGCTATGGTCACTATGATGTCCTCAAGACTTCTCCGATTTCTACCCCTCACTCCTTTAAATAAGGATTAACTTTACAGCATTTACTCTTCCTAGGCCATTTTATTTAGCCGAGAGATAATGTATTTTTTAGTCATATTTATAAGACATGTTATTAAATTTTTATATGAAGGAATAATTATACTCTCTATTGTATATATAGTTATTACCTCCGGTCCTAATTATAAAAGTATTTTTGTAGTGCAATTTGAACTACGAAAATGTGCTTATAATTAGGACCGGAAGGAGTATTTTTTTGGGAAGTGTGTAGTTAAAAAAAAGTAAAGTTGAAAAGTTATTGAATTTTAAGGTAGGGTTAATAAAATTTAAGATTTTTTTGTCCGTGTAAAACATGCAAAAAAAATAAATGTTTTATAAATAGGATTAAATGAGTGTATCCGTAGTATTATGCATCACTCTCTCTTTAATATAGATATATATATATATATATATATATATATATATAGATACACACATTCTCTTATGCTATCATTCCAAACATATAGGTATCTAGCTATCAAACAAATTAGTTCTAATGAAAGTTATTAAAACCGGACTAGTTATTAAACTGGTTAAGGTACTGAGTCAAGGGTCAGTAGGTCAGATCGAAGTTAAATTGGAGCTAATGCTGGGCCAAATCAGTAAGAAAGTGAAGATTTCAAAGTTATTAATATGAAATTATAAAGAAAATAAAAAAAAAATCATTTTTTTAAATAAATCGAGTTAATGTTGGACAGGACCGATTCACTGGTAACTGGCCGGTTTGGTCCGAGTTTAATTACACTGGTTCTCATATACTCAGTTAATGAATATGTAGCTGAGAAAACATATTTAGGTTTTAATTTTCTTAATATAACATATTTAGATTATTAAACTAAAATAAACTGACAAATCGCTTCAAATAAAATTAGAGTTTTGATATTTAGATTATTATTGTTCAACTTGATATTTAGGTTTTGATTATTTTTTTGATATTTAGATTATTAAGCTAATTTTTTTTAATACAATCAAGGTTTTGATATTGACTATTTTATTAAGCTTTTAGATTTTTTTTTTTTTTTTTTTAAATTTATAGATATTATTATAAGTTTATAACAGTTTGTTGTAATATCCTATTAATTAGATATGGAAGGTATATCTTAATAATTATAGGATTATATTCAAATTTTCTTTAAAACTAAAATTTTCAATTTCTTATCACAACTCAACCTTACTTTTAATTTCCTTTTCCCCGGTCTATTTGGTTGATTATATTAACCCACACACGCACACACATAAGAATAAAGAAAGCAATAGCATCGGATTCGATCGCGGTAATGAAGAAGCATAGACGAACAAGCCATCAACTTCACCCCAAAGCCCAAAATAGACACCAGAGTGATTCTCTCTTCCTTCTCATCCTCCCTCTGTTTTCTTTTCTTCTCTTCTCGATCTGTGGCATGTTTCAAACTTGTTTGTTTCTGCAACTGTTTGTAATTTCCTCTTTCTCAACAATCATGTCAAAACCAGAAAAATGGCGTCCTGTCGAAGAAGAAGAAGAAGACGACGACTCCTCTGGACTTACTGTAATTCGTACGTTTTGCTTTTACCTGTATACGTTCTTTGCTTTTTAAAAAAGCTGATTTGAGTATATGAATAATAGTATTATTTAAAGAGTAATTGAAAATTTGTATGGATGGAGCAGGAGTAGCTGGAGATGGAAGGTGTCTGTTCAGAGCAGTGGTGTGTGGAGCTTGCCTCAGATCTGGAGACCCATCTCCCACTCTCTCCAAGCAAAACCAACTCGCTGATGATCTCAGAAACAAAGTACTATTAATTACTATCCTTTACATACCTTTTAATCTTTTTTGTTTTCGTGTTTGGTGGAAAATCGTTTGCGATCATTCACATATGTATATAGAAGGTTGTTGGAGAATACTTTAAACTTTTAATTTTATATAGAAGATTCCAGCACACGTGATATCTCTAAGCTATTCTTCTTCTTCCCTGGTTTGTTTGGATCACTGTTTTAGAGCCTAAAACTAATGATGAAGCTGGACTAAAAGATATTCGTAAACATTTCTTCCGGTCTTAATTATAGAATAAAGTTTGTAGGGTAAAGAAGAGGAGTCCAAAACGTATGATAAAGGACTAAAAGTTATTAGTAAATACTCCCTCCAGTTTTAATTATAAAACAAAGCTTTTAGTGTAAAGAACAGGAGCCCAAAACGTATGATGAAGTACTAAAAGTTATTAGTAAATACTCTTTTTGGTTTTAATTATAGAATAAAGTTTGTAGTGCAAAGAACAGAAGTCTAAAACGTATGATGAAGGACTAAAAGTTATTAGTAAATACTCCTTCTGGTTCTAATTATAGAACCCAAAACATATGATGAATAACTAAAAGTTATTAGTAAATACTCCCGCCAGTTTACAGTGCAAAGAACAGGAGGTTACGTGTATGTTGGTGAGGCATGATATGAGAGGGAATCAACCGTTTATGGCTTATCACAGTCACAGATTCCCACTTCCTCCTCATTCTTCTTTACAATTTTGTCCTTATTTGCCTATAGATCACCACCTCCTTATTTTGTTCCCCTTCACTTACGTTTTCTTAGTTTTCACTGCCCACCATTATTTATTTTTAATGCTCTCTTTGAGTGAAAATAATTTTCAACATATTTTTTTTATCATTTTTTAATTTTGAATATCATTTTTCTGGCCAACAATTTTCTATATTATTTTTAAATTTTATACTTACATATATTTATATTTATTGAATACATTTATTTAAATGATTTTTAGCATTTACATTTTTTTTATAATACACCTAATTTTATTTATATAATTTTATTTTTAATATCTTTCTTAAATTATTAAATTATATAACGTATATATACAACTCATGCCCTTTTCAATTATTTTACATCAAAACTTGCTTTTAAAAATAATCATCCAAACAAGTTTCAGCTTTGAAGTCATTTATGCTATTTGTCAATCCAAACATAAATCACATTATATAATGTGACTTTTACCCAATCTTAACTTTATAAAAGTCAGATCGCAAAAAAATCACTTTTATCATCGTTATTTCAAAGATACTAATTTATGCTGTAAAGTGTGTCTCATATAAGAAACATTAATTCAATGAGTGTTTTTTTCCCCCCAGGTAGTGGATGAATTCATCAAGAGGAGAGCAAAAACTGAATGGTATTTAGGATTTATACTTTTTTCTTTTATTTTTTCATTAAGGAAATTAATTATCAAATATGTCTATAAATATTAAATACTTACAACAAAGTGTAATAATGCATATATACAGGTTTCTAGAGGGTGACTTTGGTACCTACACAAGGGAAATGCGAAAGACTCACACTTGGGGAGGAGAGCCTGAACTTCTCATGTCCTCTCATGTTTTACGGTAAAAAATCTCATTATTGACTTTTATTTTTCCAATTTTACCCTCATATACAGCACTAAAATTTTCATACCTAAGTACTCGGTTCACGTAAAATAAAACATAACTCCTTCCGATTTTAAATATGAGATAAAATTTGTAGTGCAAATTGTTTAGAAATTTTGTCATATATTTAAAACCGTAGGTAATATTCTTTAAAACTTCAAAATGTTCAACTTTAGTAATCAAGGGATGAAGCCAACAAATCAAATTTCAAATAGAGAATGTAGATGTTGTATAAGGATACTTGACATGGTGTGTGTGTGTATGAAATGTGTAGGGTGCCAATAAGAGTGGTGATGCAAGAGGAGAAGAAGAATGGGGGTATGAAGGTAATAGCAGATTATGGGCAAGAGTATGGGAAGGAGTGCCCGATTCAAGTTTTGTACCATGGCTATGGTCACTATGATGTCCTCAAGACTTCTCCGATTTCTACCCCTCACTCCTTTAAATAAGGATTAACTTTACAGCATTCTTAGGCCATTTTATATAGCCGAGAGATAATGTATTTTTTAGTCTTATTTATAACACATGTTATTAAATTTTTATATGAAGGTATAATTATAGCCTCTACTGTATATATAGTTACTATCTCCGGTCCTAATTATAGGAGTATTTCTGTAGTGCAATTTGCACTACGAAAGTGTGTAAAAAGTAAAGTTAAAAAGTTGTTGAATTTTAAGGTAGGGTTAATAAAATTTAAGATTTTTTGTCTGTGTAAAACATGCAAAAAAAAAAGTTTTATAAATAGGATTAAATTAGTGTGTCCGTAGTATTATGCATCACTCTCTCTTTAATATATATATAGAGAGAGAGAGACACACACATTCTCTTATGCTATCAATCCAAACATATAGGTATCTAGCTATCAAACAAATTAGGGGAAAGGATTTTCTCATCATCAACTCTTTCAATTTCTCTCATTAGCACATCACGACCGTTGAAAACTTGATCCAAGGGTCGAGCAAATTTTTAAAAAACCGCATGCGGTAAAAATTACCGCATGCGGTTTTTTAAAAATTTACTCTGGGCCCCGATCAAGTTTTCAACTGGCCAGATGTGCTAATGATAAGAGATAGGCAGAGAGTTGATGGTGAGAAGATCCGGACCCAACAAATTAGTTCTAATGAAAGTTATTAAAACCGAACCAATTATTAAACTGGTTAAGGTATCGAGTCAAGGGTCAGTAGGTCAGATCGAAGTGAAATTGGAGCTAATCTGGGCCAAATCAGTAAGAAAGTGAAGATTGCAAAGTTATTAATATGAAATTATAAAGAAAATAAAAAAATCATTTTTTTTATAAATAAATCGGGTTAATGTCAGACAGACCGATTCATCGTAATCGGCCGGTTTGGTCCTAGGGTTTAATTACATTGGTTCTAATATACTCCCTCCACCTCTAAGGCCTAGTTTTAAAGTGGATTTTGGTCATAAATGCAAAACCTTTTTTATTTATTTTTTTATTCTTGTATTTATATGTTTTCTAAACTAATTTGTCTTACTTATAAACTATATATAGTCTAATGTTTTGCATAAGTATTTTAGAAAAATCATATCATATACGTTATAATTAAGTAATAATTTATTTAACTTTCTTAATCTATTTAAATTAAATAAATATGTCTTATAAGAGGGAGTATTACGCATGATTAGTTTTATTATTAGTACTTGAAAATAATAATAATAATAATAATATAAAATTCTTCTACCATTTAGTCAAGAGTCTTATTACAAGCCATAGTGATAATCGACTCGTTCACACTCTTAATGGGAATAAATTCTTTTAAAAAACACATTTACTTTATTAATGTCAGATTTTTTTGAGAGATGTTTCAAGCCCTGTTTGACATATAGCTTGATACTACACTCACACATTTCATTCCATTATATCCCTGAAGTTAGGAAGGACTATCCTTTCTGATCACTCACTATTATTTTTATGTAACAAACGTATACACACACACATGCACATATATTTACATACACTATAATTTTATAATTCAAATCACATGGTTGAATTTTTTGTAAAAAGTAATAAGAGCTAGTTGACTTTTTTGGAGAGATTAAGGAAGCTAATTAAATTAGCTTAGAGTATTTTTATTTTTATTTTTTTCTTTAAACTAAATAGTCTGACTAATAAACTAATATATAATCTAAGAAAAACACAACATATGAAATGATTAAGTAACTTATTTAACATCCTTAATCTCTCCAAAAAGGTCAACTAGCTCTTTATAATTAGGACCGGAGGTAGTATTTATAATATAGTTTTATTACAGGGCATCATAACAAAATTAAAGTAGAATTGAACATATCATATACAATCACAAACATATTAAAATTATGTCTTTTTAAGAAGCATTCATTATATTTAGGAAATTGGTTCATACGTGGGGAGCAGCAAGAAGAAATTTAGTTTCATGCAAAGTTTAATGACATTTTTAACCCTAGTAAATACTCCCTCCGGTTTTAATTATAGAACAAAGTGTGTAGAGTAAAGAACAGGAGCCCAAAACGTATGATGAAGTACTAAAAGTTATTAGTAAATACTCTCTCCGGTTTTAATTATAGAACAAAGTTTGTAGTACAAAGAACAGAAGTTTAAAACGTATGATGAAGGACTAAAAGTTATAAATAAATACCCCTTCTAGTCCTAATTATAGAACCCAAAACATATGATGAATAACTAAAAGTTATTAGTAAATACTCTATCCAGTTTATAGTGCAAAGAAGAGAGAGGTTACGTGTATGTTGGTGATGGCTTTTTTAGATTAGGGCTTTTTCTGAAAAAAAAAAAAAAAAGTCATCAAAAGCCATGATACGAGAGGGAATCAACCGTTTATGCCTTATCACGGTCACAGATTCCCACTTCCTCCTCATTTTTCTTTACAATTTTGTCCTTATTTGCCTATATATAGATCACCACCTCCTTATTTTGTTCCCCCTTCACTCACGTTTTCTTAGTTTTCACCGCCCACCGTTATTTATTTTTAAAGCTCTCTTTGAGTTAAAATAGTTTTCAACATATTTTTTTTTATCATTTTTTAATTTTGAATATCATTTTTCTGGCCAACAATTTTCTATATTATTTTTAAATTTTATACTTACATATATTTATATTTATTGAATACATTTAATTAAATGATTTTTAGCATTTACATTTTTTTATAATACACCTAATTTTATTTATATAATTTTATTTTTAATATCTTTCTTAAATTATTAAATTATATATACAACTCATGCCCTTTTCAATTATTTTACATCAAAACTTGCTTTTAAAAATAATCATCCAAACAAGTTTCGATTTAAGTCATTTATGCTATTTGTCAATCCAAACATAAATCACATTATATAATGTGACTTTTACCCAATCTTAACTTTATAAAAGTCGATCGCAAAAAAATCACTTTTATCATCGTTATTTCAAAGATACTAATTTATCTTTGTAAAAAGTGTGTCTCATATAAGAAACATTAATTCAATGAGTGTTTTTTTCCCCCTAGTGGATGAATTCATCAAGAGGAGAGCAAAAACTGAATGGTATTTAGGATTTATACTTTTTTCTTTTATTTTTTCATTAAGGAAATTAATTATCAAATATGTCTATAAATATTAAATACTTACAACAGTGTAATAATGCATATATACAGGTTTCTAGAGGGTGACTTTGGTACCTACACAAGGGAAATGCGAAAGACTCACACTTGGGGAGGAGAGCCTGAACTTCTCATGTCCTCTCATGTTTTACGGTAAAAAATCTCATTATTGACTTTTATTTTTCCAATTTTACCCTCATATACAGACTAAAATTTTCATACCTAAGTACTCGGTTCACGTAAAATAAAACATAACTCCTTCCGATTTTAAATATGATATAAAATTTGTAGTGCAAATTGTTTAGAAATTTTGTCATATATTTAAAACCAGAGGTAATATTCTTTAAAACTAAAAAATGTTCAACTTTAGTAATCAAGGGATGAAACCAACAAATCAAATTTCAAATCGAGAATGTATATGTTGTATAAGGATACTTGACATGGTGTGTGTATATGAAATGTGTAGGATTCCAATAAGAGTGGTGATGCAAGAGGAGAAGAAGAGTGGGGGTATGAAGGTAATAGCAAATTATGGGCAAGAGTATGGGAAGGAGTGCCCAATTCAAGTTTTGTACCATGGCTATGGTCACTATGATGTCCTCAAGACTTCTCCGATTTCTACCCCTCACTCATTTAAATAAGGATTAACTTTACAGCATTTACTCTTCCTAGGCCATTTTATATAGCCGAGAGATAATGTATTTTTTAGTCATATTTATAAGACATGTTATTAAATTTTTATATGAAGGAATAATTATACCCTCTATTGTATATATAGTTATTACCTCTTGTTTTAATTATAGGAGCATTTTTTAGTGCAATTTGAACTACGAAAGTGTGCTTATAATTAAGACCGGAGGGAGTATTTTTTTGGGAAGTGTATAGTTAAAAAAAAAAAAGTAAAGTTGAAAAGTTGTTGAATTTTAAGGTATGGTTAATAAAATTTAAGATTTTTTTGTCCGTGTAAAACATGCAAAAAAATAAATGTTTTATAAATAGGATTAAATGAGTGTATCTCTAGTATTATGCATCACTCTCTCTTTAATATATATACATATATATAGACACACACATTCTCTTATGCTATCATTCCAAACATATAGGTATCTAGCTATCAAACAAATTAGTTCTAATGAAAGTTATGCATCACTCTCTCTTTAATATATATACATATATATAGACACACACATTCTCTTATGCTATCATTCCAAACATATAGGTATCTAGCTATCAAACAAATTAGTTCTAATGAAAGTTATTAAAATCGGACCGTTATTAAACCGGTTAAAGTATCTTGAGTCAAGGTCGAGGTCAAAGTTAAATTGGAGCTAATCCGGGCCAAATCGGTAAGAAAGTGAAGATTTCAAAGTTATTAATATGAAATTATAAAAAAAATAAAAAAAAAATCATTTTTTTTATAAATAAATCGAGTTAATGTCGGACAGGACAGATTCACTGGTAACTGACCGGTTTGGTCCGGGTTTAATTACATTGGTTCTAATATACTCCCTCCACCTCTAAGGCCTAGTTTGAAAGTGGATTTTGGTCATAAATGCAAGACCTTTTTTATTTTTATTTTATTCTTATATTTTTATTTTTTCTAAACTAATTTGTCTTACTTATAAACTATATATAGTCTAATGTTTTGCATAAGTATTCTAGAAAAATCATATCATATACGTTATAATCAAGTAATAATTTATTTAACTTTCTTAATCTATTTAAATTAAATAAATATGTCTTATAAAGGGGAGTATTACGCATGATTAATTTTATTATTAGTACTTGAAAATAATAATAATAATAATAATAATATAAAATTCTTCTACCATTTAGTCAAGGGTCTTATTACAAGCCATAGTGATAATCGACTCACACTCTTAATGGGAATAAATTCTTTTTAAAAACACATTTACTTTATTAATGTCAGATTTTTTTGAGAGATGTTTCAAACCCCGTTCGACATATAGCTTGACATACTCCCTCCGGTCCTAAATTATAGGATAATATTTAAGAGTTTGTTTTCGTCCTAATTATAAGACAACATTCTATTTTTTTGTCAATTTCTTCCTAAAATACCCCTATTGATATAAATGAGGGATTATGTAAAATCAATAAGGTAGTTGAAGTGCAAAATTTATATAAGGGCATTTTAAAAAATGGGTAAAATAAACTAATTTAACCGCTATCCTTAATCCCTCCAAAATCGGTTAAATATATCCTATAATTAGGACCGGAGGGAGTACTACACTCACACATTTCATTCCATTATATCCCTGAAGTTAGGAAGGACTATCCTTTCTGATCACTCACTATTATTTTTATGTAACAAACTTATACGCACACATGCACATATATTTACATAAACTATAATTTTATAATTCAAATCACATGGTTGAATTTTTTGTAAAAAGTATTTATAATATAGTTTTATTACAGGGCATCATAACAAAATTAAAGTAGAATTGAACATATCATATACAATCACAAACTTATTAAAATTATGTCTTTTTAAGAAGCATTCATTATATTTAGGAAATTGGTTCATACGTGGGGAGCAGCAAGAAGAAATTTAGTTTCATGCAAAGTTTAATGACATTTTTAACCCTAGGAAAAGAGTATATTACTTGTACTTGTTTACAGAAATCCAAAATTTATACCATTAATGGCTAGGGAGTTATTAGGATTATGAACAGAGAAAAAGAAATTAACATGATTTCTAAAACGAGATACTCATTTATTTAATTACCAATTCTGTCATCCTCTTCTGAATTTCATTAGTAATTTTTATGAGCGCCAAATCAGTCATTTCCGTTAGCATTTTTCCTGTATGGCTAAATCTACCAATACGTTGATATTTTCTGCTTCAATATCTGCAACTCGCGCAAATGTTGTAAAGGCATTACAGAAGCTCATTGAACAAAAAGGAAATAAACATCCATGAGCAATTGAGCAAGATGGTAATGGAATTTTGATATTTTAGCACAAAACCAAACTAGGGGCATTTAAGTCTTTTAATTTATTTTTGGTCTCCCCATCCAATGGCCAAATAAGAATCCCGTGAGAACAATAATGGAGCCTGTTTGAGTTGGCGTTGGAAATGTATGTTCATGCAAGTTGAGACAAAACTCCTTTCATAAACTTACTTCGTATTAATCGTAAATCACATTGGAAAAATAGCTTCTACCACTGATCCAAACAAACATAAAAAAGCTGGATTTCATTGCTCAAAAGGCAAGAGTACAATAAAAATAACAAAAGACTACAAACAATCTAGGTTCCTTCAATTCATCATCTTCCACCCCTTGATGGGGTCATAAAAAACACAAGAATATAATTTTCGATAATACTAGGAGAAAGTTTAGTTAGACGTACTATCGGCAAGGTTAATTTCCTCCCTAAAACTACTAATAAAAATAATCGCGCGGTCTATGAACAAGTAAACGAGCCTCCTCAACAAGGTAGGTTGGAGAATTCTCCATTACATATTGTAGATCCCGATCCATACAAGCTCATCCGCGCTCTGCTGGTCCCTAGAATTCTCGCCGCCGAGGAGTTTGTTGCGGCGATAGACCCAAATAGCACCGACCGTGGTAGTTTCCTCGTATGGTGCACCGTCGGCGTTGGAATATTTTAAATTGTGGGATTTATATGAAGAGTTGTATAAGGGGTTATAATACTAAAAGCCATTAAAGTTATGTTTGTTCAGTTTCTAGACATATGTGGAAGGTATAACCAGAGATGTGATAGCTACCATTTGGTGAAAAGTTGTTTTTATTTACGAGAAAACTCTATATAATATAAAGGTATAACTCTTCATATGTTTGTTTATAAATTAGTAGCATATAAGATTGATGAATTTAACAAATCATTATGACTTTTAATTGTAGAGATATTGCTTTCAGGGACGGAGCTTTATTAGGACTAGTGGGGGCCATGGCCCCCTCCCCCCAAAAAAAAGGAAATTTGTTTAGAATTTTTTTTAGAAAAATTTAATATAATGTAAATTTTAATTTTGGCCTCCCCAATTTTTTTAAAGACATTTTTTCCTCTCTCTCTGTTTTTTTTTTCTCTCATTTGCATGTCAGTCTTTTATATCTTTGGGCCTTATAATTCAATCTTTGTTTCATGTGATATGTTAATCTTGTCATTTTTTTTTTCTATATTCCATTCTAATTGCTAAAATTTTTAGCTTATCAATGAAATTTACTTTTATGGTGTATTCTTTACTATACTTTTAATCATTTTACACTACACCTATGGATGAAGTTAATTTATTTTTCATTCTAAACCTTAACCTCAAAAGTAGAAGTATATATATGTTTTGTAAATTTAACGATCCGGAAAAAGACATTGTCGAAATGATGTTCTTTGAATCAAAGTGAAGTACAAAAATACCATTATAGAGTTTTCCAGTTTCTTTACAGTGAAGCTACTTTATCTTCGATGCATCATTATAGTTATAACATAGAAGGTAGAAAGTTTCTCTACATATGGCTTTTAATTTATAAAGTTTCTTTTCTTTGTGTTTTCTCTGATCCATCCAAATACAGGGAGTAATACTGTAATATTATTTCTTTGATTTTATCTTCTCCCTATTTTTTCTCTTCCCAACTTTTATTATAAATCTGAATATTTTAATTAGTTAATGAGTATAGATTTGGCCCCCCCTAAACTTTTGTCCCAAGCTCCGCCATTGGTTGCTTTAAAGAGACGTCATTTCATAACTTATAAATACCCAGCACCATCGATCATTCTGACACATATAATCACACAACAAGATATCAAATTCATTGTCTTTGTTCTTAAGTGCACACAAAGATAAAGCCAAATTATCATTTTGTAAAAACCATTATGGTCCTGATTAAGTATCCTTACACAATGATCTTTGTTATATTTTGTACGAAATTGGACCGTCAATCCAACTTACACCCTATAAGATATGTATAGTTGTGGGTAAATTAAGGCTAAAAAAAAGTGTTGCCCACATTTTAAAGACATTGTGCACTATTTTCTTTTTTTTGTATTCCTCAGAGATCCAGCTCATCCAATAGCTTGCTTCGTGTGACAGATTCCAGTTGACCCACTCGGGCTCCTTGTAAAGAAAAGAATGTGTTCCATTAATCTTGTGAGACTATTGAGTGCCATCTACCCTCTGCATTGGTGCATGGAGTCTTCCGCCTGCTCACATGAAATGGGACAGGAAGTCGAATCTTGAATTCCTCTACTCTCTCTAAGCTACGTTGTCTGAGCCCCTCCATGAGTGAAAAGCCATTTGCATAGAAGCTTCCAGATGCTATCTGAACTCCTATGTGAGCAGGTAATTGGATGGAAGAAAAATTGGAGTGAAAGAAAATGGGAGGAGATAAAATTGGGGGATAGAAAATTGATGAAAAATAACATATCAATTATGACGGATGAGAGGAAATAAAAAGAAAATAAAATAAACAAAAATCTAAATAACTAAAATACCCTATCAATATCTCAAAGTGTAACAACCCCAAATTTCTAACAATTATACTAACATAAAAGTGCAATATTTTTTTTTATGAATAATTACTAAAATTCAAAATAACCAAATTTGGGAAACATTACCGCCGCACTTGTACTGGGACAAGTGCAAGGCTAACTTATTACATTAACATAAATCCAAAACTTAAATAAATATGTTTTATTCAGAGCATAAAAAGATTTTTTTTTTTTAAAAAAAAAACTAGCTAGAATTAACTGAATGTTCTTCCTCACTTCTCAATGCTAACATCAACCTTTGGAATCTGGTTCATTGAAAATTTGCTCCCCCGAAGGATCATCACAGCCACATAAACAAAAAAATCGGCAAAGCTGGTAATCCTAATTAAAACAAAGATAATATAGTGAAAATAAAATATTTACATAAAATATCATTCATATATAACCAAAAGAAAAATGTCAATTTCTTTATTATTTATTAAGTTTAATTAGTGGGAAGAGAACCATGGTAGACCCGGGAAACCCTGCTGGTCACAAATAATCAAATTGGCCATAAAACATCTCTTCCTAGTATGCACTCATCTTCCCAAAGTTGCTATGAGTGTCCCGGGAAACCCTGTCAGACACCACTTTGGGAAGAAAGAATAGTCTTTATTACTTTAGGAGGTACCATCCCAAAGCTATCCCCCCACTGTTAAATTATTTCAAATACACGCATAATAAAATTTCCAGACTATTTCCAGTATGTGTAATTAAGTATATATAATAATAAGAATCCATAACTCCTACATGAGAGCATGAGTCTTAATTTCATAAACCCAAGAGCTATAACTCTTTACGAGGGCTCATAAGTTTTCCCAAATGTAATCATTGAAATATTGTCTCTATTTTATCATGAGATTTCCCAAATTAAACTATAAAGTAAATATTTATGGGTTCCTATAAGGTTGTCGCGATAAATTCTCATGACCATCATTCAAACCCATGGCTCTACTCATTATCCCTTTTTGGCTTTACTTCCTATAAGGTTATCATGAGAACCTATAACTCTTATGGTACTCATGATAATAAATATCATTTAATGTTTTCAGACTTCTAATCATATGATTAAAATAATTGGTACTTTGGGAATACCATCTAAATATTTAAGAGCTTTATCATCATCAAAAAGAAAACTCAAGTGCTTTAAATTTTACAATTCCAAAAGAATTATAAAATAAGTTCCTAGAAGTTTCCAATAGTTAATTGTCATTTAGTAGTATCTAACAATATGAAATTTTTATTCACAGATCCTTCATTCTACGTTATCTGCAAATCATTCTTCAGCTGCAACAAACTAATGTATAAATATCTTCCGATATTGTTTCCAAGATTAGCTTAGTACTCTTTATCGTAAAAAATGTTCTAACCTTTGAAAAGAAAACTTCCACAATAAAGAGAAGGAAATAAAAAAAATGCAGATCAAACATGCTCCCATAAATAGCAAATAAAATTTTAAAACAATAAGATGACACCCTTAATTATATAATAGCTCTTTCATAGCTCTCAGTATGGGTTGAATTAACATCAACCGCAGTTTAAAATATAAGAGTTCAGACAGAAATCTAAAATATTGTTCTATGAAGAAAGGTAATAGGAAATATTTAAATGGAATTCGTATTAAAACACAATAATAGTTTTAGAACTACCTGGTCTCCAATTTTCACTAGTCTCTAGAAGAATAATTTGATGAAGAGTAAAAATAGAGGAAGTAGTAGAGGACTATTGAGCGTTAGCTAGGATTAGATGGCTAGACCTTAGTTTATAATTTAAAATTAGGGTTTAGCTGTGGGCTGGACTCTTTAACTATTGTTAACTCATTAATAGGTCATATGACAATACCAACATTATTAAATTCTAAATTTTATTATTACTATATTATTGTTATTGTTGTTGTAGTTATTATTATTATTAGTATTATTATTTATAATAATAATAATAATAATAATAATAATAATAATAATAATAATAATAATAAGATGGATATCATTTTTGCAGCAGGTAAGAAACGACGCCGTTTCATTAATTCTTGTTTTTTTTTCAACTTCTCCAGCTTTCTCGCTCTTAATTAAAAAACCACACCACCCTCTCTCACTCTCCTCCTCCTTCTGCAACCTCGACATCTTCAGCGGCAGGGGTCCTTGAGAATCACCATTAATGCAATGGTGGCTTTGGGATTACCCAGAAAGCCACACAGCATTATCATGAGCTCGTACCACCACCACTCAAGGCACACAGAGATACAGGTTGGAATCGCAAGAGCAAGAAGAGAAGACCAGCCCTTGAGACAGTCAATACTAAGAGGAAGAGGTTAAGGTTAGTCCAAACCATGGCTATGGCCACACCAGCAACGCCATCTGGAAGTGAACAACCAGAAGGAAATTCAACGGGACATGGAGGAGAACGAGATGGCTGAGCAATAAGTTAAAGGCAAAGTGATACTTTGTTTTCTGGATGAAGAAGAGAAAGAAACAAGAGGAAACAAGAAGCTTGTGCGATTGAGTGAGAAGTTGAAAAAAAAAATGAAACGGCGTCGTTTCTTACTTGCTGTAGAAATTTTTTTATGCAGCAACTGCAGAAATAATATCCCCTAATAATAATAATATTATTATTATTATTATGGGGTATTACACAAAGTATATCATGTTTTAAATTAAATATTATAAAAATTATATTAACAATAACATTGACAAATAATTTAAAGTCAAATTATTTGTAAAGGAAAATTTACTCAAAATGGGATTAAATTTTGAGGACTCTATCTCAAGTCATGATCTCCCAGGAAAAAATTAATGTGGCTAAGCAGGAATCAATAAAGATATTTAAATTAATTTCTCACAAAATAAAATTACTCGTATGTATTTCTCAATCAAATATTCACATCCCTACCCTAAGTAAAACCCCGTTTTTCTCCTCCTTTAGGGTCTCGTTTGGTTCGACGAGAGGGGAGGGGATGAGAGGGGAAGGGGGATTTTAATGGAGGGAGGGGATCGAAGGATTTTAATATTACCTTGTTTGAATTGATCAGAAGGAAGGGGAGGGGAGAGATTTTAATATTATTTTGTTTGGTTCAAGAGGGGGGGAGGGAAAATGTTTTTTACATTGACAACTTTACCCTTATGTTATAAGGGGATTTTAATGTTACCTTGTTCAATTCAAGAGGGAATATATATATATATATATATATTGAAACATGAAGTATATCTTTGATGCTCAAACTTCCTGTGAGACATACTTCCTGTAACATCCCAATTTGAAACGCATAATTTTTTTTTTTTTCAATCAGAGTCGAGCAATAGAGCGAAAGAGAAATCAGTTCGTAGCCGAAACATCAACCATTGTGTAATATTGTATAGATTACAATAGTCCTAAGGTTTTAGAAATGAAATAGCGGAATGACAGAATAACAGAATAACAGAAAACGATAAGATAGAAATAGTCTTCCGCCGCACGTCTATTCCGGCACTTGCCTCGATCCCCGAACCGTGGTCCTCCCGACCACTGAAGCTACAAACTGAGATTCAATTCACCATATTGAATCTCGGGTAACGGTTAACCTCATACCCAAACAATACAATATACGAGCAAATGATATTTCTAGAGCTAATACCACAAGATATCATAAGCATACAAACGATGCATGATCATTATGCCGACAAACATAAGCACAAAGCAATATGTAAAGCCCCATAAGGTAAACAATAACGACTGCACTATTCACCAAAGTGCCACGATAATTACTCGTGTCCTCGCTAGGAAAACAAAACGGTGTTACCAAAACTATAACCCGTATAACCGCTCGTATAACGGTCTACGAACATATCATTGACATATAAGTATTTAAGATGTACAAGATTAGTGTTACGAGACGCGTCCGTACCTTCGTTGGCAACGTTAGGTACTACCTACGGAAGACGTACTTTCACGGAAGAACGTGAACTTCAAACGGTTCGTCGGGCAACGTAACGCGGAAGAAAATCGAGATTCTGATATCCTATAAGAATAATATCACCTTTATTAGCGATTTGACACTATAACGGCTTTTTAGGTAAAAATTACCATTTTGCCCTTCTACCCCTAATCGGCGGAATTTCACCAAGATTTCGTTACTCTAGCAAATTTTCTTCCCGAAATTTTGCCGAACTTCGACGCAACTATGATTTTCGAAAATAATGACTAAAATAGCCCTCCCATATGATACCCAAATCATACTTGAAATTTAAAGGCTATTCTAACAAATTCTACCCTTACTTTTAAAAAGAACTGCTAAAGTTCCAACTTTTCTGGCGACTCGACCCCTACTATGTTTTTACCTCTTTAGGCATATTTTTCAATGCAATGAGGCCTAAAAACAAGCATAGGAATCTTATCACCTACTTCCTAAATCTAACTAACAATTCTACTAACTACCGAACTAGAGACTTAAAAGCTAAAGGCCAAAAGACTTACCCGTTGAAGAATTCTCGAGCTTTTCCCCGTAGCTTATCTCTCTACTTTCTCTCTCAAGAAATTCGGTCAAGACAAGAAAGAAATGGTGTGAGGATTTCTCAAGGAGCATGCCTCCTATTTATAGACTTTGGTTAAGGCTTTGTTTGGAATTCCAAATTGTAAAGAACCCATTAATGCAACTTGAACACAAAGTCACAAACTCCACCTCACCCCCCTTTGGTCGACATCTTTGGGCTGTTTGGCAGCCAAGGATTGGCCAAGAAGTGATGACTCACCTCACTTTATGGCCAGTCTAGCCGTATTTCTCGATCGGTACCCGATTCGCGTAATTTCGGAGAAATCTCAAAATTCTAGATTTAGAACTTTGAAGACCTTCTCTTTCTCATCAATAATATCTATTATAACTTGAATTTTGACTTTAGACAGGGTTCCAACTCGTCTGCCAAGTTTCTCGAAAAACGTGTCCGTACGCGTCCGGTGTCGAAATCGGTTCGGAATCATCAAGCTCTAGATAATAATTCACTGATTCCAAATGTATTTTTATAATTATAAACTCATCCCTAGATGTTGAGTTATAATTTATTTCCTTATTTTCCCAAAATGTGACTAAGCAAAGATTTTCCCTATTTCGTCTTATTAGGACAATGTGCTACGGGTCTCGAAATTGACTTAGGAAGAGGTCACTTGAAGGTAAAAACTCACCGATCAATATTTTACCTTGACTTTGGAATTCCTATTCCTGGTTCCCTAGATAGGATCTGTTTCCTAAATATAATATTACTATTCATGCTTTTTAATTATATTATATAATAATCAAAAATTTGCAAAATATCAAGATATCAAATTTTGCTTCTTATTCTCAAATTCTTTGGCCAATTTTCGGCAGCCTTTTTTTTTTTTTTTTTTTGTAAATGTTTTTCAAGAATTAATTAATTACTTAATTCAATTTTTATTAAAAATTCTACAAAATTCCCTAATTGGTCCATTCTTGTATTTAGGTTTAAAAATACCTAAACTCAACTATTTTTCTCAAAACTTTCCAATTTAATTAGTAAATACATTTTATTAATATTCAACTAATTTCCACTAATTTTAGAGCTTCACATAATTATTACTTAAATTTCCTTTGCTTATGCTTAAGTAATTAGCTATTAATTACTTAATTACTCTTTTAACCATAGTTGGTATTTTTCTTAATTAGAATGCTTCATTACCTTCATATTCTTGTATTAACATTAGCATTTCCATGCCTCTTGCATTGTTTCATAACTACAAGGGTATTTTGGTCATTTTATTACTTTATGAGCATCCTTTCTCATTTTCCCAAGTTTGTAATTTATTTAATTACTGTAATTAGAGATAATATACTCTCTTAATTCAACTGGTCATTTTACGACTTTTAGGATTTTTCATGAATTTTCTAAGTTAATTACCCTTTGCGGGGGCATTTTGGTCATTTTGGCACTTTGACCCTTAAACTCCCTAATTTCTTGCAGAAATTCTACCTAGAAAATAGACTATAATTACCCAAGAATGGAGATTGCAATTTCACTTATCAGAAATATCCAACTTTTATTTATAATATTCCAGATAAATATCCGGGTATTACACTTCCTATTTAAACAAAGAGAGCATTCAGATCATCAAACCATTTAAGCATGAATTTTACATAGCATAAGATATCTAACACCCTAGTATCGATCTAGATTCTAGAGCTCCACACCTTGTTCCCCACTGACTATCCACCTCCTCCTACCACTTTCGCAACAAGTTTTTATCTCAAAGCTCAACTAATTTGAACAAACAATCTCACTTGATTCAAAAAAATATGAATAATCAAATCAATAACACAATATATATCTTATTTGATTAACTTCCCACAAATTACAGTCTAGAATTACTGACTCAGAAGAATCATCTGATGGAACTCCTGAAAGAAAGTTCAGATAATGAATGCAATTTGAAGAAACTTGTATACTGGGGCACAAATGCTTGATTTTGTTCCTGCTTTAAAGAAAGTTCCAAATGAGAACACGCTGCAGCATGTTCCTTCTTTTTGAGAGATAAGACAATATATACATGGGCATGCCTCTATAGAGAAAAAAACACTCTGAATTGGATTACTAATGCAACTAGCCAAGCAACTAGTGCATCTATTCAACTAAGTTAAAAATTGGATTACTGATGCTCTTAGCCAAGCAGCCAGTTCATCTATTCAACCAGGTTATGTAAAAGGGTAGCTCAACCAGTACATGCCAATTCCACAAGCAATCGACATATATTTTGATCTTACAAACTATTGTATGCTCCCCCTCAAGTTGTGAACTATTCAAACTTCAGCTTGTTACAAATAAAATTATATAAAACTAAAGCACACAAAATTCAAACCTAGGCAATGGGCCACAAGTAACATAGTCGCATAATCTCAATTCAAGAACTTCAGCAACTAAGATTTTCTCTAACAATCTACTTGGAAGATATTAGACAAACAGTATCTAGAATTCTTCAACCAGCTCCTCAAGTGTGGTGGCCATTTTAATGTTCTTATAGTAGCTCGTCACTCAGAAGTTATTAAACTTTCTTCTCTCAAGTAGACATCTCATCCTCCTCCAAATTGATTTTGCAAGAAAATATGAGAGATAGAGAAAATTAAAGGAAATGAAAAAGAGACCAAAGCCTCTGCTGCATCTGGCTCTCAATTTTTATTGTAAACAAATCTGGGAATACACTAATATATGTTATAAATAATGAAGAAGCCAATCAGAAATCTGTTTCTAATCCTCGACATAACAAGAAATGAAAGATGGAAATACAAAAGAAAGAAACAAAAAATAATGAAGATGAAAACAAATATTAGTTTGACTATTGGGGAATATTCCTCACGTCAACTAACAATTTTGACCGCTTGGGTTGCACAATATGGCTCGAACAACAATAGTGATAAGGTATTCCATTAAAAACTCGGAATCTTTATTCCTTACAACTCCGTAGGTTGTACCAAGAGCTTTATTATATTATCTTCAAGACACTAGCTCTGATTAAAATAAGAATTCACCCTTCCAAAGAAAGATCTGAGCTCATCTACACCTTTCCAATGCTGGAGCAAAAGGATACAATGTCTTGTTCTCCCAAAGATTAAAAACAGAGCTTCCTGACCTTGGAAAATCACTAACACGCGCACATTGAAAATCACTAACCAAAACTACAAACCCAATTTCCCAAATATCAAAGATAAAATTTCTTGACATTAATACAAAGTCCCTGCTTGGTTATCTCTCTGCACATACTCAAAATCCATTATGACGATGCAACGGCAGTAGAGTAAGTGACGAAGGCTCAAGCTTGACGGGGAAAGGTTCGACCCGATCAGAGTGAAGGAAGGGCGAGTTATGCTGCCAAAACCAGGGAGCTGTGGGTGGATATGATTGTGGCGATGGTCGCATCCTGGACATAGATCATGGTGATCTCGAGGCAGAGTAAAGAGAGGGAGGACTAGATCACCTGAATCGAGGGTGAGAGAAGATCATAAAGAGAGGATCGCCATAAACAAAAAAAGAGAGAAAGATCGTAAGCCCGGAAGATAGTGTGCTTGAAAGGGGTTGGATATTTTCGGAATAATAGAAAAAGACTAGGGACATTTTTGTCCACTCACACACCCATTTTAATAATCCCTCTGAATCCGTCCGATTTGGGGGGTGACGTTTTTTAGGAGAGGGAGGGGAAAATTTTAAAAAAATTCCCCTCCCCTCCTAAAAAATATCACCAGCTAAACGAGGGGAGGGGGCTAAAATCCCTCCATCCTCCTCTCCTCCCCTCCGATCCCCTCAAACCAAACAGACCCTTAAGGCCCGTTTGGTACGCTGATTTGAGGTTAGGAAAAGGGAAAATGACTCAGTTCCCACGGTCAAAAACGGTTTGGAGTACCTCTCTCCCAGAAATTTGATCTCCTGCTAGGCTCGATCTTCCCACAATGGTGGGAAAATTGAATCCCTCAAAAACTGGCGGGATAGCGCCATCTTCCTTGGAGAGTGAACTTTGTTGACAAAAAAGCCCTTTATCATCGTCGCGGATTTAGATCTACAAAAAAACCATAGCGTCTGAATCCTCCGCCTTCCTTCTCCATTCTGTCGCCGGCAGCTCTTACCTTCTTCATCACCGTCGCTAGCGGCATTCCTTTCTTCCTTCACCCTTCACCACAGTCGCAACAAACCCGACGTCAGAAGCAGAACCAGAGCGCGGACGAGAATAGAGAGCTTCGACTCTCTTCCATCATCTTCACCTTCTTCTTCCTCTCTACCAAGCACCGTCGCCGGAGAGGAAAGACTAGACCACCACTGGCGGCTTCCTTTGTTTCTGAATTCTTCTCAACCCTCTGTTCTTTCCATTTAAACCATTCCTTCATCCATTCATCAGGTTATTCCTCTATATGCGTCTATGTTTAGTTTCTGTGTTCTGGTGGTCTGGTTTTCTATCTATAGGGTTGTGAAATTACTGATGTAAACCTCAAGCCACCGTCAGATTTTATGTTTGAACATAGGCCATTTGGTGCCTATGACGTTCAAACGTAACCTTTTCGTTCGAGCGTCCGAATGGCATTTTAGGAATTTCACCTCACCTCCCCACTTAACCAACACTCAATTCTTCATACCAAACAATTCATTTTCCCTCAACTTAAGTTCCCTTCCCATGTCTACCAAACAGCTCAATTTTTTAAGTTCTCTCTCAATCTTCCATTCCATTCCTTTCCCTCCTTTAAATTCTTTTCCCTCCTTAAATCTTCCCCGTACCAAACAGGCCCTTAGTGTTTTGTGTTCCTCCGCCCTTGTGCGCGACGCAGAGAAAGAGGGAGAGGGCCACCAACCACTGTTATTAAAAACGCAATTTAAATCGTAGGAACGGACGATCTGACGATTTGTTGAAAGCAAACGATCCAGTGCTTCATAGAAATCGCATATTGCTTAGGATCGACAGGATCGACGAGTAACTCGTAGGATCTCTGGTATCGCACGTTTCAGATCCACCTTTTAATTCTCGATTCGCTGGCCGCTGCACTCGGTGGTGTAGCTAGATCTCTGATATCAATGCATTGTATCGGAAAAAAAAGCTCAAATATCTGAGGCCATGACCCAAATTTAAATTTAAACAATTGCAGAACCTTGCTGCTTTCAATGCCTTTTCTGCCTCACTCCTGAAGCGCCGCCGCCACCGGAGATGATTCCAAATCGCGAGCCCTGAAGACAAACTTCCACTCTCTAGTAAGAACAATTAAACATCTCTAAACATTATTCTCGGCTTCTCGCTGCAGTCGGCGATGTAGCTAGATTTCTTAGTCGGTGGACTGAGGACTGGAAGAGAGCGAATCATTGTTATTACTTATTAAAGTCGATGGATTTAGGAGGACGCATGTTTTCAATGAGAGAGAGAGCTAGCGGAACTTTGAAGGAGATGAATTTGAATACTTGGTACAGGGGAGAGGATTTTCTGCCCAACAGCCCCTCTCCCCATCTCTACCCGGCGGCTGCATCTCAGCCGTCCGATCCAGATTTGGACGGCCGAGATGCTGTCCCCGTCCAATTTTTTTAAAAAAATTAAACAATTTTTTTTTTAAAAAAAATCTGGACCGTTGGATCAAGATTTGAACGGTCCAGATGGTGATGATGAGGGATAATTAGAGGGGTGATGATGAGAGGATCCGAACCCTTGGGTACAAGCGTGTCCGCGTGTTCACTGTAGAGTCTTTTTGTGTGTGGTCAAAATCATTGTAGAGTCTAAAGAAATAGTCAGAGAGTAAGAATCCCAAAGCAAAAGAAAAGGAAAAAAATTTTGTTTAATAGTTAATGAATAAGATAATGAAATGATGGTGGGTTCTTTTTATTTATTTTTAATTTTTTTAACTTTTGTTTGGTATGAATATTCTATTGTTATTGTTACTTTAATAATATGTTTATGAGTATTATAATTATTGTTAGTTATTTTACATGCATATAATATATATATTTATATACTCGAACATAACTTTATATCTTAGGTGATAGGATCTTACTATCCGTGTCGATCACACGATTTACGATCTTCACAGCCTCTTCCGATCTTTGTATAGGATCTCGATTTTAACAACATGGCCACCAACACTGTCCTCGAAATTTTCTTTCCTCCCCCTTTTCCCCCTCATCCTAATAGGAAAACCATTTCTTCTCCCATTTTACTCTCTTATTTTCTTTCCTCCTCATTTTCTCTCTATCCAAACAGAGGGTACACTCTCGAGTCGAATTTGTGCCAGCTTCGAGCTTTGGATATCCTTTGCCAATGGCGAAACTTCCGATAGTCCAGTACGAGGAGAAAATTATAGAGACCATTGAGCAGAACGCAATTGTAGTTATAATCGGTGAGACCGGTTCTGGGAAGAGCACCCAACTCTCTCAGATGCTTCACCGACGGGGCTACAGCAAATCGGGTATCATCGGTGTCACGCAGCCCCGGCGGGTCGCTGCGGTCTCCGTCTCCAGGTATAGGCTGTTCAGTAGTGTCTTCCCATCTCACCGTGAGAACAATTAATGAACACACTTGTTGATTAATGTTCACAGACGAGTTGCACAGGAGCTTGGCGTTCAGCTTGGTGAGGAAGTTGGATATGCCATCCGATTTGAGGACCGAACCTCAGATAACACGCGTATTAAGTAATGTCACCAAGCTTGCTTTGGTAACCTTTTAGTTCCATATTACTGTTTAAAAAAAATGTTTATTGGGTTCTAGACTTATGGTTGTGATCTGCTTAGATACCTTACCGATGGAGTTCTCCTTCGTGAAAGTCTGGCTAACCCCGAGCTAAATCAATATTCTGTGATTATATTGGATGAAGCTCATGAAAGGAGTCTAAATACGTAAGATTACTTCTACTCTCCAATTTTCTAAAATCCTTATAGAATTCTCACCTATAGATGCTGGGCAGTGTTGTCCCTAATTGCTTTCAATTTTTTGATGCAATTTGTGGTTGGAATGACTATTATCAGGGATATTTTGATGGGGCTCATGAAGCGTTTGGTTAGGCTTCGTGCTTCTAATCTGAAAGTTTTAGTCACGTCGGCAACTCTAGATGGTGACAAAGTATCAAAGTTCTTCTCGGATTGCCCTATATTGACCATCCCAGGAAAGTTGTACCCAGTGGAGATATTCTATAGCACTGAACGTCCTTCAAGCTATCTCGGGTCTTCTCTGAACACTGCAATTGGTATGACATAAATTTCAATCCAGCATGCAGCCAAAATGCATCGTCAAGTTTCTTAAAATTTATAAAGAGAGCAATGATAGTTAAAATTGTTCTAAATGGACTATTGGACCAGCTAAGAGTGATGTGTTTTACATTTGAATGGAAATTTCCATTTTCATATGGACGTGGAAAAACTATGTTAACTCCTTTTTGCTCTTTTACTGATTGAATAATTGGTTGTAGTTTCGTGAGTAAAAAGTCAGAAGACACTGTCTTTTTGTGTTGATTTTGATTTGTACACATTCCATTTCAGCTTTATTATTTTCCAAAAATTGTAATTTCTATTTTCAGTTGATAATTAGGTGTTGGTGTTACAGATATACATGTTAGGCAACCAGAAGGTGATATTTTGATATTCATGACTGGACAGGTAGTTTTCTTTTATATGGATTTGACCCTTTTAACTTGCTGTTTTACAGTTAAATTTTATAATATATCATATGTCAATTGAATCAGTCTTAATGATCCATGTGCAGGATGATATAGAGAAGTTAGTATCCAAGTTAGAAGAAAAAGTACGGGCCCTTGACGAGGGTTCTTGCATGGATGCTATTATCCTTCCCCTACATGGATCTTTGCCTCCTGAAATGCAGGCAAGTTGTTTGCATTTTTTTGGTAACACGTTGTTTGCATTTTCTATAATCTTTCTTTTAATTGAAGGTTTGATAAACTGATGCATGAAATGAAATCTAAAGCTCCTAAAGAGTGTAATAGTAGTGTTAGAATAAACAGGTATTCTTCCATAGAGTATCTCTGCTGTTGGGAATTGTGTGATGTGCCCTATCTCTTTCTCTCCAATAGCAAACTTGACTGATCAAGACCTGCAACTATTTCTAGAATAATCTACTTTGCATTTTCTTTGTCTTTGTTTTTATCTTGTTTGCTTCACAATAATATATCAGATATATTTTCTCAGCATGCAATTGAGGTTAAAAAACATGCAAGTTTCGTAATCTGGAAAAAAATTATCACATATAATTGAACAATTTTGAGGTCTTGTAAACTTTAATGATGATCATCTGTTGTGTGATGTTGTAGGTGCGTGTGTTTAGTCCTGCGCCCCCAAATTGCAGGCGAATTATTGTTGCAACAAATATTGCAGAAACTTCCTTGACTGTTGATGGTGTCGTGTATGGATACAGAACTATTTTCATAAGATGACAATAACAACACTTTCCTCTTTTATTGACATCAGGCACATAAATTGACCATGGTTGTTTCTTTTATGATTGTATGAATTTTAGGTATGTTATTGATGCTGGGTATGTAAAGCAAAGGCAGTACAATCCATCAACTGGCATGTATTCACTTGATGTTGTCCAGATTAGCAAGTAAGCAACAAATAATCGCATATCCCATTGTAGCTCAAAGAATGGATATAATATTTCATGTTAGAAAGATATTGGATTTTTATTATTTTGTCAAAAATATTGGTTCTTTCTTACTTGTTGCATGAAGAGATATTAGATTATTGCAAAGTTTCTAGAGGAAGACATTTCTTGTGTTAATCATTGTCAATTTTCTTTAAATGTTTTGACATGAAAATTTCATAAACTTGAACATAATAATGATTTAAAGTAATCTGTGACATTGCAGAGTGCAGGCTAGTCAGCGTGCAGGACGAGCTGGACGAACGCGTCCAGGGAAATGCTACCGTCTGTACCCTTCCAGAGTTTATAACGATGATTTCTTAGATGCTACAATTCCTGAAATACAGCGATCTTCTCTTGCTGGCTGTGTTCTCTACTTGAAGTCATTGGACCTCCCAGATATTGATATCCTCAAATTTGACCTTCTTGATTCCCCTTCAGGTAAGAAAGTTTTTTGTTAAAATGATTAAATAATGTTTGGTATAATGATGACACTTAAACTCCTTCAAGACTGAGAAGTTCTCAACTTGCTCCCTGAAAGTCTTCTTGTCTTCCTGTTATGTGAAAAGATTCAGTTCTTTACTTTTCTGTCTTTGTGTTCTTTTTTTGGTTCTCTTGTTTTTTTAATGAACTGTTTATCATTACGTAGAAATTATGGTAATATCAATCTACCACAACCTGAATATTTTGTAAAAATTGTTCTAAGTACCAAGAATATTAGGATTTTGACTTGCAAAATGCTCAGCTATAATATATTTTTCCTGGTTTTTATCTTGGGAAAATATCATTAAGGTCCCAACCAAGGAAAATAATATCTGAAGAAGTCTCATAACTTTTCAATGAGATTTTTGTAATATTATTTTCTTTGGTTAGGCCCTTAATGATATTTTCCCTTTTATCTTTGGTCTTATGATCTCAAACTTTAAACCATGTCATGTTCATTAGATGGCATCTGCTTTACTTTCTCTTGACTTTTGATATTCTTGATCCTTGAAGTTACTAATTGAATGGGCTTTGTTGATTTTTTGATTGGGTTTCCTGCAGCTGAGACTTTAGAAGATGCCTTGAAGCAGTTATATCTGATTGATGCCATTGATGAAAATGGAGCAATAACAAACATTGGACAAAAAATGGCTGGTACTAGATTTCTTTCTTTGATTTTTATATGTCTACTTGCATTCTATCTTGATATACAATTCCTCTAGTGTACATCCTTTCTGTAGATAATGTCAGTTATCAGCGGTATTGTTATTTGAGTGTGTTTCAGTTATGCTTGACAGTAGAAATTGTGCTTAGTATAAAAAATATATATAATCCTTTCTTCTCTATCGTATTGCTCAAGTATTATTATTCTATATCCTCTGAACTCGGTGATTTTTCCTTTTTTGCTATGCAGAGCTTCCGTTAGAGCCTTCTCTATCGAGAACTTTAATGGAGGCAAATAACTATGGTTGCTTATCTCAAGCTTTGACTGTTGCTGCCATGTTGTCAGCTGAAACATCATTGTTATCAGGGTGGAGGTTGGGTCATCTGATGTTTCTTTTAAATATGATTATATCATTTAGAAATGTCTTATTTGCTCTATTCTTTGTAAGTGTTGGATAAAATTTATACTGGTGAATTTAGCAAATTTACTAAGCAAGAAAAATCTAGTGTGTTTCCCCTCTAGTTCTATGATTTATTCAATTATGAATTCATAAGGACTCAGTAACTAAAGCTTTCATATCTTTCCTTTTTATGTGCAGCAAGACTGAGAAAAAGAGGAAACAGACCATGTCCAACCTTCCTGATGGTTCTGGCTTGGGTGACCACATTCAGTTGCTGCAGATCTTTGAGTGCTGGGATCGGACTGATTATGACATTGGTTGGTGCAAAGAGAATGACTTGCAGGTACCTTTAATAGATTGCAGCACGCCTAAAATGATTTATGGGTTCAGTGTTAGGCTCTTGCAATGAACTCCAGTGGTCAAGTAATATTTACTTGGAAGGCTAGTGCTTCCGGTGTTGTCTATGTTAAATTTCACACATTCAGTAAAGATAGGGTAGTATTTAAAAGAAAAGAATAGGCTACCTCTGGTCTTTAATATAAGAGATGAATTACTAATAATTTACGTATATTAAGAAAATTAGTTGAGTTAGTTATTTGTAATAAATAGGCGTCAGTTTCCCTAAAATATCTTGTCGTATAATCATAATAAAGATCATAAGTCAGTAAAGGGGTAGTTGGAATATAGCTGTTAGATGGAATAGCGTTAGTTTCCTATCCTGAGCCTATAAATTGATGTAAACTCATTTGTAATCAATCAGACTTGTCAGACTCATGTATCAGTAATACTTGAGTACTATTCAGAATATCCTCTCTATCTCTCTCCTCTCTCCTCTCTCCTCTCCCTCTCAATCCTATTCTGTTTCTCTATTCCCTCTAAACCTCTTCTGTTCTTCTCTCTTTCTCTCTCATTCTGCATTATGATAATACAACATATTCCCTTTAATAATATGTTTTGGCTCTACTTCTTGATGGAAACCTCTTAATATGTGTAAGGGATATATATATATATATATATATTCCCCGGGGAAAGGGGGGGGAGGGATGTTGAGCTCTTCTGCTGTTGGATCTCCAAAATGTGTCACATAATTTTTCATTTTGAGATGATTAAACAGTGGTTGGCTCAACATTTTAGGACGTCAAGCTCTCTTGAGCAAAATCCTTTCCTTGAAAGAAGAAACACATTGTAGACATGTTTCCTTGCCTCAATTTTTTTATAATTATTACAATTAACTGATTGCAGGTGCGAGGGATGTTGTTTGTCAAAGATGTTCGTAAGCAGTTATCCCAGATAATGCAGAAAATAGCAAAGGGTTTGTATTCTTTATTCTTGATGACTTATACTAGAATCTGTTTGTTCTTGTGTGTCAATGGACGTATTTCTTGGCTCAGGAACCAAACAGAGAGAACACTCAACTTGAGAAGAGGAAATTCTTATTCTTGCTTTATTTCGAACACAATGCATAGGCCCTATTCATATTAGCCCTAGAGGGCACTTTCGTCCAGAAGATCATCAGAAAGACCATTAAAAGCTAAATAGGTGATTATAACTCTTAAGGGTTGTAAATGGGAGCTGATTATGGATCCCCATCATTTCTGCTTGAGCAGTTCGTACTTCATAGCACAGTTAACAAATTTGGCCCTTGTTTTGACTTAAGATGCCAAAAAAACTATTAGATCTCCCCACTAAAACATCTTTTTTTTTTTTGCGAGTCCCCTACATCTTTTTTTTTTTTTAATGTTAATAAGCAGTAACAAGTGAAATTTATTTCTGGGTAAAAGTTGGGTGGGGGTTGGGGGGGGAAGAAAAAAGAAATGCTCAAGGTTTTCGGGGTTGTAGCTGTACTCTCTTCTCGTCTTCCCCCCCCCCCCCCCCCTTTTTTTTAAAGAAAAATAAATTTAGTGAATTAGCAATTTCATTTTACCCGTTGATATTATTCTGCAATAGGACCGCCGGATGTACGAGCACATAGAAAAGGTGAAGAGAAGCAGGGTTATAAAAATTTGAGGAAGGCTTTGTGTGTAGGCTATGCTAATCAGCTGGCTGAAAGGAAGCTTCATCACAATGGTTATAGAACTCTGGGTTTTAAAGCCCAAGTAGTTCAGGTATTAATACTATGTTTAGATTTAGTTAGTTATTGTGATACATATCAGTGATATCACTTTTGCTTAGCTTTGTTATAAATCATCAATTTCTGTTAATGTTATTTCTTCTGAAACAACTTCTCTAAAATCCATCTTATGATAATCAAACCCTGCTAGGTGGACTGGCATCCTACTTTTGGTAATTACACATTAATGACCCAAAACTTCAATTGTAGGTGCATCCATCCTCTGTGCTTAAAGCGGACGAACTGGGAAAGTTCCCAGATTATGTTGTGTACCATGAACTAATTGCAACTACACGTCCATACATGAGAAATGTGTGTTCTGTTGAGATGAGATGGGTTATACCAATTATCAACAAGCTTAAGACCCTAGATGTCCGCAAACTAAGGTTAGTCTGTTTATTTATATTGCAATAAACTTGACAGGTTTGCTTGTGATTGTTGTTCCTTTTCCTACGGACAATGCTCACAGTTGATTTTATTTGTATTCCTTTATGTGAAGCGGTGGTGGACTCGATCATATCGAGGAGGAGGAAACCAAGGAAAAAGCCCCAGATTTGCCCAAGAAGGATGTTGATGCTGCCGCCGTTCCTGATGACCGGGAAATCAGAATCCAAGCTGCTAGAGAACGATTTCTTGCTCGGAAAGGCAAGAAATGATTAGCCAATATACATGATGAGGAGATGGTGGTGATCTTTACATGATTGGCAGAATTCTGAACCAGTATGATCTGAGATCCTGAGTTCTGACATTGTGGTAAATCCAGTTCTGTGCTCTATTCATGTCTCATCCTCAAACAGCTGCCAATCTCTCGCAGGCCTTGGAAGATTCTTCACAGTATGCACAAGGGGGCTTGATGTGGCTGAAGAAGTGTGTATTAATGCTTCTTAGCCCCCTTGAAGATTTTGCAATGAACGAGATAGCAGAGAAAAATTATCCGTTGGTCCTCTATTTCAAGTTCATAAAACAAAGAGGCAGCACATTTGCTTGTGAATTTGGGATGACTTTTTTGAACTGTGAGATCAGGAAGCATTGCACAGGCGTGGTCTCTTTGAAGCAAGTTGGAAATGAAAAAGTTAGCTGAAGGGACCAATCATGGCAAGAGGAATGACTGTAGTTATTTTTAGAAAAATGTAAATTTTACTTTGCCCATCAAAATATATAATAACTACAGTGAGTTAATTAACACGATGAACAATCAATACAAATATCACATAGGGAAAATATAGAAAATTACTTTTTATAGGGAAAAGACATATAAATACCATTTCTACTTTGCAAAGGATAGAGAGTGAATGGGTGAGAATCTGGGTTTTTAATGTTTGGGAGAAAAGACGAAAAAACCCCATTACTTAATTTTTTTACACACATTGTTAGTATTTATTGATTTTGTCAAAATCATAACAAAATTTGTTAAAATCATTACTCTTTTAATCAATTTCATTATTCAATTGGTCACTCCCCAAAACTCTTACTCAATCTTTTTCACAAAATAAGAATCAAAGCTACTTTCTACATATAAGAATCAAGGCCAAAATCTCCAATAAACCGACAATTCAAATCCGGCTAGAAACGCACTAAACTTGGCATCGGCCATGGGGTTATGAAAGCAGCATCGTGGCAAGCAAAACGAGGACTTAACTTAGTCCTTACGAGAGAGATCGTGATCATGATCTGCCATGAACGCCAATTGGAAGAACAATGGGACGCTTTGCACACAGAGCGAGTGATGGCAAATAACAAATCAAGTTTGCGACAAAGAGGGCAAGTCTCGTGGGAGGCGAATCAGGCGTTGATGCGTGAAACATGTGGTTACATTTCGGAAGCAAGCAAAAAGTATCGTGGTGGTCGAACTAGCTCAAGCACATGGCACACTCCAGCACGGTGGATTTCTCAGGCAATCAGGTCTTCGACGATGAGTTCCATGTCATAGCAATGGTGGAGGTATATGGCGATACAAACAATGGAGTAGAAGGCGCAAGCGAGGACCACAACCACGGGAGGCGAAAGATACATCCCAAGTGGGTATTGGAGCATTGGGAGAAGCCGTCGTCACCGCCGATCTTGTGGCTATGGCAACGAGTTGACACGGCAGTGAGATTGAATATGAGAGAGGAGAAGGTGATGTCGATGGGATCCTTCCTATCCTTTGGATAGTGGATAGGCAGGGAGGCTTCAGCTCAGCGCCATCGCGTCCAGATCTTATCTTTTTTTTTTTTTTTCAAAAAAAATTATTTTAATGGGTAGAAAATCTAAAATAAAGATAATCTCTTAATTAATATTTTTTTAAAAAAATGATTTTTCTATTTAAAAAGCAAATGTTTAAAAAAATAAAATGCGGATCCCGGATCTAATCCATCATCTAATCTGACCGTCAGATCTAATCTGGACGGAGAGGGAGGTTCTCCTCGCCTATCCTCTATCCTTTGGATAGGCAGGGAAAGTGGATCTGATGTGGATGGGGTTTAAGATAAGAGAGAAAGGGGGCATTTTGATAAAAATCTTAAATATTCAAAACCCAAATTCTTTTTCAATCACTGCTTTTTCCATTTGCAAGGACTTTTTTAGATTTTAGTAATGAGATAGAATATTGTCACTACCAATGTCACTACCACTTTTTTTTTATAGTTAGATTAGAATTTCAATAGGAGAGAGAAATGATAAAGGTAGATGAGATTCTGATCTAACGGTAAAAAAGTGGTAGTGATATTGATAGTGACAAAAAATGGTAGTAACAATATCTTATTCTTTAGTAATTGAGATGATATTTATATGTCTTTTTCCTTTTTCCTTTTTTTAACTTTGGTTGGGTACCAGTACCAAGATACACGTTAGAGGAGGAGGGGTCCTTGGTTTCAGACTGGGCTATTAATGGAGTTTGGAATTGGAATAAATTGTCGGGAGTGGTTGACAATGATGTGATCCAGCGGCTGCATGCTTTGGTTCCTCCTTCCTCGAATAGTGGTCAAGATTTTCTAGTGTGGGGTGCTACTAGTGATGGCAACTTCTCAATCAAGAGTGCGTATTTCCTGGTTGAGTTAAATCCTTCTTATTTGAAATGTGATCTTTTCAAACACATCTGGAAATGGCAAGGTGTGGAGAGAGTTCGAGTTTTTATGTGGAGAGTTCTCCTGGATAAACTACCTACTAACTATTGGCATAGTACCTGGTCCTCCTCGGATGCACCGATGCAGGGTGTTTTCACTGTCAAGCAGATGTGGAAGACTGTCTCCATATCCTAAGGGATTGTGTCTATGCTGAGCAGGTATGGAAAGCTTTAGTTCCTTCATATTTTCTTGCCCAGTTTTTCTCTGCTGATTTGAAGAGCTGGTTAGAAATGAATCTAGTGGGTTGTTTTTGTAAAGGTATTGGTCACTGTTGGAACCTTATTTTTGGGTTTGCCATTTGGCAATTATGGGGATGGAGGAATGCTAGTATTTTTGAACCTGGCTTTGTGAAGCCTTTGAACCCTGTAATGTTTATTATGAGTTATTGGAGGAAATATTATGTATTCTCTATTGGACATGCGGCTACCGTAGGTTTTGTGCAGATGTCTTCTGTCTTGCGGTCTTGGCAGCTTCCCCCTCAAGGGTGGTTCAAGCTCAACGTAGATGGAGCTATGATTGCTAGATCCAATAAGGCCGGCTGTGGTGGCGTCTTACGTGATGACCAAGGCTTATGGGTTCTTTGGATTCTCCAAAATCTTTGGGCGTTTGTGATGCTTGCATTGCGAGAGGAATGGGCGATCTATGAAGGATTGAGACTAGCGTGGGATTTAGGTGTTAAAAGATTTATTTTGGAGTCTGATGACTGTAATCTTATTAATAAGTTATCTGATTCTAGGGATGTTTCAGTGTCTCTGTTAGTTTCTAGAATTCAGAATTTCTTGGATTTGGAGTGGGAGGTTTCCCTACGCCATATTCCGAAGGAGTTTAATAGAGTTGCTGATGCTTTGACTAAGATGGGATTAGATAGGTCTCATGTTTTTGTTGATTGCCCTTTATCTCTTAGGTCTTAGGTTGATCAAGAGTGTTTGAGATTATTTCCCCTTTCTTTGTAATTTCCTTGTTTCCTAGCTCTAGCCATCTTTTAGTATCAAAAAAAAGAGTACCAAAGACTCGGTAGTGCGGTGGTATATTTGCGTCATCTGGCTGTAATCAGAATCGGCCGACTTTGACCAATTTTTGGTCCCAATTCTAAAAACAAAAAAACAAAAGAGTAACTTCGCATTTTGTAGAATTTTCTGTTTTAAAATGCCTTTTGGATGACTAGGTGGTTAGCTATTGTGTAGGTCAACCAAATTTAAATTTCCAATTCGTGTCCTTATAATATCAAAGTGATATGACTTCAGGTCTTATAATATCAAAGTGATATTTACGTATTATATGGCTAGAAGATATATTCCTTTTATTCTTATTTTGATATTATAAGACACAAGTCATATCACTTTGATTTCTTAGTTTAATATACGTAAATATTAAATTGCCCCCAACTAAACTCCCTACATTCTCTCTAACCATCTCTTAATTAAAATTTAAATATTTTTGGTTATAAAAATAAATAATTTAAGTAATACAAACTTTTTTTCTGTTGATTGTATCAAATATAAAAAGTACGGATTTTTTTTTATAAAAATAAATATCCACCACCTTTTAAATATGAATAATAATTTTAAACTTCCATAAGAATTTTGAAAATGTAAAAGATTCCTCATTTTTCATACAATTTTTTAAAATTCATCAACTCCCTGAATTTTTTTTATTTTTATATCAATTTTATTAAAATAAAATAAAATAAATGAGTAATTTTATTTTTTTTAATTCAGGGCGTCAGTCTTGCCGCTAGGCTCTCTAGTGGCACACGCGTGTTGTGTGCCGCTAGAAGGCCTAGCGACAGCGTGTCAAATCGACACCCTAACAAAGACACAAAGTCTTAGTTAGGGTTTCTAACGCACACAAATTTGTGTGCCGTTAGGCTCCCTAACGGCACTAGTGGTGCCGTCGGGGTTCCGATGGCACTACCAGGTCTTCGTCGTATAAACCGACAAGATGCTTGTGCACCCTACTTTGGTATATAGTTTTAGAAGTGTCTCAGATTGGTAAATTTTTTTAAAAAACTTATTATTTTGGTAAAAATGCTAAACGTTGACACAAAAAACGAGTTTAGATTTATAAAGAAATTGTTCACTCAAAGAATGAGTTTCACATTTTGCCAAATAGCCAAAAGGTATCCACAACACCGAAGAACAAGCAATGCTCACTAAAACAAATTGAATAGTTTTTCTTTATTTGATTCTGAATTCAAAATAACATGACCTAATAAAGTTGACTCTAACTAGGATTCTTAAAAAAAAAAAAAAAATCATAATAGCTCAAAAAGATATAGACATGGCGAAGATATTTGACAAATATTTTAATTAGATTATAAAAAGGGTTTTTGTGTTTAATAAATAAAAGATATTGAAAGATATCGGAAAATAGGGTTTGTTTAAGGATTAAAAAACATATTAGATTAATGAGAAGATGAACGTATCATATCATAAATGATAATCTGATTATTAGAGGGATTAAATAAGATTATGGGCTTCATAGGATATTCCTAGTAACTAATAAATAAGTACTAATGATTTTAAAAAAACTCATTAATAATGACCCTTGAATTTAGCCTTATTAAAAAACAAAATAATAAAATAAAGTGAAAAATTGAACTAAACAAACTTGAGTTGAACTGGTCTTCAAGTAATGCTTCATGAAACTCTGCAAACCTTTTTTTATATATATATGTAAAAGTTTAGGTGGATTTGGCGCCGGTTCCCCACCAAGGCGAGGGCACGGCCCCAGGGCTCTTTTGAGCACTTACAAAGATACTTACGAGATTGCCTACCGAAGGAGCCCTCACAACGGTAGAGGGAATCGAACTCTGCAAACCTTCTTCAAACACATTAAGAAGCTTCAAATCACTTTTCAGGTTTTTTTTTTTTTTTGATAAAAATAAGTTTTAGAGGGGTTCGACATCCTTTTCAGGTTCTTAACTTATTAAAACACATTAAAACATAACTTGGGCCTAAATACGAAAGATTATGGCCCAACATGCCTCCTCCAAATGTATGTTTATGTTTCACGCATTTGATATGGTGTTTTAGGCTCCAGAAACGTGTTTTAACTTCTTGAATCTGCATCTTTTGTTTTGGCATTCCTCTATTTGAGTAATCTCATGTAAAGTGACGAAATTACCCTTTAGGTTCACATCATCTCTCCATCAATGTGAGCCAAAACATGCAATTTTAACCAATTAGATCATTCAGGGGTCTTTTTGGGTTTTTATTTCAAAAAAAAAAAGGAATATTAAGAGGGGGAGTGGCGGGCGTTTTGCCGGTGGAGTGAAAGAGAGAAGAAAGAGATGGGAAGGGGGAACGAGTTCACTTCTTATTTTTAAAAAAATTTGTGAGATCTGATACATGTGAAACTGAACCATTTCTTCGTAAATCTTGATAAATAAGGTAGCATTTTAGTAAAATCCTTTACTGTATATTGGATATTGATAAAAAAAAAAAGCCTTACATGTTTGGAGGGAGAATGATATATAATTTATAATTTATTATTAGTTATTAGTTATTTTTTCACACAATTTTTGTTTGTTTATTTATTTTCTCGACTATGACCCGAACTGGTCTATTTCTTTCCCATATTTTTGGGTATTAAAAAATATTTAAAAAACAAAGAACTACTAATTGGATGAAGGCATATTATCGAAGTTAAAACGACAGAACATCGGGCCAACTTGCGTCCGTCTTCTCGTATTTGACTTCACGTGTCTGTTTTGTCCTATTTTTTCTCTCTTTTCTCCCATCCTATTATTGTTGCTTCAATCAACTTAGGCCTAGTTTGTTACAAAGAAGATTTGGGAAAGGAAAGGAAATGAATGGAAAGAAAAGGAAAGGAAGATTTGAAAGATGAGGGAAAATGATTTGAGTTGTTTGGTTAGGAAGAAAATGAAGATGTGGTAGTTGGTAAAGAATTAGGAAATGTCCATTTTACCCTCAAAAGAAATTAATTCAAAATAAAAAAAATAAAAAAATTTGCTAAAATATATTTTTAAAAATATATTCTTGTTAAGTTCGAACTCGTGAAAAAAAAAAAATCGCCAAATTCAAACTTTCCCGCCAAATTTGAACTTTTCCCCGCAAGTTGAACTTCCCGCCAAGTTTGAATTTCGGGGTAATCAAAAAAACACTTTCCAGGAAGATTGTAGCTTTCCTTCCATTTTTTGATGGAAAGCATCTTCCCTCAAATAAGGGAAGATAAGACTACTTTTGAAGATCTTGACCGACTTTCTCTCTACCAAATACCCAAAATTCATGGGAAGATTGGGATCTTCCCTTTCCTTCCTCACCAATTCTTTGTAACAAACGGGTCCTTAAGTTCTGCTAGATAAAAAAAAAAAAATCAACTTGAATTCCAGATTATACAAAAAAAAAAATGTTCAAGATGTTCAATTCAACTGATAAGACAAAGCACACAACAAAGAGTATTTTTTTAACACACATATCATCTTTAATTCCTCATTTTTCTTTCCTCTTTAATTATTATTGAGAAAGTGTACTAATTGAGAAAAATATTGAAATATAAGAAAAATATGTTTTATTTAGATCAAGATTAACTCTCTAAATATATATTCTATTATATAAAATCTTCTAGTTATCGCACCTCCCAAATACCGAAAGGGAGTCTCCCACTTTTCCCATCTTTCCTTCAAGTTTTGGGATCATAAATTATCATTTAAGTGTTGCAAAGTTCAATCATGCATATTAGCCCCATAATAAGATGCATATTTATAATTTCCAAATCTTTAAGTATTTAGAATTAGATCATGATTATGATATAAAATACTTATTCTTTCAGTCCATATATATAAGCTACAAATAATGGATTTAGGTAAATTAAAAGGCTAGTTGAGTGAGACATAATATTGGAGAGAACGAGTAGTGAGAAATGTAATTACACTTATTTATGAAGATTGTGGGTAAGAGAGAGAATGAGTGACAAAAAATTGGAGAGTGTGAGTAGTAAAAAACTATGAGAAGGACATGTAATTAATTGGGGGCAAAATGAAGAATCAATTAAATTTTTAGATAATCAAATGGTAACTTGTAAAAAAAAATTGATCCTATTCTAAAAGTTGTAACTTATATTTAAGATCACATGTTGAGATAGTAGTTTATACTTTGTACATGCTATTGCTACGATCACTTATGAGTTTCAACATATCTCACTAAACATTGTCGAGAACCAAGAAATATGTTAAATCCTATTAACTCTACCTTAAAATTTAACATTTTTTTTTTAACTTTACCCATATTTAATATACTTTATACTTTATGAGAATAAGGTCTATCAAATAATAAATGAAAGGTATAATTATATATTTATATGAAAATTTTAATGATGTGACTTACAAAATAGAAACATGACTCCTCTTGTTTGCCATTATGGTTTATTGCCCTCATTTTCTTTAAAACACACCATTTTGGTGAAAAATGCTTAGGTTGTTCACTTTTTTCCCCTTGAAAAATAGCATCCAAGATCTTAATATATTTTTTTCAACACTACCTAAAACCTTACAATATTTTTAGTTTACTCAACACCCTAAAATATTTTTTAGTTCCATACTGTATGTATCTAGCACACTAAAGTATTTGTTTCACTATTATCCAATATCCTAAACTAATTTTTAGTGCATCTGGCACCCTAAAACATTATACCAAAAATTATTTTAAGATATCGAGTGTCACTGAAAAAATATTTTAGGTGATTTATGCATTAAAAATTAATTTAGCACACTAATTGTTTATGAAAAAATACTTCAAGATGCTTGATGTTAAATACTGGGTGGCACTAAATTTTTTTTTTGAGGTGCTTAGTGGATAGAAAATTATTTTAAGATGTTGAGTGATGTTAAAAAAAAAAAAATTAGAGTTCTAAGTGGTAGTAAAAAATGGTCTAAGATGTTGGATGCTATTTTTTTTATAATAAAAAAAACGAACAACATGAGCATTTTGCACTAAAAAGGTGCAATTTTAAAGAAAATGAGGGCAACGGACCATAATAACAAGAAGAAATGTCACGTATAATAAATAGAACCAAAAAGACATTGGGGGTGTTTGGAAGAGCTGTTGGAGGCAACTTATAGGCTTATTCACTGTTTCAAAAGGACTTATAGGTGTTTTTTTCTTTTTTTTTTCGTTTGGCAAAAAAACTGGGCCAACAGCACTTATGGGCTTAAGTTAGCTTATTTCCTAAGCTGTGTTTTGCAGCTTATGAACTTATCAACAGCTCTTCTCTCTCCACAAATGCCCAGATATCCGTTGAAGCTTCGACCTTGAAGTGCTCATTAATTCGCCAACTACTCCGCGATTTGAGCTCATTTAATTTTTCAACTACTCTTGCTGAACTTGAAGCAATTAATCAAGCTTCCACTTCTTGCGCTCTCTCTCTCTCTCTCTCTCTCGTCGGATCTGTGGCTTGCGCTCTCTCTCTCTCGCCGGCGGTCTGGTGCGGCGAAACTCTGAATTTAACCGAGCTTCGAGAGCTGCGGTCTGGTTTGTTGGCTTGCGCTCTCTCTTTCTGAAGGTATTTCCTTAATTCGCCTTTCTAGAACTGTGAGCTGTGGATCTGGTTATTGGGTTTGTTTAGAAAGGAAATTCGTGTTTGTTTATGCTATGTATTCCCATTGATTCACCTTTCCAGATCTGTGAACAATCTTAGTGTGGTTTAGTTTCAATACTCTGCTGAAGTTCGTTATCCTAACCGTCTCCTCTGCTCCACCGGGAGCCTGGCCCCTTGAGCTTTTGTTACTACTTGAGTTTTTCCCATGGCTCTCGCCGATGCATGAACAAACAGCACTAAATGCAATCAATCCATTCGCATGGAAAAAAATACCTTTGTGTTTACGTCTTTGGCAATCCATTTGACAGTTTGTTTTTTAGTTCAATTTTAGTTTTTAAAACCATTATTATGTTCAGCAAGCCAGTTTTTAGTTCTTTGTTTGTTCTTTTATGTTATGCTTGTGCACACATAATGGTAGTTTTTTTTTTTATTTTATGCACTTGTTAGCTATATAATTATGGACAAAGCAGTATGGGATGATTCCTCAACCGAGGTCCTTGTCAATGCTTGCGTTGAGCAAATTTTAAAAAAAGAGCGCAATGGTCTAGCATTTACAAAGGTGGGTTGGAAGAACATTGCGAGAACTTTTGTGGAGAAATCTTCAATTGAAATGAATCACCATCTTCAAATGAAATGAATCGATTTGTGATACAATTAGATCTCAAATTGTAGAAAGCTTAAATTCTTAGTTACTTATGTAATATTTATTTGATCAAATTATGTATTTTAGTATTGCCAAATTTTATAATTTAGCATTTTTCATATTTTTGGTAATTTTAATTTTGATTTTGATTTTTTTGTTATAATTATCTCAAAAGTCATTTATTCATAAGTCATTCTAAACAAGTTTTAACTCAATCGGACTTTTCCATGCTTACTTATACAACCACCCATCCAAACATAAATCACGTTTCACAATCGGACTTATACCCAATCGGACTTTTCCAAAAGTCCGATTGCCCACCGGTCTCCCAAACAAGCCCATTATCTCCCCACCTTATAAATTTGATAAGAGAAGTATTTATTTCTCCTATCTTCTCTTATTCTATTTATAATTTATAAGGCACTTCCAATATATTTAATCAAAACTAAGAAAAAAAAATATTAACTTTGTACTAAAATTTAATCTTTTCAATTTTACTTTTATTTAATATATATACTCTATCCCAATAATATAAAGTCATTATAATAACAAGAGGATTTGTTCAAATTTATCAATAAACTTTTTCTGGAAGGTGCTTCTGACACCATAATTATTATTATTTTTTGTGCAAAAATATATATGTGAAGTCTTGCCGATGGTGTAAAAATAACAACTCCGTTAATTACTCTTAACATGTGTTTAATTTTTTTTGTGTGTGGGTCCCACTATATCTAGCTGTCACCTTGAATAGATGTGTCGTCCACAGCTTCATTTTTGACCTTGCCATGGAACTTTTCAGCTTATCCCCGCTATTCTCCCCTAATGTATTCCATCCCATCGGGGATGGCTCTTCTCCTCTGCCTATTATATCCGCTGCAATCCATTGTGGCTTTAAAAATTGCCTCATGTCCCCACAACCTGACCAAAATCAACTAATGTTTTCATAGTTTCTTTTTATTCATACGCTGAAGATATTATTTTAATGTTTTAATAGTTAATAGTAATAATTTTATATTTTTAATTTATGTTTTTATTTTCAATTTAATAATAGGATAAAACAGTTCCCTTTTTTTGTAACGTTTTCAATTTTTATGCTTCTTTAATAAATTTACAGACTTATTTACTTAAACAAATAAAATGATATATAATACTCCCTAATCTTTAATACTCCCTCCTGTCCTAATTATATAAACACTTTTGTAATATAAATTGTATTACAAAAATGTTCCTATAATTAGGACCGGAGGTAGTATAAGATATATTTGAGAATTTGATTTAGGTCCTAAATATAATATATAGTTTTCATAATGGTCGATCATTTCCTAATATGCCCCTATTGATGCTCCATCTACAATAATTATGGAGTAGAGGGAGGGAATTAAGGAAGATGAATAAAGTATTTTATAAAATATATGTCATACTAAATAATTTAACTAACTTCCTTAATCTAATTAAATTAGGTATATATGTTTTATATTAAGACCCAATGGAGTATTTTTCAGAAATATCTCTGGAAGTTAGTAAAGTTATTATATATATATATATATTGGTTTTCCATAGATATTGGTGAAAAATACTCCATCAGATCTTAATATAAGACTATATACCTAATTTGATTAGATTAAGGAAGTTAGTTAAGTTATTTAGTATGACATGTATTTTCTAAAATACTTTATTCATCTTCCTTAATTCCCTCTCTCTACTCCTTAATTATTGTAGATTGAGCATCAATAGGAGCATATAAGAAATAATTAACCGATATGAAAATATGTCTTATATTTAGAACTTAGATCAAATTCTAAATATATCTTATATTAAGGACTAGGGAGTATTATATATAATCTTATTTGTTTAAGTAAAATAAGTCTGGAAATTTATTAAAGAAGCATAAAAAATGAAAATGTTAGAAAAAGATGACCGTTTTACCCTATCATTAAATTGAAAAATAAAAACATAAATTAAAAATATAAAATTATTACTATTAACTATTAAAACATTAAAATAATATCTTCAACGTATGAAAATAAACTAGGAAAAATCTACTTCAAGGCCTAAAGTAGCAAAAAAATGTCAAAAAATGTCCAGTAAAAAGTCACATATCAAAAAAGGCTCCATGACATTTTGTGATATTATTTTATAAACGTTAACAACTAAATTAGTTCCATTAACAACTAAATCAGTATATGTTAACAACTAAATCAATAAGATTAACAACAATATCTAACAACTAAATCAAGATCTTCATTAACAACTATATCAAAGAGGCGTTAACAATTATTTTTTATGAAATAATACTTAAAATGTCGTAGGGGCCTTTTTTTGACGCGTGATTTTTTTTTTTTTTTTTTTTTTACCAGTTTGGCCTTGAGATGGATTTTCCCTGAAAACATTAGTTGTTTTTGGTCAGGTTGTTGTGGGGGACACAGTGCAATTTCCAAAGCCACTATATGTGTTAAACCGTGTCGCTGGAGGGAAAAGGAGGGCAGCGAATATAATAGGCAGAGGAGAAAAGTCATTCCCCATCCCATCAGGCCTCCTCTAAGCGAGTGTCGCCACTGACGTAGCAGAAGGATTTGTTTGGACCACCAGGATGAGAGACTATGTGGTGCTGCCGGCGAAGGCGACGGTGGCGGTGGAAGAAGGTGGCCGAAGTAGTTTCACGAATGTGTGGGATCGAGGAATTTTCCCAATTTTTTAGGCTGGCGAATAACTGAGCGTTTGTACAATTATTATTCGTCGGAGGTGACTGCGGGACAAGGTGGACCCACACCAAAAGAAGCTAACGGCAATTAAGAGGAATTAACGGAGTTGTTATTTTTCCATAATTTATAAGAATTCATACATATTTTTGTACTCAAATAAATATTATGGTGCTAGATGCACTTCTGTAAAAAATTAGGTGTTAAATTTGTATCTTCGCCCTAATAACAAATGAATTATAAAATTATATATTTATATAAAAATTTTAATAATATGATTTATAAATAAAATTAAAATAATTATTTTTCTGCCTTGTAAATAGGATGACAGTAGTATTGGATTATGGATGGTGGTGGGTCATCATGTGACAAGGCCAGCTAGGCTTATTAGTCTATTACAACGAACGAGCCCGTAACATCAATATCGTCACTGTCCCTGATATTTATTAGTCCTATTATTATTTATTAGCCACGCGAATCATGTCTCATTTTCCGGAGTTTGTATAATTTTTATTTTATTTTTAAATATTCCCTCAATTTGTTTGTGATGAGACAAATTTACTTATCTTATACTCCATTTGTTTCAAAATATCTGTTCTTGAGTGTGATGCATACAAAAAGTTATTAAATAAATAATTTATATTATAGCAAAACTAATAGTATGCCATTGAAACAACTTTATCATTTTTTTATTCTCGGTTTTAGGTGCCAATTTGATATTAAAGATTTAGCGTAGGGGCACTTAACACAATAATATTTACTTGCATGCAAAAGTATATATTAAATATTTATATATTTTACACAAATAAATATTATTGTGCCAGCTGTCCCTTTACTAAAATTTTGTTGTCAAATTTACATCTTTGCCCTTTATTCTTTAAGCAACTACTCCGTCCTTATCAATAAGGCACCAACTAACAATTCTCACAAACTAATAAAAATAATTAAAGTTAATAAAGTTGTCATAGAATTTAAATAATTTTTAATATTATCGCTACTAATTACACTAAACTATAATATCTATAATATTTCATATTATTATATGAAACGACGTCGTTTCATTTTTTTTTTTCAACTCAATTGCAAGCTTCTTCTTGTTTCCTCCTGTTTCTTTCTCTTCTTCATCCGTACACAAAGTATCGCCGGTCATCTCGCTCTTAATTAAAAAACCACACCACGCTCTCTCACTCTCCTCCTTTCTACAACCATTTATGATAGCACCCAACAAGAATATTAATGAGTGTATGAATTATTGCATTTTCCTCGACCACCACCAAGGAGCCGCATGTCAATACATTTCTATTTTTCGGTCAACTCGCGGAAGCAAGCACAAGTACTTCCCCCGCCGTTCACCACCGTAGAAGACGCAAGAGGGGGAGCCCAAGATCACGAAAACCAAGACCGCGGAGATAGAGCCGAGACCACCTTCCTTCTTCGTTCTTCACCTTCGCCTTCCATCGTCGCCGGCGACTTACCTACGCCATGAGAGCTTTCGTCGTTTCATACTTGTCTTTATAGAGATAAATTTTTCTGCATCTGATGTAGAAATGATTTACCCATTATTATTACTATTACCCGCTATCCTTATTAATTATGGGCATACATGGAAAAAATAATTAATACTCATTGGGAACAAGTAAATACCTTATAAAAAACATTAAATATACTTATTAGTTGGTGTCTTATAATAAAGACCAGAGAGTATTGATCTTCTTAAGATAAAAAAAATAATTTATTTTATCAAAACTCTGAAATTTTATACTTTGAAATTAAAAAAAAAAAAATCAAATAATACTAAAAAGAATGGATCTAAGTAAACACAATTTACTAAACACGTATACAGAACAAATATTCCTCTCCCTCGCGCCAGCACTAGAATTTTAGTTGTTCATCATTAAAACTGGAGTGTATACAAACAAGGAAAAAAAGCATATTACTTTATTTGTATTCTTCAATAGAATAGAATCAAAAATTCTATTTTTACCAAAGTGTTGGTTCGGGTTATAAGGACATGCTTCGGTGAGAAAACACAAGTTAAATCTCGGAAAGCGTACTTATTGAGAAGAGAAACAAATTCTTCACCCTCTAAGTTGGAAACCTTTATTTTAAAAAATAATAATAATTCTCTTTTTTAGTGAAAAGAGATTCTATACATAATGACAAAAAGCAACGGTTATGTCGTTGGCATTTTTTTTATTTTTTTTATGGACAAAGAAAAACACATCTAACTAAGGAGTCATTGGCAAATTATTATCCATAACTAACAACAAAATTTATGTAAGATCGTATTATTTATAAATCAGAGATTTTTTGTTGGCAAAGAAAGTAAATCAGAAATTTTATCTTTATCTTTTTATGAAAAAATTATTTCAGACAAACATAAGGAAAATGTAATTTATTGTTATTAATAAAAGGAAAATTTAAATATAATTTGAAATGAGAATATCGCAATATTGTCATGATTTTCGCACACATCTTATAATGAATTTCTTTCCTTTTCAAGGATGAAGACTTTCTCACTACGCTCAATTTGTTCTTGTTATCTTTCAAGAAACGCAAGCCAAAGAAAGGAATCGATCAGTTCAGAAAATTCTGGGACTGTTGACCTTGAGAATATCGATAATCTATCAATCCAATTCCAGACAATCTCAAGAACACTTCTTCGTTTTCCTCCGAATCGCTGACTGATTTGGAAATGCCTTAAACACACTAAATCCATGGCTTCCAATCTTCTTGTACGAACTGAGCAACCTCATGTTCAAACTCCATTGGTGACCTCAAATTCGAATCAAAACGATGTCGAAGCAGGACAAGGCCACCAGAGGCAAGGAGATGATCATGACGAACCGGAAGAGACTCAGCTGGATCGGATGCTTAGTCGGATAGAAACGTTTCTCGCATTGATTGGATTCGAGCAATCGTCGTGGTTGAGCTTTGCTCTTTCTTGGACCTTTTTCATCGTGGTCGGCGTGGTGGTGCCGCTGGTGGCGCTCCTGGCCGGCGAATGCTCCGACTGCGAGGATCATCAGAGGAAGGATTTCGAGATAGAAATCATTGCGTTTCAGGCGTGTCTCGCTGCTGTCTCCTTGTTCTGTCTCTCTCAAAATCTGCGCAAGTATGGTTTAAGGAGGTTTCTCTTCGTTGATCGGTATAGTGGAAAATTGGTGAGCTTACACGAACGTTACATCAAACAGGTTTTGGTAAGCAAATTCAAGCTTCTAAGCTATTTGTAATTTTCTATTTCCGAGAGGTCAATTTATTTGGAATCTTGAATTTCTTGTTCATCGTCTCAAGCAGAGGTATAACCAAATCGCTTAAAATTATTTAAACAGAATGCATAATTCAGTGGCTAATGCCATTGCTAATATCTGAATTAATGTATAGCGAGTTCCTCGCTTTGTTCGAGTCATTGAAGTGATGAATTCGAAATCAACTTTTAATATCTGAAGTAGAAATCAGAATCCGATAATCAATTAGCCCTAGTTTTGTTAGCATGCCTGCCACTTGAAGATGACTAAGTCACTGTTGAGATTTTGGTCAACCAAATGTCACCCAGTTTGTTACTAAACATATCGCCTAAATCATGTGAATAACGTCAATTTTTCGATTTCACGTTCTTAAGAGTTCTAGATATAGTAAAAAGCGTAGCCTAATTTCTGGTTATCTTTCACATCGATGCCCTGTTGTTGTTTCTTAGTTTGACAGGCATGCTAAAAATGCTTTCTCTGGCCTTAGGAATCCTTCCGGTTGCTTGCTCTGTGGGGATCTACATGTTTCTTTCTGAAGACTATTCGAGTAATCATTCGCCTATCACTCGTAAATCATGAGTCATGGTGGATTTCTTTTGCTGTTTCAGTGGCTTCGATCATATCATGGACTTATGTGAGTACAATCTCTCTCTTAGCCAGCACTTTGTTTCACTTGATCTGCAATTTGCAAGTCATCCACTTCGATGATTACGGGAAGCTCATACAAAGGGATTCTAATGTGCTCATTTTCATGGAGGAGCACATTCGATTACGCTATCATCTTTCCAAAATAAGCCATAGGTTCAGAATTTATCTTCTTCTAGGGTTCTTGGTTGTTACAGTTAGCCAGATTGTCACTCTGATTGAAGTCACCGCATATAGTGGATTAATTACTTTCGCAAATGGGGGAGATTTTGCTGTAAGTTCAAAGCTTTAATGTTCCCATCATTTTCCGTTAAGTTTGAATAACTTTCAATTTTTGTGTGATTTTAACCTGCCATACTTTATTCATTTGTTTCTTCCTTCTTTGACAAAGACTTAAAAGCATTCAACCTGTGGTTTATGTTCCTTTTTTCCTTGTTTTTCCCCATTCTTTTAGGTATCTACAATTGTTCAGGTTGTTGGAATCATCATTTGTCTGCACGCAGCAACAAGGATTTCTCATAGAGCTCAAAACATTGTTTCACTTGCGAGCAGATGGCATGCTCTAGCCACATGCACCACTTCTGATGCGTCTCAACTGAGAAGTTATGCTAGTGCTGGGAGCTTGGATACTGCAAACCATTTAAATCCTATAAATTTTAATTCCTCTGAAAGTGATCTAGAAGCCTTGGAATTCAACGTGTTGCCTACGAACAGCCAACTGGCTTCTTACATGTCCTCACATCACAAGAGACAAGCCTTTGGTACGTAACTTAACCACAACCTGCCTCTAGAATTTCTCGAGTCATTTATTTTAGTTAGTGACTTAACTGACACGTTTATACAAACTCCCAAGCAGTGAACACTAGTATTGCAAAAGTACTACTGCTGATCCTTTTACCCCTCTACCTTGTTCGCTGAAAGTTTCTTTTACGTTGTCATGCTTGATCTTCTATCAGACTTGCCTATATGCTATTTTTCGCATCTATTTTGAAGACTTCCAGTAATTTTTTTTAGAGGCCTCTCATTTTATCCTTAATATGCAGTGATGTATCTACAAACGAATCCTGGAGGAATCACAATATTTGGATGGGTAGTTGATCGGTCCCTTGTCAACACAATATTTTTCCTTGAACTTACTCTGGTTACTTTCGTGCTTAGCAAGACCATATTATGATGATGTACCTAGAAAACTGGTATAAATTGCGGGTATCATTGTCATCTTAATTGAGAATCACTCCATGACTAAGTGTGAATTCCACAGTCAAAACTGAGGCAGAAACAGGATTGGTGTACAGTTTTGAAGGTCTTCGGATGGAGATGAATTATGGTCCAATTGGTTATAGGTGATTCCACCTAATTCCGTAACAAGACAACGAGCCTAGCACCAGGTCGAGTTATCACACCGGGCCACATATAGGAAAGAGTATTCTTACTATGGAAGTCCAACCCCACCAAGGAGGTATTTTGTTTTATTATTCATATTTTTTGTAGACAATATTTGATTCCACGCTTTTAATAAAAATGTCATATAACCGGGGCTTTTAATTAACTGTCTAATTTTATTTAAAATTTAAAGTAATTTTTTAAATGTCTAACACACGGTCGTTAAAAAATAAATTATAAGCTTAATGGATAGCTGTGGAGAAGAGGACATGGTGGTTTTTGTAGAAGGCTTTTACTAAAGCTACCGATGCTACGTTGGCCCGGAAAGAAAAACTACAGACACTAAGGGCTTGTACTTCAATCTTTCGCTTTTACCAGGCCACCCCAACCCTCATTCAAACAATGGATTAGATAAGTAACCCAAGTTTTCTTAATGGTCTGTAACTTTCTATCTGACTACTGATTCAGACATCGACAAGATTTTTTGTGACAAAATCTAATGGCTTCGATAAGATTTAATCCGCCCTACCTTCTTTATATGGCTTGTTCAGATCAGCCCTTTCTTGTTAGCACAACATTCATTTCAATGTGTTCGCTCCAAAACATCTTACATAGCGCAAGTCTCATTCGGTTCCGTTCAGTTTGATTGGTACGTAGGTCTCAGAACATTTGTTAAAATTTTAGGTGATAGAACGTGTTTCATATCCCCAGATTGGATAACGCGTTTATAGAAGCAAAAAAACACTCCTTATAACAAGCATCGGGAGGGATCTTGAACATAAAATTAGCAGTGTCGCCCCATATTGCAGCTTTTCTTCTTGGTGCGGCAATATAGTAAATACATTCAGTTGCCTGACCAAAAACTATGACAATTATTTTTGCGCAACTGCCAGTCAGCAACCTACCTCGCATAAGCATATGTTGCGCTGACATCCTAGGAAGAGTGTTCGTAATAAAGCGGGTCAAGGGGCGCTCATTGGAATTTGACATCACGTGCAGAAAAGATTGCACCTCATCCCAGCAGCAAGAAGCAAAACGTTAGAATCAGAAGAACCAAAAACTCTGAACAATCAGCTACAAATAAAATTAAAAAAACTAAGCAAATTAAGCTAGTCTAGAAATCTGACGTTATTTAAAAAAGCTTTTCTGCGTAATTTCCCCATATCCTCAAACTGATCCGCCCTAACAATTAATAGTTCGTTAAAATCATTTCTTGGAAGTAAGGTCATTTCTAAGTTTTAATAATTTACATTAGGACACTTGAGAGCTCATGAATGCTTTGCATATGTACCAAAACCCATCTCACGAGTAAGCACCGTTAAGAGCAATTATGTACATGCCATGCCACAACGCAAAAAGGAACACGGTTTAGAAATCATCAATTTTGTCGAAACAATTCCTCTTCATACAAAATCATACATGCATGTGATTTGACGTTTATTAAACATAATTGACAGTTACATAGATTTTGATTTTTCCGACAAAAAAAAACATTTTTTTTATTTTTATTTCTACACTACAAAACAATGCCCTCAAAAATTTCAACCAAAAAAAAAAAAAACTGCATATTAACTCCATTAATAAAAACTCGAAAAATACTTCAAGCATCTCACAGGATAAATAGCACATATCAACCACACGGCCGAGCATAACTTAAAATCAAGTTCAACTGCACCTTTTACTACTTGCTGCCTAAACAATGATACTAATCAAGTTTTGTAAGACTGAAATTAACTGACAATATCTCTGTTTTCCAAAATAGTTAATCCTAGACTGGTGAGAAATAATCCACAGCAAAAAAAAAAAATAATAATAACATCGTTTTACACCATATTCACCATCAAACCAAATAAAGATGGAACTTTGTTGTGAAGGATACATATTATATAGAAGCACCTTCTATAAGCGAATTCATTAATTATGAGGAAGTTTTTCCATCATTTCATATATTTTCTTAAATCCTAGACGGAGGTTGCTTTGGATTTAAGAAAATGTTTTCCCTTCCCTCACCTCACAAGTATAGTATTAGCCAAGACAAGGGGATATAGCTTCTTTCCGTTCCACCAACCAACCCCCAACCCCCAAAAATAATATTAAAAAAATTAAAAGGTCCAGCCTACCATCAAAAATTTCAACCAGTCCAATGACAAGAGACCTCAAAAGATAACTATCATCCAATCTTTGCACTAAACCAACGTCAATTAATCAGTCCCATCCTCAAGCAAACAATTAAAATTGCAACATCACATATCGATAAGGCATGCACAAATCTAAAGATTACATAAGAACTTCATAAATATATTATAACAAACCAAGGTTTGCATAGTACCTCTAGAGAGCCTGAAGGAACAACTAATTGTTCTATATATTCCAGGGAATACGAGTAACTTCCTCAACCTGCGTGCTTTGATACTGCAGTGACATCCGCAGACAAATGTCATAAGAGAATTCTTGTAGTAACCAAAACTTCAATTTTCCATTAGTACAAATAACAAGAAAAATTCCTTTTCATTTCCTTTCAATTCTTTTAAGCATGTCCTAATTAATTTATTCTTTAATATGCAATACACATGGATAATATAATTAAAAGATGCGGTAATTTAGTTTGTTCTCGGGGAAGGAAAATGAAAACCAATATGACTAAACAGGATCCTGAATGGATGGGGAAAACACTCAGATAAATAACAGGCAACAACCGGAGAAGGAGCAAATTCAAGGAATTCATAATATAAACGCATCATTGAGATGAAAACCTCACTTAAGGCTAAAATGCTAAGAGAAAGTTGCAATTCTAAATCTGGGCAAAGGGGTGAAGAAAAAATGAGTAAAAAACAACTTGTAACAGATCCGATAAAAATAATTTTGACAAAGATAAATAACAATGATAAACTAAAGCAGAAATCAAACAAATTCAACGGAAAGATCATTATGATCTTGACATCACAATTCAATTGGCAATGGAGTGCAAAAATAATTCATCTCGATGTAAACTGATTAAAATTATACAATCCCACAACTTTTTTTGCTTTCTTCCCTGAGGATAACCTTAGAGCTGCAAATCAAATATGCATCCCTCGGTACCAGTAAGGCGGCTAAAAGGAACTTTCTACAAACACAGTTTTCATGTATGCTTGTTTGAGTGACTCAAAACAGACTTTGTAAAATGGAATATTAACCTAAAATCTGGTTCTGCCAATGGAAATAAAAGTTACTTCCAGGAAACTACATTTTACAAATGATAAATGGGTTTTGGAATCTGGTAGCCAACCACACTTCAATTTCCACCAAGTCATACATGAAGAATTCATTTCATTTGATACCCAATTCCATAAGGTGCATTAATTTCTCCTAAGCAAAAAGTAAGTTGAGAACATTGTTTAAATATAATTGACAACAGCATAACAAAATTAAATACAAAGCTGTCCTTCGTTGGTATCCATCCTAGTCAGGGAAATTTTTTTTGACAGAAGATAAAAGGGGAAAAGGCGCCCCTGTTTACTGACTGATGACTCACACAGAAGCACAAAACCAAGAGCCCCCATAGGACGCATAGGAAATCCCAACTCAGTACTCTTGTATTGTCCTAATTTTCAGATGTTATACATGCTTGAAACATTTCCTCCCAATCAACTCATCTCAACAATCCAGCCTAATGTATCAATTAGTTTGTGCACAAAAGAAATAAATTTGATGGCCAGTCATTAGTTTTTAAAGAGAAATCTCAGGAATAAGATCCACAAGAGCTGTCCATTTCTTTTAAACAAAAATAAATCGTATTTTACAGAACCAGATCCAAGAGATCGTGGCATACACAACTAGTGACTTCCACACAAATAGCAGTCTTGTGGCATTGCTAATCCTCAGCCAAGATTGTTGCTCATAAAACATAACTCTGTACGCACCCAGTTTACATTGTACAAAGGCAACCACCCAATACTTCTCAGACAAAACTGTAATTACCAACCAATATGGTTGGTTGTATGAGTACCATCACTCAACAACAACATTGACCATGTGCCTAGGCAAACAACATGGCCACATGGACATTATACCTCAAGGACAAACAAACATAATCCTAATCCCTTAATATCCGAGATATTAAAGGAATACATTACCTTTTAGGCACAATGTTACTGTCAATTTCTTCATCAGTGAAATGCAAGAAGGCGCTCTTCCACTTCACACCAACCGTCTCTTGCAAACACAATATTAATATTAAAAATAGAAAGAAAAGGCAACAGCTAGAAATTCCATACTCTTTTAATATTCAAAATCAGATAAAATTGTTTACAATGTAATGGAAATGGAAATATGTTACATACAGAAGTTTCAGCAAAAACTGAACTTTCCTACTTTAAAAGAAGGCAGCTATGCCACACCTTGTGCTGCTGGCAGTGTTCCAAGTGTGTATATATATTATGGCCAAATCAGGAAGGTAATTGACCTGAAAGAAATCTGGATCCCAGAAGGTATTTTTGACCATCGACCCCAGGAGCTAAAAGAACACAAATTCTCCGCAAAAACCAAGTGCCTGCTAAAAAATAGCACAAGTGATTGTTCAACAATGTTTGCAACTTCCGCTCAGTACACACTCTCACCTCATCCATGCAAACAATCAGCGGAGCATGTTAGAATGATTATCAAGGCCATAGCTTTACACTGCATGATTCTCATCCAAAAATACCACCAGTCCCCAATTCAACCTGCTGCAACTCCTTTCGACGCAGCTCCTCCACAGGATCAGGACTCTTTAAAAGTCTCCGAGTCCGCCTAATTGCAGCAAGACAAACATCTATTAGCCAAAAGAACATTTCAAGGGAGAGAAAAGTACTATTAATACAAGTAGTTTCTTACCTCTCTTGAGCATGTCGAGCAGGGAAAGTAGGCATGAATTCTTTAGACTTGGGAAGAGGAACTTCACAAAACCACTCATGATTGAGAGCTTCTTCAGCCGTGATCCTCTGCATATAGTAGAAAGTCTTACCAAGTCAATGAAAGTAGAAATATTTACCAAACAAAACCAGAAAGCTAATATACAAGACCCTTTTACCTTCTCAGGGTCATAAGTAAGAAGCTTGTTCAACAAATCAAATCCAGAATCAGAGAGAACTGGAGATCCAGTGAATGACGTGGCAGGAAATTTTTTGCGCAGAAGGTTATACCTGAAAGGAACATTTGGGCAGTTAATACAAACTAGCAAAGTTGTGTAACCTTAAAATTCACCAAGGGAGGCCAGATAGCCAGACCAGAACCACCCAAAGTTCGAAGCCTGGGAAAACAGTGCAAAAAATAAGAACCATAGAACCAAAAAGCAAAGTTATTAATAAAGGAAATAACAAATACTTACTGATGCTTGACAAAATTGACTTTCACTCCAGGTAATTTAGAGAAACCAGGCCAAATTGCTTCATTTGGTGTCCCAAGAATTCGGAAAATCTAATAATGAAACAATAAATGCTAAGGGATCAGAAGCCAGTATAGACTCTAAGCTAGGGCAGCTAACAGTTAAAAGGGAGAAAATATAAGAGCAAGAACTTAGAAGGTAGAAATATAAATTAACTAGGAAAGCATACCTTGTCAATTTGATCAAATTCAGTCTTCCCGTTGAATAGTGGTTCTTTGGACAATAGCTCAGCCATTATACAACCCAAAGACCACATGTCAATGGCTGTGGAATACTGTTTTGCCCCCAAAAGAAGTTCAGGCGCCCTGAGAAAGAAGATAGAGCACAATTGAGTAGAACTCTAGAAGAGAGCATGGCAACAGACACGTTAAATCAGACAGCAATAAATGCCCATCGTACGCAGAACATCAAGAATGATAAATTCCTGAAGTATTGATCTACATGTCAAGATGATATAGGTAATAGCAAGTTTGACTGCATAGTTGTCAGAGGATCAAGAAGATTATATCTAACAGGATATGCCAAACATGAAAAAATGGCAACACATTCAATATTCAGGAGTAAACAATGATATGAGAATGAAGAAATGGCACACTAAATAACATGTGAAAATTAAAGAAAACGGTAACAAAATTATGCAAGAACACTCACCTGTACCAAAGAGTAACAACTAGATGCGTGTAAGTTTTCAATGGACTCCCATACTGACGAGCCAACCCGAAATCACAAATTTTTAACTCACCCCTATTATTCAAAAGCAGGTTAGAAGTCTTCAAATCCCTATGAAGCACCCAGTTGTCATGAAGATACTTCACACCTTCTAAAAGCTGAAGCATAAGGCACTTCACTTCACTCTGGCTGAAGGGCTGCTTCATTGCCTCCATAAGTCCTTTGAGATCATGTTCCATGTATTCCATCACCATAAAAATACTATCAAGGTTGCTACCTACTACTACTTCCTTAACATCAACTATTGATGGGTGGTGAAAAGAAAGTAGAACGTTTATTTCCCTTAGAGAAGTCAGCGGAAAGCCCTCTTTTTCTTTCTCCATCTTCACCTTCTTCAATGCCACAATTTCCCCAGTCTTCTTATCTTTGGCCCTATATACAACACCATATGTTCCTTCATCTATCTTGTTCAGTCTCTCAAACTCATCAACACTTCTACAACCCTGGAGCATGTTGACAACTCTTTGTGGTGGAACTGGAGACTCTGGGGTCTCCCTTCCATCATCTTCGTCTTCAGACGCAGTACCTGAGTGGCTAACACTAGTTTCACTTTTGACGCCATGGCCATCTATTTCCATATAGTCATCCTTATCAGATCCAATACCAGTATGATCCTCCCCAGTGGAGATTTTAGCATGGTTACCTCTTTCTTCAGATTCAGATGATTTAGCTCTAGCTCCTTCATAACCATCTCTTTTTGATTCCTCTGGGCTCAACAGCTTGTTCCGTACTCTGGTATTCAAGAAATCAGGTGTCAACCTCCTCTTCTTTCTGGAAAGTTCATCATTGTCATCTATAATTTCACCTTCATCCCCAGGAGAGTTATCCCCAGCTGCCCATCTTGAAGAAGATATATTATGCATAGGCACATAGTCATCACCCTCTGGCTGCTCAGCCTCCAGATTGTTCCCCAATTTTTGATCTGGTGACAGAGGAAGCGCTCTCATAGGAGACTCAGCATCAACATCCTGAACTGACTCAGAGGACAGAGGAGGTTTAACTGCTTTCGTCAACTCAAGACTCTCAGCTTCTCTATTGTTCACGGGATGTATCTCCACTCCACCATATGGAGCATTAGGTGACTGACGGAATGCTTTTGGTAGTGGTGGTGGAGGAGGAAGAGAAGTCAAAGTTGTGGGCACCTTAAGTTTGGATGAACCATTGACTTCTTTGTCGTCCTGATCCCACAATATTGGAGAAAATTTTCTTTTCTTCTCCGATGGAGACTTAGTCCCATTTTTTTCAACCTTTGCAACCTCAACGCCTTTCCCCTGTGGTTTTGATTCAATAGCTTCATCAGAGCTGCTGTCGCTGGAAAGTTCACCTGGCTCCCTGTCCGTTGCCTTGACAGAAAAATCACATTTTCTGGGACCAAGACCACCACTGCTGCTTCCCGAGTTACTCCTACTTGAAGATGAGTGGTAGCTGCCATTCATTGCCTCTCTCTCCCTTATATCCTTCTGCCTCACTCTAATCCTATCTCTTGAATCCGTGTTCCCACCCCTCACACCATCGCGGCTGCCAGACCTAATCCGATCGTAATCTTCTTCTGAACTACCATAACTACGCCTTGAGACATCCAAACTGGACTCACGATCCCTAAATCCGTTGTCACGATAGCCTCCATGCCTGCCAGCAGCCATATATAATCCTAAATGCTACTTTGCACAGAAAACACCTAATCCCCTCTCCTACCAGACGTAGATGTTCTGCTTATAGCACCCTAAACCCAGAGCACAGAAAATTCAGCCTGGACTTTCTAATTTGAGGAACACGAATACGCGTAAATCAAATAGAAACCCTAACCAAGAACGGAAGTCAGATCCGACAACAATTTGTTATCAGACAACCACGCCCTTGAAGATAATTAGAACTACTATGATGACGCTACTCTTCAGTTAAAGTCGGCAGGTATAACCAGGATCAGATGCGAAACCCTAGGAATTCAAGATATCGAAAGAAAGGGGGAAAAGAAAAATAAAAAGACATTCAACCGTAGAAATTAATGGAGTTGAGCAAGAATCATCGATCCTAACACTAAACAGGGAAAGATAATCGAATTGAAACGGCTTACGAATGATAAGGTAAAGAGCGACAAAGGCAAGCGATGGAGAGACAGAAGAGAGCGACCTTCGTCAGGAAAAGAGTGAAAGTGGGCGTGACCACGCAAAGAAAAGGAGGCACGCGGCCATTCGCAAAACGAAAAATCGACTAATAAAATTTTAATGGGAATATTCCAATGCCCCTAGGCATCGTAAAAATCGCGCCCCGTCGAATATTTGGGCCTCCCAAAGACCCAATTCCTTTAAATGGGCCTACAAAAACCTCGTTAGCCCAACAATTTATGTCCGAGCCCAAGGCCTCTCAAGGTGTGTCTGGATTGAAGGGAGAGGAGGAGAGTTTTCCTCCTTCCTTTTGGTATGAAAGATCAGATATAACCATCATGATAAGAAATGCTTATGCGGAAAATGATGCGAAAATTATGTAATTTATAGGCATATCTGACTTTTCACACCAAAGAAGAAGGAAAATTCCTCTCCCCTCCCCTCAAACCAAACACATCTTTAAATAAATGTTATTGACCTTAAACCCCATTTGGCATTTTGGGAGAAACAACTGAGAAAACAGAATTGTTTTTATCATTAAAGAGTTTGAGAGTTCGAATCCAAGGATTAATATAGAAATAAATTATGCACCCATACATGCTCATGTTTTGTAAAAAGTACGGCATGTATATGTGTGTGTATGATAAATAATTTGAGGAGGTTAAATCGATTATTGTAGATATAAATAGCATTAATATCAATATATCAATATCTATTATACAAGTTGGATATATCACACTGTTATACTTTATCGTATATGTTGGATTTCAATTATTAAGGAAGTTAATCACTCAGTTGCTTCTGTTTGGCCTTGTTTGGAACAGCTTATGGAGCTTTTCAACTGAACTTATAGATTCTGCCTCAACTTTTTTGTTTGGATGAAATCGGTTGGCAATCGAACTTATGGGGCAAACTGAGCTTATTTGAAAAGCTTCAATTCTTGGATTTTGATAAGTACTTACCTGAAAATCTCCTTATTATGCATGTTTTATCTGTTGGTTTTCTCCTTTACCCACTGTGCAAACATTTATTTGATCAAATTATGTATTTTAGCATTGCCAAATTTTGTAATTTAGCATTTTTTATATTTTTGGTAATTTTAATTTTAATCTTTTTTATAATTATCTCAAAAGTCATTTATCCATAAGTCATTACAAACAAATTTTACCCATTCAGACTTTTTCATAAACTCTTATTACGCAACCACTAATCCAAACATAAATCACGTTTCATAATCGGACTTTTTCGTAAGTTTGATTGCCCACCAATATCCCAAACAAGCCCATTAGCTTTTTCAACAGAAAATGAATTATATTCCACAGAAGCCTCATCAGTTGCTGCACTTTATCAAGGAAGTATCATCCCAACAGAAGGCCGGTTTATTCTTTTGGACAAGTATAAATCACAGATATTTAAATTTTGTTGTAAATGCCTTAATAAGGATATTAGTTCTTTTCTTTCTCAGTTTCTATTTGATAAGGTTCTTTAAATTAATTAAGGAATTAAATGTAAATTTTAATACTTTCCTCAACTCTTGCTTCACTGTCTATGCTAATATGTGAAAGTCAAGAGTCATTTTGTATTGACTAATTATCTTTTTATAAATTTAATTTGACTTTCTTCATCAAGAAAAAGGTCCTTTTTTCTCTTTTTTGAACTCTATTTTTGATGGGTAAACAATTACAAATCCCCCTCTAAAATGCATCTGGGTTACTTCTTGTTATTGCTGCTGTTGTTATGTATGCTATGTTCACACTTGTATTTTTAAAAAAAAAAAATTGAAGGTTATTTTACAAGTTTTCATTATTTTTAAAAATTGTATAGACTTCTATTCTGCATCGAACAAACCATGTTAAAACAATTTTCACCTTCTTTTATTAGTCAGAAGTAACAAACACAATTCGTCAAAGCTGAAGTGACACCCCACACATCCCCTTAAATGGGAGAGGTTGTGGGATCAAACCTCAAGTTGGTATATATGGAAGCTGGGTGTCTCGGGAAGACCAGGCCAGAGATAAAATTGAAAAAACATTTAATAAAGTACAATCATTTTATTCAGTTCCACATAATTTGTCTAAATTTAGAAATGTCATGAGATGGTAACCTCCACAACTAGTTAGTCCACGGCAAGTTCAGAAGAAACACGCAAAAATATAAAGTAATTAACCAATTCAATGTTACCCGGAAGTGTTAAAAAGGCGCAATGTTACCCCCATACCGTTAAAAATTTAATGATTAACGTTAATTTTTTAAAAGTCAACGTTTGTTTTTTAATAGTATAAGACAACATTATTACATTTTGAAACTTTTACGGTAACATTGAACCCAAAAAACTTTCGAGGCAACATTTGCTTATCAATAAAAACTTTTGGGGGTGAATTTGAAAACATGAATGAATCTTACGTCCCTTTCTCAAAGCAATCGATTCCCTCTTACGTCCGTTTCTGTCTCTTTTTTTCCATGAATCTGAATTTTAAAAGGAGAAATAAAAGGACATTAATAGATATAGTGTTTATGCATGAAAATAATATGAAAGAGGGAGAGATTATGTGCAATATTAATTTGAGCGTGTATGTAAAATTAATCAAGATAATACATATTGAGTGCTGCATAATAAAGTTATATAGCTTAGTGTATATTAATGAATGAAAGCGAATGCTACCAGCAAAGGGAGGGGAACTTAAAGTGGAAAGAGAAAGAAGGAGGGACATGTCCGGTCCTTCTGATGTAGTCAGCTCTCTCAGTAGTCCTCAAAGCCTTTTCATTGAGCTTCGCTTCTGCATTTGCCCTCTTCTCTTCTGCCTCCCTCCTTGTTGCTGCTGCTTTGATTGCTAGCTTCTCTTGTGCCCTTGCTTTCATTCTCTCTGCCTTCACCTGTATATATATATCAGTTATATTATATATATATATATATATATAGATAGATATAGAGAGAGAGAGAGAGAGGGCGGGGGGAGAGAGAGACTAATCATAATTATTCACAAGTCGATCTCTTCTGTGTATAAGGCTGCAAATACATGCATGCTTCTCTGTCCACTAAGTTCTGATGACCTACGACTAAGGAGTCTTCCATGCATCTTATAATATAAGGGGTACAGAAAATGACATTGCATATATATATGTGCGCGCGCGCGCTCGCTCTTCACAACTTAACTTTTCATTCATAGTAATAATGACTGTAAAAATAGCAAGAAAATTAAGATTTAAGATATTTAAGTAATATAATCTTATTTTTTAAAAAAAATAAAAGCTCATCAGCATGCAGTTGTATAAGAAATCCAGTAGTAAATATTTAAATTAAACCATCATACCTAGTTACTAATTTTTGCATATTATATAAATTAGTTAAGTTAATTGTTTATAATAAATAAGCGTTGATTTCTCCAAAATATCTTTAAATACTGGATACTGATTTGTGCATATTATTTCATTATGTGCTTTAGAATCTCATAAAATCCTTAATACGTGTAATCATAAAAATATACTTTGCGACAAAAATTATAAATTTGTGAAATTAAATGAATTGAAGTCATATATTAAGTCCAAAATAAATAAATAAAAAGAGAAAAAAGAAAATTCATACATTTAAGTCTAAATTGAACACTTATCCAAATTTTCTGTAAGAGGATCGGATCGAGTAATTGTTTTATCTTGTTATACTCAGTGGAGTTGACTAAAACTCAATCAATATAAGAATTCTTTGCGTCCAATGTGTTGAGCAGTTTATGGAACCAGTTTCCCTATCTATCCTTTGGATAGGAGGGGGAAGCTTGGCCCATTTGAGACCATCTAGATCTTATCTAGACGGTTTAAATTTAATTTTTTTATTTAGAAATTTTTAAATAAAAAATTATTTTTTAAAAAATATTAATTATAAAATATTATCTTTATTTTAGATTCTCTACCTACTAAAATATTTTTTTAAAAAAAAAAAAGTAAGAAAAAATTAAATATAGACTATCCAAATCTTATTTAGATAGCTTAGATCTATAACTTGGATGGCTCAGATGGGATGAGCTTCGTTTACATGTCCAAAGGTTTGGCAAGAAACTGGTTCCGCAGCTTATGAATATGCACATGAAAATGAAGCTATCTACAAACACTTGGAATCTTGACCACTCACATTCACAAAGAGCACAGAGAGCATTGGGAAAGATAGATCTCTGCCATGCCATGATTCGTTTCAACAATAATTCTGTCTGTCACTTCTTCTGATTCAAACCAACAACCTTTTCATGTTTGGAAATTGAAACACTCCCAAGAAAAACACTTATAACATTAAAAGACGAGCCATTTTCTGATTTTTAAGTATGGTACCAACTAAATCCATTGCCTACAGTTTCAACGTAATGACCAAACATCCCACATACGATAATTGAAGATTTGAAGGACTTATCAGATATATATATATATGTGATATTTTAGAAGACATAAACTATAAGAAATTGAAAAGAATTCCTGTATTATTACCTCCATTTTCTTTATTTCCATCTCAGCTTTTCTTATCTGATGGTTTTCCCAGGCTTGAATCTTTACCTCTTCACGCTTGAACCTACAAAACAGTGCAAGCTTCTCTCTTTCTTAGAATCAGTGCAGGTTAATCAAATACCTCCCTTCAAGTCATATCCAAATCCAATACCCTCACCAGAACTAAGTAGAGATTTTTTTTTTTTTTTTTTATTTTACAGAGATACTTAATCATTAAATTTGCATGAAAATGAAACAAGTTTTTTAATCTTACCCGTACTAGCATATAGATGTATTACATTATACTCTTCCTATCATAATTATAAGATCAAGTTGATTTTTTTTAGAGAGATTAAAGAAGCTAATTAAATTACTTTAGAGTATTTTTTTCTTCAAATTAATTTGTTTAACTAATAAACTAATATATAATCTAAGGATACACATTATATGATATGATTAAATAATTTCTTTAACTTCTTTAATTTCTCCAAAAAAAAAGTTAACCCGATCTTATAATTAACCGCGGAAGTATGTACTTCAAGTATTCTTCTACTAAGTTATACTCGAGTCGAGGTAACATCTGAAAAAAAGTTTACCCACCATATACCTTATACAGTTATACTATGAAGTAAGGGTTTCTTCCAGAAAACGCCCATGTTTTAGAAGATTGTGATAACAATGAAAGCTTTTGCCAAACTGATCAGCATTCTTGTTGCTGACAAACATATTACTTAAGATAAATTTAAAATACCATCACCATTAATTTAAGATCTATCTATACTTGTTATAATGAAATTAACTAATTAAAATTTCTGCAAATACTTGAACTTTTTTTTTTTTGACAAATATACTATATATAGTCAGGTATGAGTGATAAAAGTAAACAATTTATAACAGCAATAATATGAATAAGAGTCCTTATTTATTAAGCAGAAAATTATACGGTAATTACTAAAAACTCAAACATAAGGTTCATAGATCGCATTACCTTGCCATGTATTTGGCTCTTTCTGCTTCATCCCAAGCCAATGCTCTGCTTTCAAGAGGGCTTAACTTCTTAGCTGGATTCTCCATCTTCTTAGAGGGGTTCGATTCTTCAACCCCATAACTTTTCTTGTTTTCAATACTACCCCCATTTGAACTCCTCAATGGCGTAGAAGTCCCTGAATGAACGGGGCTCCGACTCGCCGGAGTCATGGCTCTGATCGGCGTCGCCGTTCTCGAAGGCTCTTGACTAGCTATAGGCGTCATATCCGTCCCCATATCTCTCACACATATTGATCGAACACATTCTGCGTTTTGGCTCGGTGGCTTGTTGATTCGCCAAAAGGACTCGTCGCATTCTACCTTCTTTGTTTCCTCTGCTTCGTGTTGACTAGTTGTAGCAAGTTCTTGTGTCTGTTCTTCATCCTCCTCATCTTTCTCGTCAAAATCTTGCTCTTTTTGTGGAACAGGAGCTATTAATCTCAAGTCGTCTGCGTTTGAGTTCCTGGGTTTGTTCTTGGACTGGTTTTTTTCCCCTCCTCTTGACAAAGACGACAACCCCACAAGCCACTTTTGAGCGTCGTCCCACTTAGATGGTGTGGGTTTTCCCAAAGTAGTTCGGTTGTTCCCCTTATGAAACTCGAAGTAAACGGCACTCGAATTTGGAGTCTCCTGGGTTTGATGGCCATAGCACCTCTTTTCTTCCACAGATCTCATTCTCAAGTATGATTCTCACAAGAACAACACAAAGCTTCAAAGTCTACACAAGTATTTTCCCCAAAAAAAAAAACCTTCAGATCCTATATTTGCAATAACTTTTGTTGTGGGTTCAAGAATAGATGAGTGGCTTTCAAAAAGTTGGAATCCTTCAGGTCCTTTTTGTAAGAACTTTATAACAAGAAAGAAGGAAACAGAAGGAAGCTAGTTAGATACAGAGATTTGTGAACAGAGTGAAGTACTGTTATCTGAGGAAGAATGAAGTGTGTTGGAAGGAAGAATAAGAAGAAGAGGATGCTGCATAAAAACCATGGAATTCTGAGAAGTGCAGAGAGAGAGGTGAATTATCGATCCATGGAACATTAAAATACTAACATAAATAGTTGCATGTTGCAGAGGGGAATCCCCCAGAGATGACAGAAAAGAGAGAGTTTAAGGGGGAAATAAAAAGGGGAGAGAGAGAAATGATAATAATAATTAATTTACCTTGGGAATTGAGTGAGTACAGAAGAGAGCAATGCATGTGACAGAAAGGGAGCAACTCAGAATTTCATCTTAGGAATGAGAGAGAAGGGAAGGAATCTTAGGAAGGAGTTTTTTTTGGTGTCTTGGGGACACAAAGCCAGGATTATACTGCTCCTCCCAAGGTTCAGTTTATCTTTTTGTCCATTTTAACGGTTACTTGCTTGCATCGATACACATGAAGGGTGCCTTGAGAGCAAAATTTTACCGTATGCTTTGTTTATAGATCTTATGTGAGAAACCTCACATAGATAGGAGCAAAAACCACCAACTATCAAAGGAGTTAGTTTCTCTTGACATAGTAAATTAATGTTTAATTTTTTTTTTAAAATGTATTGAAATTACTAATAATAAGCTATTAGTTGGGGTGATAGATAGCATAAGTTCGGACTAATAAGTTAATATATAGTACTCCTTCAGGTCCTTTTTATAAGGAATAACCACCAAAATCATACGATTCAAAATATTAGTTAAAACCAATAAATATATAATTTTTGTACATTTTTTTTTTCAATTATACCTTTATTTAGAAAGAGTGATTATGAGAAATAATAATTGAAAATTTATTGTGGAGAGATAATGAGTATCATAATTGAATGAAGGTAAAAATGAAAAAATCAGTTTAAAATTTCGGACAAGATGGATTTGCATGTTTCTTACAAAAAGGACCACCTCTACGAGGGAACGATTAATTTGGAGAAGTGTACAAAAAAGAAAAGAAAAGAACCAGATGTATAAAACAACTGATAGAAAATGTTCCTTATAAAAAGAACCAAGATGAAATATTAATTTGGAGAAGTATGCAAAATAAATAAAAAAATGTAAGTAGTTGTAGATTTTAATGCTCATGTGTACTCTCATCGGTCTTTTTTATAAACAAAATTTTTTATTGTGGAAAATGAACGGACGGTTAAGATTGATTAAAAATCATAAATGTGTCAAAAATATCATATTTCTTTCAAATATGCTCTTATTGATGAAAATAGTATAGGAGAGAGAATGAATAAAAAAACATGAGAGAGAATGAATAAAAAGCATGAGAGAAAATGAGTATAAAATATTAGAGAAAATTTGTAATAAATGTCCAGATGAAAGAGAATTAGTGGTAAGTGAGAGATGATTAATATAAAGATATGTATTTAATATGGGTAAAAAAAATAGTTTAATTTTTAAGACACAAGATAAAAGTTGTTTATATAAGGATAAGCCTCTTAAAATTGCTTATAAAATGAACAAATGGAGTACTCTCTCTGGTTCTTATTATAAGGTACCAACTGCAATTTCTCTTATACCAAGGAAGGGCAGTTAAGTCATTAAATTAGTGTTCAGTTGATAAATATTTCCACCTTTACCCCTACTTTATTGGGAGGAGAGAGAAATATGCTGATTGGATTGGAAATACAAAGTTAATGGGGGAAGAGAGAAACATGCTGATTTGATTGGAAATATACAAACTTAATGGGAGAGAGAGAGAAACATGTTGCATAGATTCTCTTGTAATAGTCAATGAAAAAATATTGGCCCAATAAATGAGGACATAATGAAAAAAGGGTTAAGGTGCAGATTTGCCGACGAACTATTACCCGAGGAGCGTCTGGCACAAAAAACAATTGAAGAGACCAAATTGGCCAACGGACTATTAAAAAGTGAAAAAAAAACCCAAAGAACTATTAAAAAGTGAAAAAAAAAAACCAAAGAACTATTTTTTAAAAAAACCATCACCATTACGTTAAAATATGAGGCACTGGCGTAGGACGGTGGCGGAAACGCGGGAGAAAAGAGTGGTTAAGCCTTCTTGTTGGATAAGGCAAACACCAACAGAGATGGTACCCATGCGAGCAGGCGTTGTGACAGCGGCGACTGCTGCTTGCGGCATCAGAGGCACGCAACCAGGGTGAAAAGAGCGTGCCGGTCGAAAGCCGTGGACTGCTAGATGAGTTCAAGAGGGTGAGTGGAACACCTAGCAACAATGGAAGCTTTGGAGACGCCGACACTGTGACAGTCAATGGAAGATGAAAACACCAAGATAGTGACGGGGTAATAGTTCGTTAGCGAATCTGCTCAAAATTGTGTTTTTTTTTTCACTTTTTAATAGTTCGTTGGCCAATTTGGTCTCTTCAATTGTTTTTTGTGTCAGACGCTCCTCGGGTAATAGTTTGTTGGCAAATCTGCACCTTAAACCATGAAAAAAACTCAATAATTCAGTCAGTTATAGGCCGTTGATGCTTTATAATAAGGACAAAAAATTATTGATAGTTGGTGCCTTATGATAAGGATCAGAAGGAGTAATTCAATATTCCAAGGTGGATAACGTATCATTTTCAAAATTAACTACAAATTGAAGTTATGTTTTTTTAAAAATATTTTAAAGATATATAACATGCATGTCAATCTTTAAATTAGTTAATTTACATCTATATTTGGCATGATAAGATGTTATTTTTCTAAACAATAAATCAGCTAAAATATATTTTTGATTATTTAAATTTAGACGAAGTTCTATTTTATTTCTTTAATTTTTAAAAAAGTATATTTTTAGTCCTTTTAAGTTAACATTGTTAACTTTACTAACGAAAAATGTTGAGTGGACAAATTTAAAATGCTAATATGTTTTCTAGATAAAAAAGTGATGATATTAAATAATTAAAATTTGAACATGTCAACATTTTCAATTTGCTCACTCATTATTTTCAGTTAGTAAAGTTAACGGTGTTGATTTAAAAAAATTAAAAACATACTTTTTAAATTTAAAGAACTAAAATATAACTTTATCTAAATTTAAAGGACCAAAAATATATTTAAGGAAAATAAATATTATTCGTAAGTATATTTTTTTATATGTTCCTTGCATGTAAATGTAAATAAATCCATTATTATAAATACATACATATTAAACTTATTTTCTCTCCAAAAAAATTATTTTGATATTTTTATTTATAGCTCCCTAATTCATTTGGTCAAAGAAATTTATTTACAAGATTCTAAAAAATCAAATAATAAATAAACCTCTCAACTTTAAATCATTTACAAACTTTGTTAGGAAAAATTTCACTACACCCTTTCTAGCCATTTAATATCAAACATCTACAAATTGTTTTGAAATTTCATTAACCCCTAAGACTAAATTGAGTTAAAATTTGTGGATGGAAAAATAATTGTGCCCTTACTTTACAAATCAAATATGATTATTTACAATATACATGTGAGAATTTATAAATTAAACATGCTTATGTACAAGACAAGTAAGTGAAGTTACAAGACCATCTCGCCTATATACAAGATAATGAGTATATTTATAAGAACGCATGCTATTTAAAGACACATGTGGAAATTTACAAGTCCAATATGTATATTTATGAGATATGTGAGAATTTACAAAATTATCTCAGTCATGTACAAAATAATGGCATAAATATCTTTTTAGCCAAAAACTTAATTTCAGTTTCATCATAAGGAATGCAGTGAAGCTTTTTTTAAAAAAAAAATTAGGGGTCTTTGATATTAAATGTCTACATTGAGGTGGAGTGAAATTTTCTCTTCTTTAGAATGGCTTCTTTGTCAACTTCAATCTCCATATAAAATTGAGTAGTACAATTTTGGAGAAATATTTCGTACTCTGATCTAATTGTGTTGCCTTAAGTTGCATTTCCACTTAAAATAAGCATAATAAAAATTTTCATGTATCCTCTATAAAGAAGTCTTGCATATTAGTATTATTTAGAAAGTTATATTGGGAAAGATTGTTTTATTCCCACTACTTGAACTTGAAATTTTATTTCAAATAAAATATTTTTCTATTATTGTTTTGTTATATTATATCCTTTTAGAATAATTAACGAAAAATTCAACTTTTTCAAACAAACAAAACAATAAGCTTAGATGGAGAACACGTGGACGGTGAGAGATAGGGAGAAGCAGCACATATAGTGGCGTGGTTAGATCCTTCAGAGCTCTGACGGGATTCACGTGACTCCAGCTTTGCTTCTGACCAAATACGGCCTCTTTCATAAATTCCTTGTTTGGTTGGACTCTTGTCTCTTGCCGACTTACCACTCACCCCTTCTTCTAAATTCACTTATATTAATATCCCAAAACCATGAGATATTGAGTCATTTGGGATAGTGTTGGTAGAAATTGTTTTTATATCTGATGGACTTTTTCTAATATGATTTCTGTTTAGGATAGCGGTGGCTTTTCGGTGATGAGATCAGAAGTAAGGAGGTGTGGCTTCAAAAAAAAGTAATTTCAGACCTTAAAGCCCATCAAGTGTGAAGCTATCACAAACACCCAAAAAACAAATTTTCACTTCTGATGAGTTTTTGATGGACTTTTTTTGGCTTATGATGCTTTCCCAAACGGAAACGGCTTTGGTCCGATGCACAAGACGCTCCTGTATTTTAAACGTTGCCGTTTTGGATATAAAACAAAGAGCTAATTCCTTTATTTTTTTTGAATTTTTTTTTTAGGGCACTGGATGTAACAAAAAGATACTTCAGGATACTAAATGGTACTGAAAAAATACTTCCTGATCTTGAAAAATTGTTTTAGGATCTTAAAAAAAATATTTCGATATCTTGACCAGATACTAAAAATATCTTGAGATACTAAAAAAAATACTTGAGGATATTGAATAAAATACCTCATGATCTTGAAAAATTAATTTAGAATCTTGAAAAAATATTTTAGGGATTGACTGATACTAAAAGTATATGTCAAGAAATTTTTTCAAGATCCTAAACTAATTTTTCAAGATCATGAAGTATTTTTTCAGTATCCTGAAATATTTTTTTAGTACCAGTCCGTATTTGAAATATTTTTTTAAGATTCTAAAACAATTTTTCAAGATCATAAAGTATTTTTTCAAGAATAATCAAGATATCCGAAAAGATCTTTTTTAATACCATCCAAGTCTTAATTTTTTTTTTCAAATAAACAAAAAAAGAAACTTGCTCTTTGTTTTATATCCAAAACGGCATATAGGAGTTGGAGCAAAAAAAAAAAAAAAAAAAAAACGGCATATAGGAGCGCAGCGAAGTGTTCGGTGCATCAGACCAAAGCCGCTTCCTTCCCAAACAAGCTCATTTAAAGTAGTACCCCCAGTTGTGCTTAATATAAAATAAAATACATTTAACTAATTTAATTAAAATAAAAAAATATTTAATATGATACATATTTTTAAAAATATTGTAGTCATCTTCCTAAATTCTCTCATTTCCTCTCCTCATTGATTATTATTGAAAGAGTAATAAAAATAAATTAGTAAAAATTGATAAATATGAAGACTATATTTTATATTTAGGATCAAAACTAAATTTTTAAATATCTCCTATATTAAGAACCGAATGAGTAATATAACACCCAACGCTTGAATCGATTGACCGTGAATTATTTCAATTTAATCAGTGATCTAGTGTTTGAACCATGGACATGCTACCGCGATAATACTCAGCGGTGAAAAAGATTTACTCAATCAAAAAAAATTGCGGTCTACATTTTCAATACCGTTTACTACTCCTACAGTTCATTTTATAATATGTCTTTCAGAAAGTTATGGCATGAGTGCTTCAAAATGCATCAATTATGTCCCCGAGTGCTTCAAAAAAGAGGTCACACTTCACTGAAAATACATGAACACTTCGGAGAACAGTTTCCAACAGAAGAATATATGAAGTGAGGGGTGATTAGGGTCAAAAAAAAAAAAAAAAAAGGGAAGGGGGTGATTAAAAGAGGGAAAAAAAAAGGATTAAGTAGTAAATTTTATACGTATAGAAGCAATTTTGCCCTGAAAGTTTTTTTTTTTTCAATGTAGCCCCGAAAGTTTAAAAACGTAGTAATCTTGCCATTTTCCGTTAAAATGTTAACCGTCAATGTCACTTTTTTAACGGTCAATGTTAGTTTTTTAACGGAAAAAGGGTAAGATTGCAACATTTTTAAACTTCTAGGGTTATATTGAGTCAAAAAAACCTTTCAGGGCAAAATTGTCCCTTGGTGTGTATTCCCGAGACAAATTTACTATTTAACCTAAAAAATAATTATGCTCTACTTGCATCCATGTTTGGAAGCGAAGGAAATGGATTTTAATAGAGGATGGGAGGGGAAAGATACTTTAATAATCATTGTTTTATTTGAGGATAGAGAAGGGAGACTTTTGTTTGGTGTGAGAGATGAATGAAGGGGACATAGTTAGGAAAATCACCTGTACGTTTAAGATAAGAAAATTAAATATAAATGAGTTTTTAAAATTTTATTTAATATTAATAGGTATCAAGAGATCCAATACTAGCAAATCAAGTTTGGGATTTTTACCAAAATAATAAGTTTTTTAAAAAAATTACCAATCTGGGGCACTTTTAAAACTATATACCAAAATATGGTGGTTTTGGGCCAGTGTCGTCGGGCCGTACGACGGCACTGGTAGTGCCGTCAGGAACCCTGACGGCACCACTAGTGCCGTGAGGGAGCCTAACAAAGACACAATTTGTGTGCCGTTAAACCGTAATAAGACCTTGTGTCTTTGTCGGGTGTCTGACGACGGCACACAAACGCTGCCGCTAGGCCTTCTAGCGACACACAACACGTGTGCCAAGCTAGAGCCTAGCGGCACCGACCCCCGAATTAAAAAAAAAAAAAAAAAAAAAAATTACTCATTTATTTTATTTTATTTTAATAAAATTGATATAAAAATTAAAAATAAAAATAAAAATCGGGGAGTGGATGAATTTTAAAAAATTGTATGAAAAATGAGGAATCTTTTACATTTTCAAAATTCTTGGAAGTTTAAAATTATTATTCATATTTAAAATGTGGTGGATATTTATTTTTATAAAAAAAAAAATCCGTACTTTTTATATTTCCTATTAGAATTTTTTTGTATCGGGTATGATCAACAGAAAAAAGTTTGTATTACTTAAATTATTTATTTTTATAACCAAAAATATTTAGATTTTAATTAAGAGATGGTTAGAAAGAATGTAGGGAGTTTAGTTAGGGGCAATTTAATATTTACGTATATTAAACTAAGAAATCAAAGTGATATGACTTGGTCTTATAATATCAAAATAAGAATAAAAGGAATATATCTTCTAGCCATATAATAGGAAATCAAATCAATATAACTCTAGTCATATATTTTCAGAATAAAAAATTAGAGCAATATATCTTCTGACCATATAATTTCAGAATATGAATTCAGATGTGTATGGCTTCTGGCCATACTAAAATAACAATATCAATATTATAGAAGAACTTGTAAAGGAGATTAAAATAATATATAAAAAAATAACAATATTCAATCTTAGCTATGAAATATTTAAAACAACCGGTTTACATAAAATAAAACACGTGTGACAGCGCCGCTAGGCTCTCTAGCGGCACATGTGTTGTGTGCCGCTAGAAGGCCTAGTGGCACTGTGTGCCGTCCGGATCTCTGACGGCACACATTCGTGTGTGCCGTCAGACACCCTGACAGCACACAGTGCCGTTAGGGTTTCTAACGGCACACAAATTGTGTGCCGTTAGGCTCTCTCACGACACTAGTGGTGCCGTCAGGATCCCTGACGGCCGTCAGTCTGGCCCGACGAAAGACTGGCCCAAAACCACTCTACTTTGGTATATAGTTTTAGAAGTGCCACATATTGGTAATTTTTTTTAAAAAAAACTTATTATTTTGGTAAAAATGACAATCAAGTTTTCATATTTATAAATCGAGTTCCGGGTTTATAAGTTAAATTTAACAATTTAATGCTTACAAATTAAACTTTTATATTTCTAATTATAAATCAAACTGTGCTATTTATAAGTTTTAATTTTAAATTTTAAATTCATTTTTTTACCTGAGTAAATATTAAATTCATTGAAACCAACAAGTATTAAATAAATTTCGAGCAACCTGTTTGCATTTAATTTTCTTAGTGGATACCTATAAATAATTTCCCTAAAATATATCCTCCCATAAAACACTCAATCAGGTGGGCGGGGAGGGAGATTTTTTTTAAAAATAATTCAACTCTCCCCTCAATTTTCACCCAATGCAAGTGATAAGAGTCTTTTATCCTTCTCTTATATAGCCTTCTCTCATAACCACAGTGGTGGACCTTAAGATAAATATTTGGAGAGCTAAATATATATTTATTAACTAATTTTTTTAAAAAAAATATTTGGGGGGCCAAATGTATGCTCATTAACTAATTAAAAAAAATATTTGATGGGGCCAAATATATAATAAAAGTAAGATAACATGCATTTTTACATTATATTAATTTTTTTAAAAAAACTTTCTGAACAATTTTTATGAACAATTTATTTTTGGGGGAGCCATAGCCCCCATTGTAACAAAGAAGATCCGCCCTGCATAACCAGGTAAATTTTTTTATGGCTCCTAATAACTCTGTGCGGCTTATGAATCCAGTCTTTAATAATTTTGGTTGGATCATTATATTATGCAAAGTTAAAAGCAGTTGTGCTACTTGGTGTCATTCTTGGAAATGCCTCAAGGTCAATCTCTGTAGGTTCGAAGATGGGGGGAACATTTTGTTTAATTACACCACTCTGGTCCTATTTATAAGTCCAGTTTGACCAAGTCTCACATACCAAGGAAACTTAGTTGACACAATGATTATGGGGTAAATTTTTAACTTTGCCCTCATTTATGATTGGGTATTTTTGAACTGTTTCTTCTCTCTCCATCTTCATAGGTGCAATTAATATGGGTAAAATTGTCACAATCTTATTTATTATTTGAAACTGAACTTATAAATAAGACCAATTTTTTTGGTCAAATTGGACTTATAAATAGGACCAGAGTGGTAAGTGTTTTTATCCACTCGTTACTGAATTATTAAATCTCCTTTATTCTCTTAAGAGACCTCATCATTGGTATGTTTGGTTTGAGGGAAGGGGAGGGAAGGGAATGGAATGGGAGGGGAGAGAAAAAAAAAATGAGGGAGTAGAAAAGTGTATTAAAATTTAGTGTAGTGGGACCCACCAAATTTTTCTCCCCACTATATTTTTTTCTCTCCCCTCCCCTCCCCTTCCCTCCCACTCCCTCAAACCATGCACACCCTACAAGTTTTGGCTTTAATCATGCAATTTGCTCGAGAGGTTAGCCATGTGCAAGGAAGAGGAAATATTATCTTAGAGGGATATTTTGTCATTTCTCTCTTCATTTATTTGTTTAGATGTAGCAACAGTTTTTTTTTTTTTTTTTTTTTTTTTTTTTTATCACATGTATTCCGTTTAGAATTCATGACTGCTTCTCCTAATATAAATGTTTTATCTAAGATTTGAATTCAAAACTCAGAAGAATTAACATGGTCTAACAACATTATACCAACTCTATTAATAGGTGTACACTACTACAAAAAACAATCTAAATAAGACACAATTAACGTCTTTTTTCAGAGGGACATTTCGGTCGGGAGCGTTGTTTAATTAACTTTTGGCGTCCTGAAATTTTTTTAGGACGCCTTATTTACTTCATGCCAATTTTAAAATTTTGGTGACCTGAATTTACTTTCAGGCTGCCAAAATTAATCAATAACAAAAACAACCACGGCACCAAACAATATATTCTCATATTTCCCATGGCGCCAAATATATTTTCCCAGATATTAGTCGTTATGAAACAATTTTAGAACGCCAAAAATGAATTTTATTCCAAAAAAAATTAAATCTCATGGCGCCAAACAAAAAATTCTCATATTTCCCATGGCGCGAAACAATATACCTAGATGTTAGGCGTCCTAAAACAATGTTAGGATGACACAAATCAATTTTATGAGTCCTAAACTATAATTCAGGACGCTCAAGGCTCAACTTCCTTGAAAATAATTACAAGAATGTCACCTTCTTCATTTGTTACTTCCTATTTTTTTAATAAGGACGTCTTTTAAGGTAGTAATATCCATTTTTTGTAGTAGTGGTAGCAATAGTATTCTTTCTTCATATGTATTTACTAGCATTCTTTTCTTATTACTTTTCTTATCTTTTGCTATTAGTATCATTTGACCTTTTTATACAAAGGAAAGAAAAAACAAATGTTGGGATTACCATTAAAAATGAGCATTTTTTTATTTTATTTTCTGTCTTTTTTCATCCTTTCCCTTCCCATGGCCTCAAGCGATCTTAACTCATTTTTGGTGGTTGGTCAATTAACAATCCGTTAGCTACTAGCTAGTGACTAACTCGATAACACTATTGCCGGGTCGAAGAATAATTATATTATTGTACTATGAAATAAATGGACAACAAACAAGCAGTGGTCATGGCTAGTTGGGTCCTAGTTAACCTTCTTTTATCTTATGTATTTGTATATTGGTATTATATAATATTTTATTTTGACCAATAATTTAGCCCCAACTAAGCAGTGGCGGAACCATGTTATGGAAAGGCCCCAGATGGCCTTTTATTATCTTATGTATTTGTATATATGTATTATATAACATTTTATTTTGGCCAATAATTTGGCCCAGTTAAGTTCTTATCTTTTCTATAATTATACTTTTTTTTAGGGTTAAGGTGCAAAAATACACATATGCTTTTGTCAAAGGAGCACCCAATAGCAAGTGCTTTTTTAGGTGTAAAAGTGACTATGTGGTTATAAATTTGGTGCAAAAATTTGGTGCATTTCTCTTTGGCTGCTGGGATTGAGTTTTCTCGCCCAGGTTCTCTGCTTATTGTTGGGACTAGTGCTCTTTGCTGTCAATTGGGGGCAGATTGGATATTCTTTGTGGCTGGTGCTCTTTCTCAACGAGTTTGTTGTGGAACTCAACTTATTTTCTGTGAAGATCGATAGCTGAATCTACGTCTAGTTCTTCTGTTGCTCTTGCTACAGGTAATATTGCTTCTAGTCTTGCGACTTCTTCCTCGAAGTGGATCATCGATTCTGGTGCTACTGATCATATGACAGGTAACCACCATTTGTTTTCCTCGTATGCGCCTTATGCCAATCCTTCTAGTATAACAATTGCCAATAGTTCTTATTCTCGTGTTCTTGGCTCTGGCACTGCCAAACCCACCTCGTCTGTTTCCTTATCCCATGTCCTTAATGTCCCTGACCTTGCATTTAATCTTTTGTCTCATAGCAAACCCACTCGACAATCAAACTGTTTCATCACTCTCTTTTTTGACCATTGTTTGATTCAGGATCTCACGACAAAGCAAGTTATTGGTAGGGGTTATGAATCTGGTGGCCATTACTTCCTTGAGGATCAGGTACCACGTTCAGTTGCTTGCTCTGGTGGTTCGTCCCTTTTGACATTCATTGTCGTTTAGGTCATATGTCTTTGTCTTCTTTGAAGAGGATGTATCCTCAATTCCATCATTTATCGTCTTTAGAATGTGAGTCATGTCAGTTTGCTAAATATCATCTTGTTTATTTGGCACCTTGCGTTAATAAATGAGTTGTGTCTCCTTTTGATTTAGTTCATTCTGATGTTTGGGGTTCATGTCATGTCGAGTCCAAGCCTGGTTTTCGGTACTTTGTCACTTTTGTTGATGATTTCTCTCGTACCACTTGGCTCTATTTAATGAAAACTCGTTCAGAGTTGTTTTTTCACTTTTGCAATTTCTGTGCTGAAATCAAACTCAGTTTGGTGTATCTATAAAAACCTTACGAGTGACAATGCTAAAGAATATTTTTCTGCCTAATTTCAAACCTATATACTCCAGCATGACATGCTTCATCAGTCCTCCTGCCCAGATACACCAGCTCAAAATGGTGTTACGAAATGTAAGAACCGACACTTATTAGAAGTTGCTCGGGCTCTCGTGTTTCAAATGAATGTTCCTAAGTCTTTTTGGGCTGACGCTGTGTCTACTGCATGCTTCCTTATTAATCGTATGTCCTCTCTTGTCCTCCATGGTGCCACTCCATACACCACCTTGTTTCCTTCAAAACCCATGTTTCCTGTTGACCCTAAAATCTTTGGTTGTGTCTGTTTTGTTCGCGATGTTCGTCCCACTGTTACCAAACTTGATCCCAAGCCTCTTAGGTGTGTCTTCCTTGGGTATTCTAGGGTTCAGAAGGGTTATTGGTGCTATTCTCCCACTCTTCGGCGTTACCTTGTGTCTACAGATGTCACATTCCATGAGCCAACTTCATTTTTTCTTGTCTCTACTCCACCTCCATCTCCTGTCTCTACCGGTGACACCTCTGACAGTCTTGATGATCTCTTAGTCTATACGGTTCAGTTACCATCCGTGCAAGCATTTGACCTGGCACCTACTAAACCACCTATCTATCATGTGTATCGGAAACGCCCTAGGGCAAGTAATGCCGGCAATCAGGTTCATGACCCCCCAATGACTGCTTTGATGACTGATCCAGCATCAGTTCCTTTCGCACCTACTTCTGAACTAGTACCAGTGCCTGATATTCTTGAGACTCTTGATCCTTCCGCTTCTACCTCTGAACTAGCTACAATGTCTGATACTTCTGATGACTTGCCTATTGCCTTACACAAAGGTAAGCGTACTTGCACCTATTATATTTCTTCCTTTGTTTCCTATAATAATTTTTCTTCTCCATCATGTTCCTTCATAGCATCCTTATACTCTCTCACCATTCCCACTACTCTCCAACAAGCCTTGACCCATCCCGGTTGGCGTGCTGCGATGGAAGAAGAAATTGTGGCCCTTGATACGGTCGGTACCTAGAATCTCGTTGATTTGCCTCTTGGCAAGAAGTCTATTGGGTGTAAGTGAGTGTTCACGGTCAAAACAAAAGCTGATGGCACCTTGAAACGTTTGAAAGCTCGATTGGTTGCCAAGGGTTATGCTTAGACCTATGGTGTTGACTATTCGGAAACCTTCTCTCCTGTGGCAAAGTTGTCCTCTGTTCGCCTCTTCATTTCTATGGCCGCCAATTATGGTTGGGATCTTCATCAGTTGAATGTTAAGAATGCGTTCTTGAATGTTCATCTTCTTGAGGAAGTATACATGGAGCAACCACCTGATTTTGTTGCTCAGGGGGAGCATGAGAAGGTATGCCATCTCCAGAAGTCTTTACATGGCTTAAAGCAGAGCCCTCATGCTTGGTTTAATAGGTTTAGCTCCGTAGTTAAAAAGTTTGGTCTGAGTCAGAGTAAGTGTGACCATTCTGTGTTTTATCAGTAGATAGATGCTGGCATGATTTTGTTAGTGATATATGTTGATGATATTGTTATTACGGGTAGCAATGCTTTGGGAATCTCATCACTCAAGGACTTTCTTAATTCTTATTTTCAAACAAAGGATTTGGGTCCGTTTAAATACTTTCTTGGGATAGAGGTTATGAGAAGTAAGAAAGGCATCATTTTGACACAAAGGAAATATGTTCTTGATCTGTTAAAAGAAACCGGGAAACTCGGAGCAGCACTGAGTAGCTTTCCCATGATTCCTAATCCCTTCTTAGACATTGATGATAGCATACCGTTTGATGAGCTATTTGAGGATGTAAGAAAGAAAGTTGATCCGGAGAAAACCAAGCCGTTTGCCTATCCTGAGAGATACCGTAGATTAATTGGGAAATTGAACTATCTCACGGTAACTCGCCCCGATGTCACCTTTCCAGTTAGTGTGCTTAGTCAATTCATGACTGCATCAACCGTTGCTCAGTGGGAAGCTTTGGAGCATGTCTTACATTACTTAAAGGGCTCACCTGGTCATAGTGTACTTTATACGAATAATGGACACAACAAGATTGAATGTTTTTGAGATGCAGATCATGCAAGGTCAAAGGCTACCAGAAGATCCACCATAGGATATTGTGTGTTTGTGGGTGGAAATTTAGTATCATAGAGGAGTAAGAAGCAAGATGTGGTTTCTAGGTCGAGTGCAAAAGCTGAGTATAGAGCCATGGCTTAGTCAGTACAGGAAATTGTGTGGATTCACCAGTTAATGAAGGAGGTTGGTCTTGCCACATCATTACTTGTGAAGTTGTGGTGTGATAATAAAACTGCTCTACACATAGCCTCCAACTCTGTGTTTTCATGAACGTACGAAACACATTGAGATTGACTGTCACTTTGTATGCGATAAGATCAAGGAGAATTTTATTTCTACGGGGTATGTACAGTCTAGTGACCAATTGGCTGACCTTCCGACTAAAGCCTTAAATGAGACTCGGGTTGACTATCTTTGTAATAAGTTAGGCTTGATTAACATCTATGCTCCAACTTGAGGGGGAGTGTTAAGAAATACTCCCTCCGGTCCTAATTATAGGATATATTTAACCGATTTTGGGGAGATTAAGGAGAGGAGTTAAATTAGTTAATTTTACTCATTTTCCTAAAATGCCCTTATATAAATTTAAAATGACATATAAGTAAAAGTAAATCAACAACCCCACCACATATCTCTCCGACCAATTTTCCTTTCTATACGCTTTTTAATTGACATAATGGTCTTACTATACATACATATATGTATGTGTATATATGTATACATATAGATCTATCTACATGCATACACACACACCCATATATCTACACGCACTGAGATATATATGTGTGTGTGTGTGTCCACACACACACATATATATCTACACACTTTGATACACACAAACATAGATATACATATATATGTACACACACATATATACATATACATATATACACAAACACAAACACACACACACATATAGACATACATACATATATACACAGACACATATATATAGACACACACATATACATACATACATATATATGTTTATAGACACACACATGTGTGTGCGTGCGTGTGTGTATTGCAACCCACATACATATACTCATCAAAAATCAAACACACTTAAGAGAATAAAATATGAGTATTTTAGGAAGAAATTGACAAAAACTATAAAGTTGTCTTATAATTAGAACCAAAACCAACTCCCAAATGTTGTCTTATAATTAGGACCGGAGGGAGTATATACTATAATTAGAATAGCATACAATCAGGGATTATAGAGATTAGGGAATCAATCTACATAATGAGTCATTAACTTTCTTGTTTCCTCTCTTATGTATAAGTACCTCTACTATGTAGATGAATAGGTACACATTTGAGAATATATTCCTTCCCCTCTCTCTGGTTCTACAGTAATTAAATATGGTCTAAAATCTTATCCCAAGAAAACACAGTGTAAAATTGAAATATACTCCATAATCCATATTATTTGTAAATCGTATCTGATAAATTTAATAATATATACATGTTGACATTGATGAATAACTCAATTTTGAGTCCATGCTTTGAACAAAATTTAAGATGAGTTTCGTTCATAATTTTTTTTTTATATATATATATATAATAAAAATTATAAATAGCTGATAAATAGAAGAGATTAGCCACACACAAAAAAAAAAAAAAGTCCACTTGAGCGACAGATCTTTTATAAAAATAGTAAACAAACCAGTTCACAACTTAATTAAAACATCAAGCAACTTCAATTAGTAAATGGGTCAGACACTCTCATAAAAGGAGGAGGTTCGATCCTGACGTTGGTCAAGGTGTCGGGGGAGATATCTTAGCTCTTGGGTGTCTAGGTAAACGTCTAAGGATAATAGACGGCTCACCTTGCCCAACATTGATATCACTTAGAAGAAAAGGAAACTTTGCTCTACCTTTAGATCGTGGGTAAGTACAACCTATTTTCTAAAATTTTGGTATAAAAAAAACATGAAGCAGTAAAGCGTCAACTTGGGTGAAGAACATCCTTCATGTTATGGTATTTTATTTCTCATAATTAAACAATCGGGTCAAGATCATTCAACAGTATTATATAATTGTTGTTGTTTAATACTCACATGGCCACATGTCAGAAATCAGAAATTACATTTAACATGAGATGGGAAGTGGGCACCCACTTCATCCGACAGCAGTACTGACCCTAAAATTGATAGTTCATGCCCTTGGATTTTAAATTCTATACTGTTTTCCTTTTGAATGTATTATTGTATGCATTTACTAAAATTTATAATAAACTCAACTCTTCATCATAAACTTTGTCCAAAAAAAAACTCTTCATCATAAAGAATGAATAATACCACACGCTATGTACGTGAACCCACCATCTCATAATTTGAAAAAAAAATTGTTCATGACTTCATGTTTTTTACTTAACATTGACTTAAGGTTGACTATATATTAAAAAAAGAAGAAGCTAAAATTGCATTTATATAATTCTGTTTAGGTTACCCGTACTTCCTCCTTAAATGAAAAAATTATGCTTTACCCCTGTTTTAATTGATAATACTTTTTTTTAAAAAGAAAATCTCCTAATTAACTTCTTTTACTTGTTTACTTGAAATAGTTTCCCACACATATTTAAAAAGTTTCATTTGTATAGCATCTACCAGTAGATCAGTAAAGTGATTTTCCAACTAACACTGTTTATGGTTCAGTTTTATGTTAACTAAACTATTCACAATAGATTTTTGTAGCAATGTCCTATATTTACTGAAACATGAATAAAAAAAATTGCATTTTTGTAGCAATGTCCTAAATAATGAAGCTAAAGAGGATTAATGACTTGTGCGTAGTTGTGACGGTGTTATTCTGAAGAGAAATATAAAAATTGAATAAAAAGACTTCTCAAATAAGGTTAAATAATTAGGAAGCAAAACTCTAAAATACAAGTTATAAGAATGATCAAACCCATACAAAAAATTGAAGCTTTATCATAAAAATTGGAAGAACTACTAATTAAGCCCATTCACTCTTGACGGAGTGGCCAAGAGATTAGTATCAAAATCTAAGAGCCGTTTGGATCGCGGAAAATTGGGCGAAGGAAAAGGAAAATGAGCATTTTCCATCGCGTGCAGGTGTTTGGTTCGCATTTTCCGTCGAAATATTTTCCGGCGGCGGGGTGATTTTCCCTTATACATGGGAAAATGGGTTCCCACCAATTTTGGTGGGAACCATTTTCCGGCGGAGCAAGAAAATGAAAGAAGACGAACTTACCATTTGCGAGCGCTTCTTGTGTGTCTTCAATCCGCGAAGAAGTCACGGTGGTGATGATGGCAGACTCAACCGCCTCCTGCCAAAGATCTGAGATCGAAGAAAGCACAGACCAAAACCAAAGATCTCAGGTCGAAGAACACACACTGCCAGAAATCGAAGAGGTAGCAAAGAATCCCACGTTGCAGGCACTTGAAAATATTCTCCCACAAGATGAAGATTTCGATTATGATAGGTATGACCTCTATCGGTGAGACGGAAGAGAGGGGGAGAGAGAGAGAGAGGCGGCGAAGAAGAAGGAAGGAGAAGGTGAAAATCATAGTCGAAAATCATTTTGCTTCAAGGTAACATGTACTCTGATCTAACACAAGGAAAGGAGACAGGAGGTCGGACAATTCTCGACAATTTGCAGGTTCCCCTGTTATGCAACTAGAAAACAGAGATTTACAGAGTTTTATTGTTCTTGTAATTTCTAAAGCATTCTCCAATATTCTTACACTAGGTATTATCACTGAACTCTCCAGAATTGAAGACATTAGGATATTTTTTTAAAAAAAATATAGAGTGGAGAATGCCCTAGGCATAGGCATTCTCGACAGAATGCACTGTCGAGAATGCCTGGCATTCTCGAGAATGCCTTAAGACATTCTCAATGTAATGCCTTAAGGCATTCTCGGCTCAATGCCTTAAGGCATTGCATTCTCGAGAATGCCTTAAATGCCTTCCCGCGAGCATTTTTTTTTTATTTGGAAGGGTAAAATGATATTTTGTCTCATTTTCTTATTTTATTTTCTTCCAACCAAACAAATTTTTTCTAATCAACCATTTTCTTTTCCAGTGCCAACCAAACACAACGAGGTAAAATATTTTCCATTCCATTCCTTTTTTTCATTTCCATTCCTTTCAATTCCCACATTTTCTTTGATCCAAACAGGGCCTAAGGAGTTTTCCGTTCCCTACACGACAAAATTATATAATAGTTTAATTCAATGTAATATGAACTATAAACTATAAAGCATAGCTGATAAAAATTAACACAAATAGATTTTTTTAAAACTTAAATAACAAAAAATACATAAAAGTGCGTTTGGGGGAAGCGGTAGGTGAATGGTGACGATGGAAAAACTCAACGGGAAAAAAACGCAGTGGGGTACCGTTTGGGTAAGCATTTAGGTGATTGGACTATTCCTAGAGAAGCGCGGTGCTGTGGAAGTTGCTATAGTGTTGGAGGGTTGCGATGAGAGAGAGAGAGACAGAACAAAGGAACTGGAGTCATGCCTTCCTGAAAAAAGAAGAACTCTAGAAAAATATTTTCTTGGAGAGAGAAAAGGAAAAAAGGAAAATATAAAAATAGAAATAAGAAATACTTTAAGGGAAAAATATTTCTCAAGTCAATGGAGATAAGTTATCTCCAATGACCCCTAAAATTACGTCGTTTTGAATTTGTTACGGTCCGGCCAGACGGCCCATATGTGTGGACGGCCCAACGCAGGCCATATCATATATCCGAGAACACCTACAATCCAGAAGAATCTATCCTATCCAATATTAATAAAGATATGATAGATCAGAATCTATCCTATCTAATATTAATAAGATATGATAGATCACACTTAGGATATCAAAGCAAGCCCTATAAATACAAGTAGCACGACACTAAGGTGCAAACGTTCTAACTCAAACCTAGTAAATTCTATATCACTGTGCACATCCCCACTTGACACATTCACGGTTAGCATATTGATCCAATATCAAAGCGTTAGCCCATCGGGCTACACATCTGGTTCCAGACCAGAACAGAATTAATGAAGAGTATGTTTGTAATTTCATGTGAATTAATGAAGGGTGCAAAATTACGAAACACCCTTCATTAATCCAAAACGACGTAGTTTTGGGGGTCATTGGAGATAACTTATCTTCAGTGACGGGAGAAATCCTTTACCCATACTTTAATTAGTTATACAAATTAGTTTAGGAAAAAATAAAAATAAAAATACTTTAGAATAATTTGAATTAACTTTCTTAATTTCTAAAAAAAAAACTTAACTTTGTCTTATATTTTGGATCGGAAGGAGTTATAATTTAATTTTTTTTTATCAAATTTAAATTTTTATCTTCAATTATCACAATATACACCGCTAATATATATGTAGTATTCAATAAGATTCCGGTTTTTTTCAGTCATTTTTCATCTCAACTCACTTTTCAAATAATAATCCAAACACCGTTAAATTCAGTTTCGAAAAAATCTACTTCTGTCACTATCAATCCAAACCCAAATCATATTTACAATCTGATTTTTTTTCCTATTTTACTTCGGTAAAAGTTAGATAAAAAATAAATCATTTTTCCACCGTTTTTTTTATCCCGACAACGTATCAAGCAACAGAGCGGGTAAAATGGATCGTGCCCGCCAAAAAAGTATGGATTGATAAAACGATGACCCGCCTAGAAAGCGGGTTGTTTCAACCATACCCGCATAACCCACACCCGTTCTAGCCGCGCCACACGCCACCTCCCTTTGAGAGTTCAAGTTCTTGGGTCGTGACTCTGTCTTGTACGGCGGCACCAGCACACTCGCTCTACTCAACGTAGATGGCTAGCCTCAACCTTCCACCGCATGAGTCTTTTTCACAAACTTCGATCTCTCTCTAAACAATCCAACTGGTAAATTCAGCTTTACTTGCTTCAACTTTAATGCTTCCTTTTAGATTTCCAGTTCCTCTCCGTTATTGATTTGATGATCAAATGTTATCCTCTCTCTCTGAATGAAAAATGTATTTTGGATTTTTTAAATTGAGTTTGTAACTCTGCATCCCTGAGCTTCTGTTTCATCCAAGTAATTTGGTTCCATCTCATGATGCACAAGAAGCCACGTAGTCCGGTTCCAGTTTGTTCTCATCAGGCAATTGCGTCACTACTGCCTTCGCCTTCCGTCTCGTCAGGCAAAAGTTCATCGGTTTCTCTATGAACGTCATCGTTTGGCTCACCATTGGAGTAATAATGTCTTGGCTCTTCATTCATCAAAGGATCGGCCTGTAGGTGAATCCGAAAAACAATATGTGTTAGGTTTCTTAATAAAGCAGTCAAGCAGCAGACTGGTTTTTCGTTGCCTTGCACAACAAGGGCAAGCAGCAACCTGGTTCTCCATAATCTAGATTCAATTTGTTATGAGCTTTTACCGCTACTCTGTTGGTTAAGTGGTGCTAGACACGTGGCTTCCTATGTAATGTGGGATGAAACCAAGAACTAGGATTTAAAAGCAGCACCTTGATGCTGCTTTTTGAGGGTGCAAAGAAACCAAATCAAAATATTTGTGTAATGCGTCTGTTGTCGTTGTGTTGGTTTGTGGTTGCTTGATATTTAAACTAGTACTATTACTTATTTTTTGATACAAAGTACTATTACTTATATGCCAAACTCCAATTTATCAAAAGAGATAGATAAAATACCTTTACTTTTGTTTCCTCCCTTCATATGTTTTTTTACTCTGCTTTTCAGATTATATTTCAAACTGAAATGACCTCTTTCATGGGGAATTATTGAGCCTGGATTGCAATTTGTTGGTAATGGGGTTATTAAGGTTTCTAAGGAGGCATGATTTCCTCTTCAAGGCTAAAACTAGAAACAGAGTTAATCCACTTCAACACATCCAAAGTAGAGGCTTCTCCAAGTCTGAGCTCTTCAATGACAAAGATGCAGTGCTTCCTGTTTTGGTCATTGGTGCTGGACCTGTTGGTCTTGTTCTCTCTATCCTTCTGACAAAATTAGGTAACATTGAACTTAAAGCATTGCTGTTTATAGTTGACCATTGTTTGGTTTGATTGCCAGACCGTATTAGCTGTCAAAATCTATGCTGATACTCTTGTATTGTAGTGTTTTTTTAAAAGAGCAATGTCAAATTTTCGCATAAAATGTTTTTGGCACATACTTCAAGAATTTATTACAAAATTGCTGTTTATAGTTGACCATTGTTTGGTTTGATTGCCAGACCGTATTAGCTGTCAAAATCTATGCTGATACTCTTGTAGTGTAGTGTTTTTTTAAAAGAGCAATGTCAAATTTTCGCATAAACTGTTTTTGGCACATACTTCAAGATTTTATTACAAAATATATAGCTGCCATCTAAATGTATCCGTAGTATGACATACTGATATGTTTGTGCTAGCTTTTTTGAGGACCCTACATCAACTGTGATAAGATTAAATGGTGCCAATGGCCCTTTGGCCTAGTGGCACTAGGCTTCCTCGTGGAGGTTGCAGGTTCGATCCCACTTGCTTCCAAGCTATTTAGCCAGTCCCTTTTTACTAAAAAGTTAGATAAGATTAAATGTTGTTCTGTTACCAATGGAAGATGTTTTCTTCCCCATGATTTTAACTTTGGTGCAAAAAATTGTCTTTGATATGATTGTGTTTAGTTTCATTTTAATTGTCTCTTAGTCATGGTGACCTTAATGAATTGTTTCTTTTCATTTTTCTGATTTTATACTAATCATGCACTGTTTCAGCTGAATGGCCATTTATGATATATAAATGACTATGTTACATTATAGGGATCAAATGTGCAGTGTTGGAAAGAAACATGACTTTTTCGAACCATCCACAAGCACACTTCATCAACAATCGATCCATGGAGGTTAAATTCTTGTTGCGGATTCTCTCATAATTTTCCCCCTGTACAAAGCATTAATTTTGACCAAAGTCTGACTTCAGATATTCCGCAAAATTGATGGCCTTGTTGAAGAAATCCAGAGCTCCCAACCACCTGTGGATTTATGGAGGAAGTTTGTGTACTGTACTTCACTCTCTGGTTCAATTCTTGGATCGGTGGACCACATCCAACCTCAAGGTGCTATTTGTGGTCTGGGAGTTTGCTTAAGTCTGACTGCAATAGGAAGCTTAACTTTCATGAGGAATTTTGACATTTTTTATCTATAAATTGCTATTGGCAAATATTTCAAGACTATGTTCTTTCTCGTTATTATTAAGCTTTGGAAGATTCACATACTTTTGCTTATCATCAGATCTTCAGCATGTCGTCAGCCCTGTCTCTGTTGCACACTTCTCACAGTACAAGCTGAATTATTTACTACTTAGGCAGCTTGAGACCCTAGACTTCCAAGTATGTGCGCCTGAAAGCTCAGAAGAAAACGGTTGGTCCCATGAAAGTAAAATACTGATGGGTCATGAGTGTGTATCTATTGATTCAAGCAATGGCATTGTTACTGCGACAGCTTCCTCAATTGACAAGGGGAGGCCTGTAGAAAAGAAATTCCGTTGTAACATTCTCGTTGGTACAGATGGTGCTGGAAGCACTGTGAGAAAGCTCGTAGGAATACAAATGAAAGGTGAGACAGACTTGCAGAAGCTTGTCAGTGTCCATTTTTCAAGCAAAGACCTTGGGCAGTATTTGCTTAAGAAGAATCCTGGCATGCTTTTTTTTATCTTCAATACTGAAGCCATTGGAGTTCTGGTTGCTCATGATCTGAGGCTGGGGGAATTTGTATTGCAGGTATAGCATGCCGCAGCCAATGTTGGGATATGACTACTTCGTTTCATGAACATCTAATTTCACATAAATCTAAAGTAAGATTTTTGTTGTGTTCATTATAGATGCCATTTTATCCACCTCAGCAGACAATTGAGGACTTCAGCCCAAAGGTATCTCCATTCATTTTAGATGGTTAATTGATTGGATGTGGTTTACTTATGCTTGAAGAAGTTCACCATAAAGTGATGCATTGATTAAAACATGCTAAATTTAAATATTATATCTGATGTGAATGTGACTGATATGCATGTTCTTTCATGACTTTTGTTGTTATTAAGTGTAGCATGGTATATTCTGAAATGGACTGAATTGTAGTAGGCATGTGAGAAGTTAATCAGCAAACTGGTTGGCGAGCAACTTGATGACATAAATGTAATTGACATAAGGCCATGGGTTATGCATGCTGAAGTTGCTGAGAAGTTTATATCTTCTGGAAACCAAATATTTCTTGCTGGTGATGCTGTCCATCGATTTCCTCCTGCTGGTGGATTTGGTTTGTAGTTTTATATCCTTAAGTAAACAGTTAAGGTCTACGGGTGTGAATATCTCCTATTACTTTGCAGGGGGGGGGGGGTGTCAAATTATCACAGGTTATGAACATGGCTGGAAGTCTTTGATGACGTTCAAGTAAATGGGAAATGTATTCCTGGAACAAGATAGTTGTTGTTTATGGCATGGTGGCCTAGCTTGACCAGACATATCCTCTGACTCTGAGGGAGAAGGCTTTGATGATGTACTTTGATCAAAGTGTTTGCTAACCCCAGGATTAAATAATAGGCTTGGATGATAAAATCCTTTTAAGTGGATCGAAATATATACATTATGTGTACCATGTTCGATCCATCAGATATAAATGTCATGATAAAATAATTATCTTTATAGACTAAACAAATATAATAATCTGCCTTATTAGATGAGAGTGAATGTCGTTTTATTGGTCTAATAGAAAGCAACCTGATGCTAAAAAATTTCTCCATGAATTGCAGGAATGAATACTGGCATTCAGGATGCCCATAATCTTGCCTGGAAAATAGCTGCTGTGATGAAGGGTATTGCGCCATCTTCATTACTAAGTACATATGAAATGGAACGTAAACCGGTACTTCTTTTATCTGGTTTTCCCTTTACCATTCATGTATACTTATGGTAAATTAAGATGGACCCTAGACTTATAGCTGTTTGTTATTGTCAGATTGCTATATTCAATACGGAGTTGAGCCTTAAAAATTACAAGGCTGCCATGGCAGTTCCTTCAGCACTCGGTCTTGACCCTACTATTGCAAACTCAGGTACTAAAAAAAGTAATTTAATGCCTTTCTTCACCATCAATTAATTCATATAAACCATTGTTAGCTCCTTCCTCACTATTATATTTATTTCTTTTCTTCTATTTGCAGTACATAAATTAATAAATACTGGGCTGGGGTTTTTACCCCATGGATTAAGGAAAGGAGCTTTGGAAGGAATTTTTGCAATTGGGCGAGCACAGCTATCAAAAACTATTCTAGATGAAAGTAATCCAGTTGGATCCTCAAGGCTGTCTAAGCTAAGGCATATATTTGAAGAAGGGAAAAGTCTTCAACTCCAATTCCCCGCTGAAGATCTTGGTTTCAGGTATATTACCATTAATTACATAGTTACACTTCAGTTTTTTTTAGGTACTTACATTGAACTTGTGCTTAGTATATGTAATCATACTTGAATGATATGATTAAGCACTTCAGGACTCCTGTCTAACTCTTATATCTGGATATAGATACCTACAAGGAGCAATCGTGCAAGAGAGTAATAATTTAGAGTCTACTCCACAATTGTCTACAGGTCGCCGGAGGGATTACATTCCTTCAGCACATCCAGGATCAAGACTGCCCCACATGTATGTGAGGGTGAATAAATTGAATGAGGTTTGTATCAATAGTAATACTACCTTTGGTCCTTAATATAAGATATATTTAACTAATTTAGGTAGATTAAGTAAGTTAATTAATTGTCAAAAATGCGTGTTGGCTTCTCTAAAATTCCTCTCTTAAATCATTTGCATTGAAGTTAACCCTTGATCCAAAATCCCACAACATGTGCACTCAATAGGATAATTTAAAAAAAAAAGATGATACATATGGGAGACAAAGTAGATTGAGGTTTTATATTCAAGACCTGAGTTTGCACATATGGGAATGATATGATTAAGCACTTCAATCTACATTTCGTTACGTTGAATCATCAATGAGTTTCATGTCTTCCCTTAAGGGGATCATGAAGCCCTTTTGTACTGGTTTGGACTATGCAAACTAGAACAACTATTTGATATTTCTTACTCCCTCCTATCCTTTTTATAAGATCCAAATTTTTAAATTGGTTAGGTCGACAGGTCCTTTTTATAAAATCCAATTTCGGGTTGCTTGAACATTAAATGCATTTTTACCAATTTTACCCCTAATTAATATAGTCTCTCTTGTTATCTTTTTCGCATACATTTTCTTTCATGTTTTTTCTCACTATTTCTCTCTCTCACCCACCCTCTTATAAATAAGGGCATATTTGGAAAAAAAATGCATCTCTTACATATTTATTGATTTGACCAAATTACCAAAACCACCTAATCTGGTTATTTGAATATTATAAAAAGTACTGAGGGATTACTATAATTTGCTGGGCTTGACTACATTTCTAGGTTACAGTTGCAACAGAAAGACTTCATTTTTTTCAGTTGTCTTAATGTATACAGGCTTGTTTTGTAGATTGTTTCAACGCTAGATCTTGTGTCTGGAGACAAAGTTGAGTTTCTTCTCATCATAGCTCCTCTGAAGGAATCCTACAACATTGCTCGAGCTGCGTTTAAGGTGGCAGAGGAACGCCAAATTTTGGTCAAAGTTTGTGTTATCTGGCCTAGTGGTTCTGCTGAGGGACTCAATGAAGGCAGTAAGACGGCATTGTCACCTTGGGAGAATTATGTAGATGTTGTTGAAGTTGATAGGCCATCAACTTCAAATTGGTGGAAGGTGTGTCAAATGAAGGAAAGTGGAGCTATTTTAGTTAGACCTGATGAACACATTGCCTGGCGTACAAACTCAGGTCTTGCTGGGGACCCCACAGTGGAAATGCAAAGAGTCTTTTCTGCAGTATTAGGGATTATCTATAAAAATTAATGAATTAATAGGTGATTTTCTTAATAATTATTTGATCAATTCTATTGATGCACGGTGGATCTGACGCAATAATGAGATTGACCATTGATTGATGCCAGTGGATTGTTTTTTTAGCTGGTTTGTTTATCCTAATGTCATTGTTAGTCTTGATACGTCAAATCTATTGGGAATAAATATTTTTCTAATTTATCCCCATGTTCCTGTTTGGTTGGGAGGGAGGGGGGCGGAGAGAGATTTCAGGCTTTTTGACTAATTTGTCCCTTATTAAATAACTATTTACCAAAATGCCCATATTTGGAAACTATTTCCCCATATGCCCCTGTTTAGTCGACTAAACCCTTATTTAGTCGACTAAAATGCGGGGCCAATTTTTTTTTTAAATGATCCCGTGATTTAGTTGACTAAACTAGAGGGCTTAGTCGACTAAATCGCGACAGAGGGGTTTTTTAAAAACCCTAATCGCGGCATTCGGAACCCTAATCAACTAAACACCCCCCAAAACCTCTCCCCCTCTGTTTTTTTTTCCACCAAATCCTTGCTGAATCCGTTGGTGGATAGCGAAGGAAACTTCATTCTAGTGTCATTTGCGTCGATTTCGGTATGTTCTCATCTCCATTTCGAATTTCCGCCGTTGTTCTTGCGTTTATGCGAACCCCATTTGCGTTTTTGCGTTTTGTGCTTTCATTGGTTGATTTTGTTGTGTATCTTTGATTGATTTGAGTATTTCATTCGTATATACAACAGAATCAATAAATCTTTTACCCATTATATAAAGATGTTTCAATTTGAGACGTTTATAAAATAAAAGTGACTTTTCAATTTTGTTGGCAAAAAAAATAAAGATGTTTCAATTTATTATTTATAATAATAGTCTCAGTTAAATTTGAAATAACAAAATACTATATTTTTAACAAATTAGTAATTAGTCCATAAGGTATTATTAAAAATTTCTGAATGTTGTTAAAAGACTATGATGAACTTTGATATTTAAAAAGAAAAAAATGAAGATATGTGTATGCCTAATTTTAATTTTAACTAAATAATATCATATCAGATAAGATATGAGTGGATTCTCTTAAGGGTTAAGATCATAGCTATGCACATTTTTTGTAACTTCAAATATTTTTTTACAAAGTAAGATAGGATGAGTTTTAAAATTCTTTTGATTAATAAATCAAAATTATCAAAATTGAGTTGGTATAGCAGTGTCACATTAGGTCCCTCTAGTCTTGAGTTCGATTCCAAGGGGAGACATTTGTGTTAAGAGGGGCCGTCACCAATCCCAAACCGCATACCACATGATTTTTATATATATATATATATATATATATATATATATATATATATATGTAAGAGACTATTCTAACACCACTTGTAAAGCTTATAATCCAATAACACTTGTAATACGTGGAACTATACATATGGAGAGATATGGGGAGAGAGGGGAAGTGAGTGAGACATAGGAAAACAAAAGGGTTGTATAGAATATAATTAAGAAAATCACGAGGAGAAACAATGTAAAAGAAGACAAATTAAAGTTGCAGTGAAATTTGTAAGATTGTGAAGAGAGCCATTTGTAAAAATCTGTGTAGTGAGTGTTATCACTATCAAAATCTTGGCTATCTTATATTGTGATAGGAAGAGGAGCAGATTCCCTAAAAGGGCACAACCAACGGGAATGCTAAAGCTACCATGTTATTGTTGTGCACCAGATTGCAAGCACAACATTGAGCCAGACTCACTACAAGAGAAAGCATGCAATAAACCTCTACACGTGTCAGGAATGCGCTAAGCCCTTCACCGTCAAAGGCGATTGGCGAATCCACGAGAATTGTGGTGAGCTCTAGTACTATCTTTTTAGCTCTGACTTTAAACACAAGTTATCTGCTAATGATCACATCAAGGCCTTTGGTCTTGGCCATGACACTTGTTGCTCGCATGATCAAGATGATGAACCAAGAGTCCACATTAGGTGCTTCTGAGATTGAAGAAGATGGTGAGAGCTACTTAGCTAGCTAGGGTTTAATTCTATTTTAGTTTCTTATGTGATGTGATGATGATATTCCTGCTTCATTACACACAATATATATATATGCTCTAGCTTGTACTAATATTCTAATATATAGACTTTAATTCTTCTAATGTATGACGGTTGTATGTGATTTTTTTCATAATGTTCTAGGTTGCCCTGTTTTTCAATTGTGTTACTATCTGTTTATGCTTGCTGTGTAGGATTTTGTCATCTCGTAAATATGTATCTTATTGAATCTTTGGGTAAAAGTAATATATTACGATGTTTTATATAGCAATCACCAGCTTTTTGTTCCTTATAAAATTTAAATATCAGAATTAAAGATTTAAATAATACAAAAACAATATGAATGAAATACTCAAAAAGATACCCAACAAAATCACCCCCATGAAAGCACAAAACGCAAATGTGGGTTCGCATAAACGCAAGAACAACGGCGGAAATTCGAAATGGAGATGAGAACATACTGAAATCGACGCAAATGAAACTAGAATGAAGTTTCCTTCGCTACCCACCAACGGATTCAGCAAGGATTTAGTGAAAAAAAACAGAGGGGGAGAGGTTTTAGGAGTGCTTAGTCGATTAGGGTTCCAAATGCCGCGATTAAGAAAAACCCCTCTGTCACGATTTAGTCGACTAAGCCCTCTAGTTTAGTCGATTAGGGTTCCAAATGCCGCGATTGAAAAAAACCCCTCTGTCACGATTTAATCGACTAAGCCCTCTAGTTTAGTCGACTAAATCACGAGATCATTTAAAAAAAAATTGGTCCCGCGTTTTAGTCGACTAAATGAGTGTTTAGTCGACTAAACATGGACATATGGGGAAATAGTTTCCAGACATGGGTATTTTGGTAAATAGTTATTTAATAAGAGGCAAATTGGTCAAAAAGCCGAGATGTCAACTAGTTGTTCTCCGAGTTCGATTTCCGGGGAAAAAAACCACATAGGGGGGGTGAGTTCCATTGGCCTAATTTGATTTAAACATTCCGAGAGTCCCATATGTAAGTATGGGACTCTCGGAATGTTTAAATCAAATTTTGGGGATGGTAGTTGAAGTCTGTAGATAGTGCACAACAGGTTGAAAAGCAGAGTGAGAGTAAATATGGAGTCAACTCAGTCTCATTAAAATCGGTAAATTACATAGTTAAATACAGAGCCAGCCAACGTACTCAAATCGTTACACATAACTGGAGCAGCAGAAAATAAAAGTGACTTGATTTCCAGTATTTAACAGAAAAAGTTTGGAACATAACGTGTTAGGGCAAGTATCTTGGCAACTAAAATGATTCCGAAAGGCAGAAAGCTTCCCTTTGACTGAAGGCTGCAATAAAACCCTGTAACTACAAGACAAAGTCGAGTGCAAGAAAATGTATACTTGCCCCTAAAGATACTAAGTTACGATTATGAGATATCCAATAGCTGCTATGATGACTCCAAGTATCCCACCCACAAGGACCTGCAGTATGAATTCGAATGTCAAGAAGTAAAACTGCTGTGATAAAATAATATTCCTCGGTCCTTAATATAGGACCTACTTAGGGAGTTGATATTGGTCTTTTAATGTAAAACCTATTTTACAAGTTGGCCATTTTTTCTCAAATTAACCCTATTGATATTCCCTCAATAACAATCAAGTAGGAGATGGAGGAAAGGAATTAAGGAAGATAATTGTGGCATTTTGAAAAAAACATGCTATATTAATTAACTTAACTAACATTCTTAATCTACTCTAATTAGTTAATTAGATCTTACATTAAGGGCTAGAGGAGAGAAGTAGTTTAAAAGATAGATCTTTTAACATCCTAAATTTTTATAGACAAATATCGAACACTGAAAAACCAGTCTTGGTTAGTTGATGCAAAGTAACATCAAATTATCTCGATATCTGAACAAGCATCTGTTGCAATAAGATTCTTAGACCTATCAAATGATTATATGAACCAGTTCAATGCAGAATGGGGAACCTGCATGGGAGTATGACCAAGAAGTTCACGAAGAGGTATTCTTTCAGCCAGAGGATGCTCATCAGGAAGTTCATAAATAATTTGGTTCAAAACCTGAGGACCATTGAGTCATTCAAAGTAAGTAAAGATATAAACATATACTCTGTGAAACTGAGAGAAAGAAAAATGGGAAATCAAACCTCTGCTTGGCGTCCTGCTTGTAATCTTACACCAGTGGCATCATAAATCACCTGCCATCAATCTCAAAATCTTAAACATACATCCTAATCTATGGAACATTCTTATAGCTTTAGTTTCTTGGTCACCATATGAATAAAAAAACTGAAAAGTTCTTTGTGACCCCTTAATATAGATTAGTGTGAAGAAATGAAGGGAAAATCATACAATACAAGCCAAGACTAATGCAATGGCAAATACAGATCCTCCCACGCCATCCTGGAATCCAATAGCAGCAGCAAGAGCAGTTACAGTAGCTGAATGGGAAGATGGCATTCCACCAGAATTAATAAGCTGCTTGAGATCACATCTTCTCTCCTTAAACCTGTAAATCTATGAAACATTAAAACTCTTAGGATGAACCACACGGTAACGATAGAGACCAGAGGGAACTGAGAATTTCTAATTCATCAGAGACAATCACCAAGTTACAATTCAAAACAATAAGGTCAATCAGCAGCCAAAAGAAACGTCATTAAGAAAAGATTAAATATTATTGAGCACAGGCACACGTCATTAGTTTTAAGAAATTGGAGGTTTAATATTCCGGTCACCTAATTTTTCTTCAAAAAGTACTAAAAAACCACACACGAGTGAACATTACAAAGAAATTTCAGGAACTTGAAGAAATCCACCAGTTATATCTCTGTTCATAGCTACAGTTACTACTCGTCTCATTAGTAACAAGATAATCAAGCTATATACACCAAATCAACCGGTTTCCATTTTATTTTGGAGTTTATTGAGTTTGTTCTGATACAATTACAGCATAAAAACGCGGTTTCCTACGTAATGAAGGCAATCTAACAGGAAAACTAACCAAAGGGAGAAGAACTTGGTTGATTGAGCGATGACGAAAGCGACGAAGGCAGATAAGAGAGGGTAATTCACAACGATTGACGAGGACGAAGACGAAGCATGAGTGAATACTGCTTCATCCATGGCTTTCCTTTGCTTCAATCTTCTCCGATTTGGTCAATTTCAGATTTGATTTTCTGCGGCGAAAAACTCGTGAATGCTTTGAGCAGCGAAGTTGAGAAGATGAGAATTACAACGAGAGAAAAGAGCACGATGCTCCCAAGAGTTTCGTGGAGATCTGTTAATCCAGTCTCGTCGTTTGTTCAACGTTCTCTCACTGATAACTAATAACAAGTCATAGCTTTCGGATGACCTGAATATGCCTCCCTGTTCAAATATGGTGTCTAGAATATGCTTTAATAATTTTAGATTTTTTGCTACTTCATTTCATTTTCAGATCATTTTAGCTCAACCCAACATTAAAGTGGAAAAGTCGGTGAAGCTTTTTAAAGTTACTAGTTTTAGCTAGACAAGATTTTTTTATTTTATTTTAATAAAGCACTCATAATTTATTTATATGTATCAACTATCTAAATTGAAATTTAAAGAGTATTATTTATGGGGTTTAAACTTCTCATGTTGCATGAGAAGAAGAAGATTCCTACACACATATATATATATATGCAGGTCCCACCATTTCATGCGTGTGTAACATGAGAATACACTTCTCCTACAACATAAAAAGTGTTTTTCCCATTATTTATATGTATCAACTATCAAGTATAGACTAAGGGTAGCAACATTTTTGTAAGTAAGTGGAAAAAAATTGTTCTCCTTTAACCCGTCTATGTTCGAGGCTTGAGAATGGAGAAAACAGTGTTGGGAGCTCTTTCCTTACGACCGTTAGCCTGGCTCGAAGCAAATCCAGATTAGTAGTAACTGAAGATTCTAATGAATAGAGTGGCAACCAAAAAAAAAGTATGGCAAAAATTCATATAAACTATAAATCAAACAAATTTTAAATTAGCATTAAAGAGCTTATGAGAGAAGAGAGATTAAACGCAAATCAGGGTTAGTAAAAAAATTTAAATCAGTAATAAATACCCTAAGGATAATAAGTTAAAATAGAAGTACCTTAATCCCAGGTTAAGATTTTAAACAACTTTTGGCTCATAAGTCAAATACCACTCTGGTCCTATTTATAAGTCCATTTTAACTAAACCTCACATATCAAGGAGAGGTAGTTAACTCAATGATTATGGGATAAATTTTCAACTTTGCCCTCATTTATGATTGGGTATTTTTAAACTTTTTCTTCTCTCTCTATCTTCATGGATATAATTAATATGGATAAAATTGTCACAATCTCATTTATTACATGAAGCTGGACTTATAAATAGGACCAATATTTTTTTTTATCAAAATGACATAAATAACAGGGCCAGAAGTGACGAGGTTAAAAGTTTATCCAAACATATTAAATTTTCCTAAAAACACTTAAAAACATGTTTTTTAGCCGTGCATGTTTGGGAAACAACAAAACCATGATTTCAGAAACATTTTTTTACAAACCAAGACAAAACTACTCTCACACACTTTTCTCATTAATAGTAAGAGTTATTCAAAAGCTAATCACGCACTTATGAGCCAATCGTGTTTGCAAAAAATAAAAAAACATATCAAATCGTGAATCCAAAAATATAATAATGAGTTGCATTTTCACTAACTCAAACAATATTTATAATTTTTATATTAGGAAAACAAAGAAAATTGATATAAAATATAATATCATCTCATAACTATTAATATAGTATATAATATAAAAATAATTTATTTTGACAAAATAGATGTATTATTAAATTTCGCTAATCTGAATTTATAGATGGATCCAGAGCCATCCACGACCCTTTTTTTTATACAGTATAATTTCTTGGATTTAATGAATTCCCTTAACGCATTTCACAAACTGAGCGGTATTACTCATAATTATACACCATAAAAAAATGAAATAATATAAATGTAAACGTAATTAGAAAAGAAGAAATATTTTTTTAGGATATAAAACTAGATGTGTTGTGACCCGTAAATACCTCCACTTTTCAAAAGTTTTTTTTTGGGAACTTCCCAATAAAAATTCGAGTAGCTATCCTCACCACTAGGGGTGCCCATGAGCAGGGTTGGGTAGGGCGAGACCCTAGCCCGAAAGATCATTGGGCAGTAAAATGTAGCCCATTGTCCGGCTCTGCCTGATAAAAGCCCTAACATTTTTGGGCAGGGCAATAATGGGCTAGGCAGGGCGGCCCTTCGATGCCCAAGTGGCGATACCTTGCCACACCCTATATGAAAAAAACAATTTAAGTAACTGAAAAATTAAATAACATCCATAATTCTACACTTTTGAATATTTCAATATAAGTCTACATATTAAGTCTTAAAATTAAAAAGACAATCATATGTCTTAACAAGGTATCAAAAAATAGTTCATAATCCATTAAATATAAGGATGGACATCAAGAGAGGAGAGACAGCTCGCGGCTACAGCATTCGAAATGAGAAAAGGGAAGAGCTGACGAAGAAATGAAAAGATATTTTTTTATTATAAGTTGTGTGTATATATATATATATTATACAAATAGGTTATAAAATTTATAACAAATATATAATACTATTTTAGAAAAAAAAATATTATTGGGAAGGGCTAAATGGGCAAGGCGGCATACCGTGCCTGATGCCCAGCCTTGCCCGCAAAAATGCCCAGCCTAGTTGAACCCATTTTTCTTTGGACGACTTTTCCTTGGGCAGGGCAGGACAGGACGACTTTTCCTTGAGTAGAGTAGAGAGCAGAGTCTCCTCCTCCAGGTTACGTGTCCTTTGTTCTTGCTTTTTCGATCTATGCGTTCGTCATCGCGGTTCCAGGAGTTGACGCAGGACCCAATTCTTGGCGGTGGTACTCCGTTAACTCATCGCCCGTCGCCGATTGAGCCTTGTTTACCTCTTTTCCGGCACCAGTTTGGAGATCCGCCGTTGAAGAGGACGTGATCTGCCGTTGACACCATTCTCGTCAGATATTTCTTGGATCGTCGCTGAAGCTTGTTTCGCCGTCCAAGATTGTTGATTCTCGAGGACCACCATCAAACCGCCGCATCGTTTGTCGTGACCATTGCAAGATCAGCATCGTCATAGACTTCTTCTCTTCATCATCACCGCACATCTTCATCGTCACAGACCTCTTTTCTTTTCTTAGCCTTTGCAGCGATATGATGCGAGAATTGTAAATCTTGATCGCCATCCTCGAAGAAAGGTTTTAACCATCTGCAATTTTTTTTGTACTGCCGTGGGTTGTGATTCTAGTTTATTCGATTTGATTTATTATCATTCTCGGCTGTGCATTATATACTCTGTTTCTATCACTCATGTTGTTGGTATCGTCATTCTCCGTTGTGCACTATACAATTTATAACTCTGTCTCGGTTTCATCGACTGTGATTTGTTGGCTATATCTAGTTGTCTTCTTTGTTTTCTCTTCGTCATGGCAGAAGAGGGTTCAAAGCGTATTGACTTCCAACATCCGCTCTACCTACATCCCAGTGACACTCTGGCTGTGACATTGGTATCTTAGGTTCTTGTTGGTTCACAAAATAATGCTATTTGGAGTAGGGCTATGAAATTAGCTCTTCATGCCAAAAACAAACTCGGTTTTGTCAATGGGACATGTTCATGTGAAGGTCAAATGACTAGCCACCAGAATCAGTGGGACAGATGCAATAGTGTTGTTCTGTCATGGCTTATTAACTCCGTGAACAAGGATATTGCTAGTGGGTTGGTCTTTTCTTAGAGTGCTTCTCTTGTGTGGACTAATTTAAGAGAAAGATTTAATGTTGTTGATGGTGCTAAGACATTTTCTCTATATCGGTCAATTAACTCACTCACACAGGGGACTCTTAGTGTCTCTGGCTATTATACCAAGCTCAAGGAACTTTGGGATGAGCATGCTTCCATAGTGCCTATTCCTAATTGTCAGTGTAACTCTTCAAAGGATTATGGTAAAGTTGTTCAAGAGCAACGGTTGTTCCAATTCCTCATGGGTTTAAGTGAGCAATTTCATCAAGTTGGCAGCCAAATATTGCTGATGAATCCGCTGCCTTCATCCCACCAAGCTTATTCAATGATTGTTCAAGAAGAAACTCAGCGAACCCTTTCTATGGGGTTCAAGGAACTCAGTCGGATGGAGCAATTATGATCTCTAATATGTCATGAGGAGGCCGTGGTTGTGCTATGGGACGAGGTAGAGGTCGTTCCCAAGCAACATGTAGCCATTGTGGAAAGAAGGGTCATCAAAAGGAAACATTTTACCGGTTGGTTGGTTATCCATCAAGTTTTTCGACCCTCTCAATTCAATAAGGAACAAGAAGATCAAGCAAATCCCACCATTAACGAATCAGTTGCTAAGGTGGGAGGAGAGCAAGATGCTCGTGGCTCTTTCTTCACTCTAATACAATACTAGCAAATTTTGAAGATGCTTAAACGGGATTCTAACCCAAATAAAGCTGTTGTGAGTGTTCAAGCAGCCACTCCAGGTTTGCTTCTTAATCCCAAGTCTGAATGGATTTTAGATTCTGGTGCAAGCTGTCATATTGTTAGTAGGTTGACATGTTTAGACAAATATAAACCATATTTAGGTGCACCAAAGTGGGTAAAAGTTCCTAGTGGGGAGCATATTCGTATAACTCATATAGGTGAGATTAAAATCACTAATTCTATACACTTGAGAAATGTTTTGTATGCCATATAATTTTGTTATAATTTGATTTCAATAGCTAAACTTGCTATAGACAGTTTGTATGTATCTTCCTTTTTCCCTAATATGTGTGTGATATAGGAAATATCCAATGGGATGATCAAAGGGATTGGTAAACTGACTAGAGGACTGTATCTTCTGACAATGGAAAATAAACCAGAATATGTCAACACTACTGATAGACATAGTTCTGTAGATACTAGGAAAGATTATCTTTGGCACTATAGACTTGGTCCTGCTCCTATGAATATTTTGAAACATTTGAATCCTTTGAGAATTAGTAATTGTACCTTCAATGATGATAAATGTGAAATCTGTATTCAAGGAAAACAATCTCAATTGTCTTTTCACTCAAGCTCCTCCAAATCTCATTATTGTTTTCAACGAGCTTGTAATTCCCCTGTTCGTTGCACGGATGATAGTACATTACAGATTATTAAAACATATTTTCCTTCATAAGTGATGCAACTTTCTTGCCTTTAAGGAACATTAAAACATTACTACCAATAAATGACTACATATTAAAAATGGAATATTGGTTCAATTTTGGAGATTGAGCACGGAGCAAATTTGAAATTGATTTTCTATTTTTAAAAATCAATTGATATACGTGGAGAACTTGGAATAAAATATCAAAAAGATCGAGCCAAATAATTCTAAGAATTAACTATGCCTTACATCATGATTATCTTTGGTCTCATCAAATCAAATCCTCCATTTAGGTTTAATTGGACGACGTTCAAATACAAATGTAAGACCATAAATCTATATTGTGGATATTTTATACACAAGTCGATTGTGGATTTCCTAAAACATGAAAGGAGAGTCATAGTTGGCTATGAATAGAAACTAAGGCATAACTCTTAAAAGTATTTTAAAAATTATATAGTGGACTAACTGCTTGCTGCTACAACGCTTTTCAGCAATGATAAGCCCCTAATTGCAGCATCCTAAATAGAATGCGATATAGAGGACAATCTCATTATAGAACAACTAAACATATCAAACCATGTAATCTTCAATGGGAAAAGCATTGAAGCCGAATATACGGCCCAACTCTATCAACATACTCCCTGCAATCCCAATTGAAAACTTTGAAAACATAACATACCTAAACCGTGAAACTTTCACAACAATTAAAACAATCCATATTCCTTCACTGCTTGCTGAAAGACCTGGCTATCACCCAAAAGGGGGGGTGAATTGGGTGTCTAATTAAAAACTTGATACTTTGAAAATCTTTTGTGTTTTCTAAATCAACAGTTAGATATTCAAATAAACATATATTGGAAATATAAGAGATAAGGGAAGAGAATATGCAAACTGAGATTTATACTGGTTCGGCCCAATCCTTGACCTACGTCCAGTCCCCAAGCTTCACTTGAGATTTTCAATCCACTATCTTCTTTCAACTTGATTACACGTTTTGTACTTGAAGTAATCCTCTCACTAGGATTCACTCCCCCTTACAAACTGTAATCAATACACTTGCTTGATTACACACTCTGTACTCGAAGTAATCCTCTCACTATGATTCACTCCCCTTACAAGCTGTAATCAACACAATGTGTTTCCCACTCAAGATCACCCAATCTTGAGTATCTCACAGATAGAATGATATGACGTTTACAATAAATCTTCCCTCTCAGAAGTGAATGAATAAACACTGAAGTACAATACAAAACATCTCACTCTCTATGATAAACTATGTAAACATTTGAAAAACAGAGAGTAGATATTGTGAAGATTAGGGTTTGAGCTTTTTGAAGATGTAGGCTCTGTGTCTTGCTTCTTCTGTCTTGAATCGATTTTCTTTTATAGGTAGAGATCAATATATGACCGTTGGATAAAGACATATAGCCATTAGACTCAGATGGAAACTAGCCGTTATAACTTTGTTTTTTGAACCAGCGATGAAAACTCGAGTTTTGAGATTGTTGCGTAACTCTAGGTTCCTTTCTGTCTGATCAAAACTTGAGTTTTGGTTTAAAAACTCGAGTTTGGAAGATGCTCTGAAGTTCGCTGCTCTCTGTAACCCGAAAACTCGATTTTTGTTCTTACAAACTCGAGTTTTGACTTTGTTGAGCCTTCTTGAACAAACTTTCGACTTTCGAGGGTCATATCTCCCTGGTCTGAACTCCGTTTTGGTTCGTTCAACTCTTGATGGAAATCTCTGTGAGTATACTTTCATATGCCACCAATTTCAGCTCAATCCGATGTGTGTTTTGTGAGTTACACTCAAAACATTGAAGCTTGGTTTGCTGTGTGGCGTGGATTTATCTGTCATATTCCACAATTCATAACTCCTTGATATGAACTCTTTTGGGCTTGGATTTTATATCAAAATGACGCATTGGAAGTCTAGTTTCATATTCCACTGATTTCACCTCAATCGGATCTCTTGTTTGGAAGATATCATCAATTTACCAGACCTCGCCCAAGCTGAACGTGAAACAGAGTAGAGTAGAGTTGCTGAATAGTGCTGAAACTCGAGTTTTGACTTGAAAACTCGAGTTTTCCTAGTCCAGAGATGCTGAAGACACTACAAACTCGAGTTTTGGGTTCCAAACTCGAGTTTTGAGTCCTAAACTCGAGTTTTGAGTTCTTAACTCGAGTTTTCTCATACCAGAGGAGCAAATCATTGTAGCGAAGTAGGAAACTCGAGTTTTGAGTTGGGAACTCGAGTTTTCTCATCCTGAAGCTGATTTTTGCTGACTTTAATTTTTAATTGAGCCATTCCAACTTCCATATGATCTTGGAGACTTCTAGCATCAATCTTGAAACTTGAATAATGATATCTTCATTCCATTCAGCAAGTTCTTCCTTCTTCCAACTTGATCATTCTTCATCATTTAACTTGGGCTCATAATTCTTTGCAGCTTCTACCTTTTTCAATATCCAGAAGGTGATGAAGCTTCATTCAAACTTCTGCTTATCATAGAAACTTCCAGCATCACAAGAACTTGAATGTATATGCATGTTCTTCTTTATTTGGTCTCTTCTCTTCTACTCGGTTATCACCAAAATCCATTGATAACATCTTGCTTTCCTGACAACCTCTGCAAGTACTTCTTTATTTCATCTCTTATCTCCTTCTTGATTATTCTCCTTAATTTAACTTGGAATAATCTAAATTAAATATAGCAGTTAGTCAATGTAGGAGATAACTATATTACTTAATATATTACTCAATCGTTTTGCTTTTAACAATGGCATCTATATAAGACATCATCAAAACTAATCATAACCAACACTTGCAACCAATAAGTATTAATATAAGTTTAACACCATTGACAGGTCGTCATCATCTTTTTTTTTATGAGAAAAAAATAACCAATTATTTAAATTGACTCAGTCATCAAGATAAGATTATGATGGCCCTTCGGACAAAAAAATTCAAAGAGGAATTAAACTAATTTACACATGTCATCTAGTAAGCAAAGAAGTGGCACAAACCTCGTAGGGTGAACAAAAGACATATTTAGTCATAGATAACATTGAAAAATTTATCCTGAATGATCTACATTGTTGTAGCAGATTAGATGGCAGGCCATGTATGTCTTGCATGTTGTCTGAATTCACCTGAGCACACACGCAAGAGTTAATTATCTACAGAAGATAGCATGGCTATTAAATCTCTTACATGTAAGGGTTATTTTGAATGCTAAAACAGAACACAAACAAAAAGCTGAAGACCGAGTCTTTTAGCTATAGAAGATGGTTCAACAAAGCAAACCACTTACATGCTTTTTTATGTTTCTTATATTATAAACCTTGACAAAAATAAATTCATAAAGTATCCCACCTGGCATAAATGAAAGTGACCCATCAATGTTTACCTTTTCTGCAACAACACAGCGTGGTCAACACAAATGGAAGCATATTAGTGTTTAATGTATATTGCAAAGGAGGACAGAGAAGCAGGTTAGAAAGTTGTGAGGCCAAATGATACTACCTTTTTCCATATTTCCTTCAACTCCAGAAGAGCCTTCTCGGTATAAGATAAAGGGTTAAATGCCTAATTTGCCATGGAAGTTTTGATAAGGGGGCACTTAGCACCTGAAAGTTTTTTTGGTATCAAAGTTGCCCCGGAAGTATGAAAAAGGTTGCAAATTTGCCCCTCCGTTAATTTTGACCGTTAAGTTTGACTGAGTGTACATGTGGCATGCCACCTCATGACACGTTGAATGCCACCTCATCAACCCGAATAAGAGTTAAGTATCATTTTTGGCCCGAAAGTTTTCACTAAGGAGCAATTTTGCCCCGGAAGTTTACAAAAGTAGCAATTTTGCCCTTCTTTCTCCCAATATTAAATTTGATTATTAAATCAGGCCAAGACCACACATGTCATGCCTTGAAAAGGTCGAACTTGGAGTCAGAGAAGGAGATCCTTGAGATGTTGAGCTCAAGGCGGCCAGAATTTGTGAAGCCGAACTGGTCACAAGGACTGAAAGGTCTGTCGCAAAACCTAGAGGAAGCATCACTTATAATCTAAGCAAATGAAACGCAAAACGAGAAATGAATTGTTCCAAAAATTGGTTCAGTAAAACAAATCAATAGTGATAATATTTACGTTTGTATAGACTGATCATTTGCTTAGATCATAAGTGATGCTTCCTGTGACCAGTTCGGCTTCACAAATTCTAGCCGCCTTGAGCTCAACATCTCAAGGATCTCCTTCTCTGACTCAAAGTTCGACCTTTTCAAGGCATGACATGTGTGGTCTTTGACTGATTTAATAGTCAAATTTAATATGTGGGAAAGAAGGGCAAAATTGATACGTTTTGTAAACTTTCGGGGAAAAATTGCTCTTTAGTGAAAACGTCCGAGGCAAACTTGCTCTCAGTGAAAACTTCCGGGGCAAAAATGATACTTAACTCTTATTGGGTTGATGATGTGGCATGCCACGTGTACACTCAGTTAAACTTAACGGTTAAAATTAACGGAGGGGCAAATTTGCTACCTTTTGCATACTTCCGGGGCAAATTTGCTACCTTTTTTTATACTTCCATGGTAAATTTGGTATCAAAAAAACTTTCGGGTGCTGAGTGCCCCCTTATCAAAACTTTCATGGCAAATTAGGCATTTAACCCTAAGATAAAGCTAAAAAGCTGAAAGGGAAAAATGTAATTAAAGGACATTAACTATTAGCATGAACCAATAGATATAAACATGAACCAAGTAACAAACTACACAAGACACTACCTTTTTCCATATATTAGAATAAAGGACATTAACAGATATATATTAGCATGAACTAATAGATATAAACATAATTGAATTTAACGTGTAAACACAAGGCAATCTCTTCAATCATCTGAGCCTCATGGGAAAGATCAACTACTCACCAAAAATTGATATCGCTGTTGCTCACAACAAATTATGGTTATGTACTTCTGAATCAGCTGTGCTCTGCATATTAAAAGCTTCCAGAGCCCAATCTAGTGGAATACCTCCAATCTGATTAGCATTTTGAATCCTGACAAAATGATTCTAATAAATTAAAATTAAACCATAAAAATAATGCATAAATGAAACATCATGAAGAAATCAAACATACGCAGAACCGATAATGAGTCAATAAGAGCATAAGCAAGGACACATGACATGCAAGCAATAATTTGTTTATTGATTCGTTTTGCTCTGTTGTTCTTTCCATCCTATAGAGTGTTATGTATTGTGCATATTTTGTGAACAGTGAAGTTTAGCATTAAGTCATTCAATTCAAGATACCAGAGCTTTATATTGATGTTCCGGACACTTCAACCATTGGCTCATTAAAGATATGACTATATAGAGATGGCTTTATGCATGGTGTTGCAGGTTTATTGTTCTTTTCTTGTCAGGCTTAACAATAAAAATAAAGAAAACTGTGGCAGCAAGAGTTCAGGCAGACAAGAAGATAGATTCCAGAAAGAAAAGTTTGAAAGGATTGTAGTTGATGTCGTTCAATTTTTAATTTTGTATAAAAATCTTTACATGAAATTAAGACGAATTATTATTGAAAAATTTGAAAGAACCATGAAACAAAGATTTAACAATAGAAAAGTCAACCCTGTCGTCTTCTGTCTCTTCTTTGCAGTTAGGAAATATTGTAGTAAACTAATTTTTTTTTAAAGAAAAAATAAAGCTCGTCTATTGTTTTCAGAATCAATCACAGTAAACCAGGATAGATAATAGTAAGATATATAACTTATTTCATAATCATAACCTGAAAAAACAAAACTAATAACAGTTTTCAATACAATATACCATGGAAAAGATGATAGTAAGAGTGAAACAATATATTGATCAATCACAATAAAGCCATTGAAGAAAGTTAAAGCTTCAGCTTAAGCCAGCCTCACTTTCAGAAGCACTCTGACGTAAAAGATATCAAAAGAAGTCTTCTAAAAGAGACTCAAAAAATCAAAACACAAATAAACCATATTGTTTAGTTGAGTTTTTGCAAATACAATGCTGCTCGAGACCTATGTTTCACCTGCATATAAGCAAAGGTCTGTGTCTACCGTAGAAATCGAAAATCTGGACATGATAAAACAATCAACATTGTGGCAAACACAACAAGAAATCAAAACGAAACAAATGCAACATAAATAAACAATTTGTAGCAAACACAACAAGAAATCAAAACAAAACAAATGCAAATGCTTACCAATTTTTCCTTATTGATACCCAAGATCTGGTTTTCACGAATTAGCTCAAGATCATCATCACCAAAAACAATGCAATTTGATGATTTTCTGAAATAATTGGCGAAGAGCAATTAGTGTTGAGTACCATATATTGAACTGCATTGCAGGGTAAGAAGGGAAATTAACCTCCTCTTCTTTGTTTTCGTCCACTGAATTTCTTGTGGATTGTCATCCTCCTCTTCTTCATCAAATCCAACGATAAATCCATCATCGTCAAAGTGATCCAAACCATCATCTACATCACCAAGTGAGGAAAAAAGGAAGTCATTAGATAATTAAAAAAGCAAAATATAGAGCTAACTTACAACAACATACCTCTAGATATTGCTGGCCAATCACACGGAGGCAAGCGAGGACGGGAACTTGTACTGCTTACACTACACAGCAAAATAAAACCGAGGACGACAGAAGGAGGAGTATGGATTGAAGCTCAAGTTTAAAGTGCAGGACTAAATAAATCTGGAGAAGAAAGCAATGATTTTTAGTTCAATACCATCTTCTGATTCTTCCTCGTCACCTCCGTCGTCATCGCCCACTGTGATAACTTATTCTTCCATGTTCCCTTTTTGCATATACCTCTCTGCAAAATGTAAACCCAAAGGAACAATAAAAACCCTGAAAAATGCACACAGATTCAAAATACACATGAACAAAGATAGTTCATTGTAAAAGATTTACCCCGTTCTTCGGTGGAAAGTGATGTTCCTCTGGGTCTGTAAGAAAACCTAAAAGCTTTGATGCTAATGGGTCTGATTGGAAACCATAGACAGACGATCAAAGCTGAAGCCACGGCCGCAAATGGGACTCTTGTAGAAGTTACTGATGTCCAAATCTACAAAAGCGATGTCGACAGAGAACTTGAGCTCATCGTCGCGCGAGTGATGGAGAGAATGTTAATCCAAAGAAAAAGGACCTTCACCTTAACACCTCTCCCGTCAGAGAGTCTGCCTTGGGAGATGATGCCGGTGATGGTAGACTGGGTTAACAATTTATACCCCTTTCTTTTGATGCCTGTGGAGGAAGAATTTGAAAATTTGAAATTTGAATATGAGGCGAAGGGGACAGCCAGACAGATTAGGATTGTGACAATTTAGAGAGAAAATGTCTGGGGAAGGGAAAAAGAAGGTAGCATCAGAGAAGAAGGGCCAGACATGACCGGTGACTTGTAGCAGTGGATATATTTAATCATACCCTCTATTCACTACGGAGGACTTTTCTTTTTGCCCGTGACTTGTTCGCAGCCCGAGGAGAGCATATTTTATTTGGAAGAAATTGAGAACGGCTTATGAACAGTGACCTGAGTCTAGAGCGTAAATAAGTCGTGGTAGATCGGCTTCGGGGATGGGTTGTTATATATATATTGATTACTGCATGCAGATGTGTGGGGCCCTATAGAACCCCACACACCAAGGATATAGATATTTCCTCACATTAGTAGATGATTTTTATCGTTCTACATGGGTTTTCTTGATGCATTATAAATCAGAGGTTCCTAAATTACTAAAAACATTTATTTCCTTTGTTGATAATCATTTTTCTGTCACAATCAAGACCTTGAGAACTTATAATGGTAAGGAGTTCGTAAATCATGAGGTAAGATAATATCTTGATCAAAAGGGTATTATTCATCAAACTTCTTGTCCTTTTACTCCTCAATAAAATGGAGTTGTTGAAAGAAAACATAGGCATCTCTTAAATGTTGCTAGAAGTATCATGTTTCAATCTAATTTGCCTGTTAAGTTTTGGGGAGAAGGCATTAGAGCTGCCACATATTTGATTAATAGAACTCCCTCTAAAGTTCTTGACTATCTTACACTTTATGACTTATTATATAATAAATCTCCAGTTGTGAATCACTTAAAGGTGTTTGGGTGTCTAGCGTTTGCTACTAATTTGAATTGTAGTGACAAGTTTTAGCCAAGGGCTGAACCTTGTGTTTTCCTTGGATACCCAACAACTCAAAAGAATTATATCTTATATAGCATTAAAACTAAGTCCTTGATTATTACTAGACATGCTATATTTCTTGAAGATAAATTTCCCTTTTGTGATGTCCATAGTATGAATCAAGGGGGAGTCCCTAATAAAAACATTGCAGATCCCTTCATTATTAGTTATAACATGGATTCTCATATGTCCCTGAACTTCAAGTAATAATAGAAACATTATCTAATTCCTATGGTCAGCTTCACATTAACCCACTAAGCCAAACGATGCATTTTCTAAGAGAAGCATGTAATGTGGACTCCACTCTGTTACCATTCGCCTGAGATTAAAGAAGATTCTCCGGTGACCTTCCTTGTTCGTCTAGATCTCGCTGACAGAAGATTCCGGCACCCATTCACTGTGTTTCTTGTTTTCTGATTCTCTGAACGGTGTTTCAAGATCCGTTGGCTTTCATTTTTTTCGCAACTCTGATCGGAGGTGTTCTGTAGTAGAACACAGATGTCCAGCTCTAATGAGTTGGGAATGATTTATGTTGGATCAATGAGTCTTCCACTGATCGAGTGTCAATGAAAGGCACTAGCTCGATAATATCTATAAGGAAAATATCGTCGAGAGAGCTCAGATCACAATGCAACACTGGTAAGGCGTTTCGCCCAGGGGGTGGTGTGTGTGCAATGTGACTGAATAATAAGCAATGGAAAGAGAGAGAGTCCAGAGTGCACCTGGTGGGTAATCTCCTATTTATAGGGATTACCTAGGGTTTCACTCCCATGCAAATGCTTCCATCCCTCAGCCATTATGCACTTCCCACGTTCTCCAGGTCTCTGCTCCACTACGTGTACGGTCCTGCATATGTCAGACACGATGGAATAGTGGCGGACCATTTACCTGGTTCCCTATTTACCTAGGTAAGAAGGGGGGTTTCACTGTGGGTTCCCTTACTGGGCCGGGAACCTGTCTGGCCCAATATATTGGTCCATAACAGTTGCCCCCAAGCTCGGTATGTCGGGCTTCCGGCGTGCTGAGATTAAACCGGTCTTTTCTTATTCGAGTTCAGGCGGAGAAAGAGTCCTCCGGGGTTCTCGTCCTATTAGTCCTGTTTTGTCGCTCTCTGTCATAGATGATGGGCTACCTTTCATTAGTCGGATGTTACCGCGACCGGACTTCGTGCCGTTGAACGATCTTCGGTTGAAACCACTCATGTGACATCGGTCATGACCGAACTTGTTCTTGGCCATCAGGGGCGCACTTTCGTTCGCCATCTCACCATTTGCCTGCTGAGTTGCAGGCTGCCCTCTCGCGGCGGGTTGGGCTTTCCGCAAAATTCTCGCGGTTTTTATGATAACCGAGATTGACTTCGTTGTTTTTATGCCTCCGTCTTATCCGGTTCGTGAGTTCCTCCCACGCATTGCCCCCAATAACGATTGTCATAAAGGATCTGTAAATATCAGATGGTGTTACTCAGGCGCAATTTGATCCTCATAGGGATATGGATTCACTGCCTTTTAGTAACGACCCCCTTTGAGTTTCGTGCGCATTAAATGTGGTGCCTTTTTCCCGATGTGGTCATCATTGCACTTTTGTGTTTTGTAACATTTATTACCGCCGGCGCTTTCGCTTTTCAATAAAGAGGGTATTGACTGCCCTTGACGGTTGCATTTTTCATGGAGATTAGGATGAATAAGGCATTAAATAGTTATGCCGTTTGGACGGGCCTCTCTATATAAGCCTATGCATATTCATCCTTTTTGGCCCATTCCACATGATGAGGTTCCATTCTAGACAAGCAGAATCATTGATGCCGGGGGGGGGGTCAGGTTTTAGCCCTCAAAAGGTTCTTTTGATGAGTGGGCGAAAAGTAGGGAAGAAGAAGCGAACAACAATCGTTATACCAGCTGCGGTCTTTATCAGCAGCAAATTTCGGGAGTACTTGCCAATCTTCATCCATAACCTCCAACGGGTGTCTAGAGTTCCGGGAGTATTTGCCAATCTTCACCTGCCTGGCGAAATATTTCCATTGGGATCTCAGACGCTCCCCGTTGGGCACGCGCAGAGATTTTTGTGTGGGTTGGCTTGGACTTGGAGCCGTCATGCCATGGGTATGCCACGGTTAGGGTTCTATGTGCCGACGGCGGATCAATAGGTCCACCGTATCCAAACATCCCACAGGGGCCTCCGTCTATGCGCTTCTGGGAGTTCTCTCTGTCGCAGGGAGTTCTTCATCCCCCATTTCTCCACATGGCTACCAGCCTCTTGTTTCAGGATTTTGTGTTGCGCATATTTGTGCTCAGGATTTAGTTTATTTCCCTGTAAGAACGTGATGTAAACTACTCACTTATCAATGGAAAATATTTTCTGTACATTGTTAGATCTCCCTTTTTGTCTGTTGGGCATCGCTCGCTTTTTGGTTTTGAAACCTGGGTGCATGACTGTGACAGTGCTGGAATAACATTAACCGCCTTCCATTCTCACAACGCCATACGATATGGGCTAAGTTGAAATTAACCGCGCTCAATGGCGGATTGATTTTTTTGAGCAAACACGCCCTCCAATCCGGGCTAAGTTAAAATTAACCGCCCTCAAGAACGGATTGGTTTTAGAGCAAACCGCCCTCCAATCCGGGCTAAGTTAAAATTAACCGCCCTCAAGAACGGATTGAGTTTAGAGCAAAACTGCCCTCCAATCCGGGCTAAGTTAAAATTAACCGCCCTCAAGAACGGATTGGTTTTAGATCAACGAGCCATATTTTCTGACATTCCTCTAGTACTCAACCGCCATCTTTGCGGATTGGCTGCTATTGCAGCCTTTGATTTTCGTGCGCATTTAATGCTCACGCCGTTTCCCCCGAAATGTTCCCTTGGACCGCCACTTGTCCTAGGGTTTCTAACTTCGTTAGAAGAAATTAACGACGTCGCGACCCTTGGCTTTTCAAATTCCAAACGTCTATATATATTTCTTTTTCGAAAACTGCCAGTCTTACTTGACATTTCCTACTATTCTTCGGCTTCAGGAGTTTGCTTTGCGTCCAAGCTAGCGCCTTCCACCGTCATTCTTGCTACATATTTCCTTTCCACCAAGTATTATCATTTACCCTATACTTGCTTGCTTTTTGATTCCCTTTTGAGGCTCACACCATGTATGCGGTTTTCTCTGAATGCTTTTTCGGGTTGTTGCGCTTCTGGGTTTCTATCGTGCTTTTGGGTTTTATTGTATTTCTGGGCTCTATTGGGTGGGTTCTTAGTTTTTGCTCCCCTTTTCTAGGTGTCCAGAATGGCCCGAGCCTTTCCGTATGTTTCCAAAACCAAAGATTCACCCAGACAAGCAGGGACTAAATCCCCGGACATTCCCTTAGGCAACGATAGTGACCCTTATTTGCCAAGAGTTTTCGAACCTAAGATGGTTTCCTTCTGGGAATTGTCTTCTGACAGAGGAAAAGTAATGTCGACCCCAGAGTTCCTCACTGTTCCTCCCTTGATTTTCGCTGTAACCCCGAGTCTCTGTTCCAAAGGGAGCCTTCCTAATTCCGGACAACAAACTCCGGGTCCCACACCCTACGATGAGTGTTGCCGCCAAAGTATTGAACTAGCTCGAGTGGGACAGGATCGGGATGCCGATTTACTGTTAGACAAATGCCGACACAACCTAGTTTCTTTAGATACCCCGGCTAATCCCTGCGGCCACTATTTCGACCAAACTTCTTTGCCCGTCCATCAGGACGGTTCTGCTATGTCAGGTATATGCCGTTCTCTGATCATTACCTTTTATTTTATTCTTAGGTATTCATGGCTTCACCACACCAACCCAGCCAATCCCCGACCGATGAGTCCAATGCTTCTGCCTCGTCTCAAGTTTTACCTGATTTGACCCCCGCTGTGAGTAGCGTGGTTACACAAGTGAAAAGCTCCTTAACCGTCAACGATCTTTTACAACTTGGGGTTGGGGACGGGGCAGGATATACCATCCGATTTCCGTTAAAACGCGAATTAGTAGATTCCCGCCGGGCTCAGGAAAAGGATCCACACTTCTTTTTCCTTTACCGGGATGTGATCACCCTCCTAGTAGTGAAATTTCCCTTTACCGATTTTCAAATCCAGCTGCTGAGTCACTTGCACCTCGCTCCCTCACAACTTCATCCCAATGGTTGGGCGTTTGCGGTTGCCTTTGAGATCTTCTGCAGTGATTCAGATCTTATCTGTAGCGTTCTGACCTTCATGTCTTTCTTTGCCCCATTGGAAACAAACGTTTCTACCACGGATTCAACGAAATGGTTTGGCTGGACGACGCTTCGTAGTATTCGTGACCGGAAACTCTTCAGACCCTTCCGTGAATCGTGGAAGAACTTTAAGCCAGCTTTTATAAAGGTTGAAGCCCTTCCCGGTCAGGAACCATGGTTTGTGCGAAGGATCGACAATGGGGAGACCGAAGAGAGGTTTCCTCTATATTGGTCTACACACCATCACACCCTCAAAACCGAGGATTATATCCCGCAAGCCAAAAGTTTTTCAGCTGACGAGGAAGAAACCCTGGTGAAACTCTTGGAGATTGTCGGGACTCTAGGGGATCCCATGGATCCGGCCGAGTTGATAACCACGCCCCTAGTTAGGCGGCGCCCGTCAAGTATTATAACATTGCGCACGTGTGTGTAATTTCTTCCTTGCATTTTATGTTGTACTGATATCGCTTGCTGTTTCGCAGGTCGAGTTATGGGAAAGCCGGCATTCATGAAGGTACTAAAGAACCGCTCTGGGAATATCGAGGAAGCTTCCGCCAACCCGGTCACCGGGACTGCTTTAACAGGGGCCGGATCTCAAAAACGCTCTGCGCTCCCAGACGCCCATGAAGATTCTGCCCGTAAAAAGGCCAAAGGCAAGCAAACCGTGGTGGAGCAAGCTGCCCCGAGCATAGAACACCGCCACATGCCGGCCATAGAAGACTTGCCCAATCCTTCCGGGTCTTCCCCCATGCGAACACCCTCGGGTCTTGCCGGATCTTTGGATCAACTTATGGTAACCGACCTCCCTGAGGGCATCCTGTGGGAGAAAGGATTAACGAAAGAAGTGTTTGACATAACCCGCACTCCTGCTTTCATGCATGATGCTGCAGGGCTATCCGAGGCCGCCAAGCAAAGGCTGACCGTGATGGAACCTTACTACGACCCTACGCTATCCTCAAGGTAAAATTTGGGCTGGCTTACGCTCAGATAGTTTCTTTGAAGAAAGAAGTTGCGGCCTTGAAGCAAGATGCCGAGGCGAGAAGAATTACCGAGGATAGGACTCGAGTCTCTGCTGAGCTGAACGCCCTGTCCGCGGTGCACTCCCAACTACAACAGGATTTCCAGTCCTTACGAGCTAAATCGGATGAACAGGCGGAGGAAATACGATCCCTCACAGCCAAGGCAGAAGCTGCGGACGCAGAGCTGGCGACCTCCCAGGTCGAGTCGAAATTGGTTCTGGCCCAGCTAGATATCAATCGTCTGGAAGATCTCCGAGCCAATGACGTTATAGCTATGGATAAGGCGCATGCCGATGTTGATCACTATAAGGCTCTTCTTGAGGCGAAAGAGGGTGAACTCGTTGAGGCCAGGTCAGAACTTACAGAAAGTGCAGACGTGGTCGTAGGTTGCTTTAACAATGCTGTGGCACAGATTCGCGCTCTCAACCCCGGCATTGCTCTCAATACGTTCAGGCTGGATCTCCTGTCTTATGTCAACGAGGAGGGACAGCTGATTCCGCCAGATGTCAATGAAGATGACGGGGAAGGAGAGCAGGTTCCACCCCCGCCTTCTTGAGTTTTAGCGGGGTCTGAGTCATGTACTTCTCCTTTTGTTTTGCTGCCGTGGTCATGACCCGGCTGTCTTTGTAAATGTGACTATATGAGTGTTTATCGACATTAAAGTTTACTTATGTGAATTTATCTTGAGTAGAATATCTTTGCACCTTGTCACCAATTATGCTTTATTGGAATCAGGTTTCAATACCTTCAATTCTCGTATGTTTTAATTGGAACACTGTCTTTGGAAACGGGCTAAAATGCCACTGATTCCTTCGTGCTTTAATTGGAACATGATTTTTGGGATCGGGCTAGAGTGCCTCTAATTCCTACATGTTGTAATTGGAACATTGTCTTTGGAGACGGGCTTATATACCTCGGACTCCTACATGTTTTAATTGGAACATGGTCTTTGGAGGCGGGCTTATATACCTCGGACTCCTACATGTTTTAATTGGAACATGGTCGTTGGAACCAGGCTAGAATGCCTCTGATTCCTGCATGTTTTAATTGAAACATGATTTTTGGAGACGGGTTTATATACCTCGGACTCCTACATGTTTTAATTGGAACATGGTCTTTGGAGACGGGCTTATATACCTCGGACTCCTACATGTTTTAATTGGAACATGGTCATTGGAACCGGGCTAGAATGCCTCGATTCCCCGCGCATGTTTTAATTGAAACATGATTTTTGGAGACGGGTTTATATACCTCGGACTCCTACATGTTTTAATTGGAATATGGTCGTTGGAACCGGGCTAGAATGCCTCTGATTCCTACATGTTTTAATTGGAACATGGTCTTTGGAGATGGGCTAGAATGCATTGGACTCCTACATGTTTTAATTGGAACATGGTCTTTGGAGGCGGGCTTATATACCTCGGACTCCTACATGTTTTAATTGGAACATGGTCGTTGGAACCGGGCTAGAATGCCTCTGATTCCTACATGTTTTAATTGGAACATGGTCTTTGGAGATGGGCTTATATACCTCGGACTCCTACATATTTTAATTGGAACATGGTCTTTGGAGACGGGCTTATATACCTCGGACTCCTACATGTTTTAATTGGAACATGGTCGTTGGAACCGGGCTAGAATGCCTCTGATTCCTGCATGTTTTAATTGAAACATGATTTTTGGAGACGGGTTTATATACCTCGGACTCCTACATGTTTTAATTGGAACATGGTCTTTGGAAACGGGCTAGAATGCCTCTGATTCCTACATGTTTTAATTGGAACATGGTCTTTGGAGACGGGCTAGAATGCCTCGGACTCCTACATGTTTTAATTGGAACATGGTCTTTGGAATTGGGCTAGAATGCCTCTGATTCCTACATGTTTTAGTGCGCGCCCGGCTTTGGCAATCATAGTACAGTCAACATTGTTGAAAATGGGTTCCACGACCCGAAATTCATCAAAAAGTTTGCTTTAACAGGTACCAGTACATTACTTCCATAAGAAGGCATCAGATGAAGTAAAACAGGAAACACGCTAACTGTAGTAGGTCTTGAGTTTATCAGCATTCCATGTCCGCTTTATGGGTTTCTCCTTCAGCGTTTCCAGCTTGTAGGCTCCTTTGCCCAAGTCTTTCGTTACTCGGTATGGGCCTTCCCAATTTGCGGCGAGTTTACCCTGGCCGGCGTTCTTGTTTCCTATATCAGCGCGGCGGAGGACGAGATCTCCTTTGGCAAAAGTTTAGGGTACGACCTTCTTGTTATACCGATTGGCAATGAGTTGTTTAGTAGCCAATTCCTGACAATGTGCCCTTATTCTGACCTCGTCTAGCAGATCCAATTCTACCGCGATACATCGGTTATTTTCCTCTTCTTCGTGTAGAGCTCTGATTCTCCGCCACGATGGTTCACCGATCTCGACCGGGATCATTGCCTCGCATCCATATGTTAGCCTGAATGGGGTCTCGTGGGTTGTCGATTGAATGGTGGTGCGGTGCCCCCATAGGACTGGATATAGTTGCTCCACCCAATCTGATTTAGCATCCTCCATTCTCTTCTTCAACCCACCCAAGATGACCTTGTTGGACGATTCGGCTTGCCCATTAGACTGCGGATGCTCAACTGAGGCAAAATGGTGCCGAATATGGAGGTCGACCACCATTTCGCGGAAACCTTTATCAATGAACTAGGTTCCATTGTCTGTTACGATCTCGGCAGGTATTCCAAACCGTGATATGATGTTCCGATTGAGAAACTTCCGTATCCGCGCCGGAGTAATTGTTGCCAATGGCTCGGCTTCTATCCACTTGGTAAAATAATCCACCGCCACAATAAGCCAGCGCAACTGTCCGGGGGCTCTCTTAAATGGGCCCAACAGATCCATACCCCATTTATAGAACGGCCAAGGAGCCGAAATACCCGTTAACTTAGATGGGGGGTATGAATGATGTTGGCATGCTTCTGGCAACTACTACATCGGCGTACGTGTTCCTTGGAATCCTCGGCCATAGTGGGCCAAAAGTATCCGGTCCTGACCGCCTTTCGCGCTAATGCCCTGACACCGATGTCGTGTCCATTTATTCCCTCATGTATCTCGGATAGCACGTATTCGGCCTTAGCTGAATCGAGACATTTCAACAATGGGGAATGAATGCCCTTTCGGTACAACTCGTCGTCTATCATGGTAAATGAAGCTGACGTTCTTGTTACTTTCCTGGCATTTGCAACATCTTCTGGAAGGATTCCTCTCTCCAGGTAGTCGGCGATCGGCTTCGCGGTCCACCGGCTTCTGAAATTATCATGACACAGCTCGGTTGTGGAAGGTTCTGTTGAACCACCGTGCGGTGATTTCCGGGATTCTTGGTACTCGCCAGCTTTGATAGAACATCTGCCCTGATGTTTTCTCCTCTTGGGATATGTACCACCGTTACGTCATCAAAGTCTGCCATCAGTTGTCTGACCTTTCCCAGGTATTTTACCATTAAAGGGCCTTTAGCCTGGTAACTACCTTCTATTTGAGATGCAACCAACTGGGAATCGGTGGATATATGGATTTTCTTGGCTCCACTTTCCCTAGCCTAGAGAAACCTAGCGATGAGTGCTTTGTATTCTGCTTGGTTATTTGAGGTTGTGAAATCAAAACGGAGGGAATATTCTCAGGAGACTCCTTCTGGATTCTCGATAATAATTCCTGCCCCGCTTCCCCTTTTATTCGACGATCCGTCAACAAACAACTTCCAAGTTATGTTGCTTTCCCGGTCGTCGTCCTCATCCGGATTTTTCCCAGGAGTTAACTCCATCACGAAGTCAACTAAAGCTTGGGATTTTATGGCGTGTCGGGCTTCATAAATTATGTCGAATTCAGATAATTCTATCGCCCAACTAGCCATCTGACCTGCCAAGTCGGGCTTATGGAGGATTTGCCGGATTGGTTGATTTGTGCGCACCACCATGGTATAACTCTGGAAGTATGGGCGTAACCGCCTTGCTGCCACCAATAGGGCGAAAGCCAATTTTTTTCCAATTTTTGATATCTCAACTCGGACGCCTGCAGAGCTCGGCTCACAAAGTACACCGGATTTTGTCCCGTTTCTTCTTCATTAACTAGTGCAGCACTGACGGCCTCTTCTCCCACAGCCAAATACAAAATCAAGTTCGTCCCCGGCTTTGGACGAGACAGCACTGGTGGAGCAGATAGACATTCTTTGATCTTTGCAAAAGCTTTTTGGCATTCGGTGTTCCATTCACCCGATGTTTCCTTCTTTAATAATTTGAAGAATGGGAGAGAGTTTTCGGTTGACCTCGGTAAAAACCTTGTTAGAGCCGCCAACCTCCCAGTTAACTGCTGCACCTCCTTCTTGTTTCTTGGGGGTTGCATGTCTAAGACGGCTTGACATTTATCTGGGTTGGCCTCGATTCCCCTATGCGTAAGCAGGAAACCTAAGAACTTTCCCGCCGGCACCCCAAAGGCACACTTAGCCAGGTTGAGCCGCAACCGATGTTCTCTTAGCTTGTCGAACGTTTGTTGTAGATCTTGGACATGGTCTCCCGCCTGGGAGGATTTGACAATCATATGGTCAATATAGACCTCAACATTTCTGCCCAACTGATATTCGAATACTCGGTTCATCATTCTCTAATAAGTGGCCCCTGCATTCTTCAGTCCAAAAGGCATGACATTATAACAGTAGTTGGCCTTTTCAGTGATGAACGCTGTCTTCTCTTGATCATCCTCATGCATGAGAATTTGGTTATATCCTGAGTATGCATCCATGAAGGAGAGCATCTTGAACCCAGATGAGCTGTCAACCAACTGGTCTATGCTTGGCATGGGAAAAGAATCTTTCGGACAAACCTTGTTAAGGTCTTTATAGTCGACGCAAACCCGCCATTTGCCACTGGGCTTTTTACCATTACTACATTGGACGACCCGGGTAGCGTCTTTATACTTCTCGTATGAAGCCGGCTTCCAGTAGTTCGTTGACATGCGATTCCAGGGCCTTCTTCCTATCCGCCCCGATATTCCGCTTTTTCTGGGCAACCGGGTTTGACTCCGGGCGATTGCCGATGTACGTGGCGATATCTTTGGGATCTACCCCTAGGATTTCGGATGGCCGCCAGGCGAAGATGTCTCTATTGTTCCGCAAGCAGGCTTCAAGCTTTGTACGGATGTCCAGGGATAAGCTGCTACCAATCTTGGTGATTTTCTCTGGATTAGGTCCCAAGACGAAGTCCCTTAACTCCCCGTTCGGCTCTGTCCTTTGCATCTTTTCCTCCTTTCGCAAATCTAGCTGCACGAGGTTAACCGTCTTCCCCGCATCCTCTACCTTGGACGCCTTACTTCTTCCCTTCCGGGGTGATAGGTTGGTCTCACTTTCTTTGACCGTGTCGAAATAGCATTGTCGGGAGTCCTTTTGGTCACCCATAACCGTGATGACCAATCCGTCGTAGTGACCTGGAGGTACATCTTCTAAGTCCTCCAAAGTAAAACACAGGATAGGGGGCTCGGGCTTGGCATCGTCCCTCTTAAAACTTGGGCGGTCTCGGATTGAGAGGATCTCCCTCAGATATTTCTTCTGCTTGCTTACTGAGTCCCCTCCGCCTCCGAAGCCTCCACTAATCCCGTTGCAATTATATTTGGAGTCGGGAAAGTCATCATCGCTGTCTGTGTCTTTCTTTTTTGGATCTCGCCTTCTCTTCTCTGGGGGCGGGCTTTTGCTCCGGCCCCCTTGGCGCTTTTTGCTTAGCCGCCCCTGCGATTGGATTACAAACTGACGGAACTTGCCTTCACGGATAAATTTTTCTATGGCATCACGTAAGTCCCAGCAGCTGTCCGTCGTGTGACCGTGCTGATCGTGAAACTCGCAGTAACGAGACTTATCCAGAGTGGCGTCTCTTCGGATTGGCCGGGGTCGCTCAACCTTCTTCATCTCGGTTGCCGACACCTCCTTCCAAATCTCGGCCTGCGACACCTTTAACGGCGTATACTTGTCGAACCTTCCTTCGGGTCTGCTTCCTCTTTGCCTGCTTTCTCTATCACGGCCACGGGACTCCGGCTTTCGGCCGTTGTGTTGCTCTTTGCCCTTGGGAGGTGGGCTCTTTCCCCTTTCCCTTGGTCCTTGGCTCATCATTTCCATTTGCTCTAATTCCAGGTATGTTTTTGACCGGTCTCGGAAGTCGGCTAAAGTTTGAGGTCGGTTCTTCATAACCGACTTTTTGAGCCGGGACGCACTATTAAGACCAGCTATCACGCAGTGTAAATGTACCTCCTCTTTTAGCCCAGGCACCTGGAGGGTCGTGGCATTGAACCGATCCAAGTATTTCTGCAAGGTTTCAGTCGGCGACTGTTTGACCTGATCCAGCTGGAATTCGGTCTTTGGCTACTTCCTGCTAGTCACAAAATTGAGTAGGAACCTACGTTCCATGGTCTTCATGTCCTGGATAGATTCCAATGGCAGAGAATGAAACCAAGTTTGAGCAGCCCCTTGGAGGGTCCCCGCGAATAACCGAGGGATTACGGGACCAGTGATCCCCTTCACCCCGATCTCCATTTTGAAATTATTCATGTGGTTTAACGGGTCCTGCGCTCCATTGTACTTCAGCAATTCCCGCGAGTCCAGGCCTTTGGGGTAGGTGGCTGCCATAATTTCTTTCGAAAACTGGTGTAGAATGCTATCTCCACAATGTCCTTCCTGGATCATCTTAGGAATGCTGAACGACGGGGGAGCCGTCCCTTTTGCTTGAGATAGGCCGACTCCAGTGAGCCTGTGGACGTCCCCGTCCATTCCGGTGGCCGTCATGTCACTAGTCTGGCTAGGTTTTCCGATATCCCGGGCAAAAGGTCGGTTAGGGTCTTCTAGTACCCTTACTCGTTCCTTTAGGAGCAGAATCTCCTGTTGCTCTTCCTCGGTGACTTTATCTCAGTCATGATCGACTATCTTTTCTTCCTCACAGTTTTTGCTGCGTTCTTCTTCGGTATGAACCGAGGTCGAGGTCATGACCCGACTTGTTCCAGCATTATCTCGCCTTGCAGTCTCCACCTGTTTCCCCTTTTGACCGACCTGCTCTACCAACTCCTGGCGTATCCGCTTTTGCTCTTCCTGCCGCCAAATGGCATTCCGGCGATCCAGGTTTTCCTGGATAAGTCGAATATCATCCTCCCTCTGTAGCCGGTGACGAGTTTCCATATTTTCCATTCGCTGGAAAAGTGACTCCATCGTCCTACTCAACACCCTAGTGTCGGGTTGTTCCTCCTGGAGTTCGTGTGTCGGGGGTGGAAGGTTCAAACATTGTTGAACCCGGCGCTGTCCCTACTAGGAAATTAGACTCGGATGCGGAGAGTGTGTTGTATCCTCCGTTTCGCCTTCGGTTACCCCTGTTGCATGATTGGGATCAGGGGCGACCGAGTCTGAGTACTGGACTATGTGCTCCTGTCGTGACCGCTGTTGAGGTTCATCCAGTGGTTGACCTTGCCGAGGTGCCTGACAACGACTTCTGGTGCTCGCGGCCATGCTCAGTGGTCGACGATGCTTTTGTTTGGTCTGGGAATCGAAGTTTACGGTTTCCACGGTCGGCGCCAATGTTCTGTAGTAGAACACAGATGTCCAGCTCTAATGAGCTGGGAATGATTTATGTTGGATCAATGAGTCTTCCACTGATCGAGTGTCAATGAAAGGCACTAGCTCGATAATATCTATAAGGAAAATATCTTTGAGAGAGCTCAGATCACAATGCAACACAGGTAAGGCGTTTCGCCCAGGGGGTGGTGTGTGTACAATGTGACTGAATAATAAGCAATGGAAAGAGAGAGAGTCCAGAGTGCACCTGGTGGGTAATCTCCTATTATAGGGATTACCTAAGGTTTCACTCCCATGCAAATGCTTCCATCCCTCAGCCATTATGCACTTCTCACGTTCTCCAGGTCTCTGCTCCACTACGTGTACGGTCCTGCATATGTCAGACACGATAGAGTAGTGGCGGACCATTTACTTGGTTCCCTATTTACCTGGGTAAGAAGGGGGGTTTCACTGTGGGTTCCCTTACTGGGCCGGGAACCTTCCTGGCCCAATATATTGGTCCATAACAGGAGGTTTCAGATCCGCCTCCTTGTTTCACTTTAGTCTCTCGAGTCTTGACCAAATCGGACAATTCGGGTTCCTTCTGTTTGGGTTGGAACTTGCTGAGATCGCATCTTTGTGTGGTGTTTGCTCTTGTTCGGTGGCGACCGTCACTCTCTCCTCTCCACGTCACAATTTATTCAATTGGAGTGCTCTTCGAGAAAGAATTCTTCAAGAACGATACCGTGGCTAACATGGTCTCGATTTTGCTCAAGTGTTGTGTGGATCCAGTTGTGCGGAGTCGGTACCATCTTCAATAGCCATCAATCGATTGACCCTCCCTCGCAAGAATTTACGACTACAGGACCATATCCTTGATTTCTTTATCATCTGGGTTATTTGATGATGGAATGGTGATACGAGGAGAACACGATTACTTTGCAAAATGACGATTTTGTGATATGTGCTTTTACTGGTGGACATTATTGAACAAGCCAAAGCCTGATCTAAATGGTTTGTTCGTGAGCAAGTATTTGAGATGGGTTTCTTCAGCATTTTATTCGGTGTTTTTGGATTCGGAATTGGGATCTTAGTTGGTCTTGTTATTGGATATTTTCTCTTTATTTGCGTTCAACACAGCGATGTCAAGGATCCTGAGATTAGTCCATTGGCCAAGCAAGATGAAGACACTTTGCAACGAATTATTCATGAGATTCCAATTTGGCTGAAAAATCCAGACTTTGATCGGGTTGATTGGTTAAACAAGTTTCTTGAAAAACTATATTGTTGCCCCTCAATCCTCTTATTGGTAGTGCTTGGTGATGATAATTATGGTGTTGGTAGTTGACAGGAGGATGAACAAACATGAGGCCATTTATGTTACCAGTCGTATCATGATATCTCTGCAAACCACTATTCGCATTCTCCAATGAACTTCCATTAACATTGGGTGCTTGCATACTAGGCATTGGAAGAGACTGATTCCAACAGTGTATGACCATCAGATTTTGCAGTGTAATCTTACTGAGTCATTTTGATTTATTTCCTGTTTATCAATTGGATCAAACCATAAATTCAAGAGCTGCTGTTAAGGATCCTGTAGAATCTTTTATTATTAGAATATTTTATTAGTCCCATAATTATAGGGATTAACTAAACCTAGAGATTATAGGAGATTGTTGTTAGGATATTACCTTTCAAATTTCAAATCTAGATCTCTACCTTGTCTATAAATGTAATCGTTCTCTCATATGAATAATTAATCAATTATTCTCTCTACTATTCTTCATGGTATCAGAGCAACAAGAAGAAGAAGAGACCAATTGATTAATCCAGACGTTGCCCACTGTAACGTCTTCAAATTCGGAGACGTTGCCCACTGCAACATCATCAGAACTCTTCCAAACGTTACCTAGTCTCGTCCGACTCTGTAACATCAGAATCCCGCTCGTGAAACGTTGCCGTCAACCAACGTTGCTGTCAATCTCGAGCGTCTCTGTCCCAGTTCCGTCCGACTGGTCGATTACTCCGTCACACATCCGTGACTTCTCATCAACGAACGTTGTCTCGTCCGACAACGTCTCCGTCTCATCGTCACACGTCCGTGAACTCCAGTCTCGTCCGACTGCTCCAACTGCTCTAGTCTCGTCCGACTGCTGCCAGGCATCGACTCGTCCGTCTGTCGTGGTGCCGTTCCAAGTCAGAGTTTTGAATCATCCTTCCGCTGCAATTCCGACGCTCGTGGACTGGTCATTCACTCTTCGTCGAAGCCCAGCCAAGAAAAGCGACCATCTCAAGTTCGTTCCTCTCGGCATCTCAATTCAGTAACGTCTTCTGGTCCAACGGCCTTGTCCGATCATCTCAGTTTTCCTTCTCGTCCCTCCAGACTCAGGTTCACATTACTGTGTTACTTCATTTGGTTTGGTGTGATCAGTGGGTATATCGGGTAATATTTGGGCCTTTATTGTGCTTCATTTGACGTCACTGTACGTCATTGCTTTGACGTCACTGTACGTCATTGCTTCTTGGCCTCTTCCTCCCATTCTTCGCGGGCTTTATTTGGCCACTTTGGCTTTGGATTTTTTTTTAAAACCATTGTAATTTGAAGCCCTTTCTTATTACATGGTCAATATGTCTTCAAAGTCTGATGCCTCGTCTTCCGTGCCACGATCTGGGTCTAGTGACATCTCTACCGTCCTTATTGTTTCTGAGAAACTTACCAGTGACAATTATCGAGAATGGTCTCAATCCATGATTCTTGCTCTAGATGGAAGGGATAGACTTGGATATATTAATGGGGAAGCTAAAATACCTCAAAAATCAGAAACCCAGGCATTTCGAAAATGGAAGTCAGAAAATGCTCACAATTTCTTCTTCACGTCAAATATGCGAGAGCGATTCCCTACAGTACTATATGTCTCACGGAGAGCCTCCCAAATCTCGTGGGCTGATGGAAGATACATGAAGCTCTTCTTGAGTGAGGAGGACAGGCACAAATCAATGCTTCAGAATCAGAATAATTCCGCTGCTACTCATGTACCTTCTGAATCTTCAGCACTGGCTGTTCGATCCATGGAATCCAAAGGCTTTAAAGTGCGACCATCCTGTGATCACTTGTAAGAAACCGGGACACACCAAAGACACCGGGGATCTTCATGGTAAGCCTGGGTTGACGGAAGCCAAAGAAAGGAAGAGGAAAAGGTTATGTGGTCAAGCCTTCAAAGAACCAGCCCAAAATGACCAACTCGGTAAGATCATGGAAATGTTAGTCACACTACAGACTACAAAACAACCAATTGCCACAATCGTCAGGAGAGGTAACTTCTTCCAAGCCTTAGCTGTAATTAAAGGTCAGTGTATAGGGAATTGCTGGATTATTGACTCAGGTGCCTCAGATCATATGACTGACAATAAAGCTCTCTTTTCATCCTATACGCCTATCACCAAACGAGTGATACGGATTGCGATGACTCTCGGTCTATAGTGACCGGAATTGGTTCTATCAAAATCTCTACTACACTTACTCTTCACTCGCATTGCATGTTCCAAAATTGAAGTGTAACTTATTATCAGTGAGTCAATTAGCTAATGATGAACGATGTCAGGCTAACTTCTTTGCCACTTACTGTATTTTTCAGGATCTGCTGACGGGGATGATGATTGGGAGTGCTAAAGAGCTTGATGGTCTTTATTACCTTGATGAAAACAATAGTCGTAGAATTAAATCTTGCAATAAAGTGTCTCTCCTTAGGAGTAGTGACTTGGAGTTATGGCACAACCGTTTAGGTCACCCAAATTTCAATTACATGTCTCAAATGTTTCCATCTCTTGTTTCCAATAAAATTGCTTCTGATTTTCAATGTGATTCATGTGAAAAGGCCAAACATCATCGTACTTCATTTCCAAAAAATCAGTACCATGCATCAAAACCGTTTTCCATAATTCACAGTGATCTATGGGGACCATCCCGCACACCAAACCGATCAAAGTCCAAATGGTTCATCACTTTCATTGATGACCATACGCGTGTCAGTTGGGTTTACCTGTTGAAAGATAAAACTGAGGTGCATCAAACATTCCTCAACTTCCACAGTATGATCCGAACCCAATTCCAAACCAATATCCAGATCCTACACACTGATAACGGACCGAATACTTCAATCGGTCCTATCTACCCTTCCTATCTCGAAAATGGCATCATTCACAAAAGCACTTGTCCCAATACACCCCAACAAAATGGCATTGCCGAACGAAAGAATCGCCATATTCTTGAAACTGCAAGAGCCATCATGTTTAGTAGTAATGTTCCTAAATATCATTGGGACGATGCTATTCTTACTGCTACATTCCTCATTAATCGAATGCCAAGCCAACCACTATCTTACAAAACCCCACTTCAGCTCCTGCATCAATACTATAACCTACCATACCTCAAAAACACCCTTCCACTTAGAGTGTTTGGCTGCACATCCTATGTCCACCTCCATCATACCAACAAACTTGACCCTAGAGCCCTTCGTTGTGTCTTTCTTGGCTACTCTAATTCCCAAAAGGGATACAAGTGTTATGACCCGGTTTCCAAACGCCTTTTCCTTACCTGTGATGTCACCTTTCATGAAACTACCCCCTATTATTCCCTGTATGCAATTCGGGGGAGAGATGGTGAATTCCGACACCAAAAGATGACCAAACAGTTACAATCTATACACCTATCCAAACAGAACCGGATGCCTATGATAATCCTGATAATGTGCCAAGTCTAGGGGGAGACACAAACAAGTGGGGTAAGACCTACGTACGACGAAATAAAAAGGGTAATGAGTCACAAGCTATTAGCACTCACCGGGAGTCGAACCGAGGCGGAGTCCAGGAGAAACAGTGGTAACGAAGTATTCTGACCTTGATCTTCCCATCGCAGTACGGAAAAATCCCAGATCATGCACTCGACATCCCATTGAGCAGTTTGTCTCTTATAAAGCCCTTTCATCTAAATACAGGGCATTTGTTTCTCACCTTGATAACCTAAGGGTACCAGACACTATTGATGAGGCCATGGCTATACCTGAGTGGAGGCAAGCTGTCCTGGAAGAGATGGAGGCCCTCAAAAGAAATAAGGCATGGGATACAGTAGATCTACCTCAAGGAAAGAAGCCCGTTGGATGCAAATGGGTATTCACCCCAAAGTATAGAGCAGATGGTACACTTGAGAAATACAAAGCTAGACTGGTTGCAAAAGGTTTCACTCAAATATATGGGGAAGATTACACAGAAACATTTGCTCCGGTAGCCAAATTAAATACCATCAGAATTCTCTTATCTGTTGCAGTAAACTTAGATTAGGATCTGCACCAACTCGATGTAAAGAATGCCTTCCTCAATGGAGACCTCAAGGAAGAAGTATACATGAAGTTACCTCCAGGGTTCCCAGGAAAAAAGGCTAACCAAGTCTGCAAGCTAAAGAGGTCATTATATGGGTTGAAACAATCTCCACGTGCCTGGTTTGACAGATTCACTCGAGTTCTGAAGAAACATGGGTATACTCAGGGGCAGAGCGACCACACTTTGTTTGTAAAACATCACCAAGGTAAGATGGTTGTTTTAACTGTATATGTTGATGATATAATTCTTACTGGAGATGATGAGGTAGAAATTAATCAAATCAAGGCGCCCACAGCACGAGAATTCCAAATCAAGGATCTTGGAGAAATGAAGTATTTTCTTGGGATGGAAGTAGCTCGATCTAAGAGAGGAATCTATATCTCCCAAAGGAAGTATGTGCTAGACCTCCTAAAAGAAACAGGGATGACAGGTTGTAGACCCAGTGACACACCTATACAGGTTAATAAAGTAGATGAAGAAACAGATCTCGGTAAAGCGGTGGATATAGGGAACTATCAACGGATGGTAGGCAAACTAATATATCTGTCGCATACCGGACCCGGACATTGCATTTGCGTAAGTGTTGTCGGCCCGGCATTCACATGATCCTAAACGAAACATTTAAATGAAGTCTACAGGATCCTCCGTTATTTGAAGGGATCTCCGGGACGTGGCTTGTTGTTTAAAAAAACTAACAAACGGAATGTAGAGTTATTTACAGATGCTGATTGGGCAGGCGATCAAGATGATAGGAAATCAACATCTGGGTATTGCACATATGTGTGGGGTAACCTGGTCACATGGAGAAGTAAAAAACAAAGTGTAGTTGCAAGAAGCAATGCTGAAGCTGAATACAGGGCTGTAGCACTGGGAATCTGCGAAGGCATATGGATAAAATGTGTCCTAGAAGACTTGAGGAAGTGCATAAATCTACCAATCAAGGTCTACTGCGATAATATGGCTGCGATTAATATTGCTCATAACCCGGTTCAACATGACAGAACCAAACATGTTGAGATAGACAGGCATTTTATAAGGGAAAAAGTTGATGAGGGTATTATTGATCTAAGGTATATACCTTCTAAAGAACGTAATGCGATATCTTCACTAAAGGATTGCCCAAGGACACATTTGAGTATCTAATTGGCAAGTTGAACTTGATTGACATCTTTAGTCCAACTTGAGGGGAGTGTAGAATCTTTTATTATTAGAATATTTTATTAGTCCCATAATTATAGGGATTAACTAAACCTAGAGATTATAGGAGATTGTTGTTAGGATATTACCTTTCAAATTTCAAATCTAGATCTCTACCTTGTCTATAAATGTAATCGTTCTCTCATATGAATAATTAATCAATTATTCTCTCTACTATTCTTCAGATCCTCATGCATCATTTTTTATCAGAAAGCTAGACGGTTCCAGCCATGTTAATTAACAGAACTAAAGGCTGGTATTCTTCTGCAAAGGGCTATTGACTTTGTCTGTTAGTGATATCTCAAAATGGTCAGATTTAAGTTTGGATTCTTTACTGAGTCATTGGGTGGCACTGCAATTTGTGAGGCAATGATTGCAGAAGTTTGATTCGAGCTGTTGAAAGGGAATCAATAAGTGTGGATATGGAAAATAATGCTGTGAATTGAAGAAATCTTTATATTATTTTTGTTGATTGGAAAAATATTCAATTTAATTCACCTTACCTTTTTGTTTTGTGTTGTTCAAGTTGAGCATATAGTATTTAAGTTCTGGGGCGTGTTAGAAGTATAAAGTGATTAATTGATTAGTTAGTTAGTTAAGTCTAGTCTATATATAGAGGGTCTTAGTTAGTTAGGCCTAATCTATATATGAAGGGTTTTAACTATTGAGATTGGTGTGTGAGATGTGAAGTTCTCACTATATTTAGACTTGGTCTCTCTCTCTAAGAGAGAGTTAACTTGGTCGAGTTAACTTATTCTCTCTAGGAGATCCTAAGAGTTTTAGGAGATTTTAGACAAAACAGTTATTTATTATAAGAGCATATAGCTCTTTTATAATAATATATGATTCTTCATATTCCCTACTTAATTTTTTTCCGATTACATTTGTTAACAGAAAGTAAAGTAGCAGAAGAATATACAGAGGGGAAGGAAGGAAGGAAGGAAGCGACAGAGAGAAAAGTCACAACAAAATTCCACCCTAATGATTACTTAATACCACCTAAAGTCTTCTTCATAGCATTGGAATTGTTCTGAAATTTCTTCCAGGCAAGGGTGCGTGCTTTTCTGGCGGGTTCGACATCAGTGTGCTAAAGTAAGACAGATGGAAACTCAAAATAAAAAGATGCCACCAATCTGAACAAAGTTGCGATAGGGAGAGGGGAGATCGAAGACCGACGGTACACGGATCAGAAACGCTGACCAGGAACTTGCAGCAGATCGGAAACGCCGACCACGGAAGTAGTGACAGGGAAGCTCGACAGCACGCACGGATCTAGAACAGTGAAGTTGATCGGAGTGCGCGGACGAGCACGACAATCAACATTCAACAGGAACGAAGGAATTGTTTTATGTTTTTAGGATGGGTATTATTGGAATATCAAAATAAATATCAGGGTAAATCAGTCAACAATATTTTAGCTCCACAAAATGTACAATAACAATCTGCTGAAAGCATCAATTGAAGCTACATTTTCACATGTTACTTATGCTGCATTAATGCATTATACCAAAGGCAGTGCAATTCAACTAGTATAGTTCTTGTTGGCACTAAAAAGTTACTAAGATGGGACTCTAACCCATTTGTTCTGTTTGATGAATGAAGAGATTTATATTCGACTCTTAGTGTTGTTATTTTTAGATTTTTCCATCACAATTTAGTAAATATATTATCATTTTAATAACAAGCAAATAAATTCCTTTTTTTAAAAAAAAAAAAAAAAAAAAAAACCAGTAATTCTTCAATTTAATTATGTATTGTGATGCTTTAATTGAAAAAATTGATCTTTTCATTTCTGTAGTCAAATGAAGCACCAGAATGATATTATTCTATCTTTAATGGCATTGCTTTAACAGAATGATCAGATTTCATGAAGTATACTAAACCGTCTCTCATGACTTAATTACTTTAACCTTTCCCTGGTCCATTTAACTACGAGTTGTAGTGAGAGAACAATTGAGCAAGCTCAAAGGAATCACCTGTTAACGAACAAATACAACTCATATTATTATGCATATGATAAAATGGTGAAGCACAAGAACAATATGGTGCCTCCTCTAATGGCACTGCTTGTCTTTTTAACAGCCTAATACTCACATCACCTGTTAACGAACAAATACAACTCAAATTAAAAAAACTGTCAGGAAAGCATCATCTGAGCGATGTTATTCATTCCAAGTTACAAACAATAATATTTATACAAAACCCCTATCTTACAATTATTTGTTTCAAGGGTGACTAGCACTCCTGTCAGAATAAACTTCAGAATGCATATGTTTGTCTCTTCCCCCTGCCACCATTGAAGAACCCTCCACTCAGCTGGAAGCAGAGCAAACCCCAAGATGCTAAGCATACTTCAAACCAAAACTGGCCCTAATTATAGACTCTCTCAAGGCTGGCCATCAATTGTACGCATCATCTTAGTGCTTTTTTGTTGTTGGGGGAAATCAAGTCTTTTGCTCAACCACGAAATGGGGGTTGATTTTCAAAAGGCAGTTCAATTGGTGTTGCATTGCCATAGAACTCCTCCAAATTGTAAAAAGCTCTTTGTGGGGGAAGAAATATGTGGACAACAACGTCACCTGTGATCAAGAAACGAGCTCGATTATTAAGAAACAACACACACTAATGTCAAGATCATACTTTAAGTCCTCTCAAGTTAGAAACTTATGAGGTGTTTCTAAAATGTGTGTGTGTGTGAGAGAGAGAGAGAGGATAGATAGAAAATGGATCTATACACCCAAACCCAGTGCCACTCTCTCTACTACTTCCCAGATGCTTTAACTTAAGGGGCGCAATTTGTACTCTATTCTTTGTTAGTTCTTAGAGGACGTCTTATGAAAGATGTGACTGCATAATTCATGATGTTCTCTAGTATAACTAAGGACAATTAAGCTACCAAGTTATCTAGCATATTGATGAATAGCGCTGAAGGTAAGTTATGGTCTAGTTCTCAAGTTAGGAATCGGTGTCTGTATAAAAGGTAGATTGGGAGGTGATATAAGCAACAATAACAATCAATCACTGCCTTGGGCTGTTACTGCGCACTTCATGCTGTTCTTTAGTAAATTAAGCACAATCGTTGATTCAGGGATGATCAAATTTCTGTCTACAAAAAAAAAAAACTTTAATTTTATTATTTGTTGTTCTAACACAATAATCATTCTTTACAAAATGGAGAAGAAGCTATAAATTCAGCGACAAAAAGTTGTCGGCATAGTGTCTAGTAATTGTTGGTTAAAAGGCAGATAGCATTTTCAAATTTGATATAAAGAGCAACATGCTTACAGATGGCCTCAGATTGACAAGCACCAGGCCTCAGATCAGAAAGCGTTGCTCCAATCGTCTGCTCACTCACTCCAATCACAGTGGTGGTGAGTGGCGCAGGATGGAAGACAATGAAGATGATCCCAGGTCTCGCGGCTCTACGTCTCAGATTCCCCTTCTCTGTTCGCCGGAAATAATCGAGTTACGAGCTGGAGTGACTGGTGATGGAGGTGAGTGTCGGTGACGGACGACGGCGGCAAGGTACGGTGACGGTGGAAGGGTGGTCGAAGATGATGAAGGAGCTAGGTGATTCGATTTTAGGGTTGGTTTTTCCCCCAATTTCTTCTTCACCAGCGTGTAGCCCGATTTGCCCGAAGATGATGAAGGTTTTTTTAATTTGTTTCCCCCAATTTATTTAACCTGGTCAGCATCCTAATCACCAGTTTTTCCCCCCATTTGGCTTGTTCTCTCTCCAATTCAGCATACACATAAGCACTAACGGTCAACCATTCATACTTAACGGTCAACATCCACTATCTGAAGGAAGTGTGTGACTTTTGCTCCTATAAGGTAACCACGTGTGTACTTTTGCTCCCAAAAAAAACTCGTGGTGCTGGACGCTCCCAGAGGTAAAGCCTATGTGTATTATTGCTCCTTCACCCTTAAAAAAACAAAAATAAGGGGAGGGAAGGGAAGGGAATGAGAGCCAAAATTTTGGCTTCCCTCCCTCCCAAAATCTCAAACCAAACGAGGGAATGGCTCTTTTTATCCTCTCCTTTCAAGCTAAACACACTCTAATATGATACATTGTGCACTCAAACACGTCCTTAGACTTTAGAACCCCATAACTGCCGATCATCTTCCAGCCTATTTGGTATAGAGGTGAGGGAAGAAAAAGGCTCAATGCACAATAATTTAAGTCCAGTGGAGAAAAATAGACCGTTTTAGATGGCAGTATTCTTATATGGGCTTATTTAAAAAAAAAAAAAGACTTCTGATAGAAGTCACTTTTGTCAACTTCTGGAGACAAATATTAGGGATAAATGATCCAATAAGCAATTGTATCGTTAAGTATATATTTATATGCATTTTAATTTATCTATTAGAATATATTTAATTAAGTACTTTAGAGTTTTTAATTTTTTTTAATAATATTTATGTTTTTTTAGCAAATTTAAATTTAATTTTTTATCTTCAATTATCACAATATATACAACTAATATATGTGTGTGTCGTATTAAATAAGATTCATACCATTTTCGATCATTTTTCAACTTAATTGACTTTTTAAATAATCATCCAAACAATAGTCCATTTATAAAATTTAAAAAAAAAAAAAAAACCACTTCTCTCACCATCATTATAAACTGAAATCACATTTACGATATGACATTTATCCTATCTTAAGTTTGCAAAAATCAAATTGTAAATAAGTCACCTCAGATCATTTTGAAGAATTAGCCCAACCTCCCTCTTAGATTTGTGCGTCACTTTTAATTTGTCAGGAGTCGAGTCTTTTAAGCGGGGATAAATGGTGGGATATGAGATAATGAATTTCAAGGGTTTAATTAGGAGATATAGGGTTATCCATTAGAGATATCAAATAAAGATATTTATCCATTAGATTATGATTTATTAAAATTATTATTTTAATATCTGCAATATCTCAATAAAATAGTATATCTAGTATCAAAAATGTTAAATTCAAGTAATCATTACTCCTTGCTATTTTCCTACATTTAGATAATGAATTTAGTCTCTGAGTTAAGTGTTACAATAATTTATTTTAATAATCATTACTCCTTGTTATTTTCCTACATTTAGATAATGAATTTACTCTCTGAGTTAAGTGTTACAATAATTTAATAAATCATATAAAAAGAGCACAAATATTTTTTTTTTAAAAAAATACTGTTATTTTTTATCTTCAAATTTATTCCTTCATCTCACTGGAAGCTCACTCACTTCACATGAACATCAAGTCTATCATTTAAAAGAAAAATGAATATATAAGTTGATTTATAACATTCAGTATTTCAGTGATCGAGCTACAAATTATGAGAAGTTATCGAAAGACATTAAATTTTTATTTTATATATTTAGATTAATTTATGAAAAAATAAAATCAAAGATTAAATGATTGCGAAAAATCAAGCCATAAATTTACTTTTTCTTTTAGAAAAGGGAAAATTCCAAATAAATACCATTTGAATTTGTGAAACCCCGGAAGTCTGTCGAATTTGTAAAAAGACGAGAGGTCTTAAAGACACATGAGGGATATGCAAATTTGTGTGCAATTACCCTTTTGCGCTTACTTTTAAATATAAAAAAAATACCCTCCACCTCCACCCCCCGTCGGCCACCACCGTCGGCCGACCGCCACCACCACCGCCGGCCGGCCGGTGGTGGTGGCCGGCGGGGGGTGGAGGTGGAGGGTATGTTTATTATTATTTATTTAAAAGTAAGGGCAAAAGGGTAATTTCACCCGAATTTGCATATCCCTTATAGGTCCTTGGCACCTCTCAGTCTTTTTACAAATTCGACAGACTTATGGGGTTTCACAAATTCAAAAGGTATTTATTTGAAATTTTCCCTTTAGAAAACAAGGCATATACATTTAAATATTAATTAGTTGAAGCCTGGAAGGTTTAATGCAGGAATTAATGTGACCACAAAGAATCTCTAACTTATTGCAATTGCATCTATGGCCATATCAATCACAGATTCAAAGCATATGTGGATAAAACCCTAAACAAGTTACACTCGCCTCCTTCCTACTAGTTGCTGAGGATTTCTTGACCTTTTTCCTTGTAAACCCTCTGTTCTGTGAGAAGGAAAATGATATGGAATCAACATATATATAATATCTCATCCCTTATGCCGAATTGCTTAACGGCTTAGCACCGGCTCTCCTCACAAAACACTGTAGCTAAGCAACATATATATAATAACCCATCCTTAAGCCAAATTGCTCAATGGCTTAGTACTGGCTCTCCTCACAACACACTGTAGCTAAACCGTTTCAAATTTTTCATAAATAAAATATTCATGTCTCTGGCTTCATGCCGGCTCATTCACGGACAAGAAGAAGCACGGGCAAAGTCACTGCCTTCAACTTCCCCTCTCTCCCCCCTTTTCCTTCTCTTTTCTCTTCTTCCTAAGACTTTCATATCTTCTCATCTTTGGACGTGCTTTCGTCCTATACTTATTTCCTCCGCTGCGCTCCTATGCACTTAAAACAGCACCGTTTGGTGCAAAATCACACTGTTGCTTTTTTTTTTTTTTTTTGAAAAATAGCATTCACCATTATGTAGTATTTTTTTAAATATCAGTTAGTACCTGAAATATTTTTTTAGTGCCATTCAGCATCCTGTAATATCTTCTTAGTACCAATCAGTACCTTGAAATGTTTTTTCAATTCTATAGGGTATTTCAGGGTATTGACTGGTACTAAGAAGATACTATAGGATACTGAATGGTACTGAAAAAAAATATTATTTTTCAAAAAGAAAAAAAGAAGGAACAATGTGATTTGCAGCCGTTTTGAGTGCATAGGAGCAGAGGAAATAAGTATAGGACGAAAGCCGCATCCCTCATCTTTGTAACCAAGGGAAGACGGCGTCCATCGGATTTTCTCTGTGCTCTGTGTGGTAAATACTCCGATCTGCTTATTTGCGAAATAAAATTGTTACGGACCCCCATCAGGCCCAACGCTGTTGTGGCCCACTGAGGAACAAACCCAATCACGGGATACTCCGGCAATATTGGGTAATCCCGCTATTATCTATAATATCGGGATATCGGAAATCACATCTCGGATATGATATAACAGCCAGAGATCATGATAGATCCTAGATGCCAGACTAAAGGTACTACCTATAAATACAGGGGTCATTCTTTAAAGGTGCACACGCTCTAACTCAAACCTAGTTACATCCAGTATCACTGTGCACTCTCCCACTAAACACAACCCCCATCCCCCTTGGCGAAGAGCCTTATATTTGTGTACAGTGATCCACCGCTCTCCCAGATATCTGTCTAGTAGATACTCCGGCATGTCCATTCGATTCAAGATCAAAGCACTAGCCCATCCGGCTAGACATCTGGGTTCTGCACCAGAACAAAAATGTTAGATCAACACACTTGGATGAAACAACAACCCCATCTGGGTTTGAGCTAGGGTAATAGAATGAGCAATGGCGGAACCTCTTTATGGCCAGCTTGGCCCCAACTAGCCCCGGCTGATCTTATAAAATTTGTTAAAATATATATGTATTTATTATATGATATTTTATTTGGCCACAAATTTGGCCCTAGCTAATTTTTTATCTTCTCTGTGAGGATAATGTTTGTTTCATTACTCATTAGGCTGAGAGGAAAGTAAAATTTTTGTTTGAGATACCGAAAAGATTAGTATCATCTTATATATTGTTTTAATTTATAATATCGGTTATTATTTGTTTGTATTTTCCAGGTTATTTGATACTATTTAGTAAATACTCCCTCTGGTCTTTATTTAAGGAACCAACTAACAATTCTCACAAGTCAATAAAAACAGTTAAAATAATTAAATTTGTCCTAAAATTTAAGTAATTTTCAGTATTATCCCTATTAATTACACTAAACTCTAATATCATATTAATTATTACTCTTTTTTTTCCTTGAAAAAAAGAGTAATAATTAATCTTTATTAATTATTACTCTCACTCATTTCCTTTTTAATTATGGGTATACATGGAAAAAAATATATTTAATGCTATTTGAAAACAAGCAAGTGTTTTATAAAAAGAACCAAATATATTTATTAGTGGTACCTTATAATAAGAATTAAAAAGAGTAGTTCAATATGTTTATTTTTTGGCCGGGCTAATTTTTTTTTCTAGTTCCGCCACTGAGAATGAGGTTATGCCACAGACTTTGCAGAATGTACGAAGGGCATGTAAAAAATGTAATTATTATAAGAATTGTAATGTGTACTTAAATAATATATCTTAGTTTTGTTACAACCACACACAAAATCTTGACAGTAACTGGGAATAGATTACAATCCCAATCTCCTAGTACCCTTCCCGCGTCAGTCTGGGAGCTGTACATAAATTATTATTGGCTGTCGTCTTTATCATGCTTCCCACTCATAACTCATTCGTGTAACGTGTTTCTATGAGCAGTGGCTCTAATTATCCTTTCTTCATCAGCTTCATTCAATAAAAAGGCCTTGCTTGCCGCATGAATTTCTTCTTTCCTCGGTATTCATTCAGATTTGTTGGTTTATATCTTTGCAAGCCAGTCTTTACACATGGCAATTATCTATTGCATTATCCAAGGTTAAAAAGCATACGCGGTTAAAAGATTGTTGTGGATGATAATGGTTGTGGCAACAATAATACAATAAGGAATGTTGTGTACAAAGAGATATTTAGGAATGTTAATTGATTGAAAGATATTGTTGTTTAGTATTGTTAAGATTTTATTTGTATTATGTACTCTGAATCGATTAGAGGATATTGTTGTTTGACATTCTTAATGTTTCATTTCTAATATGTAGTAATTCATTGGTAGTGATGTTTTAATGGGTTTGACCTGCATCCATTGCTATATCCATCCGCTGCATTGATACTGCGTCGTTTTGGCGCAAAAACTGTGAAGCTCTTGCTTTTTAAAAAAAAAATAATAATAATAAAAATATCAGGATACTAACGGGTATTAAAAAGATACTTCAAAATACTGATTGATGCTAGAAAAATACTTTATGTTCTTAAAACAAATATTTTAGGATCTTAAAAAAATATCTTAAAGTATATTTTTAGTACTACAAGATCTTTGAAATATTTTTTTAAGATCTTAAAATATCATAAATTTTTTTTTCAATATCATTTTAATATAAATCAGTATCCTAAAGTATTTTTTCAAGATCCTAAAATAATTTTTTAAGATAGTATTTTTCACTAACCGTATCCTAAAGTAACCTTTTAGTATCAGTCAATGTCTAAAATATTTTTTTTAAGATCATAAAGTATTTTTCCAGCATTAGTTAGTATCCTGAAATATTTATTTTTTTTACAAAAAAAAAAAAAAAAAAAAAAAAAAAAAAAAAAAAAAGCAAGAGCTTCACAATTTTTGTGCCAAAACAACGCAATACCAATGCAACGGACAACAACAGACGGATATAGCAGCGGATGTAAGCCAAACCCATGTTTTAATATTCCTTAAAGAGAAAAAAGTTGCATCACTTTGGAAGCCAAATATGTTCGAGTAACCCGCGAAGTACTATCACCCGCAAAGTACTATCACTATGTACAATGCACAGGAAAACACAAGCTTGTTATTACAATACATTGAAAACAGAGCCTTAGAAACAAATGTATTAGGAGTAACAGAAATGAAGGATTAACATAGGGCACAAGTAATTGACACAATAGATAAACTACTTGTAATGAAGTCATTATGCTTTTCAGGATCTTAACGAATATGAATGGGTGAGTTTCTCCTTCACACTTCCACTGATAGATCACCTTCAGTGAGATGGAAATCAAATAACAAGAATGCAGCAATTAGAGGGAGCAGAATTATCCAAATGCCCCCTAAACCCTAACTATGGCCTACCAACCAAAAAAAAGAAGGGGGGAAATATGTAACTTTACAATTATGTCAAACACAATGTGACATTTCTTACAAAATATATTGGACCAACATGAACATGGCTATTATCATCACAAACGGCCTTCAAACAAGCACGACGGCTAAGATCTATACAAACCACCAGCCAAAGGGAAGAGCTGAAATGCTGGTTGGGAATTTTAAGCACAACCTGAAACAATGAACTCTCTCACATTATGGTGCAATTACACTTCGATTCAATCTTCGGAGGAGGCTTCATGCTGTCCACCTTGTTAGGAAGCCCGGCATTGTGTTTGAAAGGCTCATCGACAACTGCATCTTTCTCGGTCTCACCACAGGGGGGTTTGACATCAGTTTCCTCTTTCCTCTCCCTTGCCTTCTGGGATTTCAATGTGTGCTTGCTGACAGCCCGGCTACGCAAACCCTTTCTACTACCACCTTTGGGCCCCTCCGGTATAGTCACCATTGGTTTAGAATCTTCCAGTGGCTCTGAGCTTTCCTTTTCCATTGCTATCGTTGCAGCCTGATATGCAAGGTCATGGACGATGGAGCTACAGAATAGTATTGCATCAGTTGCCTCTTCCAGGGTCAGGCTTCTAGGGTTGCCTCCACCCGGACACTCCACTGTAACCGTCGATTCCTCTGTCATGAAGCATTGGAAATCTATCAGAGGAAATAGTTTACAAATATGGGAGGTACAATGCTGTTAAAAGACCAGTATCAGCTTCATAAAAGAAAAATAAAGTGACCCTATTTCTCCTCAACTAAGAAAATTCAATGTGGACATAAAGGATCATACATGTCCGAATGAATGATGTGACATATTTTAGGCACAGTAATATGCCACACAGGACATGAACTAGAAATGACAAGCAAGCAGTGAATCCTCCCTCAATTCCATAGATGATTGGACCAATGGAGAGCAACAAAACCAGTAAGACTCTTGCAATGCATCAGACTCAGAAATTTTCAACCATGAATATGAAAACTTATAGAAGAGAAAACAACATTATGAATTCAAGCGTGGATATTCTTGTCATTTCAAAACTTGGACGTAAAAAAAGTATATGATAGAACTCCAATCCCGCATCAGTAAAAATAGCCTGCAAATTAATATTGATGGCTATACACATCCTCTCTAACTTTCAGAAGCAGTAAGGATTAGCTCAAGCATACAACAAATTATACACAAGTAGCCATGGCACACCATTTATTACCACTTATTTAACCAAATTAAGAATCGCACAGAGTAATTTAGACTCTTCATCTGACAATCCTGATCTGCGGGAGTTCATAAGCTTAATATACAAGATAAGGAAAATGGACTAGAATTGTCACCATATATCATATACATATCTGATCAAATTGTTCAAAATCAAGAGTACAAAAACTGTATGGAGTGTGGTCACTGGTGATTGCATAGGTGAAGCAAATCTGAGAGAAGAGGGAGATAAGTGCATATAAAATTTTCACCTCAATTTATCAAAATCATCTTGTACATGGGATTTTAGAACAATAAATGTCATACCTATCCCATGAGAGCACTCAAATGTATTGGACTCAGGAAAAGAAGCATCAGAAGGATTAGCAATAGAAGATTCCTGACAATCATCTACAGTACTTTTTGATATCTGGGATGGATCATCTCCAACACCAGGATTATTCTGACAAGAAATTTCCCTTTCAACTTCAGATTCTGTAGATATCAAAATGTTGGTAGCAGGCAAAGCATCCGATTCATCGAGATTAGCACACCGCATGTCAGATTCCTCGTCAATGTACAGCCCTGGAACCATCACTGCTGCTTCATTATTTGAATGATCCTCAACAATTTCATCAGCACAACGCCCATGACTTCGAAATGATGCCATTGAACTGCTATCAGGCTGAACACCAACAGCCTGGCTCAATGATTCTGAATTACAGGCATCAGCAGCACCATCATGATACTCAAATTTATTTTCCTCAACAGTCGAGCCCATAGGAGAAGCATCAATTACATCAGTCACTAAATTTTCTGGAATTTTCACCTCTGAAATTGTAGGTATATCCTTTGTAACTTCAGATTCTGTCTCTTGTGTTGCAAGACCTACTCCATGATGAGAATGGTTGGAAGTTACAGAAAAAGATGACCCGCTTCTTTCATGCTTGATCCTTATTTCATATCCACCATCTACATCCAACTTCCTGCCACTTAACTGTCTGGAGTCCATTTTTTTCGCTGGGCTGTAATCAATTGATGATGAAGCAGAATAACTTCCATGCCCAGTGGAACTTCTGAAACTATTTACACTGCCTCTTGCAAGAGAGATATCATCATAGGATATGGTTGTGGCAGTAAAAGTCCTGCCTTGAACAACAGGTCCTTTGCTACTGCTTGACCTCTTCAGCAATACAGATATGCCAGTTCCTCCCATGAGGTCCATTTTTGAATTTGGACGATCATTGTGGTGAGACAACTGCTGTTCCCCAACATTACTAAAAGGATTTCTGCAATCAGCTCCTGATTGGTCCATGTCTAACTGGGTCGCAGGTATCTGGCCACTTGCCTCTGCTGGTGAACTTAGAGGAGGAATTTGTTGCGGCTGATCCTGGATTAGCTCGCTATATGAAGTTTGGCTTCGCTCAGTATCTTTCTCACCAAGAGGAAAGTTCAAATCCACATTGGTATCTTGAGGTAATTCACATGCAACCATTAATTGGTCAGTTTCAGCTGCTGGTTTTTCTTCAGTGGACGCATTAGTAGAAAACACTGAAGAGTCTTCAGCAACTGCCAAAACTGTCTCCTGGGGGTTAATTCTCAGCATCGTATATTTCCCACTGCATTCTGGACAAAGTCTAATATCCTTCTCTGTTTGATCCAAGGCCTCATATCGGCAACCACAGTGAGAACAGATTGCTGTATTTTCAAAACTATCAGTTTCCATAATATCATTTTTGACATTGGAAGTTTCTGAACTTTCAATGGTTGCAGTGACGACCAATGAAAGTTCAGAACCTTTACTTTCATTTAGATGTATATCAACTGATTCATTGGCAACCTCATGCCTATTGTTAGCATTCATTACATCATCCTTATCAAAGGCAAAGACTTCTTCATGTATATCAGGATACGGTATTTTCTCAGCTTCACTTGCCATATCATCTTGGTTGTGATCACTCCCTTCAGTATCAAGTGCGAAACTTGTGCCTTGATCAGAGCTTGCATTGCTGCTTGTTGTGATTGAGGAATTCCTAGATACCAGAGAATTGTTGCGGGCAGAATTTGCTTTTCCAACATAAAAGGTAGTACTTGGCACACTCGACAAAAGTGGCCTGAACATGTTCTGAGGACTTTTTCGATCCTGCACAACATTTAATGGTGTCTAAAATGAGTTAAAATTTTGGTTGCTGTAAAAAATTAACGGACATATAATAAAAATAAATCAGGCTGAAGGGAGTTGGGGAGATATTGCAAACGTCTAGATCTGTATCCAATAGATTATCAAATATTTCCTAATTAATATCTTACCAAACATTTTATAGGCATCTCTGGCGCTATAATTATCAAATATGCCAATCAAGAGAATACCCAATAGTTCATGCTTGATCAGGCACCTCACTTTATTAATTTGAAATAAATTCACTTTAGTGCACCAAAAATTCAATATTCATTGTCAAATATTCACCTCGAACAAATTTCACTTCAGTGCAATAATAAATTCAATCTTCATTGTTAATTAATTTGAAATCAATTACTAAGAGTAGTTAACTTATCATATATGATGCACAATTAAATACATCCAGAAGATATTAGGCATCCAATATCAACATAGAAATTGAAAATCTTAGCTAAATTCAGGTTGCATCTGAAATCATTTTATAAATAAAACAAACTTTTGCTGGCAACCAGATATAATCACCAATTAAACAAGTACACTTTATCATTAATAGCTACAGTAGAAATAGAGAGCATGTTTGTGGCAAAGGATTCCTAAAGAGAAATTGTTGTGCGTGTGCACAAGCAAGCACTCACATGTGCGCATGCATGTATAAGTGGGTAAGAGACCTAGGAACGAGGATGTCCAAACTAATTGATCTTAATGGTATGACAAATTAAGAATTAAACAAACTTCAAAATTGCTTGTCAACAAATTTGGCAATTTTCCATAAAGAGCTGAAAGTATATTATTTTAAGTAAATCACATATTAAAATACCATTTGTCGAAGGGCAAAGTCAAATGATCTTTTTGGAGCATTTGGTGATGCTGTTTTGGGAGTCTTCTTGGAAATGGCAGGACTTCTGCTATTTATAAAAGTGCCACCCCTTCTTGAACTTAGCCGGTCTAAACTACCCACTTGGATGGACTGTATAGAGTCAGTATCATCATCACCAGAAGATGCAATAGAACCTTTGCTGCGTGAGCTAAATTGGTCTCTATCGTGACTTTGAAATGAGCTACTGCTTCTAGAAGCCGTTGGAGACATTGACTGCCTACTGTATCTAGCAGTAGAATCCTTTCCATTCCTGGATGCAGGTGATGAACCCCTCACATATGATGCTGGTCTGTCAGCAAGAGAAGTTCGAAGGTTTGGGGGAGCTTCAGAGGAGAAACCAGGAATATTAGTTTGCCATGCCCTTATCTTTGGTGAAGCGGAGTTTCCACGACTTGTCTTGACTGGGGAAGTTCCCCTGATCCCTGAGGAGACTACAGGACCATTGGAGCCAGTGCTCATCCTCCTAGGAGTAGGAGTAGAGGACCTCGGTGCAGGTGTTGAAGGCTTATTTGGAGGAGTAGATGGTCTTCTTGACGGAGTGGCATGCTGCAAATTTTGAGTTGGACTGGAATTGGACACTGATGACAGCCCAGCCCTTGACTGGGATGTGTTATTTCCAGTACGAGGAGATGGACTAAGGCGATTTGGACTTGCACTCCCCCTGCTACTTCTGCGACTTCTTTCCATCTGAAAGAGTTAAACATCCAATATGAGATAAAAGACTTCCTGATTGAATACTGAATTAAGGATACCTAAGATTATTTTATCACTGCCATGTAATAACTAGTATTCTTTGTTTTATTAAGATTAGGATATTTCATTTAAATAAGGATATCGTGATATATTTTAGATTCGTTTTGAATAAGGATCAATCAGGATTTGATAGGGATTACCTTATTCTATAACCATAATCTTTTAACGATTATTTTATGTTCAGATTTTATTATTTTAAATAATTATACCTAGAGCTTTGTAAATAACTCTAAGGTTTCTTAGTTGTCAGAACTCTTTTGATGAAATGAATAAAGATGAAAGTTGCTTCAATCTCTCCTTCAAGTATTTCTTTCTCACTCAATTCTTCTCTATGTTCTCTCTCCTCTCTTTATGTTTCTCCCTCCTTTCTCTTTTCTCTCCTCTTCCCCCTCCTTGTTATAATTCACTTCCTATGCTTCAAGAGGATTTATTTGAAATGAAAAGAATATATAATTATGAATAAGTATATCAGATTCAAAAGCTCACCGTAGAAGATCTTGATATGGAAATGGGTTTACTCTGAGGCCTTCCCCTGCTTGGAACATTGACTGGCGGCGGCTCATCATCATCTAATGAAGGAAACAGTGGTGTGTCTGGGGGTGTCAGTAGCCTTGAAAAATTAAAAAAAGGAAAGTATTAGCATACTAAGCATTGCAAAACAGAAATCACTTTATGCTCATCAAAGTCTAAAGCCTCACATTAAAATAGTTGAACTATTGGCCAACAGAAAATAAATGTATTGAAGTGGAATAATGACGACCATAATTACTTGGCTTTTGAATTATGTATAGGATTGTATCATAAAACATAATTTAACCCCCCAAAAAAGGTCCAAAATAGTGGAAAACACAACACACCAGTCATAGTCATTCTTGTCACCATCTGTATTAAGCAGTCCACTGCTTTCTCCTCGAACAGGAATGGAGATTCCGAGCTTAATATCAGAAAAATGTTTCAACTTCACAGCTGTAAATTCAAGTTTAAGACAAAAAAGGAGATATGTATGAATATTACTCAAGAAAAATGTGCCAAAAACACATATAAGTTTTCTTTTAGGGCGCCCTAAAGAAAATTACAGAATGGGTCTTCAAGGTTATCTGATGACTGAAGCAAAAAATTCTCTGATTCTCTGGACTGCATGTCATTGAACAAAGCAAGATCATCATCTTTCTCCCTAAAGAGCAATCCACCTTCAAGGCTACGGCCACGTTTGTGAATGACTGTTTTTGGCTCTCTTCCAGGGGAGAATCTCAATGCAGGGGAAGGAGGCATTTCCACTGCCCAAGACTGTATCAGAGAAATGTCACCTAGTGCTATCCATACAACCCAAAATCGATAACCTACAGAACTCTAAAGTGTAACCCATAATTGACATATAGCTCAAGCTCATTGGAATTCAAGCCACAAAAATCAGTTTTGGCAGCAACCGCATTCAAACTTTTACGCCAGTGGCTGTCCTCTCGAGCTGCAGTTTAGCTCAATCCAAATACGGATTGACTTGATATACTCAGTGTGATTGAGTCAACTGGACCGCATATCTTGCGAGAATGCAAGTAAACATGCAATACGGCGGGAGCAACTGTACCATTCATAAAACAATGAGTTAAAAGCCAAATGTAACAAATATCCGAAACCAAATTGACAAATTCATCCTGCAAATGTCCTGAAAGTCGGAAACCCTAGAACATTTGACAATTGCAGATCACAATTTGCTCATTGAAAAGAGGGTCCAAGTCAAACAAAAATTCAACTTCACTACCCATTAAGTGAGCATTGAAGTTCGAAGTACATAGTAAAACCCACTATTGAAAAGCAGTAAGCAGAGCTTGACTTACCAATTTCCCTATTCAAATTGCTTCAAACATGGAATGGAGGCTCGAAGAGTGCACTTAGGATCCCAAGCTCGAAGATAGAACAGCTCAAATGCCGACGAATTTTGTTTCAGACAATCGGATCTATAGCATTCATAGCCTGAAAATGGCGACCAAAGTACAGATCGGAGCTTTAGAGGAATCGGACGGTTACAACAAACCCAAAATTTTCTAGCATGCTCTCTTCTATAATTATTTTTGCTAAAAAACAATTTAGGAGTGAAAATTAAGAATATCTAAACCTTTTGTTGCTGTCGTCTGATATGCTCCTTTCCTCAACTAGAAGCATTCTTTAAAAACAAAAACAAAAACAAACAAAAAAAAGTTATTTTATTTTTATTTTCTGCTAATATTTCTACGTACAATTTTTTTTTATAATTATCATCTTATTAAAACGTTTTAAATTAATTTATTATTTGTTAAATTTATATCTAAAATGTCATATTTATTTTGCTTATCACTATCTAAAATGTCACTTCTAATCATATACTTTTTTTTTTTTAACCTGTGATCATATACTTGTTTGAAACATTCAAAATTCAAAAGTAAAACTATACTTATATATGATTTCACTTTATAATTATAATTGGTATATTTTTCTTTTGGGTCATCAATTCATACAATTGGTAATGGTTCAAGACATGTGTAGGATCATTTAATGTCCATTTGTGTTCCAACTTTTAAAGCAGAGGTTGGTCGTTGTACAAGCAATGGTTTGAAATTGATTGCCGTCAATTATTTTTTCGTATAAAAATACTATAATAATTTATCTCTATCCATATAAAAAAATACAAAAATACTATACTAATTTATCTCTTTTCCCCATTAGATGCTCGTTTTATTATGTTTGACTCAATTCTTCAAGGATTAGTTGAGTGTCAAGAATGAGTAATTAAAGGCTTTATTAAATGTTAAACTTCTATTTGAGCCAATGTTTTAATAATGCATTAGTTATAAAGTATACTTTTTTCAATTAATTTCTCAAGTCTAGTATAATTTTTTTTTTTTAATAACAAGAATGATTTTTTTTAATGCATTAAAACAGGTGTCCCAAACTTCATCATGGTGACTTGATCACACTAAAAAAACATTATAAATCACTAAAATCTTTCCTTACTATGTTACATAAATTGGCTTTTTTGCCAAAATTCAAAATAGTGAATGATGAGTATTTTCTTTTGTGCTGCTGTTGTTTTTTAAGCGTTTATTCAATTGTTTTAAAAAATAAAAATAAACATATTTGATATTAAAGTTTTTCAGACTATGCAATGCTGATTATAACAACATAAAAGAGAAAAAAATTGGACACAATTGTATGAATTATATATCATTTTCTTTGGGATGTTAAAAATATTTCTTTTATTAGGAGTAATTAATAATGATAAGCACAAGTGAGGGTGATTAGCCAAAGTGTCTAAAACAAAGTGCATTGAACAATCACAGTCAGACACATCATTTTGGTGAGCTTGACATGTTAAACAAGTAATGTGTCCTAATTAGTCATATTTGGAGTCTCTAAGTCTCTTTCTAAAAACCAAAAAAAAAAAAATGTTGTGATAATAGTAATAAATGCCAAATATTGTAAAAAAAATATAAATTCCAAACAATAATAAGAAAGCCAAGAAATTAAACTGAGAAAGAAACTTGTGAAGAAAGGAAAGAAAAAGACAAAAAAAAAAAAAAAAAAAAAAAAAAGAAAGGGGGTTATGTGGGACATAGAAAGATAAGGTCAACATAACAACTACATTATGATTAGCTAATTGCTAGCTGTGTGTGTGTTTGTGTGGGCTATTAGTTAATCCATTAGATTAATTATGGAATTATTATTATGTCGCTTTAATTGGTGGGTGAGACAAAAAGGATACTTCAAAAGCCCTCGTGCTAATCATTTCATTTCGGTCATTTATTTCCTCTACACAGTTCAATTATTTTGGTTCTAAGCACATTTAATTCATAAACTTGTTTGCATAATTATTGTTTTTTTCCCCTTTAGACTCCCTCCATTAATATTTGTAAGATGTAAGGTTATTAAACTCGGACCGGCCACTAAACCGGTTTAGGTAGTTTGTCAAAGGTTAGTGAGTCAGATCGGAGCCAAATTGGAGCTAACCCGAGATTAGACCGATGAGGAAGTAAACTTAAATGATAATATTTTTTGGAATGGTTTTAGAATTTGATAATTTTTTAAATTAAATGATACTACCTCCGGTCCTAATTATAAGAACACCTTTGTAATGCAATTTGTATTACGAAAGTGTTCCTATAATTAGAATCGGAGGGAGTAACTTTTTACATTAGAAAGTAGAAAGCTCAAGCTCTCCATAGAGTCTTAATTTATAATTTTTAAAAATATGTAGAATTAGATATGAATTTTTAAAATAAATAAATAAATATTAAACCGGTTGGACTTTGGACCATTAGATGACTAGTTCGACGGTTTTGGTTAAACCAAATAGTCAGTCTGGTCCAATTTTAATAACATGGGTAAGATGTAATATTTTCAGGTGGCCCGATCTTATTTTTTTAAAAAAAATACATAAAGAATCTCTGAACTCTTAATCAACTTTTTTATTCGAGTTTCATATTTGTTTCTTCTGTATACCCTCATAGTCAAAGGAGTGGTTTTTATAATTAGTTCTTAGCTAATAAAATTATGTTTATGTTATAATTAATTCCTATGTATTTTTAAAATTAATTAAAGGAGGGTGCGTAGAACTTTTTTTAAAGCAGGGGAACAAGTCGCCAACGGTCATGTTGTTTTTTTTTTCCAAGTGGACAAATAAAATAAAAGTTGTATTAGGTCTCCAATTGTATATCCAAAAACATTTGAGCATATAATAGAATGATAAGGCAAATAGTTTGGATTCTCTAAATTATTAAATTAATAATTAAGTGACAACCAGATGCTTTGGAGTTGTACTCTCTCAATTGTTTATATAACTTGTATGTATTCCATTTTATTTTAATCAGTCTTTTCAGAAATTAAATAGTTGAAAAAAAATTTAAGGGTTAAATATCACTTTTGCCATAGAAATTTAGCGTAAGGAGCACTAATCACCTGAAAGTTTTTTTTAGTCTCACTTTTGTCTCGGATGTTAACAAAATGGAGAAAATTTGCCCTGAATTTTTTTTATTAGCAATTTTGTCCCTGAAAGTTTATAAAGAAAAATAACAATTCAATGGTCAAGATCAACGGATAGGCAAAATTGCCATGTTTTAAAACTTTCGGGGTAAAAATGAGACTAAAAAAACTTTCGGATGACCAATGTTCCTTAGGTTAAACTTTTATGACGAAAATAGTATTTAACCCAAAATTTAAATATTAAAAACCTCGTCTCATCTCTATCCCCTCTCACACACAAAAATAAATAAATAAATAAATATCTCCCCACATTATCAATTTAAATAACAATTAGAGGGTATAGATATGTTGTTCATTATTCAATTAATGGATATGAGTTAGTTAAGCTCTCTCAATGATATGAAGGGAATAATTTGGTACACCGTTAAGAATGTAATTATGAAAAATAATAGTACTGGTATATTATAATTTAATATGATGCAAATTACAAAATATTAAACGTTTAAATTAAGGACAGTAATATATTATGTTTTCGCCTTGCTATTTTTTCATATTTTATATTATTTACAAAAACAATACTTGACATTTGACATTTAGTTTTAAATACTTAATATAAAATACGTGAAAATATAAAATATTTAAAATTATATGTCACAAGTCACATTATTTTTTAAATGACATGCTACACAATAAAAAAAAATATAAAAATTATGACATGGTAAAAATGGTTGGCTTTAACGGTAATCTTAACAGAATGAAAGTTTACTTTCAAAAATATAAAACATTAGGAGGTTTTATGTATATTATAGTATAGCCATAGAAAAAATAAAAATGGTATCTTCAAAGAGAATAACACAAAAAGAATGCCCAGTAAAATTAGAATAAGTATTGTTTATGTATGCAACACAACAACAAAATGTCATTAGATTAGGTGAGGAAGGCTATATGAATAATTCTGCATCATTATGTTCTAATAACCACTCTATAACTTATTATTTGATCGCTCTGCAAGTGTACGGATCGTGCCAAGTAATAAAGTGATAAGTAAGATATCGTTCATACGAGAAATCAATCGATTAATTTTTAGTTATCAAAATCTCAATTTCTTTAATGTTAAACGAGTCCAGTTCTAATAAATTCAAAGAAGAAGAAAAATACTGAAACTACTAATGTCAAATGCAACTTAGAATCACTAATTTCTCGCTAGCTCGTCAAATCTTATTTCCACTTTATTAGTTAGTCTAAAATGTTAATTTTGTTAATCTTAAGTATCAATGTTATAAGTGTCTGTTGGTCCACTTACAACCCTTTCTAAAGTATAAATTGTTATATCTAACATAATTACAGAGACACAATAACTCAAATACACTATCCAACAATTATATATGACTATTAAGTATATGTATGTTATAATCGTAAATTATTATAATCTAATACTATATTACTTAATCTCACAACTTAACTAAAATTCCATTCGTTAAGGTAAATCCTAATACTTAAATTTACATTTGATGATGGCGAATAATCAAACAGACATATCAAAACAAGATTGAGTAGCCAAAATCAACATAAATCATAAATAATAAATAATGAAAATAAAATATAGTTCACTAGGAAATTCATAGTTTCTCTAGGTCTAAAAACAAATTAACCACTCATGGCTAAAACAAAATAAAATAAAGATAAAACTCAGGTTCAAAGAATAAAGAGAAAGAAGAAAGAAAACAAGACTTTGCCTGGGAAAAAAGAATTATTAGACCATAAATAATAAGGAAAAACAAACAAAATAAGGCAAAAAAAAAAAAAAAATTATCGGACTAATGCACTATTCAAACTATTTGCCAAACTAATGCTGCTAACTAATGTCAAGTCGATTCACGCCTTCGGGGAAGGCGTTAATTATATTCACGCCTTCTTGAAGGCGTGAATGATATTGACGCCTTCGCCGTTAATTATAATTAACGCCAAGGCGTCAATTTTTTTATATTATAATTTTATAAATATATTTAAAATTATAAATAGAGTAAATACTCTTTTGGGTCCCGAAAAAAAAACACGGACCCCATTTTGGTCCTCACACAAAGAAAACGCTTTTTTAATATATAATTTTATAAATATATTTAAAATTATAAATATTAATTCTATTTACTTATAAATAATAATTAATAATTAAGAAAATTAAAATATTTAAAATTTATTATAAATCTTAGGATATAAGACTAATTAGTGAATTTATTATAAACCATAAGATAGATGATTACTTAATTAGATCCACACGCCTGCAATTAATTGCACGATATATTTGACTAATACAAATTTACAATAACACAATACAAATCCTAAAATAGGGGAATCTTTTGTTATAACCAAATTATACCGTGTAATCTTGAATATATTGTTAATCTTAACAATATATTCAAGATAGATGATACTTAATTAGATCCACGCGTTGTAATCTTAACAATATATTAGATGACTACTATAATTTGATTATAACAAAAGATTAACAATATATTCAAGATCTGTATTGTGTTATTGTAAATTTTTATTAGTCAAATATATTCCCCCTGCTTTGGGATCTGTATCTTATTGTAAATTTTTATCTTATGGTTTATAATAAATTCACTAATTAGTCTTTATCCTAAGATTTATAATAAATTTTAATTTTTTTAATTATTAATTATTATTTATAAGTAAATAAAATTATTATTTATAATTTTAAATATATTTATAAAATTATATTTAAAAAAATTGACGCCTTTTTTAAAAATAATAATTAACGCCCGCTAACGTCAATATCATTCACGCCTTCAAGAAGGCGTGAATATAATTAATGCCTTCCCGAAGGTGGAATCCGACAGCGCTTTGTCGGTCTCACGCCACCCAAAAAGCGATTAGTTTGGCGAATAGTTTGAATAGTGCATTAGTCCGATAATTATTATTATTATTTTTTACCTTATTTTGTTTGTTTTCCCTAAATAATAATTACAAAAGATGTTGCATGTTTATATTTGACGTTTATCTTATATATTGATTTGAAAATATCCTTAAATAAAAAGTCAGTATTTGATATTATCTAAAAATCAAGAGAATTCATATATTTTAAATTTTAATAAATCTAAATTAGATAATTTAATAATCTAAGATATGGCGTGTGAAACAAAAAGGTACGCTACTTCTAAGTGTCTTGTTGAAGCTTTACTGTCTGTTTTCTTCACTTGCCTTTATTTATTTTAAAAAAATGTTTTTAACTAATATTTGTTTTTTTTTTTTTAATGTTTAATAGGATTATAGCTTTAGCCTCTTTTCCCCATAAATCACAATATTAAAAAAGCCAAACTACCAACAACCTAAGTTGGATGCATATTGTGACTTATACGCATTCTTTTATATTCACATATATGTATAAATACATATTAGAAATTTAGAATTGTATATGGATATAAATCATGAAAAATATAAACATATCCCATAGGAAAAATTACTATCGTGTCTCAAGATATGAAATTAATCACAAAAAAGTCCTATATCAAATTCCCTCATGATTAATTGCTGAATTCCTCCACAAAAAAGTTTCGTTCTCAAAATGACTTTTTATGTTATTAAAATAATTTTATTAGTTATTAAATATCTCTATAAAAATATCGTCACTTTTCACACGTATGCATGGAATTGACATTTTTGTTGGGTCCCGAGATAAGATTTTTGGTTGGTGCAAAGCAACATGAACACGCTTTGAAGGAGACGGGTGCGTAACTTTGTCGTTTCCCTAATATTTACTGTATTATTTTTTCATAAGTGATAAGTTTTGTGTGTGTGTGTTTAATATCATTTAACACTTTCATTTATATTTGTTAGGCAGCCTCCATATATTTCAACGAATTTGAGGTGGCATTATTCATTGTTTATTAAAATTATAATCGGTTATAAATGTGATATTTTATATCATCCTAGTGACAATAATTAGTATGAGAAAACTTATAAGTGCCATATAATTAGTTCATCCGCTTTACTAATGACAAAGGGCAGCTGGATTTTTTAACACATCGTCATCAACAGCTAAATCTCCGTTCCATCACCATTCGTCATCTATCAACTAGAAGAAAAATGGGTTTGAACCCTATTTGTTGTTAATAGCATGGACATGACGCGATTGTTAGAGTTAGGAAATTAGGTCAATCTTGTTTTTAAGCCTTTTTAAATTGAGGATCAAGCCTATAAATTAAAACCTTTTAAAGGAAGTCAGGCCTAAAAAGGGCCGAGAGTTTAAATAGGCCGGCTCGTTTTATATATTTTTTCTAACTTGCTTGCCCTGTGCCCCTGTCACTCTATCAGTGCTTGTTGCCCTTGACTGACTGACCGACCATGCCTCTCCCTTACCTTGCCGCTCTGGTTTTTATTTAGCCATTTAATTACACATACATATTAATTGTACTCTGATTTTATGCTTTTGGTTTATTATTTGTTGTAGATAAAGATTATGGATGTATTCATGATGTAAGAGAAGAAATTCTTGATATTTTTACCTATGAAACAGAGCCTACTACTCAAAGTGAAGCACAATCAAATGTTTTTGAAATTGATTATAGTAGTTAGCTTGATATGCTTTGTGTGAGTTATTTCTAAGCAATAGTTTACCTTTGATTATGAATTAATGACTGTATTTATTTGTTATATGATGTGTATTGTTTAGACTTTAATATTGACAATAATTATTTGTTAAATTAAAATTTTAATTATTGTAATTTACTAATTATATTTCTTTGAAAAAAACACGGAAAATTAAAATTTAGAAAAATGGTTTCCGACCCTTTCCCGTATGCTTACTAATTGGTCAAACCTTGAAAAATATATGTATTTTCTTACCTTGGCCTAAAAAGACCGGCCTAATTTTCCAGCTCTAATGGTCGTGAATGTCAGCAATCGTGGAGGTCACGAACAACAAACACGGCGGCTATCGTGGAGGAGAGGATATGGGTGGCCAATTCTAAATGCTTGTATTTGCTTTTCCCTTTAGTCTTGCTATTCTCCTTTGAACCATTTGAGTTTGGATTCAAATTACGAAATCCTAACTAGCCGGTCATCAAAATAAGAATACTTACCTGATGCGTGTATATCATAACTGTCTTTTCTATCAAGTCTTCGACACTTGCTAAAATAAAACAAATAGTTCCTTAAAACATACTCATAAGTGATGAACTACAAGTTCTAAGGGGTGTGGCGGGGAAAATTTAGACCTCTTGTGTAACAAGTCAAAACATGATCGCTGCCATATCCGCCATTGATGATCACAATCTCTGCCGTATCTGCTTGACTGCTCTTAATGGCAAATAGGGTTCAAGTTTTGTCATTTTTCTTGTAGTTGGTAGATGACCGACAAAGATAGAGAGTTTTGGACGTTAATGATGTGTTAAGAAAAACCTGTTGGAATTTTAAATTATTATATTAGTGTACATTTAATTCAGAAAATATTCCATTATATGTGGTCCACATTTAAAGCCCACTAACCCACAATCCTTTAGTTGCCCATTTTGTAACCGACCAATTAATTTAGAATCGCCCAATTAAAAGTCATAATGGGCGATGAATCGCCTAATTAATTGTCATAATGGCAATTCACCTCTGTGATGGCCAGAGGTGGGAATTCAGTCGGATATAAGTTTTGGTCCCCTGAATCTGCTCTTAGTTCAGTCTAAGCACTATCTACAGAGTGAGAGAGAAGGCTCAGAAGGACCAAAACCCAGAGTTCATCTCTTCCTCTTTCAAGAACGAATCAATGGCTGTAGGTATTTTAGTTCTTCACCCTGTTTATTCCGCATTAATCTAATTGCTTAATCTAGGTATTTTGCATGATTAGATGGCCTTATTTCTAACATTTGGTATCAGAGCCATATCATATGCCTCTGCCTTGATTTTACCTTAATTTATTCGATTAGGGTTTTCATGAATAGATGGGTTTTCAGTCCGAATAATTCTACTGCATGCAATTTTTTTTAAATATTAAATAATAAATTGTTTTTCTAATGAGGCTGGAGATATATGTTGTCCTTCACGGTGAACTCAAAAGTAGAATTCATCGAGATTTCAAAAAAAAAAAACTCAAGTTTTTGCTTTGATTTCGATTGTATGATTATTAGTGTATTGTGATTTCATAATTATGATGCATATATTTAATGGTTTTTATCTCGGAAACTTTGTTTCTGATATGTTGATAATATTTGTTCATGGATGATTTTTGAGAGCTTTGTTTAAACCGAGTTCAAAACCTGAATTATGTCTGCCTCATCGATGTTGGAAGAATTAATCAATGTTTTTCCTTGTTTCGATTTTGTGATCGATTATATCGATTGATGAATTTATGCTTTTCAATCTAGATATGGTTTTACTAATATTCTCTCAGAGTTTCATTATTTGATTCAATCCGTTTAGGTTTCAGATATTATTTTTCGATTTCAATTTGTGAGATTAAGTGAAATCATATTGTTGGGTTCGGTTTTCATGTTTTATGCGAAATCCATGTTTAGAAGCTATTTTTCTGTGATTTTCGCCGTCGAAATCATCAGAATTTGACCTATCCGATCGCTGAAAATCTCGCCCAGGAATCGCGGGTCACGGCTGCAACTATCGGGTTTAAACCGAGTCACGGGTCGGGTAGGGTTTCTGCAAACCGGGTAAGGAAGAAGGACAATACGACGTCGTTTTGTGTTGTCCAGAAAGGCTTCCTCCTCCGTGTGAAACGACGCAGTTTTGGGCCTTAGTGAAACGCGTTTCACTTATAGGAATGTGCCGGGTCGTTTTACGGTTGGGCCCCGAGATCGTTTTTTGCGTTTTCCTTTTTTCTTCACACGTTTTGAGCCGAGATCAAATAAGGGGGGTTTTTTTTTTTTAATACGTAACAAAAAAAAATTTGAATGATTAATCGCAGAAAAGGTCCTGTGATTCGAACCCGGGACTGGGCGAGTAAGCGCTATAGGGCGGCAGGGATTCGAACCCAGGACTGGACGAGTAAGCGCTATAGGTTTGTGCAGTATGCCACTGGGCCGGGATTCGAACCCAGGACCTGGGGCGAGTAAAGCCTATAGGTCAAGCGGTATGAGGCTGAGCCACGAGCTCCTATGTGTTTTATTGTGAACATTTATTTAATTTAAATAGTGTTTTAAAAAAAAAACCAAATTTTTTTAAAGTCTTTGTAAGTGGGATTCGAACCCACACTAGCAAGGTCCAGAGCCTTAATGGGGCCTTCTAGACCATCAAGTTTGAGATCTTATTTGTGTTATTTGAATGATTTCAAATTTAGATATTTTGACCCTTATGGATTAGAATATAAATCTGATTTTTATTTAAAATTGAGATTTCATGTGATTATGAGTTACATATTCATTATTTGCATGAATTAATTATTATTTAATTATACATGCAATATTGAGTTGAATAATATGCAAAACATGAATATCCAATTTTATTTTGATATTGCTTATGGTTTGATGCAATATTATTCAGAAAATCTTAATTGGATACCTTAAATCACCTGGGCCATGCTTCGTTATTTTCTTGACAACCTGTTTTATGTGGAATGTATTTTCTTACATCAAGTTGAATTGTTTAAATTGAGAAAAGTTAATTTTGGCAACTTTCACATTGTGGAAAACTTTTGAAAAATTATTATTTTTGAGTTATTTAATTGTCTAAATATTTAGAAAAATTTACTTTAGACAATTATATTTCTTTTTCAAATTGTTGAAGCCAAATTTGGGTTGAATTATGCCAAAATTAATTATTTAAACAATATTTGAATACATAAAACAGTGGGATGATTTTTATTTTAATTTGATTATTTGGTCACATTTTGGATCAAATTAAACAATTAATTCCTCCATTAAGATGTGCATATATGAGATTGATTTTTGAATGTACAAAATAGTGGGAGAATTTGTATAAGATGATTATTTAATCACATCTTGTTGATTAAATTGATCAATTAAATTCTCATTAGACATTTGTACATATTTTGAATCTAAATGCACAATATTGATTTTGGTGATTAATATTAGTAATATTGATTTAATCAAAGTGGGAGGATTGTATTTAGTCACTTATATTGATTAAATTAATTGTTTAAATCCTTCATGAAGTTGTGCATATATAGAATTTAAGTGCATGTTATTGATATTTGTGATTAACTTGCATGCTAGAGTGGTAGCTACAACGCCCTCTTATAACATGCATAAATAATCACATATAGATTTTAGAATATCAATCTTTGGAATGTGAGTAAATGAAATTTTATTAATGATTTAGTTGATGAAATTAATTAATTAAGATTCCTATGGACATTGTATGCGTATGGTATTTACATTGTGCATATTTGATATTAGTGATTAGCATGCATATTTGTTTAAGGAATAACTACAATATCCTTATACACATGTTGTATGCATAATTAATCACATAAGGTTATATCATATCAAAATTATGGTCATATGTACAATTAGTATACACAATAGTGTGATGTCTTTGTGATAGTATGTAGAATCAAGGAGTAGTTAAAACATCATTACTAGGTACATACACTCTATTTTGTTCTAATGAACAAAATACATCACACAAAGATTTAAAGACATTCATTGTAATTAAATGTGTGGTTATAATTAATCTTTACCTACAGGTAGATAATTATGATCATAGTTTTTAATTAGGGTGGAATGGAACGGCTTTATATTTTCTAAGTAGCCCACAGGTATTAGGGGATATAATTGCATTCTAGTTTCATCAATTCGAGATAAATTCATGCTATGCTAATGTCTTTGCCCACAGGTAGACTTTAGTGATACGAATTTATAATTATATGATTAATTGAGATAGAATATCAAATTATATTCTTAATGTACCTGCAAGAATTAAGAATTAAGAAATAATTTGATGGTTTTATCATAAAGGTATATATAGATTTAATTGAATTATAACTTTAGCCCACATGCAAGTTGTATGTCAGTAGATTCATGATTTTTTAGCCATGATTTACATTGGTAAAACATGATATATAATTAGTCTCAAATTTTAGTTATAAGTATGTATGTTCAATACTATGTAGTCATACAATGCAACCTGCAAATTTTTCTGATATGGAATATGATATTCCCGAACTAGGGTGATAACTATAAAGTATCATTCATTTGGGGTGGATGGACATTTGTTATGCTATTAGGAAAGAACAAACCACCTTCTACTACTAAGACCAGCACTTCAGATGAGATTGATATGTATGAAAAGTGGGAGCGATCTAATCGCTTCTCAGTTATGTTCATAAAGATCTCAATCTATGCTGGCATTCATGGTTCTATCGAACTACATAACAAGATTAGGTCACTTCTGAAGGCAATTGATGAACAATTTGTTACTTCAGGTAAGGAACTTGGCGGCACCCTAATTATGAAGTTTTCATCCATGAGACTCACTATAGTAAAAGATGTGTGTAAGCACATCATACAGATGAGGAACATTGCAGCTCAACTGAAGTCACTTGAGGTTGACATGTCTAATTCTTTCCTTGTACACTATATTCTCGAACTCTCTTCCATGACTATATAGACCCTTTAGGATATCCTATAGCACACATAAGGATAAATGGTCAATCAATGAACGTTTGGCCATGTGTGTTCAGGAGAAGGGAAGGCTGAAAATACAAATGGGAGAATTTCTTGAATATGACTTGATTAGTGGGAGCGATCAATTCAAAAACCTTGTTTATGAAAAACATTATTCAAATACTCAACCTTCCACTTTGAGTTTGAGATTGGTTGTTAACAATGTTCCTTCAGCCCAACCGAATATTGTACAATCAATCATTCAAAATTCACAACTTGCTGATGTTGATCCAGTAGATCAACTTGTTGATGAGGAACAATAAGAAATTGTTGAGCAACCAGTTGAACAACAAGTTTCTCAAGAAGATAATGAAACAACATTAAGTAGATCTACTAGAACAATAAGATCAGTGATACCTAGTGAATATATTTTGTATCTATAGGAATTAATCTGACTATAATGTAGGAGCTAAAAATGATCCTGGAACGTTTTCACAAACCATGAATTGTATATCATGGTATGATGCTATGAAGGCTAAGATGAATACTAAGGCATCTAATAGAGTCTGGGATCTTGTTAAGTTTCCTGATGGTGTAAAAGCCATTGGATGAAAATGAGTCTTTAAAACAAAGAGAGACTCAATTTGCAACATTAACAGATATAAGGCAAGACTCATTGCTAAAGGATTCACTCAAAGAGAAGGAATCGATTACAAGGAGACATTTTCTCCTGTATCTAAGAAAGATTCTCTTCTAATCCTTCTAGCATTAGTTGCACATTTTGACTTAGAGTTGCAACAAATGGATGTGAAAACGACCTTTCTCAATGGAGATCTAGAGGAAGAGGTTTACATGAAACAAAACCATCAGGATTTTCCTCTAATAATGGTGAGCATTTGGTGTGCAAACTCAAGAAATCTATATATGGATTGAAACAAGCTTCCTATCAATGGTATTTAAAATTTCATGATGTTATCTCTTCATTTGATTGTGTAGAGAACATTGTGAATGGATGTATATACCAAAAGGTTAGTGGGAGCATGACTTATTTCCCTATTCTATATGTGGATGATATTTTACTTGCAACCAATGATAATGATTTACTATATGAGGTGAAACAATTCCTTTCTGAAAACTTTGACTTGAAGGATATGAGATATGTATCTTATGTCACGGCATTAAGATACATAGAGACGTACGTTGAGATATTCTAGGTTTGTTTCGGAGACCTATATCAACAAAGTTTTGGAAAGTTTTTGCATGAGGAATTGTTCACCAAGTATAGCTCCTATTGTGAAAGGTGATAGGTTTAATTTGGACAAGTGCCCAAAGAATGACTTTGAGCGGAACAAATGAAAAACATTCCTTATGCTTCAACAAGTATGAAGTCTTATGTATGCTCGTGTCTACACCGGACGACATAGCATTTGTTGTTGGAATGCTAAGGAGATATTAGAGTAATCCGGTAAAAACCACGGAGAGCTGCAAAGAAAGTATTGATATACCTTTAAGGTACTAAAGAGTACATGCTTAAGTACAAACGAATCAACAATTTGGAAGTGACATTGCTACGATTGATTATCTTTGTTGCATTGACTTAAGAAAATCCGCTTCGGATATATTTTCATGCTAGCCAATAGAGCTGTATCATGGAGTAGTAAAAAGCAATTTTTAATTGCTACTTCCACTATGTAAGTTGAGTTTGTATCTTGTTTTGAGACTACCTCACATGGTGTATAAATGAATAGTTTCATTTTTCGGCTTGAGATTATGGATCCAATTTCTAGGCCATTGAAATTATATTGTGACAATTTAGCTGCTGTTTTTTATGGCTAAGAACAATAAAGGTAGTCGAATCAAGCATATCGACATTAAGTGTCTAGCCATAAAAGTACGTGTTAAAAATAAATCAAAGGTTATTGAACACATGAAAGCACCGAATTGGTCATTACTGATCCTTTAACTAAAGGCATGCCTACATTGAAATTTCAGGATCATGCAAAAAGAATGGGACTTGGTTCCTTTATGTGATGTTCGTTGTAAGAACGATGTTATTTATGAAACTCTATTTGCGATATTTTCTCATTCGATTGCGCACATATTCATTTTGAGAAAAATCATTAAAGTTTGGACCTGGAATAAACATAGGGTTTATTCATTAAGTTACATGGACTTGGGAAGCATGATGCACTGTGATATATGGAAGATATTACTTGCTTTAAGAGGACCTATCGCTATGATCCATGCATTTTGTTTTTCGGGAGGTATATCTTTGAAGTGTGTGGACCAAGTGGGAGAATGTTGGAATTTTAAATTATTATATTAGTGTACATTTAATTCGAAAAATATTCCATTATATGTGGTCCACATTTAAAGCCCACTAACCCACAATCCTTCATTGCCCCATTTTGTAACCGACCAATTAATTTAGTAACTTCCCAATTAAAAGTCATAATGGGCGAATCGCCTAATTAATTGTCATAATGGCAATTCACCTCCGTGATGGCGAGGTGGGAATTCGATCGGATATAAGTTTTGGTCCCCCGAGTCTGCTCTTAGTTCGGTCTAAGCACTATCTCGCAGAGTGAGAGAGAAGGCTCGAAGGACCAAAACCCAGTTCATCTCTTCCTCTTTCAAGAACGAATCAATGGCCGGAGGTATTTTAGTTCTTCACCCCGTTTATTCCGCATTGATCTAATTGCTTAATCTAGGTATTTTGCATGATTAGATGGCCTTATTTCTAACAAAACCAGCTGTCATTTTGTCAATCAACTTGTTAGGATATAAGTTTTCTCCCAACTAATATTACTTATTTATTTATATGAAAATATAAATGAGTAAAATGTTGGCTATGTATATATATAAAGCTAGCCACACACAAACCTGCTTACAAAAATATTTATTCTCTTCTCGTTTAACGCAAAAGATATACACATTGAGATTAATAAATAATTAAGAATAAATTAATGTATAATTTTATTTTTAGATTTTTTTTTCCTATATTTCTTAACTTAAACATATCATATGTCCAACTATCTAAAATATTGTTTTTTGATATATCCAATACTAAAGCACAAGAAATATTTTACGATGTTATTGAACGCATCTTAAAAAATATTTTGGTGCTGCATGCACTTTAACCTTTCTTTTAATACAAACTTTATCCTTTTATTCTGCTGCCTAATTTGTCTTCTTGTTTTTTCCCCTTGGAAAATTTAAGATAGTACGAGGAGATGTTATTATTATTATTTTTTTTGATAAGATGATTTGGCCCATGTTAGAAGGTCCAATGTTCAAATTTTCCTCGTAACGAAAGGATTTAGTGCTGTTTTTTTTGGATCAAAGAAAGGATTTAGTGCTTAACAATCCATAAGTACAATCTCTTTTTTTAACCTGAATTCCATAAGTACCATCTAAACTTTTGGTAGAAAACGAGAGAATAACATTTTTAATATATTTTTGATTTTTTTATCTTAAATTACAATTTGATAAAATTATTTTAACCATTAAGGTAAAGGATTTTTCCAGTCATTGGAGATAAGTTATCTCCAGTGACCCTCAAAACTACGTCGTTTTGGATTAATGAAGGGTGTTTCCGTAATTTTGTTTAATTTTTTATCATATAAATTTACCGAAATACCATTCATTAATTTACCTAAAATTACAAACACACCCTTCATTAATTTAAAACGATCGTAGTTTTAAAGGGCCACCTGGAGATAAACTTATCTCTAGTGATTGAAAATACTTTTCCCTTTAACTTATTGTTATAGCCATCTTAAAATTTTTAAGAATATTAAAAATATATTAATTGAATTTAAAGCCCAACATTATTGATTAATATAACAGAATTATAAAAAATTAATTCATTAATGAGTTTTTCTGGCAAAAAAAATTAATTAAAGATGATAATATATATATATATAAAAGATGATAATATTTTTAAAATTTAAAATATTTTAAATCCAAAGGAGAAAGGAAACAGTAAACGACGTCGTGTAATTTCCCCACCGTCTATTCAGAATTTCAGATTTTTAGGCTTCAAGCGGCACCACGGGACCTGGGTTTAGCGGTTGCGCTCTCCATTATGTGGGCGGTTCAACGTGCTCGAGCATTGCTCTCCTCTTCGACGGCGTCGTCCTGTTCTTCATCAATATCGCAGGCTCAACTACCATGGAGGCTAGGGTTTTCGTCTTCAGGCGTCAAACATACTTCTTCTTCATCCGTCGATGAAGGCCCCAATAGAGGGCTTTTGGATCTGCAGGAGATCGAGAAGGTTCTAAGCGATGTCAGAGCCGACGACGTCAAGATCATGCCGGTCCCCAAGCACTGTGATTGGGCCGATCATATGGTGATTGCCACTGGCAGGTCGACCTGGCATGTCAAGAACATCGCTCAAGCTCTCATTTACAAGGTGGGTCCCTTGGTTCAGTGTTTTGCAATGCAATGCTTGTTTCTTGTGTATTAAATTTATCGGAAATGGACAAAGGAATGGCTAGTTTGGTTGAAATCACTGGGGTTGCATGCAAGATAGAAGAACCTAGTCCAATTTCAAAACTCTGGTGCAGAGTAATTAGTCTACCTAAATAATTGAGCTAACGAAATTATTTAGTTCGATTAAGGTTTCTGATTTTTATGTCTCTCGAGGGGTAGATTTTCCATGCCTGTTATCCTTGCCATAGCCGAAATTTGAGTGAACAAAGTGAAGGGCAGAAATTAAATTAAAAGAAAAATTTATCCTCGGAGGAATTGAGAGATTGGCCATTTGGTATGTTTATTTTCTGTGTGTTGTACTTATCTGTTCAGAGAATAACAGTGACCATTCCTTTCATTTTCTGTGCTTATATGTAACCAGTCTAAGCAGAAGCAGAGAGGAGCTGAACGAATGGTGCTGCCTAGCGTTGAAGGTGAAAAGGGGGGAAAGTGGATCGTAGTTGACTCTGGTATCTGATGATGCTTTGTTTCATATTTGTTACTTCGGTAATGGTTTAGCTAATTAATTTGTAACAACCACAAAGTTTAAAACTGAGGCAGCAAAATGTCAGAAATACTTGTATGGATTGTAACCTGTTATAGGCATCCTATCATTCACCAACATTGTGTATTCATACTAGCTAAGTTGACTTTTCTTCCCCAAACATTCTTATTTCCTCTATGTGAGTATGCAAGTAGTCATTTTGAATGATACTCCCTCCCTCCTGTCCTTTGTCCTTAATGTAAGACCTATATGCCTAATTTAATTAAACTAAAGAAGTTAGTTAAGTTAGTTAATATGATATGATTTTTCTAAAACACCTTAATCATTTTTCTCAATTCCCTCCGTCTCTTGCTTATTTGATTATTGTTGGCATCAATATGGGTAAATTAGGAAAATATCGACAAATATGGTAAACAATTCTTGCAATTTAGGATAAAGATCAACCCCCTAATTAGGTTCTACTTTAATGACCGGGAGAGTATCTAGCATTTGGGATTATCCATTGTCACATTGGTGCTAAAATTTTATTACGTAAACAATTTGAGACAAGTTAGTTGATCCTATATAATTTGCTGGATCTAAACATGCCTTGATCTTTCCCTTATTGATTCAGGTAGAGTTATAGTTCATGCTCTTGATGAAAAGGCCAGAGCTTATTACAATTTGGAGTCTCTTTGGAACTCACAGACATTGGAAAAAGAACCTGTACGTGTTTCTTGGCTTTGTGCTTTTTCCCCCACTGGACGTCATGTAATATTGTTCTGTTCTAAGCATACTGGATTCATTAATCCAGGATCAGTAAATTGAAGCCTTGCTAATTTATTTTCAGTTGTATCTAAAAGAAGCTTGATTTATTAAATTACTTCTAAAAACTGACCTAATTCTAATGCCCCTGGAAAAAAATGTTCTGTTCAATTTAGAATCGTTAATTGGATAATTGTTCATGCTCAATTGCACCTTTTAGGAAACTGTTCAAAGCTGCATATTGGTCAGGATTTTCATGGGATGTTGAAGTGAATTCCATTTTCAGTGTCTGAGTTGAATTATATCATATCTGTATTTCTGTTTTCAGGATTTGGGAAACGCTTTGGTTAAGATCCGCAGGAAAAACAATTCTAAGAAACCAAAACCAGCACAAAGAAGTGCTTAATTAGTGTTTCTCTGCTGGAGTCATGAAGGGGCTTGTAATTGTTGTTTGTGAATCACGAAAGTGGAGGTGCATCAATTGTAAACAGTAGGAAGAGATCAGGTTTTGTTGCATGGTCTCTTTCTTATCCGTCTTTGTCCTCGTACTGAATACCGACTTTGTTGGCTTAGAATCCCAAACAACTTGTATTAGAATGCTAATCAGTTCAATTCTTATTGTTATAAGATCCAAAATGTTAACAAAAAGAACAGAGGGGAAGTAAGCTTTTGACAAACTACCTCCTGCTTTTATAATATAAGTGGGTTTTGTAACAAGGACTGGAGGTGGAGGGAGTACATATTTATATATATTTATCTTCAAAGGTTAAACAGAGCACACTGGAGTATTTAGGTTAAGATATTCTTTCATAATAGATCCTCTAAATCAATATCATATAATGAAACGGAATTTGAAATTATTGTATTACTACTATATATTTACTGATATTTTGTGATATATGGTTTCATGTGCCTCTTTTTTTTTTCCCCTTCCAAATATTATTTGGTCAAATTTTTATTATGGGCATCTATTCGTTCAAATAAGTTGTTTTGTTTTGTTTTTTTTTTTTCAAACTATAAAATGCATTTTATTGGACTCTGTATATAATTAATGTCCCATAGTTGCAATGTGGTTATAAAAGTGGAGCAAAAATCTTATATATCGTTAATGGAGGGAGTTGTCTGTCATTTAACTTGAGAGAGGCTTCTGTTGCTCTCTAGAATTTTCTGTGTTGTAGCAACATGGCCTCCAGCTCCCATTGTTTCTTCAGAAATATAGTAGTCACGGACAATGAGAAGGTAGCCGGTATCAGCAATTAAACTACAAATAAAAAAAAGAAGAAGAAGCAGAGACGCGCAGGAGGTTGTGGTGCACTGGTGTGAGCAGAGACGTTGCTAACAGGGCCAAGTGGAAAGATAGAAAATCTGACTGTGGTGAGGAAGATAAAAGTTGACGGTGAGAGAGAACGGAACAAATGACAGTGGAGAGAGAGGATGGATTGGTGGTGATGATGGACGAAAATCCTGATGATGTCTGGAAATGTTTGCTAGAAACTAGAAAATAGAGGAAGGACGGTGAAGAACAACAGAGTTGAATGTGGGGGAGAAGAAGAAGGTCTGAAGATTTATGGCGAGTGACGGAGCTCGCTGGTTCTTTCCTCGTTCTTCGCGGCGCTATTTTGTGATTTCCAGGTCTCCCCTCTCTCACAGCGCTGGCTCTTTCTTCTCAGTACAAAGCTCACAGGCAACTAAGATTTATAGCGATGGTGAAGCATGTCGCTGGAGAGGAAGGAAGAAGAAGGCGAAGGTGATGGAACTCCCAAACAAAGCATTAGTGTTAGACACTCTTTTAAATAAACCATATATGCATTTTTCCACCTTAATGCTTTAATATACTATCATCTTTTTAGCTCGCTCAAGCCTTCATATTTCAAAAAAAAAAAAATCTGGGATGGCTGTGGATTTTTCTTTCTTGCCATATTCTTGAATGTCATTTTCCTTTTTATGTTGCTTATTTGGACCCAAAAGTATGAATAATTAATTGATTTTTATTTACATTTTTATACCTTAATTAATACTTTTTCGGAAATTATTTATAAGTAATATTCTCATAGGTTAGTAATAATTTGGTTTCATCTAAAAATTTAATAAATTTATTTTTATCCTTAATTAATTACACGTTTCTTTCATATATCTTTTTTCACATATTCTCCCACACACGCACACACACATATATATATATATATATATATATATATATATATATATTTTATTCTTTCTCACCGTCACTGTCTTTATAAATTAGAATATATATATTTTTAAATTACACCTCTTATATACTTATTGCCATTAACTAATTTTAATAAATAACTCATTTTAAATTAGGAAAAATAATAGAAAAATATTACTTAAACTTTAAAATCTTGTTAACAACAACAATAATGATTAACAATAATAGTAAAACAATTGCCAAACCATTTTATTGAAAAATCACCTATTTAAAATTTTAAAATTTAAATGATATTTTCTTAGAATTTACCTTTTTAGTTATTTGTATAGTTTTTCTTATAAAAATTACTCTGAGTTAGTAATTTAGTTACAATTTTGCCCCTGTTTGAACGAAAAGGTAGGCTTTTTGTCCAATTTGCCCTTTATTAAATAACTATTTACCAAAATGCCATTGTTTGGAAACTATTTCCTCATATGCCCCTGTTTAGTCGACTAAATAACTAAAACGCGTGCCAATTTTAACTAGAGGTTTAGTCGAAACTAGAGCTTTGGTAAATCGCTGACATGAGTTTTTAAAAACCTCAATCGCGGCATTTGGAACCCTAATCGACTAAGCACCCCAAAACCTCTCCCCCTCTGTTTTTTTTTTCTTCACCAAATCCTTGCTGAATCCGTTGGTGGGTAGCGAAGGAAACTTCATTCTAGTGTCATTTGACTCGATTTCGTTATGTTCTCATCTCCATTTCGAATTTCCGCCGTTGTTCTTGCGTTTATGCCAACCCCCATTTGCGTTTTGTGCTTTCATGGGGTGATTTTGTTGTGTATCTTTGATTGATTTGAATATTTCATTCGTATTGTTTTTGTATTATTTAAATCTTTAATTCTGATATTTAAATTTTATAAGGAACAAAAAGCTGGTGATTGCTATATAAAACATCAGTAATATATTACTTTTACCCAACAGATTCAATAAGATACATATTTACATATCACAAAATCCTACACAGCAAGCATAAACATATAGTAACACAATTGAAAAACAAGGCAACCTAGAACATTATGAAAAAAATCACATACAACCGCATATAGTAACACAATTGAAAAACAAGGCAACCTAGAACATTATGAAAAAAATCACAAACAACCGTCATACATTAGAGAAGAATTAAAGTCTATATATTAGAATATTAGTACAAACTAGAGCATATATACATATTGTTAAAATTCAATCCAGAAGAGTATTTCCACTTTTTCATTCATTTGTTCATTCATAATTTTCCTCTTGAATGAGGTAAATATATACGAGCAGAGGTTAACAACCTGAGCACAATAGTAGGTAACAACCTTTCAAATATTCCCATTTTCTAGATAACTTATTCTAATATAATAACAATAATTCAAATTCAAATACTAACAATAATTTAAATTCAATTCATATCTTCAACACTCCCCCTCAAGTTGGTGCATGAATGTCGGTCATGTCCAACTTGCCAATCACTTCTTCAAACACTTTTCTTGAGAAGATGCTGGAACAGGAGGCATAGAGATAGACAACCAGAGTTCTTCTTCTGCAAAGGTCTTGAGTAATGAGATCCAAAGCATTCGAGTACATTCATCGACGAAAGATACATATTCGAGTACATTCATCAATGAAGATACATATTCGATTCGAGTACATTCATCTGCAATGATCTTGAGTAATGAGATCCAAAGCATTCGAGTACATTCATCGACGAAAGATACATAATAATAAGAAGGAGAGAAAGAAGGGATTCGGTGGCTTTTAGCCATTTCACAAGTAGGAGGGATTCGGGATTCGGTGGCTTTTAGCCATTTCACAAGTAGGAGGGATTCGGGATTCGGTGGCTTTTAGCCAATTTCACAAGAAGGAGGGATTCGGGATTCGATGGCTTTTAGTCGTTTCACAAATAGCTAGAAGGATTCGGGATTCGGTGGCTTTTAGCCGTTTCACAAGAAAAAAGATTCGAGATTCGGTGGCTTTTAGCCGTTTCACAAATAGAAGGGATTCGAGATTCGGTGGCTTTTAGCCGTTTCACAAGTAGAAGGGATTTGAGATTCGGTGGCTTTTAGCCGTTTCACAAGTAAAAGGGATTCGAGATTCGGTAGCTTTTAGCTATTTCACAAGAAAATCCCATGGAGGATGGTGGGAAGGCGGAATTTATGGCGAGTCGGGGTTCTCCATGGGAAATTTAGGAAATTAGGGATTTAGCCGGGTAACAAGAAAAAGAATATAAGACTTTAGATTCCCTGGATCGAAACGCTTTGATACCATGTTAAAATTCAATCCAGAAGAGTATTTCCTCTTTTTCATTCATTCATTCATTCATAATTTTCCTCTTGAATGAGGTAAATATATACAAGCAGAGGTTAACAACTCGAGCACATAGTAGGTAACAACCTTTCAAATATTTCCCTTTTCTAGATAAATTATTCTAATCTAATAACAATAATTCAAATTCAAATACTAACAATAATTTAAATTCAAATAAACCAAATAATAATTCAAATTCAATTCATATCTTCAACACACATATATATATATTTTGTGTGTAATGAAGCAGGAATATCATCATCACATCACATAAGAAACTAAAGTAGAATTAAACCCTAGCTAGCTAAGTAGCTCTCACCATCTTCTTCAATTTCAGAAGCACCTAATGTGGACTCTTGGTTCATCATCTTGATCATGCGAGCAACAAGTGTCATGGCCAAGACCAAAGGCCTAGATGTGATCATTAGCAGATAACTTGTGTTTAAAGTCAGAGCTAAAAAGACAGTACTAGAGCTCGCCATGGCCAAGACCAAAGGCCTAGATGTGATCATTAGCAGATAACTTGTGTTTAAAGTCAGAGCTAAAAAGACAGTACTAGAGCTCGCCACAGTTCTCGTGGGTTCGCCAATCACCTTTGACGGTGAAGGGCTTAGCGCATTCCTGACACGTGTAGAGGTTTATTGCATGCTTTCTCTTGTAGTGAGTCTTGCTCAATGTTGTGCTTGCAATCTGGTGCACAACAATAACATGGTAGCCTTAGCATTCCCGTTGGTTGTGCCTTTTAGGGAATCTGCTCATCTTCCTGTCACAGTATAAGCTAGCCAAGATTTTGATAGTAATAACACTCACTACACACAGATTTTTACAAATGGCTCTCTTCACAATCTTACAAATTTCACTGCAACTTTAATTTTTCTTCTTTTACATTGTTTCTCCTCGTGATTTTCTTAATTCTATTCTATATAACCCTTTTGTTTTCTTATGTCTCACCCACTTCCCCTCTCTCCCCATAAAAATATTTGAAGTTACAAAAAATGTGCATAGTTATGATCTTAACCCTCAAGAGAATCCACTCATATCTTACCTGATATAATATTATTTAGTTAAAATTAAAATTAGGCATACACATATCTTCATTTTTTTTTCTTTTTAAATATCAAAGGTCATCATAGTCTTTTAACAACATTAAGACATTTTTAATAAGACCTTAGGAACTAATTACTAATTTGTTAAAAATATAGTATTTTGATATTTCAAATTTAATTGAGACTATTATTATAAATAATAAATTGAAAAATCTTTATTTTTTTTGCCAACAAAATTGAAACGTCACTTTTATTTTATAAACGCCTCAAATTGAAACATCTTTATATAATGGGTAAAAGATTTATTGATTAAGTATATACGAATGAAATACTCAAATCAATCAAAGATATACAATAAAATCACCCCATGAAAGCACAAACGCAAAAACGCAAAAACGCAAATGAGGTTCGCATAAACACAAGAACAACAACGGAAATTCTAAATGGAGATGAGAACATACCGAAATCGACGCAAATGACACTAGAATGAAGTTTCTTTAGCAAGGATCTGGTGAAAAAAACAGAGGGGGAGAGGTTTTGGGGTGCTTAGTCGATGAGGTTTTAAATGCCGCGATTGAGGTTTTAAAAAACCTCCTCTGTCGCGATTTAGTCGACTAAACCCTCTAGTTTAGTCGACTAAATCACGGGATCATTTAAAAAAAAATGGCCCTGCGTTTTAGTCGACTAAATGAGGGTTTAGTTGACTAAACATGAGAATATGAGGAAATAATTTTCAGATAGGGACATTTTGATAAATAATTATTTAATAAACGACAAATTGGTCAAAAAGCCCAGAGAAAGGGAATACGACATTTGTATCGTGCTTAACATACTCGGGCGATGATGACTGCGGTCTCATGGTTTACATCGCCCACACTACCATCCTTCGTTACTATCGAAGCTTCTCGTCGTAACAAAAGGATCAATCAGTTTCTTCGATTCATTTGGATTTCGCAGTCTCTCATTCTTTTCACCATCTTCACTGCTCTGAGCTTTTCGGTGTTACCATGGCTTCTTTTGCCGCTTCAAATGCCGTGGCCTTCAAAGTCGTCGGTGTCTCTGACAAGTTTGGCGGAACCGTTAACACCAAAGCCGGTCATCTGCGCCAATGCTCTCCAATCCATGGAGCCAAAATGCGTCAGCTTCGACCTCGTTTGGGTCTTCACTGCAGATCGAACACTTCATCGGGCTTGTCTGGTATGGTTCTGCCTCTTTTCTCGTTTCTGCCTTCTATTTTTATCTTTGCATTGATTTCTTGTCGCTTAGTGTGAAGAAAAGTGTGTCCACATTGGCGTCCAAACATTGGGAATTTATGTGAGAATGAGATTGTTTATCTTTGCTTGACGTTTCGTTTGAGTTTTTTTTTTTTTTTCAAATGATTGTTAAGCGCAGGTATTAGAGCCCATGCTGCTACTCTCGAGGAAGCTGGAACTCGTTCAGCCCTGAATGCGGAGGCTCCTGTTGTTATTGTGATTGGAGCATCCAGAGGTATTGGCCGAGCGATTGGATTGGCTTTGGGTAAAGCAGGTTGCAAGGTTGGTGGTTCTTTTCTCTTCAAGGAAAAAACGAAGACATTTGCCTAATTTTTTAAGTGGTAACTGTTATGGATTTGCAACATTGTAACGGGCATAAGTCATCCCAAAAGCTCTTCAGGCGGCCGTCTACTACACTTGTGAGGCTTCCCAATGTGGGATTCATAACATAGTTACCCTCTTTAAGAGCTGAAGTCCCCTAGCTCCACAGCCTCTTGCCGGTCAGAACCCTCTGTTGGGGTAGCCCTCTCCATGAACATCGGGCTCTCAACGAGAGCACCAATGTGATAATTATAAGCCCAAAAGGAGAACCCATCCCAAAAGACTAGCCTATTAGGAGGGAGAGCCTCTTGATTTATAAACCACACTACACTTGTGAGGCTTTCTGATGTGGAACTCATAACACAATAGTCACGAAAGAACATTTATTCAGTTTGGAGACAAATGATTGTTTTTTTATGTGCTGCAAGTGGCATGGTAAATTTGGAATGGACATATTTTGCTGTCAAATTAACTTTGGTAAGCCAAGTGGACATTGATCATCTTTTGGTAATTAAGTTAAAAGGCTTAGGGAGAAAGAAATAGCTTAAATTATATTGATAGTGTGCTAATTTTGCTGGGTTGTCATGTTTTTAGCTAGTTGAAGAAAAATGAAAGAGACTTTCATTTCCAGTTCTGTTAATGTTATGATATAAGCTTAAATTCTGCCCATAAAATTTTTGGCCTATCTATAACAGGTTCTGGTTAATTATGCAAGGTCATCCAAGGAAGCAGAGGAGGTTTCCAGGGAGGTAGGGAACTGCTTTTATAAATTTTCTTCTAATATTTGTATTGGGACCTTTCTGCACCATACTCATGCTGGGTTTTGTCAAGTATCATTGGTCAGCAAATTGTTTCCATTTTTAGATTTTTGTGCCAATCTGGTGCTGTAATGATCTGTATGGACTTTTTACAAAACACAAGTCTGAAGATCTTGTGCAATTTATGTTCATACATTTTCTTTCTTGCAATAATATATGGAACTCAGATATCCTACAAACATAGGCTCAACTCTTAATTTTATTTATAAAGATCGGCATTATCCTTAAGTTTCAGATGTTTATCATGGATATAGGTTAAAGCTGGATGTTGGCATTATTTATAAAGCCAGAGCTGTTTGATGTTCTTCTTTTGATCTTCCCCAGAAGAAAGGAATGTAAATTTTTTTTAGTGCTATGGAGCCAATCAGCCAAGTGTATGATTTGTTCAACTTAATGTTTATATATGATATTGAACATTACCTTTTATGCCCCCATCCCTCAAAAGGTTATTTATTGTTTAGTGAATCTTTGTTTTCAGTTGCAGTTTCAGGATCCTTTACTGTTATAAGCTCTATGTAATCTGTGCTTAAAAAAGTTCGTGTAGAATACGTTATTAACAAAAAATAATTACTTTTGAAGAGAACTTCCTGTACACTTTTTTATTTTTTTATATATAAATACAGTTTTTTAGTTTAAAATCAATTTCATTTTTGTTCTTTCAATCCAACAAAGTTTTATGAACTCTTGCTTGATATCAATTTTGCCATATCGTACTCATGATATCAGCTCACGTCTTGTGTGTTATTTGATCCATTGCTCATAGTTATATGACAATTTAGCAGATAACTTTGTCTTTGCGTTTGAATTTTCATTTTTTTTCATAGTAGTACCTTTATTTTATTTTTATTTTTATTAATTCTAAATTTTTATTAATGACTCAACTTGCTTTGTTGAAACTCTTATTGTGACTAGCATTTGTTGTTGTAGAATAAACCAATTTTTAAATGGAATAAGATACTTGATAAAGCATGAGTTCTGATTGACCATATTTTATAAGTATATTTGATTATTTCTGGCAGATTGAGGCACTTGGTGGACAGGCTCTTACATTTGGGGGAGATGTTTCTAATGAAGCTGACGTGGAGTCTATGATTAAAACTGTGAGCAAATATTTGTGAACAGTTTAGATTTATTTACCAAGGCAGTTTTATGACTTTCAAATTTGCAGGCAGTTGATGCTTGGGGAACTGTTGATGTGTTAGTAAATAATGCAGGTAACTTGGATTAAAGATCCGGTGGCCGGTGCTATTAGCTTTGAGTTGTGAATGTTATACTGAAATCAGGTACCCTAATTTCAGGAATCACTAGAGATGGTTTGTTAATGAGAATGAAGACATCTCAATGGCAGGAGGTCATAGATGTGCGGTGCGGTGTGGGTGGCAAAGTCCCACATCGCCAAATTGGGAGGGGAGGGGGCGCTGATTTGAGTATAAATAGAGGCCCCCTTCCTCCCTTATTCTTCACCCCACAATTGTCTCTTAAGACATTTGTATATCTTCCTCTCTTGTAGTATTTCACTTATAAATTATTTGGAGTGAATTTAGGATCTGATATTTCTCTTATATTTGTCTTATTTATTATTTATTAGCTGCATTTATATATAGTAGTTGTGGCTTATTATATTATTAAATTACGTCTAGAAACTTTGTTTTCTAGTTGGGTAATTTTCTAGTATAATCGGTTACTCTCTATATTGTGCTTTCGCAACAATTGGTATCGAGCCGAGGTTAAAGTATGCTCTTGTTGCGGCAGTCGAGCTTCCACATCAGAAAAGAATTACTTTTGGGCTTTTGTTTTTGGCAGCTATTAGATAATCTTTTGGAGCAGAAATGGCAGACAAAAAGAGTGATGTGTCCACAGCAGGTGCCGGCAGTTCATTGACATCTTCTTATTTGACAAGAATAGTGTCCAATGCGAAATTTGCAGTTGAAATTTTTGACGGGACTGGGCATTTTGGCATGTGGCAAGGCGAGGTTCTGGATGTCCTTTTTCAGAAAGGACTAGACTTTGCTCTTGAAGAGAAAAAACCAGATAGCATGGAGGAAGAAGAATGGAGGGTCGTCAATCGTGTTGCTTGTGGTACTATTAGATCGTACCTTTCAAGAGAGCGTAGTATCCATACACAAAGGAAACCTCTGCATGTAAAGCGTGGAAGGCACGGAGGACAAATTCTTGAAGAAAAACGTCGAATAAACTCTATATGAAGAAAAGACTGTTTCGCTTCACTTATGTTCCGTACTACAATGAATGAACATATCACTAGCTTCAATAAGTTGGTGACAGATTTGCGAATATGGACGAGACCTTTGGAGATGAAGATCCGGCCCCGATGATGTTGGGATCACTTCCTGATGAGTACGAGCACCTGGAGACTACTCTTCTTCACGGCAAGGAGAAAGTTTCTCTAGAAGAAGTTTGTTCTTCTTTGTACAACCATGAACAAAGAAGGAAAGAGAAACAAAAAGGTGGAGATGCAGAGGCTCTAGTGGTGAGAGGACGATCGAAGAGAAGAGAGATCAAAGAAAGGCCGATCCAAATCAAGGTCCGGACCCGGCAAAGATGAGTGTGCTTTTTGTCGAGAAAAAGGACACTGGAAGAAGGATCGTCCGAAGTCAAGAACAAGGGCAAACCTGGATATAAGAAGGCTGCTATGGACTCAAATGTAGCTGATTGTGATGATGAAAATTCAGATTTCTCATTAGCTACAACAACAACGTCAAAACCATCGGACGTATGGTTGTTGGACTCGACCGCGACCATCATATGTGTCCTAACGACTCGGTTCACGATTTTGAAGAAGCGAGTGTGGAATTGTTCACACAATGAGATAACTCTTCACTTACCGCATATGGCATTGGTTCAATCAAGTTAAGGAATCATGATGGATTGATCAGAACATTGATAGACGTTCGATATGTACCGGATTTGAAGAAGAATCTCATTTCTGTGGGAACTCTCGATTCAAAAGGGTTCAAGATCACTGCAGAAAATGGAATAATGAAGATTTTCTCCGGTGCATTGGTGGTAATGAAGGGTATTCGGAAGAACAATAACACGTACCACTATCATGGTAGTACGGTTATTGGGATGGCGTGAAAGACATCCAAGAGAGTGAGAAGGATGCGAAGCAACCAGGTTATGGCATATGCGCTTGGGACATGCTGGAGGAAAATCTTTGAAAGCTCTAGCAAATCAAGGATTGTTGAAAGGATTGAAGCATTGCATCATGGATTTTTGTGAGCATTGCGTAAAAGGGAAGCAGACAAGGGTTAAGTTCGGTACATCCATTCATAATACAGAAGGTATTTTGGATTATGTACACTCTGATGTTTGGGGTCCTTCCAAAACAGCTTCATTGGGAGGAAAGCATTATTTTGTAACCTTTGTTGATGATTTTTCCCGAAGAGTTTGGGTGTATACCATGAAGACCAAAGATGAAGTATTGGGAGTTTTTCTCAAATGGAAGACGATGATAGAAGCACAAACAGGTAGAAGGATCAAATGTCTTCGCACAGATAATGGTGGAGAATACAGGAATGATCCTTTCCGGAAGGTTTGTGAAGACAATGGCATCGTCGGACACTTCACCGTGAGAAATACACCACAACGAGAATGGGGTGGCGAACGCATGAACCGGACTTTGCCGGAGAAGGTTCGTGTATGTTGTCCAATGCGGCTTGGGCAAAGAATTTTGGCCGAGGCAATAACATATGCGAGCCATCTCATTAATCGTCTACCATCTCGCTATTGATGGCAAGACACCATTAGAACAATGGTATGGTAAGCTCGCTAATGATTATGATTCTTTACATGTGTTTGGTTCAATTGCATACTATCATGTTAAAGAATCAAAATTGGATCCGAGAGCAAAGAAAGCCATTTTCTTGGGGATCACTTCGGAGTCAAAGGATATCGTTTATGGTGTCCAGAGACGGAGAAGGTTATATTTAGCCGGGATGTTACTTTTGATGAGACTGCTATTTTGAGAAAGGTAGTATCTGAAGATACCATACAGACCGATGGTGCTTCAAAGCAGGTGGAGTTTCAAGGAGAACTGATTTTCCCAATACAGAAAATAGACGGGGAAACGAGGGAAGATTCTCCTGTAGAAGAAGAGCCGGTTGAAAGGGAGGTTTCAACACAAAGGGAACCTCAAGCGGCAACATGAATCAATCGCAGCAAGCGTGCCACGACGAACGATAAGAAAAAAACCTACTCGCTTCATGGATATGGTGGCTTGTGCAACTTCAATTGCAACGATGGCATTCCTTCAACTTATAAATGGGTCATCCGGGGTCTAGAAAAGGATAAGTGGATGAGTGGCATGAATGAAGAAATGCGGTCCTTCATCGAATGGTACGTGGAGATTGGCCAAACTCCCAAAGGGTAAGAAAGCAATTGGTTGCAAATGGGTCTATGCGAAGAAAGAAGGATTTCCTAACCAAGGTGATGTGCGCTACAAAGCAAGGTTGGTAGCTAAAGGCTATGCTCAGAAAGAGGGAATTGATTACAATGAGGTATTTTCTCCAGTTGTAAAACATTCCTCCATTATAATTTTGTTGGCTTTGGTAGCACAAATGGATTTGGAACTAGTTCAAATGGATGTAAAAAACCGCATTTTGAATGGAGACTTGGAGGAGGAAATCTACATGACTCGACGGAAGGATTCAAAGTTGCTGGAAAGGAGAATATGGTGTGCAAACTTGAGAAATCGTTATACGGATTGAAGCAGTCTTCGAGACAATGGTATAAACGGTTTGACAAGTTTATATTGCGGCATAAGTACAAGAGAAGCAGATACGATCATTGTGTGTATTTGCGAAAGCTTGAAGATGGATCCTTTTTCTATCTCCTTTTGTATGTTGATGATATGCTGATTGCTTCAAGAAATCAAGCAGAGATTGAGAAGCTAAAGGGTCAATTGAAGAAGGAGTTCGAGATGAAGGACTTAGGCGAGGCAAGGAAGATACTTGGCATGGAGATAATTAGAGATAGACAATCAAAGAAGCTTTTTTTTATCTCAAAAGGAGTATCTGAAGAAGGTGCTACATCGTTTCGGTATGAATGAAGAAACAAGATCGGTAAGCATTCCACTTGCCTCGCATTTTAAGCTTAGTGCTGATATGTCGCCAAAGGATGAAGATGAATGAGCATATATGTCAAGAGTTCCATATGCAAATGCATTGGCGGCTTGATGTATGCTATGGTTTGTACAAGACCGACATTTCACGGCGGTTGGAGTAGTGAGTAGATATATGCATGATCCCGGAAGAGAGCATTGGCAAGTCAGTGAAATGGATTCTACGGTATATTCGTAATCTTGTAGATGTTGGGTTGGTCTTTCAAACAGATGTTGATCAACGTCTAGTTGGGTATTGTGACTCAGATTTTGCGGTGATTTGGACAAGCGAAGGTCAACTACGGTTATGTGTTCACTCTTGCAAGTGCACCGGTTAGTTGGAAGTCAACTTTACGATCAACGGTAGCTTTGTCTACAACGAGGCGTACGAGTACATGGCAATTACGGAGGTCATGAAGGAGGCGATTTGGCTTCAAGGGTTGCTCGGAGAACTTGGTATTGGTCAAGAAAGCATCACAGTATTTTGTGATAGCCAGAGTGCTATTCAGTTAGCAAAGAACCAAGTCTACCATGCAAGGACAAAGCACATTGACATCCGATATCATTTTATAAGGGAAATATTGGAAGAAGGTGGAGTCACGATACGGAAGATACCGACAGATGATAATCCTGCTGATATGTTGACGAAGGTGGTGACTTCTATTAAATTTCAACATTGTTTGGATTTACTCAACATTGTTGAATATTGATTTTTGAGTAGAAGTTACAATTAGATTTTTTTTTTTTTTTTTAAGAGAAGTGAGGATGTAGGGATTTTGCCAAGGTGGAGATTTGTGCGGTGCGGTGTGGGTGGCAAAGTCCCACATCGCCAAATTGAGAGGGGAGGGGGCGCTGATTTGAGTATAAATAGAGGCCCCCCTCCTCCCTTATTCTTCACCCCACAATTGTCTCTTTAAGACATTTGTATATCTTCCTCTTTGTAGTATTTCACTTATAAATTATTTGGAGTGAATTTAGGATATGATATTTCTCTTATTTATTATTTATTAGCTGCATTTATATATAGTAGTTGTGGCTTATTATATTATTAAATTACATCTAGAAACTTTGTTTTCTAGTTGGATAATTTTCTAGTATAATCGGTTACTCTCTATATTGTGCTTTCGCAACAATAGATCTGAATCTCACTGGTGTTTTTCTTTGCACACAAGTAAGTATTTTCCCATTTTGATTTTCTTATTAATTAACTTGATCTTCTGTTGAGTTAAACTGATTTTTGTTTTGCAGGCAGCAGCCAAAATTATGATGAAAAAGAAAAAGGTGACGTCACACTTCATTATTATTTTCACTTTTTTGTAGGGGTGTGGATGTTGTTGGACAGAACCTGTTGGGCTTCACTCTGATTGATCTCTTTGTCAATTCTTCAGCTTTTAACTTCTTGACTTCAGTCTCTTTTCTGGCACTTCCCTTTACATCCTTGACCCTGTAGATTCAGTCCATTGCTTTCTAATTCCATGACTTGCAAGATAGCATCAAGTGGCCACTAAAGCTTTCCTCCTCTATCTCAGTCTGCTGCTGTGATTGCAGGGAAGGATAATTAATATTGCATCAGTTGTTGGTCTCATTGGAAATGTTGGTCAAGCTAATTATAGTGCCGCAAAAGCAGGAGTTATTGGCCTGACAAAAACTGTTGCAAGGGAATATGCTGGCAGAAATATTAATGTAAATTCTCTAAAAATCTCACCATTTATGCCTAGCGTCCAAGATTCAGGTTCCCAGATGATGATTTATAACCCACCATTTCTTTCCAGGTTAATGCGGTTGCCCCTGGGTTTATTGCATCTGACATGACTGCCAAGCTAGGACCTGAGATTGAGAAAAAGTTTTTGGAGTCAATTCCCTTGGGTGAGTCATGAGTGACCTTAAAAAAGCACTTCAGGCTCTGGAGAATGAAAATATCTAGATGGAATTTGTATTTGACAAGTTTTTGAAGAAAATCTTGTCAACTTGCTCATTTCACTTTGATTCAGGAAGATATGGCCAACCAGAAGAAGTCGCTGGACTGGTGGAATTCTTGGCTCTTGATCCAGCTGCCAGTTACATCACTGGACAGGTAAATTTATGTACTGCCTTTGTGGTTCTATTCTATAAACAGAATTTGCTCAAGAAACCATCCAATTTATGAGCTAAGGCAAGAATTATGACTTGCCCTCTCAATTTAGTTACTATGATTTACCTGTATTTCTCGTTCATTTGTTGAGTACACATTTAGACCCAACTTGCTGTGTGTCAGGTATTAACCATAGATGGAGGGATGGTGATGTGAATCATCGAGTTGGTGCTACTGATCACAGAATCTTGACTTCTGCAGCAATGGCATTTGTGCGATATTTCATTCAATGACAATTTCTTTTAAAAGATTGTCGTGGAGCTATTGTTGAAGCTTAGAAATTTTTAATCGTAACTTATTTAAATAAAGTGTTGTTTCTTCGAGCTTGTCTCATATGGAATTTTTTTATCTCAGCTTGTCTCATATGGATACATCAGGTGACAGGAAGTTTTTGTCGTTATATTTTTTATTACTTGTGTTTTCTTTTTCTTCTGTAAAAGTTATTTTTAAGAATCTTTCCGTAGGCTATTTTCCAATTATGTTTGTCCCCTATGCTTTGGTTCTTTATAAAACTTTCAAGAATTCAATATATATCATCTTGTCCTTTTATTTAAAAAAATATGTTGATTGAGATCAGTTATGCAATTAAATTTGACTATAACATTATATGATATAATTAAGAAGAGATTCCGAGTACCTCAATTGACTATACGTGTGATATATGCGATAGATACATACTTTGTCCAAGAGTTTTATTTGATTCTTGGTTGTTATTATTATATTCCTCAAAACAAGATATTTATAAAGTAATATATATAATCCGAATGTTTACACAGCTCAAATTTTTCGTTCAAAATGCTATGGATCGGAGTTGAGCTAAACTAAGAAATTACAAAGTCCTAGAAACAAGAATCTACTAAATTCTGTGTAGGAACTGATTTTCCTCATCGGCAACTCGAAGGTGGAGTAAAAAAAGTGGATTTGAGATGCAAAAAGTGTATGTGTTGTTGTGCGGGCGGGTTCATGAGAAGAACTTGTAGTCCTTTGCTGAAAGGATGATATTCCTCAAAGGACGAAGCACCGATTGGGGACAGCGTCATGAGCAGAACACCAAGGACGATGTAGGCCTGTTCATATATATAAAAAGCATTTATTTGAGTCAGAGAAAAATAATAATTAATGAAGTCAATTAATTGTGAGAAAAATTATGACTTGAATTTTCAAAGTAATTTTAAAACGCAACGTACCCAGTTGACTGTCCATGACAAGGAAAAAGGGCTTGGGTTTGTAGAGCTTAAGCCACATGACACAAGGAAGCTGCAAACAACAAGAAATATGTCTATATTGAGTTAGTTAAGTATGTCTTATGCATATTTGTACGTGATTAATGAATTCTATTTTATTCGAATAAGAAAGATTTGGTTACACTAACTGTACTTACAAAGTATGATGCTGGAGCAAATGCAAATCCTCCGAGGAATCCAAGAAGAGAACTAAAGAAGGGGATGACTATGCCAACCAGCATCGTTAACATTGTAAAAATAATAACAAACTGTTATGTGGTAAAACAGAAGTGTCTAGCCTCGATGGACTAATTAATGGTTTATCTTGGATCAAATATATTCTTCAAGATGTCTATCGGTTTAACACCAGGGAGAAGAGGATTACTCAGTGATAACTATGGGGAAGATATCACAGAACATGTGATGATCACTGTACAACACGTATATGGCGTTTCGCCAAAGAGGAGTGGGATGTGTGCACAGTGAGACTGAATATTAGAATAGATGAATCCAGGGTGTGTACCTTGTGGGTAATCTCCTATTTATAGAGATTACCTCTAGGGTTTTGTTGCCTCTGCTGTGATTTCACCCCGCAGGCAATGTGCGCCTCCACGTTCTGCAAATGCCTGCTCCACTACCTGTACTTTCCATGATTATAGGCATGATTACAGGGTGATTAGTGTTTTACCTGATTATGGAGGGATTATGCCATAAAGTGCTCTTACTGGGCCGCGTATCCACTAGGCCCATTATATGAGTCCATAACAGTTGCCCCCAAGCTCGATAGTTCAGGCCTCTGAGCTGCCGAGATTAATTGAACGCTTAACCCGGACTTTGTTTGTCCGAGTTTATTTCCATTCAACTGCTCTCCGGGATTCCTTGAATCCGAATTTGCTTTCGACCTACCCCCTAACATGAATGCCGGGTTGGGTTTCCACAATCATTCATTTGCCTTCATGATGACCGGGATTATTTTAGCAATTAAAACCTGACTGTTGCCGGGTTTATAAACTCCTGCCACGTGTTGCCCCCAATTCGGGGTATCATGTGAGCCTACCGGCATACGAACAGGCTTGACTCTCCAAGGATATTGACAACTGTTCGCCTGCCCACATTGGAGCGTGTAACCGCCACTTCCACGTAATGGCCAATCCTGGCGTTTTTGGTTTTTGTGCGCATTTAATGCCCACGTATTTTCATATCCGCCATCATTGCACTTTTTAGGGTTTTAAACCTAATACTTTGCGCATGCTGACCTTACTACCCCTAACTCTTAAAATTCGGGCGCATCTTGACTTTGCTACCCCTGACTCTTCAAATCCGCAACGTCTATATATTCCCGTCTTCTTCTTCTTCTTCTTACCACTTTACGCTCAGAAGTTTCTCTGCATTCTCATAAAGAACTCTTCATTTCCACAAAGTTCTTTCCTCGCAAAGCTCTTAGCCCTCTCCGCTCTTTCTTTGACCAGGTACTACACTGCTCCTTCTCCCTCTTTTGCTTCCACTTTACTCTATTTGCCATCCCTTTCATTCTTCGACCGCATTTTCCAAAAAATCACTGTCTTAGCTTTCTGGGTAGGTATTTTGACCTTTTGGGATTTACTCTGAGTTTCTGGTATCAACTCCCCCTTTTTTTGAATGTGTTGGTATTGAATGACGGTGATGACCAAATAGTAATTCCTCTCTGAATGAGAGATGTTGAGGAAAATGTTGAGAGACCGATAGCTGGACTGCGTCATTTCAATACCTCTGAGTTCTTTGTTGTTCCTCCTATTGCACTCGTCATAAATTAATTTTTCTGGTTTTCTTTCTGATTCTTTGAATTTTCGTGAAGAAGTCTTTTGGGGTTTTTTGGGTTTGTGAACACCAACACCGTAACTCACTCTTTTATTTCAACATTCCTCCTTTCTTTTCCAACCTAAATGGATCAAAACCGTGATTGGCCTTTAGACATGTATGGTAGGCCAATCCCCAAGGAAGATATAGAAGTGCTTAAGAACCTCTCAGGGTCCAAAAAATTCTGGTTCTGGTCAATACCGCCACTGAGAAGGAGAAAAGAGAAGCATTACTTGGTAAACCCAGGGGAAGTGAGAGTAGGGAAAATGTCCGAACTCCACCACCTTCGACCTCTAGGCCAAAAATTATTGCCCCAGGGTCTTCTTCCCGTCCGTACTCAAATCCAGTCCTAGGTCAAAATACCCCTAGCCCGGCTTCTCGAACTCAGGGCCCAACGCCTTGCAATGAGTGTCGCTACAAAAGCATTGACCTTGTTAGACTAGGTTGTGAGAGGGGGGCTGACTTGGTTCTGGCCGCCTGCCATTGTAACCTAATTCCTTAAGCCACCCCGGCTTCTGCCAATTTAAATCAACCCGGCCTGGTGTCTTTTAATTTTCACCAAGATAGCTCTGTTGTGTCAGGTACATTTTCGGTCTCTGACTTTTACCCTTTTCTTTATTATAGGTATAGATGGCCTCGTCGTCACATCATACTAAATAATCCATAACGGGGGAGTCGGGCTCTACCGGTTCATCCCGAGTTTCAAGTGGTCCGAGTCCAGTAGTTAACAATGTCGTGTTACGCATTAAGAGTATAATGACTCCAAGGACATTCCCAATCTCGGCCTCGGAGATGGAGTGGGATACACCGTACGCTTACCTTTAGACGATGAATCGGTCGCCTCATGCCGGACAAAGGACATCGATCCCCATTTCTTTTTCTTCTATCCGAGATGTAGTAACCCGGCTTGGGCTATGGTTTCCTTTTACCGACTTCCAAATTTACCTCCCAACCACCTACATCTTGCTCCTACACAACTTCATCCTAACGGCTGGGCCTTTGCTATTGCCTTCAAAACCTTTGCAAAGACCAGGATATAGCTTGTACTGTTCCAGTTTTCTGCCATTTCTTTGCATCATTAGAATTTCATCCCTCTAAAGGAAAACCTGTGCGATTTAGCTGGACCTCCCTCAGAAGTGTCCGTGATCGCAAACTGCTCGTGCCTTTTACCGAGTCATTTAAAAACTTCAAACCTTTTTTCTTTAAGGTTGTTGCCAATCCCGGGAAACAACCATGGTTCCTTGACGTTACTAGAACCGGGGAAGTTGAAGAGAAATTCCCCCTATACTGGTCTAAAGGTCATCACGGCCTTTCCCCTAAAGCCTTCGATCCTTCTTTAAACAGTCTTACTGATGCCGAGGAGGAGGCAATAAACCTTTTACAGATTATTAGCAAAGAGAATGGTCCTGTGGATTCGGCTGACTTTATTCCAACCCCTCTGATTAGAAAACGATCAATGGCCAGTAGGTTATTTTTTTTTTTTATTTTTTTTTATATTGTATGTTCCTTAGCATATGCTGACCGAGTAACTAATCCTTTGTTTTTCTCTGTATCTTGGACTATGGGGAAGCCGACATTTATGAGGGTTTTCAAGCATGCTTAGGAAGGTGCCTCGGTTGTCGAGACTACTCTTGCAACTCCAACCGCTGAAAAGATCAACAAGGCCCCTAAGACCACAACAAATAAAGAGGTTGGGGTTTCACGAAAGCACTCTGCACCCAAAGCCGAGACGGGGTCCGGTGAAGGGCCTTCCAGAAAATCAAAAGGAAAAAAGCCACGGATGCTTCGCCTTCTGCTGGTCCAACCCCTACCTTACAGACCTAGCCAACTTCTTCCATGGCCTTTGAGGGAACTCCGCTTACCCATCGCGTGCTTTTAGGGGGAATCCTCTAGGAGACAGGGGTAACCAAAGAGGTCTTCGACGTTACTAGTCCTCTTGCCCGATTTCAAGCGCCATCATCCCTTACCATGACAGAGGGGAAAGAGATCGCGGATCTGGAGGAATATGGGTTTAGGGCCATCTCACTGCTCCGGCCAAATGCGACATTAAATAACAAATATGCTGCCGCCAATGCCCATTTGCTTCGAGTTACCAAGGAACAAGAAAAATTCAAGGAGGAGCTTGAAACCCTGAAGAGTAATGTTGACCTTCAGAAGGTCACGGAGGAGAGGGACAAGGCTCATGAGGAGCTACAAACACTCAAGGGAGAGAAAGACAAACTGCATAGGGAAGGGCTGATGCTCAAAGCCAATTTATCCACGACTGAGGACAAACTGGCAAAGGCGAACTATGAAGAATATTAAGGAGATGCACGCTCAGCTCAAGGCCTGGTTGAAGATCTCGGATGATGAACTTTGCGCTACCAAGGGCAAGTTGAAAACGATGGGTGACGAGCTTCGCGCTACCAAAGCCAACTTATCCTCATGCACTCATGCCGCCAAGCAATCATTCGACAACGCCGTGGCACAAATCCGAGTTATCAATCCCGGTGTCGAATTGATTACTGCCGACATGCACTGTGAAGCTTATGTCAAGGATGGGAAACTAATCCCCCTTGGGCAAGATGAAGATGAGGATGAAGACACTCCTCCTGCTTGAATTACACTAAGCATAGCCTCATACGCAGCTCTTGTCTCCTTCCTTTTGGTTGATAAACGCCCTCCTTCGTGGAATTTGGGACACTTCTTTCTTGAAGCTTTTTATTTGCTTCCGTCAAAAGATTTCTCCGAGGTTACAACTCGGTTTCAAATATCTTTGTATACGTTCAACATTCCTGCATCAACATCATGTAAATAGGTCTAATTTAATGAAAAGTACTTACATTTTACGCATGCCGCACACTTACTTTCTGCTTATCAAACCCGAATATCATCCGAATTAGATCTTCGCATTACATTTATCACGCCTGATGTACTCAACTTTAATTTCCTAGCTCTTTGTGAGGATTTTTACCAAACTATCACAGCGTGTTCCAGCACGGCTGATTAAAAGTCAATCTCGTAGTAAGATCAACACGTCATATATTCAAAACTTAGAATATTCTGACTTGATCAGGGTCTGCATGACGATTAACTCCACTATCCCAGAAAATAATTTTAATAAAACTCAGCCGTAACGACTTTATTCCAATACGGAATCTAAAATAGACTTGGCGGGATTACCATCACAGCATGATTCCCGTCGAATCTTTCATAGACTTGGCGGCTTAGCCATCGCAAATGATTCTCACTGGAATCTTAAATAGACTTGGTGGCTTAGCCGTTGCAAATGATTCTCACTGGAATCTTAAATAGACTTGGCGGCGTAGCTGTCGCATATGATTCTTGAAAATGAGTTCCTTGACCCAAAATTCATTTATTCAATAAACTTGGCGGCATTGCCATCGCAAATAATCCAATTAAGGACTTTACATAGACTTGGCGGCATTGCCGTCGCAAATAATCCAATTAAGGACTTTACATAGACTCGCGACATTGTCGCCTATTTTTGGAATCCGGCATCAGCTGTTGTAAGCTTTTAGCTTATCCGCATTCCATGTTCTCTTGACCGTCTTCTTCTTCAGCGTGTCAAGCATGTAGGCACCTCTGCTGAGCTTTTCTTTGACCCGGTATGGGCCTTCCCAGTTTGCAGCAAGTTTCCCGTCGCTGGCATTCTTATTGCCTATGTCGGCTCTCCGAAGGACCAAATCACCCTTTTCAAATGACTGGGGTCTCACCTTCTTATTGTACCGAGTTACAATGAGTTGTTTGGTAGCCATATCTCGGCAATGTGCCGTGATTCTGACTTCATCGATTAAGTTCAACTCTACTGGAATTGCTTGATTATTCTCGTCCTCCTCATGTAAAGCCTTAATTCTCCTCCATGAGGGTTCTCCAATTTCTACTGAGATCATTGCTTCACATTCGTATGTCAGCCTAAAGGGGGTTTCCCCAGTTGCCGTTTGGACACTAGTCCGATATCCCCATAAAATGGAATACAATGGCTCTACCCAATTAGATTTTGCTTCCTCCATCCTCTTTTTCAACCCATCTACAATGACTTTGTTTGCCGCTTCGACTTGCCCGTTGGATTGCAGATGTTCTACAGAGGCAAAGTGTTGGTTGATGTGAAGGTCGGACACCAGCTTTTGGAAACCCTTATCAATAAACTAAGTTCCATTATCTGTGACTATCTCCGCCGGGATCTCGAATCGGGATATGATGTTTCTTTGAAGGAACTTCTGTACCCGAGCTGAGGTGATCATCGCCAGTGGTTTCACCTCTATCCACTTTGTAAAGTAATCGACAGCCACTATAAGCCATCGCAGTTGCCCTGGGGCTGCTTTGAATAGGCCCAACAAATCCATGCCCCACTTAAAGAATGGCTATGGAGCCGAGATAGATGTCAACTCTGCTGGGGGAGACATATTATCTTGGCATGCTTTTGACAACTATTGCATTTCTGGACATGGTCCTTAGAATCCGCTGCCATTGTCGGCTAAAATTAACTGGCTCGCACAGCCTTTCGTGCTAACGCCTTAGCACCCATATGTTGACCGTTGATTCCTTCATGGATCTCGGCCAGGACATACTCAGCTTCGTCCGAATTAAGGCACTTCGACATAGGGGAATGTAAGCCCTTACGATATAATTGATCATCTACCATGACATATGAAGCCGCTGCTCTTACTAGCTTCTTTGCTTCTATTGAGTCGTCGGGGAGGATTCCTCTCTCTCGATAGTCGGCTATTGGTTTTCTCTAATCGTCGTTGTTCGAATTAAGGCACTTGCTAGTTTGGACAAAATATCAGCCCTGACGTTGTGTCCTCTCAGAATGTGTGCGATAATCACTTCGTCAAAGTCGACCATAATTTCTTTAACCTTTCCCAAGTATTTAATCAACAAAGGGCCCTTCGCTTGGTAGGTTCCTTCTATCTGGGATGCCACAAGTTGGGAATTAGTTGAGACATGCACTCTATTAGCCCCATTTTCTTTAGCCTGAATCAAACCGGCAATAAGAGCCTCGTACTCAGCCTTGATTATTGGAAGTCTGGAAGTTGAACCGGAGGGAGTGTTCCATTGAAACTCCTTCTGGACTTTCTATGATGATCCTCGCTCCACTTCCCTTCGTGTTTGATGATCCGTCAACAAATACCTTCCATATTGCAGTTTCTTGCATATCCCTCCATCTAACGGAGTTAATTTCATTAGGAAATCGGCCAGGGCTTGTGACTTAATGGCGTGCCGGCTTCATAGGTTATATCAAATTCAGACAACTCGATGGCCCCAATGACCATTCTCCCAGCCAAGTCCGGCTTATAAAGAATATGTTGTATTAGCTGGCTTGTCCTGACCACGATAGGGTGGCTTTGAAAATACGGACGGAGCCGTCTTGCCGATAGGTGAACGTGAGTAAAGTAATGCAAAGGCCATCTTCTCTAGCTTTTTGATATCTCAAATACAATTACACACTCCTTTCACTCTTGAGCCTTGTAATAACAAGTAGTAAAACTCTCTCACGAGTAGATATGATAATGAACGAAGCTTAGTATATCCGAAGATATAATTAGAATACAATTTGATAAATTTACAATGTATGCCTTGTTCGGGCTTAGCCATCTTTTATTTCTCAAATGTCTCTTCGGTTAGGGTCATCTTATGTAGTCAACTTTAAAGATGCTTTTCTAAGACACTTTGGTGCGCCCGACTTGTCACAATTTGAACATTGAGAAGCAAACCTTGATCTTCTAAAATCTCACGTTAAATATGGTTAGAAGATATATAAATCAATGATAATAAACGCGGATCGCAACGGTAGGCATCCTCGGTGTTCTTCATAGGAATATGAAACCTTAATGTATAAATATGAGAACACTTAGGACAAATACAATATCAAACTCTCTCCTTGCTCTGGTATGGATGCCGATAGACCATTCTCGAGAATTGCGAAGCCATACTCCTCAAGGAATCATTCTGCGACAAATTGGGGAGAGTGGACAAGCATTGCTTTATCTTTGAGAAGACCGCTTCACACTCGGGGTTCCACCCGCCTTGAGCTTCCTTCTTCAATAATTTAATGAAGTTGAAGTAGCAAAGAAATCAACGGTCATTTAATGAAGCTAAATGACATATAAGAATAAAGGAATTCAATGAAGCATTTGATGGAAAGAGAAAGATGAAGCAACGACTATTTCTCCAACGAACCGAAACTGACAATGGTAATATGCTCAATGGTAATATTCTCCAACGAACTGAATGCTCAATGACAAAACAAAGAGACAACACATAAGCTTCACTCACAACAGTCATACGAGAAAATAGTTCTCAACGAATGTGCAAACAACGAAGCATGGGAAAGACGACAAACTAACGGTAATATTCCAATGGACCTATTTCTCTCCAACGAAAATATTCCAATGTTCACAACGGTAAATGCTTCAACGTAGAAAGTTCTCAATGGCTATATTTCTCCGACTCACGTATGCTCACAACAACTTAATACAAATTTCCTATAAATACTCATTCAAGATAGAGCAATTGAAGTAGCTAACAACGAGAGCTTACACCTACATTGTAAAAATGCCAACACTCTGACGTTTATCTCATTTTCTCTCTGTTTTCTCAATGATCATATAGTTTACCTTAGAGAGTGAGATTATTTGTATTGTTCTTTAGTTTTCATCTCATTCACTTCTAAGAGAGAACATTGATTGTAATTCTTCATCATAAAGGTTTATCTTTACGGTGTGTAAAGGGAAGTATCTCGATAAGAGAATTGTAAACAACTCCACAAGTGTCCGACTAAACTTGTAAGATTGTAGTGGATCTCAAATACCTAGTTAAAACTTGAGGAAGATAGTGGATTGAAATCTCAGGAGGAGCACTGGACGTAGGTCATCCTGGATATTGGGCTGAATTGGGATAAATCATCACAGTTTGCTTATTCTCTTCCTTAAACTCTTATATTTCCAGCATATATTATTTGAATATTTATTTGAAGATCTGACTGTTAATTCAGGACTCATTACTTTCATACTTATTGTTTTTACTAAGATATAAAAAGATTTACAAAGTTCCTAAGTTTTTATTATACACCCAATTCACCTCCCCTTGGGTGTCACCCCGACACTAACATAAATATATGATATCTTAATTTATCATAAATTCTCCCTCATCTATACTATCTTAATATTTTAAAAATTATTCAAAGAACATTTTGAAAATAATAAAAAATAGGCTAAATTACACTTTTAGTCATTTAAACTTATTTAAAGTATACTTATGGTCCCTTAACTTTATAGAGTATACTTTTTATCCTATATTTCTAACTCCGTTGATGTTACTAACAGAAAATGCTCACGCAGCAAACTCAAATGATGACTATGTAATTATATGCTATCAATCTTAATTTTAAAATAGGTGTAAATTGAAAATTATCTAAAAACCTAATGAAACCATCAATATCAAAACCTTGATTTTATCAAAAATTTTAGTTTGATAATCTAAATATTAAAACATCGATTTCATTTACAGTAATTTCTCGATTTATTTTATTTTAATAATCTAAATATATTATATTAAAAATTCAAAACTTAAATATGCTTTGTTACCTGCATAGTCACACATGATTTTCCTACGTCAACATTTTTCATGAACAACATTAACAGTATTAGAAATGTAAGATCAAAAGTATCATTTATAAAATTGAGGGACAAAAAGTATATTAGTGTAAAATTTAAAGGAACAAAAGTATACTTTATCCTAATTTTTTTTTTATTCTCATTATTTTTAAGAACTTAAAGAAATGTTTTAATTTTTTTTTCAAAAGCGTATTTTTAATATACTTTGGATAAATATTTTTAAAGTATTCAAATAATATTCTGAAAGTAATAAAAATATTACTTTTCATTCTGATTATGTTAAAAACATACCTAAACAAATCTTTTGAATGGTTTCAAAAGTGTATTTTTAAATTTTTAAAATTGGAATGAAACTCAAACCGCCAAGGAGATATTGTGAATACTGGAACTTATGGGAGTCATAGACGATAGAATAAGCAATTTGTAAATACGTTAGCTGAATAGCTAGTTGACTATAAGAAGTTAATATTGTACGTATTATGGCGGTTCTAGTTAATGAGAAAGCATTGGACATGGTTGAAGTAACCGCAGAGGAACAAGTGAAACAACTGGACAACTGGCTTCCGATCATCATCCAGAAGAACCATATGGTGGTATTCAGCTTTTCACAATCTCAAAACTAGAAATCAATATTCCACTTAACCCAATTTGTTTCTCTAATAGACGGTAGAATTTTTTTTAAAAAAATTATAGAAATTTCATTTTTTTTTAAATTCTTCCAATATTTCTATTATTTAAGCCTATCATAAAGAAAAAATAGAAACTACGTCAATGAACAAGATCAGTTCTCTTTCATGGGAAAACAAATAAGATGTTCTTTTATACTTTATCATAATGTATATAAGGTTTCAAACGAGATACATGCAAAAATTGTGTTAAAAGATATTATAATACTCTTTGTGTGCCTTATAGGTATATGTTGTAGTTTAAACTATTTAATAAGAAGATTTGTTTTCACCTTGTATAACTTAAATAAGAAGTTATTGTTGTAATATACCTTGAACCGTGAACCTTTATTCAAGTTGTTCGGTTTTGAATCTTTCAAGCAAGCTGTTTTCTAAATAAGTGCTCGGGGACTCGGGGTAAACTTCTAATATTACACGTGTGTAAAAGATGTAAAAAGATTTTTGGTCCCTTTGTTCTGGGTTCACCAAAAAATTAATTTATGATTTAAATATTTTTTATCCTGATATATGTGTGTGCGTTGCATATTTTCATTCCCTCAGATGAGGACAGTAGCCGTAAAATTTTGATTTAATGGTATTGAGGTTTCAGACTCTTTTATAAATAAAGATTTAATCAGCCGCAGATGAGATAACAGAGAAAAATGAGGGAAATTTTGAAAACTTATAATTAAAATCATGAAGCTCTATATTATTTAACTTTTAATTTTATAGAAACCAAAATATTATATATTATTTAAACTATTAGAATGATTGAGGTAAGAATTTATATATTTTAAGATTTGAAATACTTTATCATATAGATTAAATTTGTTAAAAAGAAAAGTAATATATATAATCAGAATGTATACCCAGCACAAAATTTTCAGTGACAACAGAAGTTCAAAATGCAAGGGATCGGAGTTGCTCTAAAGTAAAAAATTACAAAGTCCTAGAAACAAGAATCTAGTAAATTCTGAGTAGAAACTGATTTTCCTCGTCAGCAACTCAAAGTTGGAGTGAAAAATAAGGATTTGAGATGCCAATAATAGTGTATGTGTTGGTTCATGAGAAGAACTTGTAGTCCTTTGCTGAAAGGATGATATTCCTCAAAGCACCGATTGGGGACAGCGTCATGAGCGAAACACCAAGTACGATGCAGGACTGTTCATATATATTCAAAGCATTTATTTGAGTCAGAGAAAAATAATAATCAATTAAGTCAATTAAGTCTAAGAAAAATGATGACGAATTGACTTTTCAAAGTAATTTTAAAACATAACGTACCCAATTGACTGTCCATGACAAGGAAAAGGGCTTGGGTTTGTAGAGCTTAAGCCACATGACACGGGAAGCCGCAAACAACATAACGAACAAGACATTAGAAAGAAAGATATCTATATTGGGTTAGTTAAATATGTATGATGCATGTTTGTACGTGATTAATGAATTCGATTTTATTCGAACAAGAAAGATTTGGTCACATTAACTGTACTTACAAAGTATGATGCGGGAGCAAATGCAAATCCTCCGAGGAATCCGAGAAGAGAACTAAAGAAGGGGATGACTACGGCAACCAGCATCGTTAACACTGTAAACATAATAACAAACCACATACATATGGTTAGCAACTTTGATTTCCAATAAGCGTACGTTGTGATCAAGAATCAAAGAGTGATGTGCAGTACATACCGACAAATAGGGTGCGAGTGACGAAGCGAAGGAGAGAGGAAGGAGGAAACTTCAATTTCACAACCAAGAAGGTTTCCAACATGTCAAAAACCGCCATGGCATACACCTGATAGCCACCGATGACATGAATAACAACGAATATGTTAGCGCGGCGATGAGCCACCCGGGATGCTCCAAACCGACGAGGACGTTGTCGGCGACCGAGTTGCCAAAGACGTAATAACCCAAAAGGGCAACAGGGAAGTAGCAGATGGCGACTCCGATGTAGGCCCAAATCACTCCCTTCCATATGGGACCCTTGGAAGGCTTCTCCGTCGTCGAAGGGATGGTGGCTTGGATCTCCAGAGCGATGCTGTGTCCGGCGTACGCAAACGCTATGTCACCCAATGACGTGAAGAAGTTGAAGGTGGCGTCCGTCGGGCTGTTTGCTTTAATGGCGTAGCCGACGCTTTGGTGAACCCTCTTGCCGGTGAAGTCGCCCAGGCAATGGTTGAGTACAAAATAGACATGACACAGGCGCTGAAAGAGATGGTGGAGATGGAATTGAAATTAGGGAGGTGACAGAGGAGGAAGTTGAAGGCGGTGATCATATAGGCAATGCAGGTTCCGACATATAGGCAATGCATTCGACCGCATCGGGGGGAATGACGATGTAGAGGCCCAGCTTCTCCCCAAAAACGTGCTGCCCTAGCTCGTGGTATCGGTCGAACCGCTTCCCCGGCACCATCTCATGCATCTCAACCATTTGCCAAAGCGTGAACAGTGTGATTAACCATGACAGTATCAGCACAACCACCCCTGGTCCCCTGAACACAAGATACAACAATAACATCCGTCAAATGCGCACGACTTATTCCTTATTCCACACATGAGAGTATTATAATATTTGTTAAAGAATAGATTAAAGGTACATAAGCTAGAAAAGGAATCAAAATATAGCTTAAACTACAACTCTAACTCTAACATATACCTATAATACATAAAGAGTATTATAATATCTTTTCACACAATTTTTGCATGTATCTGGTTTGAAACATTATATACATGATGATGAAGTATAAAAGAACATCCCATGAAAGAGAACTGATTTGACATAGTTTCTACTTTTTCTTTAAGATATGGTTAAATAATAGAGATATTAGAAGAAATTAAAATGAACGAAATTTATCTAATTTAAAAAATTTGTCTACCGTCTAGGGGAATTAGTAGAACATGACACCCTCTGGATGATTATTAGAGAAAAAAATTGATTTCTAGTTTTGAGATTGAGATAAGTATGATAGTTTTCATCTAGAAGAATAGAAGAGTATATCATAGGCAGGATCCAAAAATCTTTTTACTCCCCATGTAATATTAAAAGTGTTATACCTGAACACTTATTTAGAGAACCAAGAATAATCTCTTTACATCTTGTACACATGTAATATTAGAAGTGTTATATCCAGAGCAATGAGAACGAAAATTCTTTTTACATCTTTTACACACACGGAGTATTAGAAGTTTACCCCCGAACACTTGTTTAAGGAACAGCTTTCTTGAAAGATTCAAAACCGAACAACATAAATAAAGGTTCACGTACGGTTCAAGGTATATTACAATAATAACATCCTATTTAAGGTATAGGAGGTAAAAACAAATCCTCTTATTAAATAGTTTAAACTACAACTCTAACCTATACCTATAGTACATAAAGAGTATTATAATATCTTTTGGCACAATTTTTGCATTTTTTTCGTTTGAAACAACATTATATACATGATGATGATGAAGTATAAAAGAACATTTTATGTGTTTTCCCATGAAAGAGAACTGATTTTGTTCGTATAGTTTCTATTTTTTCTTTAAGATATGATTAAATAATAGAGATATTGGAAGGAATTAAAACAAATGAAATTTGTATAATTTTTTTTTAAAAATTCTACCATCTATTAGAGAAAAAAATTGGGTTAAGAAAAAGATTGATTTCTAATTTTGAGATGAGTATAATAGTTCTCTAGAACAATAGAAGAGTATATCATAGGCTTCAATAATTACGGTAAAGATCCAAAAATATTTTTACATCTTTTACACCCATATAATATTAGAAGTGTTATACCTAAACACTTGTTTAGAGAACCATGAATCTCTTTACATCTTTTACCCATGAAATATCAGAAGTGTTATACCCAGAACAAAGAGAACCAAAAATCTTTTTACATCTTTTACACACATGTAATATTAGAAGTTTACCCTAGACACTTGTTTAGAGAACAGCTTGCTTGAAAGATTCAAAACCGAACAAACTTTTGTATTTGAAAAATGTTTCAAAGAATATATCTGAAGTAGATGGTGGTGAGAACTGAGAAGAGGGAAAACAAAAAAAACGCATACTAGAGGCATAGAAAGAAGTACGTACCATCCCATACGAGCCATGGCGATAGGAAGGCTAAGAACACCGGCACCGACCATGGCGGTGTGATTGTGAAAAGCCGAATACCACCATTTGGCTTTTCTGGATCCGGTGATCGGAAGCCAGTTCTCCAGCTGTTCTATTCGTTCCTGTGCTGTTACTTCAGCGATGTTCTGGGCTTTCTCATCAACTAGAGCCATAGTGTGCTGTGAGCAAAATATTACGGAGTAACTTCTATTTAGCTTACGCGTTCCCTAATTGCTTTTTCTCTCGTACGTGACTACACTCCGTTCTATTTATAGATCTCTCTGGCCGTTTGTGTAAAAAAAATCAGAATAATAAGACTATAATATTAAATATCTCTTTGGCGGTTTTTCTCGATTAATGAGTTTATCATTTAATCATAAACCTTTGTTTGGAACAAATCAAAATATAGAAATTCATATTTTTAGTATATATAATTAATAAGACTGTAATAAGAAGAATTCCAACCGTCCGTTCATTTATTGAAGTTAAATAGCATAAATAACTAACTATTTCAATATATACTGTTTAGAGATTTAAAAGTTAAAAAAATGAACATTATTTTGTATTTAGATATAATCCTACTGTTTAATAATTTTCAAATTTATGATATCTTCATATTCTCGTCCAAAGTCTACCTCGTCTTAATATTTTTAAAATTTATTCAAATAATATTTTGAAAATAATACAAAATATGATATTTTTAAAATATTTCTGATTATCTTTAAAAAAATGTTTTTGATTTTAAAAATATTTTTATATAAAAAAAAACAAGCCCTTAATCCAATGGAATTTTAAAATATATTTTTGAGACGTAATAAGCCATATCGATATATTATTTACAATAGTTATAAATATTGGTTCTGAAAAAAATAGATAAAAAAATCATATTATAGTATAAATATATTATAATTATATCACCTAAAACCCTCGGTTCATCTTTTAATTAAGTAGGATAACTCGTCGTTAGTTGTTTATACAAATTAAAAGGGCTAACTTGCTATATATATTTGATAATCAGGATATTAATAATAAATAAAACATTTCATATTACCGCGGAAGACACAGTTACTATTTAAAACTTTTCAATCTCCCTTAGTTAATCCGACGTAGTCATATATTTGGAAGGAAAAATAATACGAGTAGTATTTAATAGCCCTCTATATATCGGTGGAAAAAGATGTTGGTGTGACCTATTTAGTTTGAAAATAAAAATAAAAATACTTTAAACTAATATAATTAGCTTCTTTAATCTCTCCAAAAAAGTCAACTAGCTCTTATAATTAGAACGGAGTTTTAAATAGCCCTCTATATATTGGTGGAAAAATGATCTTGGTGTGACCTATAGCGGGGAAGGCCTAAAAAGAAGTTTAAACCGATCCTTCGGACCAAATGGGCTAGCCCGTTGAGGGACCAAGCCGGAATATATATATTTTTGTTTCATTAACTTGAATTGATTATTTAATTTACTAATTTATTTGTATTTTATATTTGTTATAGAGTTATTTCTCCATTATTTAATTACAAATACATAATAACTATACTTTAATTTTATGATTTGGTTTATTATTTGTTGTAGATAAAGATTATGGATGTATTGATGAAGTGAGAGAATATATTCTTGATATTTTTACTCATAACCCAGAGCCTACTACTCGAATGAAGTACAACAAATGTCTTTGAATTTGATTATAGTGGTGAAGAAGATGAAAATGATGGTCATCATACTTATGTTGTTTAGTGATAAGTTTGTTATGCTTTGTGTAGGTTACTTGTAGACAATAGTTTACTCTTGATTATGAATTAATGACTGCGTTTGTTTATTGCATTAAATATGTTGTGTAGACATTAATATTGACAACATTTATTTGATAAATTAGAATTTTAATTATTGTATTTTACTAATTATATTTCTTTGAAAAAAACAGGAAAAATAATTTTAATTCGTAAAAATGTCTTCCGACACTGTAGGGCCGCCCTGGCCCATATGCTCTCTGGTATTGAAAAACAGATTTTTTTTTTTTTTTAACCCCAGGCCCTTTCTGATTCCCAACTCGTGTAACCATAAGGGAGTTATATATAAAATTACATGAGGGGTTTTGTACCATGATAATTATGAATATTGAATTGATGATAAAGACCAAAGAAGACATATTGTTAGACTAATACTTCATTACCGTTGATAACCATATAATAGTATGATTCTTATTGATGGCTTTCGTAACTGTCATTATGTTCAAATGTAGTCTCCGTAATTGGGGTGTACGGTAGTATTGATCAATTTTCTTGTGGAATTCTAACTAAATAAATAAATTAGAGTATACTTTTAGTCTTTTAAGTTTATATTAGGTATCATTTTGGTCCTTTAATTTTGTAAAGTGCATTTTTAGTCCTTACATCTTAACCCTATTAAAGTTACTAACGAAAAATGCTGACTCAACAAAATTAAGTAGTGACAAGATATAATCTTGCAAGCTGGACTTCTATCATTTAATTTTAATCCTGCCAAACAGTTACTTAATTTACATTATTTTATTTTTTAAATAAAATATAATTTAAGCCCAACAATCGTTGCAATTGACCCATCGAATACCCTTATCGAAATTTGGAAATGGAGAAGGCATTAACTAATGCATATGTCACGTTTGCATTTAGATGCAAAAGGTTCATATGTATTGACTTTGAGGTTGAACCAACAACTAAATGCCTAAATCCATACTCTTTGCCAAAACTGCTTTCAAGTTGATAGCTTCATTAAAGAGCCCAAAGCCATTCTCATTAAGACAGAGAGGTTCGGTTTGGTCATCATAAAAAACAGAACCAAATAAGACATGCAACCCCAACTATTATTCATTTAAGCTTCAATATATGCCTATCTATATCTTTATTACACTATTGCTAATTTCTCTAATAGGTACCAAATTTTAGTCGCCCCTCTCACTCCTAAACAACCCCAATCAAAGAAACTGAAATTGGGAACAAATTTAGGGGACTCACCTTGATCAGAATATATGGTTGCATGTGGGTTCCGGCGAACTCTTCCTCTTTCTCCGACGATCTCGCCCTCTCTCGCTCTCTTTCTTTCTGTCGCGGGTGTCTGGCCCAAATGAAGGAAAGTTCAGGAGGGGGGGGTGTGTGTTGTCCGAAAAAGAGAAGGGTTAAGGAGTAATTTGGCCAACGAACTATTACCTCAGGAGCACTCAACACAAATAACTTTTAAGTGGACTAAAAATACCAAAAAACTTTTAAAAATGTGCAGTCAGCACAAAAAATAGAGTAAAACTTTTTGTGTTGGATGCTCTTGAAGTAAAAGTTTTTTCTGCTAACTGCACATTTTTAATATTTTTTATTTTTATTTTTTTTGGTCCACTTAAAAGTTATTTGTACTGGGCGCTCCGGAGGTAATAGTTCGTTGGCCAAATTGCTCCTTAACCGAGAATATGGGTGAGGGATATGTGTATGAGGTGTCCAGATATTGGATGGCGTGTGTGTGCTGTCATGTAATAAGAAGAGGAGTGTGCGGCCCACTCCAAAATAATCCCTTTTGTTGATCCTCTTTAACTCCTTATAAGGTTTTTGTTTGCAACTTAGTCCTCTGCTCATCTAATTGCAAATATTGGATAGATATTAGAACTTAATTCTTAATCCCATATAAGGATTTTTATTCCTCAATTAACTTCTCTAAGCCATAAAATATTGACTTTAAAATTTTTGGGACAAAATTTATGCTCTAATTATTTTTCCTTGAATTGTTTTGGTAAACCAGACCCTAAATTCCAAATAATAACTTAACAACGATTTAAGCCAAATTTTTTTGTAATTAATCGCCTCATAATATTTCTAGATTCTCCAAATAATGTTTCATAATTTTTTTCCTAATTTTCTTAGGTCCAAAAATAATCTTTAATAATAATCTTAAGTTTTTCCTCAAAATAAACTTAAGACTTTTGACTCCTACTAACTTAGCAGCTTTCTTATCTCAGTCTTATTTCTAAACCAGAAGGATTCGCTGGACTGGTGGAATTCTTGGCTCTTGATCCTGCTGCCAGTTACATCACTGGACATAGGTAAATTTATGTACTGCCTTTGTGGTTCTATAAACAGAATTTGCTACTTAAACCATACAATTTATGGTATATATACTAGGCCATCAGATGAGCTAAGTCAAGTATTATGACTTGCCCTCTCAGTTCAGTATCTATGATTTACCTGTATAGGTTCATTTATTGAGTACTCATTTGGACCAAACTTGCAGTGTGTCAGGTATTAACCATAGATGGAGGGATGGTGATGTGAATAATCGATTTGGTACTACTGATCACAGAATCTTGACTTCTGCAGTAATGGCATTTGTGCTATATTTCATTCAATGACATTGTTTTTTAATAGATTGTCGTGGAGCTATTATATTGTTGAAGCTTAGCAAATTTTTAATAGGAACTTGTTTAATTAAAGACTTTAATAATATGTTGTTTCTTCGAGCTTGTCTCATATGGATACATCATCACTTGACTGGAAATTTTTGTCGTTATATTATTACTTGCCTTTTCCTTTTCTTCTGTAGAAGTTATTTTTAAGAATCTTTCCATTGTTTATAATTATGGTCGTAAATATAAGATAAAGTTGATTTTTTTTTTTGGAGATATTAAGGAAGCTAATTAAATTACTTTAAAATATTTACATCTATGGTTTTTTCTCCAAATTATACAAGCAAACTAATATATAATCTAATGATACACAATATATGATACGATTAAGTAACTTATTTAGCTTCCTTAATCTATCCGAAAAAAGTTAACTCGGTCCTATATTTAGGACTGGAGGGTGTATCATCTTGTCCTTCTATTAAAATAAATATGTTGATTAAGTTCAGTTATGCAATTAAATTTGAATATAACATTACATGATATAATTAAGAAGAGATTCCGAGTAGCACAATACGTGTGTGATTTATGCGATAGATGCATGATTCGTCCAAGAATTTTATTTGATTCTTCGTTATTATTATTATATTCCTAAAAAAAAGATGTAATTAAATTACAGATGCTCTTACTTTGATCAAAATGATCATATTTATAAAGTAATATATATAATCAGAATGTATATATACACAGCACAATTTTTCTGTGACAATTCAAGGTCAAAAATGCAATGGATCGGAGTTGCGCTAAACTAAAAAATTACAAAGTCTTAGAAACTAGAATCTACTAAATTCTGTGTAGGAACTGATTTTCCTCGTCAGCAACTCAAAGTTGGAGTGAAAAATAAGGATTTGAGATGCCAATAATAGTGTTGTGTGGCATTCATGAGAAGAACTTGTAGTCCTTTGCTGAAAGGATGATATTCCTCAAAGCACCGATTGGGGACAGCGTCATGAGCAGAACGCCAAGTACGATGCATGCCTGTTGAAATATATAAAAAGCATTTATTTGAGTCAGAGAAAAATAATAATTAATGAAGTCAATTAAGTCTGAGAAAAATGATGACGACTTGAATTTTCAAAGTAATTTTAAAACGT